>OY282642.1:135131348-135753283 GCA_958299015.1 Tetanocera ferruginea
TTTTTCAATATACTTGAAATGCATTTTTATTTTATGATAACTTCGTTTTTCAACTAAACGAAATTTGTTTTGGTTTTTTTATCCCTTCACAAATTCTAAATTATTTCAATAATTTACTTATGCTAAACTTATGCCGGCAAAATTTACCTTCTGATCCTTTTTCACTTACAAGAATAGAAGTTATTTTTTATGTCGCAATTTTTTTTAAAGTTAAGGAGATAGCAATTTTTAATCAAAGTAAAAATCTTGAAAATGGAGTCATTTTCAATAAATCATATCTCTGTTATTTGTTACCCCTATTTTTTTAAATGAAATATCGTTAGAAAGCAATTGAAAAGCGATTTTTTATAAAAAATAAAATACTTTTGGAATTTTTTTGCTAGAGTTGCCTACTTTTTAAAAAAAAGTAAGCTGTTCATATCTCAAAAAATGCATTTTCGGTTTTTTTTACGTAGAATAAAGTCTTACATCGCGGTTTGTATGGAGTCGTTCAACGAATTTGTTTAAAGTCATGCCTACAGCCTTTAATACTCATCGTTCAAACATAATATATATACTAAAGTATCAGATATATCCTGCGCTAAACGAATATCTAATTTAGGATTTTGTTACTATTATATTAGAGTCACAAAATAGCAAAAGCTTAGAAGAATAATCTAGATATTTAAATAAGAAAATCAATCATTAGCTGCTTGCATGTTGTGTCTCCTGCTTTCTTTGTTTTTGTTTCGTTGTTTTTGCTTGTGTTGGTTTTGTTTTGAACGAACTGATTCGCAGCATTGGTGCTCTGCTCCACGTTAAGAGGCTGTTCCAAGTTAATAGGGTGTTTCGATTAGATTTAACACATGAAAAAAACTATTGGCATTATTTTTCGTTGTATGCTATTACCCAATAGATGTCGCTTTCTATTCACTTAATATGATAAATATGATCTTTGCATCTAAAACAGCAACCGGTTGTTATTAGAAAGTAGAGTCGTGGCTCAGTCGATTAAGCTGTTGTCGACTTGATATTTACAATCAAAGAAGCATGGTTCGATCCTCAGCCTGATTTAAGATAAAATTTGTTTTTTTTAAATTTTATATTATTATAATCTTATTTTATTAATTATTTAATGTAACAATTGCATAGTGCAATATTTTTATTTTTTGTCATATCCTGTTGCTTGCGATAGCATGAACAAAATGTAAGCAAATTACAGCTTTTATTGCTCTTTTAGTTATTTTGTATTCAATTTTTAACCTTAGTTACTATAATTCAAATTATATTCCCAATTTATTAAATTTACGTACAGCTTTGACTAAAAATATGTCTAGTATTTTTAATCGTATCAATTCTAAAAAAAGGATTAAAATATGTATTAGTCCAATGTACTGTTTAAAAATTACCCTAAGATTTTTAACCGCAAAGTTGTTGTACTATGTGGTCTGTTCACACTAAGTTCACACTTTAAGATATGTACAAAATGTGAATTTGTCACTTCATCCGCCCCAGACGGCCGATTGAAAAATGTTAAATTGTTTTGTTTTGAGACCGATTAAAAAATTCTTAGAGTAAATTTGATCTTAATTTATTTCGAATTTTTATAAGGCATTTAAAATTTTGTAAACTTACTGCAAATAAAAAAGAAGGAACTAAAAATTTTGTTCCAGCTTTTTACAGTTTTATGGTCCAAGATTCCTTTATTATATACAAAATAATTATTTGACCTAATAAGAAAAATATTTTTGCTCCAGATTTTAAAACAATATCTCAAACGGTATAGAAGTTATGAACGATTAAGTGAAATGTATATCAGAACAAATTGAGATTACGTAAAGCATATCATTTGGCCATTTTAATTTTATTTTGGTGGAAATTTAATTTGTTTCTTAAAATTTCAAATAAAAAGTGCACTTTTTGAGATGTGAGCAACTTAGATTTATTTTCAGACGTAGGAAACTCTAGCATAGGAAATTCTTACAAAAATATTTTCCTTTTTAAAATTTGTTTAAGATTTGGTGTAAATTACTCTATTTGTAAGATTTATTTTTTTATATCAAAAATTGGTACATAAAACTGTACTCAAAACGTTTCTATAAAAAAAAAATTAAATGAAAACAAGTAAAGAGAGTCTAAAGTCGGTCTAGGCCGACTATGAAATACCCTAAACCCACTTTTCAAAAAAAAAAAAAAAAAATTTATTGTAAATGGGCGTGTCCGTGGGCGGATGAAGTCCATTTTTCCAAACCATCTTTGTCTTGTCATAAAAAACATACGTGCCAAATTTTAGCTCTGTAGGTTAAACACATGCTTATATATTGCGTTTTCAATTTTTGGGTTGTATGGGAGGTAGGCGTGGCCGTGATCGCATGACGTCCATTTTCCGAAGACATATTTGTGTTAGTATGAAACACATACATATCAAATTTTATTGTTGTAGGGTAATTATGAGCTGAGCTATGCAGTTTTCAATTTTCGCGTTGTATGGGAAGTAGGCGTGTCCGTGGGCGGACGATGTCCATTTTTCAAAACCATCTTTTTTTTGTTATAAAAAACATACGTGCCAAATTTTAGCTCTGTAGGTTAAACAGAGGCTTATTTATTGCATTTTCAATTTTTGGGTTGTATGGGAGGTGGGCGTGTCCGTGAGCGGATGACGTCCATTTTTCAAAGACATCTTTGTGTTGGTATAAAACACACACATACCAAATTTTGTTGTTGTAGACTTATTATGAGCTGAGTTATGCAGTTTTAAATTTTTGCGTTGTATGGGAGGTAGGCGTGTCCGTGAGCGGATTCCAAAAATATTCAATAGTGCAGATCCTTGAGTACATGTGACCATGTGTACCAAGTTTCATCCAATTATCTCAACTCCTTCTTCTTATCCTGTGTATACGGACAACACACAGACGGACGGACGGACGGACGGACGGACGGACGGACGGACGGACATAGATAGCTCGACTCACGTGGTGACGCTGATCAAGAATATATATACTTTTCTATACCGGACTCGCTTCGTTCTATGCGTTACAAACGTTTGCACAAAGTTAATATACCCTGACCTTTCAGGTTTAGGGTATAAATATAACAAATTAAAAACAAAAAAAAAATAAAAACAAAAAAATTAACTTGCACGGCGGGGTTCGAACTCACAACATTGATATTATTGGACACAAGCTCTATTCTCTGAGCTATCACTACTATATCAACATTAGCAAACTTAACATAACATATACGGCAGGAAAATTAACATATTTATTAAATGCGTGAAAACTCGGAAAAACAGCTTTTCTCAGAGATGAGACCTAGCTGGATCGATTTTTCAGCCCCCTCTTCATCATTATTGTAAATTTCATCGAAATCGTTAGAGCCGTTTTCGAGAACGCAATTGCAAATATATATACAAATATTGCTCGTTTAATAGAATAAGATATACAAAATCTTCAACAAAAATGTTTACCTCATTAGTCTAGTCTGGCTAGTACAAATTTTGTAGATAATAATGATCTCACACGTGCCCTTTGCCCATCAATTTTTAAAGTTAGAATATATATCAATTTAAAACCATGAAATAAGAATGGTATTTATTCATGATATATTAAAGTTTAAACATAAATTGAAAATTATCTGACGAAACGAAAGCATGTGAAACAAAATAACACGAAAGAAATAAACGAAAAAAATTTTCAATACTTTTGGCTTATTCCTAAGTTCTTCTATCACGCCTTTTTATGAGCAATCGCTAGTAGCACTTCAAATTCCTACCATTGCCAAGTGGGTTAATTAAAAAAACAGCAACTGAAAGAATACCAGATCTTGGAAAAGTTACAAAATTAGGAAATTTAAGCAGGCTGAACCAAACGTTTTGATTTTCATTTATTTTCTGTGAGTTTTAGTTGTTGAACAAATTATTATAAATTACAAAATTGAAAAATCTACCAAATTGGAAAAAAATCTACCAAATAACCAAAACCTGAATTGAAGGAAAAAACCAAGACCTGAAAATTCAATCAGCCGATTAGTTTGGAGTCATTGTGACCGAAATTTTTTTTCTTGTTGCTTAAGGAATTCAACAGGAATTGCTTAGTTTTGTTCTTCCTTACTTCACAAGAAACAAAGATAATTTTTTTAAAACTCTATATCTTTTGCCGTAATTTCAAAATTCTCTTCTAAAACGCCTTGCCTTGGAAAAAACGAATTTAATAATGTCGTCTAGCTGTAATAATCCATACATGGGACACATATTTTAAGTTCAACATAATTTGAGTATTAAACTCAGTCTGTGAAAGTTAAATATTCATTTATTTTTTACTTTCTATAAATAAATAAATTTTATTGGTATCTATACTTTTATCTATACTTTTTCATATTTTGCATATTCATTTTTAATTTCAAATTTGTCACGTTCGCTTCACTGTGCGGTAACTATCTTATTGCTCCCTGTTACCGTTAATTTGTTGGCTGCACATGCGGTTTCGGCAAGGTAGCACCTGTGCCATTGGGTTCAGGTTAAGGTTGAGCTATGAGAAAATTCGAGCAGCACTGAGTTGGGCGTTCGAAATATGTACTTAACTAGTGCTAAATGGAAATTATATAGTTTGGGTCAGTAGAGAGCACAACACAATACAACAGAGCACAATCATGGTAATCATAATTTTTGCACTTTTTCATCATTCAAGTTCAATTTTCACTGATAGCAGCGTGCGCTAACCGAATAAAAAGTCAGTGCAGCGGCAGATTAATATGGTTTGACCTCAAAAGTTAAACGGTCTTGCAATTTCCCGATTTTTGGGAAATAGTAAAATAATAATGTGCCTAACTAAATTAAGATATTAGCTTGAAGAAAATAATGAAGACAGGAAAAAATTTACTCGTAAATGGAAAAAAACAAAAAAAAAAAAAACATAAAAATCTATCATTTGAGTCTTGCCAAAATGGAAGTGAATGGCAAAGTTAAGAAAAATAAAAACACCCTTCATTTATTTCGCATTAAAATATGCTCTAAGGTATCTTTGAGCTGGGTTCACAAACTTTCTGCGAAGATGTTTTAAGGTCTATGTATATTTATTGAAGCGGAATACAAACTTAATGCATTTTTATGGATATTGAGTACAATTTTCATGGTTTCAATCTAATTTGAATATTATTTTTAAACTTTTTAAGACTACTTTTAAAACTACCAAATTTCTACCAAAACTCTGGCTTTTCGTCAAATTTAACGCGCTTATGTTTGAAAACTTCTGATCTAGGTATTCAGCTCAAGAAATATCGAATTATTAATAATTAATTAAAGTTATTATAAATTGAATATATATTTTATACTCACATTTTTTAAAACAGCTTAAATTTAGTTTGCTTTCAAGTGCCGATCAACCTTTTTTGGTTTGTTTCAACATAATTTAGGCAGACTTTTATGTTATTGTAGTTTGTATTTTTTTCATTATATTGCCTAGACTTTAATTTAACGCCCGTCAATGCCTGGTACCATAAAATATGTCTTTAGACTTTTTTTGAATTCATTGCCATTCTATTGAAAATATTGATTTTAAAATTTCAATACATTGAAGCGTACCGAAATAAATTTTCATGGATATTAATTTTTATTGACTCATTTTTCCGCCATTAAAATTAAATATTTGAAATAAATAAAAGAATTTCATGTAGTTTTATTTTTTTGTGGTGCTACTCACATATATATTTGGTACATATCCGCAGAACTTTAATTATTCATGAAGGTAATGATAAAAAGAAACTACCGATTGGTCGAAGAATTATTCATTTTTGTTCAAGTAGTGCCTGAAATCAATAAAATGTAAGCTATATAAGTCCGAAGAACTAATTTTTGACCAACGATAATCCTCCACGTAAAGACTTGGACATGTACTTTTACATCTTCACGTATAATTCTTGCTTAGCATTAACGTATAGTTCAACTTCGCGGTTTCAAAAAAGAACTAACTGCAGTTCGAACTTCCGTGTGCACGTGTAGCTTAAAACCCTTGAATAGGTTTTGGCTCTAGTTTCGAACAAAACTATTCTGAGTGTAACAACAATAGAGATGAGTCTTTATTTCAATATCTTATAAACTCTCATATATGCAATATATGGAATGTACCGACCGTTCTTTCCAAGCTCAGACAATTTAAGTGGTTGAAGAGAGTTGTTAGATGTAAGCGTGGTTATTTGGAGGGTATCTAGTAAATGTTCTTTCTCGTACCAAAGCTGGAAGCTATTGTATTTTAACATGTAGATTAGATGCTCCACAACAGATTTGTAATCCAAAACATAATATGTAATTGTGATTGTTTTACTAGCGTTGCTCGCCCAAAAATTCTGACAGTAGCCCACAATCAGATATCAACAGCGATTAAACTAAATTCTTCCATAGAGGCCCAGGAGAAGGCCATGCAGGTCGTTTTGAAGATCTCTAGTCCTGTTAATATGGAGAAAAAACGTCAGGTGAACCTTTAATAAATGCCCTATATTATTTAGAAAGTTCGACATCTAACAAGGAAATCCTTACACTTGCAAATAAACTATTAATATTATCAATAGATAACTTTAAAGAATCGACTAGACTTTGTAAAATCCTATCCAAGCACTCTCCAGCCATTCTTTTAAAAAAAAAGTAGGCTGGTACGTGGACAGAATCTGGTAAGAAGTTTTTGGAACAATTTCTTGACATAGATTTTGCCAGCTATAAAAATAGCTGTGACGACTTCTCCTGACGGTATAAGTTGGTAAGTGTCTCTATGAGACTCATAAGCCCCATTATTACGAAGGAAAAGATCTTGTGGGCTATAAATACCTTCTCGCCCTAATAATCATCAGGCTCGGATGGCAAACTTCTAGTAATGCTTCAAATGCTTCAAATGAAAGAGTTGGTAACACTTTTGCATTTCAAGGAACTGGAAAAAGAGTCAAAGTTATCATCTTAGAAAAATAATTATTTTATTTTATATTATAATATTATAATCAACAAAATATCAATATCCAAAGCCCAACATACCTACCTCAATGGGAGGAGGTAAGGTATGTTGGGCTTTGGATATTGATATTGGATATTGAACGGAGACTGCTTTGCATGAGGTTATTAATATCATTGAGAATTCACAACATTTCAAACAATTCTCTTAAGCTTTCTTGATATTGAAGCAGATTTCGTGGCATATCCGGATAGGTGGCATCCGTAATTCGCTTGCCGAGGTAGGCACTATATGTGAAGAACTCGATTGCCTCGATGCAAGAGTACAAGTCTAAGTCAGGTGGATCTTATTAACAGCCAACTTACTAACTACGTAAACGAGCGTCTTCAGGCAAGAGAGGCTTGTTGGTCAAGTACTGTCAAATAGTCAAGCGGCCATCAGAGGGTTAGCTACTGTAAAATCCAACTCCAAGCTTGTTAAGAAGTGAAAAAAGGAACTGTTCAGACTGAGTTGTCAACATGATATAACCATTATTTCAGTTTCAGTATTTCAGTAATGATAAAGCGGACAAACTAACGACGGGAGGTTCTTCCTTTGTTCTGGTCCTCTAAACACGTTTAAGGGAAAAGTATTCCTGCACTGCTGAGACTTAACTAATTGCAGATGAAGGAATTTAATAACCTGTGTTAGGTTAGATTGACACGGCAGTCTTTTATGAGTCACACCTATGCCAATTAGGCCCGTTGTGATAACAGGGAGTTAATTATTTACCTACTCTATTTGAACCAGTTGGAGCTATTAAAAAAGCTGGGTAGTCTGTAGCTAAAAGATAGTCTGAAGACCACTCACCACCTCACTTTGAAACCAGCCACCAAGAAAAAGGTGGTAGTTTTGTGGATTCTTCTTCCTTCTCATCTCTACAGCTTTTGCAGGAATCGTTATGCACAGAGGGAAAAACCTATGGACTCAATACATAAATTTATGTACTCATCGCATAGTTTTCTGCACACAAAAATTTTACATTTTTCATGTATTGAGTACATGTTGAAATCTTTATTGACTACATAATGCTTTCAAGCGGTTATGTAGTCAATAAAGAATTTTATGTACTCAACGCAAACTGTTACAAATAATTTTATGTAATGAGTAAAGATCTTATGTACGTATTACATAAATTATTGACTCAGTACATACATAATTTACTCATTACATATTTGGAGTACATAATTTTATGCAATGAGTACATACATTATTTACTCATTACATATTTTAAATGCATAATTTTATGTAATGAGTACATACATAATTTACTCATTACATATTTTTAGTGCATACATTTATATAATGAGTACATACATCATTTACTCATTACATATGTTAAAAACATAATTTTATGCAATGAGTACATGCATAATGTATTCATTATATATTTTTTGTTCATAATTCCATGTATTGAATATATACACAATTCATGCCTGTGCCTAAAACACCCTCTCAACAAATGCAATAAATAATTTTATAAAGAAATGACTAGATTTCACAAAATAATTGGCAATTACTTATAGAAACCCAGCCATTTAATTCTTATCCAATCATCGCTTTTGTTCTAGAGTACAGTGGATAAACTCATTCCCGCTCTGATTTTCTACAGGCTTTAGAGGTGTTGCTTATTTGAAAATCAAGAAACGAATGACATAAAACAGCAAAATCGTGCGCCGATGTGCAAGAGATACGTGTGATACCAGGAGATTAATTATTTACCTACTCTATTTGAACCAGTTGGAGCTATTAAAAAAAGCTTGGTAGTCTGTAGATTGAAGATAGTCTGAAGACCACTCACCACCTCACTTTGAAACCAGTCACCCAGAAAAAGGTGATAGTTTTTAGCTAGCGTTGGGCACGTGTAAATAAGTGTTGTGCATTCTTCTTCCTCCTCATCTCTACAGCTGTTGCAGGAATCGTTATGGAGGATGTTTTATCTTTGGATGTGGTTACCAATTAAGAAGTGTCCAGTAAGGATACCAATAACAATATTTATTGGATCCCTTCTGAGGGAAATTAGTTCCTTCGAGCGTTTCAAATTCAGAGTTGGCCAAGCCTGACGAGCCGTGTTGCATGTGCTTCCCGTAGACCACCTTATGTTGGTCCTTTTAAGAAATAGTTCGTTTGTGAGTAGTTTCAGTGGCGTAGCTAGGGTTGGTGGCACCCGGGGCGGAACCTAAATTGTGCACCCCTTTAGAAGATTTTTTTTATTAAATAAGTCGATGAATCTTACTACACATTTTCGAATCAACCTCTACAAAAATTACATATTTTAGAAGAGATTAAAAAAATATACAAAACTATGCTATCCATGAATATTTGATAAAAGAAGTAAGAATCTGAAATTATCAAAAACTTAAAGAATTTTCTCTGAATTGTTCTAATATTTTTGTCTACCGGGCTTACAAGTTGTCAGAGAAAAAATTACTATCAGTAAACCACACAATATCTGTTTAAAATAACTGAAGAATTGACATTATGAAGTAATAAAAACTGAAGGTAGTTTAATATAGAAAACTTTGAAAAATTTACGAAAAATTTTGCATAATTGAAGAAAAATAGGTGGTGATCGTGGCATGCAGGTTAAGTGTGTGGCTTAGCATGCTCGGAGCCCGGGTTCGATCCCCAGCCGCTGCGAAAACTTTTTTCAATAAAAAATTTCAATAAAAACACAACACAATTGATCATAAGAAGCTCGGTCAAAGTCCTTTCAAGGGCTGAAATGGCCAATTTGTTTTTGTTTGTTTTTTGAAGAAAAATATGACCTGGAATATTAAAATTCATTTATAAAAATTTTTCATAATTTTATCAATTTCTTTATAGTATCTATATTAATCTCTGCTTGGACTTTTATAGACAAGATTGATGTCTGTAATTTTTGACTGATTTATAAATATCACCATAAATACCACCATAAATATTTCAGTATCACAATATTACAGTGATACCAAATTGATATCAGAATTTGTTTCATTCTCATTATCTACATAATTCCCAAAGCAAACTTGCCCAGGTTGGACAAGGCCAAGAGTCATGAATGGCTCAAAAAGAACTGGCAATTCCAATAAATCTGTTGATTCTTCACATTCGGGGATTGAGAACAAAATTTAATTTTAATAATTAGAATAATTTTTAAGGTACTGTGCATCTTATCATCTCTTTAAAAATGTATTTTTGATAGTTTTTGTTGGTTGATTTGAACATAACAATAGTTATTTTAGTAAAATAAAGGAGTCAGAAAACTATCTTAGAATTTTTAATAGACATCTTCAAAATAAAATAAAAAAAGTCAGAACTCCATAAATTGTCATAGAACGCCATTTATTTAATTTAAATAAAAAATGTAATGAATTTAAATCATTTAATTTTTTTAGAAATATATTAAACAAGTAAAAAGTTTATTAATGATTATTAAACTAGTAGTTTTATATAACAGTATACCCTAAACATATTACTATTCAAAATTATGTTTTAGCAGGTTAAAAGCTGTAAATGAGGTTTGTTTCATGATATATAGTCTCAGAACTTAGTAATCACAAAATCATAAAGTATGTTTTTATTTTTGACATTTATGACATGAACAAGTTTTTCTGAAAAGTTCTGGAGAAATGTATTGCTTACAAAACAAGTGACGCCTCCATTCATCATACTCTCAAAATCATGCAGGTTTTCGAAACTTAACGGTTTTAGAAATATCTACTATGCTAGCAAGTTTGAACACTTCTTAACCTGAATATTAGAAGTAAAACAGTGCTTTTTTATAAATTTTAATGGAATATAAAAAAAATGTTTTTACATTTTTCTTTTTGTACTCCATCTTAATATCAACAAAATTTTAATATAATTTGTTTGGAAATTGCATCCCTAACCAATGAAAAATTACATATGGAATTGACTTGGGTTTTAATGTGAGCGTTAATATTGAACAAAATTTAATATAAAGTTCAAGTTTTTTTCAATAACAACGAAGTCCTGGTGATGGTAAAAAATATTTTCATTCACTTTTGCACCCTTTTGATATTCGAATTTAAAACCGCAGTCATTGAGGTGTGTTCTTTTTATTAAAAAAATCAAAAAATTATGTGGTAAAGGTTCTTTTGCAAAATTTTGCACCCCATTTTGGCGTGCACCCGGACCATTGAAATGTCATGTATAAATGCAATACTTACGATTACGTTAACAACCTCAATTATGAAGCTTAAAAAAATTTATACAAGTGAGACAAAAGTGCGCTATGAGGAAGTCATAAAAATTATAAAATTAAATTTGAATCTATTTAAGTCAGCACATTTGTCAAAAATTATGCAACCCAAGGCCAAAAACAGTAAAAGAACATTTAGTTAAGATTGAAATCAGAACTTCATGAAACAAAGTTTTAAGAAATGTGCGTAACTTGTTAACAATAACTGTTATTAAACGATTAAGTCCAACCATTGTTTTAGTTTTCCTTTTATTAGGGGAATAATTTCATGAAACAACAAAGCTCTTTTGTACTGCAATTGCATTTTTCTTTCAGTAATATTTATCTTCCACACATCTAAATCGGCTGCAGTTGTAATTAATTCAAAATTTAACAAAGCAAAAGAAGAAAAAGAAAAAAAAAACAACAACCATGTTTAATTTTATAATTATAGTAGAACAAGTTAAAACTATGCAAGGGTTCAACTAATTAAGTTATTAGCCACATTTAATGTAAAGACAAAAAAAAAAAAAAAAATGCAAATGTAACCGTTAGCAACGCACATTAATACGCTGAAAGTTCTAATGAGTGCGTAGCATGCACAGCAGGGAGAATAAAACAATTTAAATGCTTAAACAATTCAAAGATATGTATGACAGATAGTTTGGTTAGTAGAAATACGACGATCTTAACTTAGCTAATGAGAAAAAAACGCAAAAATAACACAAAGCGACGCATTTAAATTTGACTTATGAATTGTTGTTAAGACGTATCTGATGAAATTATAAACTTCACTTTGTCAATTAGTCGAATATATTAAGAAGGGTTAGTTAATAAAATTCATTTGAAATTCGTTAGATAAGAGCTACAATAAGGAATGGGAGAAATATTAAATTAATTTATTTTTTATTCTTGGATAATATAACTTGAGTCTAAGCTAAGTCTAAGATTCCAGCTTCAAATGTCAATAAAAGCACACAGCAGTTACTTCTTGTTTAGCTGATAATTTTCTTGAACTTTATTAACAGCCAGCTATGTGGCATGTTTAAATATGTCCTATGGCGCAATTTGAGTTTCTTGCATATAAGACAAACTTTTTTATGATTCCATAAAATTACTTCTGTTCTGCTTGTTACAACGTTTTAACAAAAGAAACAGCGTTTATCGACTTACAAAAACATTACAAAACAAAAATTATCGATAAAAATATATGGCTTAAAAATATCAATAAATAAACTTGTTAAAGTGCACTCAACTAAAACCATGCATGCCACCCAAAGAAGAAGCAAAGCAGGCCCAGACCTGTTGTACAAAACTTAAAGGGCGCCTAACCCAACTAGCACAAAAACTTCTATAAAGATTGCAACAAGCTTTACAGCAACTCATTATGAGAACTACGTAGTTTAGGAAAGCACGCTAATAGACTTCTATAATGGCAAAAAGCCGAACTTTTTATTATTTTACAGAAGCTTTTTGGACATTAATTAAACTTCGTTAACAACTTTGTAACCAAAAGTTAGTTTGTTCTAGTCCTGATTCAGTAATGATTCAGTAATGAATGATTAGTCGTTTGCATTTTAATTTTTTCTATGGCATAACGCTTTTCCGAACATTATGCATTTTTTCAATATATTTTTGTACCTTTTAATTTTTTGAATTTATTTGAATTTTGACTACGTCTTTCTCAGGCCGAGAGATTTCAACTTCGGTTTATAAAATTTCGAAGGCTTTTAAGAGCTACTCAAACAAAATTGTAGGTGATTTCGATAAAGCTTCTATAAAAGATATATAGAAATCTTTTGCAGACTTAGAGGCAGTAATTTCCGTTGTTCTTTTAACCTAAACTTTCCGTTACAAAAGTTTTGAGTTTGATTTCAGCCCATTTTTTTTCTCGTGTAGGTGTTTAAAGAACTTATTTTTAAAAGGAAGTAAAGAAAGTCTAAAGTCGGTCTAGGCCGACTATGAAATACCGTAAACCTACTCTTCCAAAAAAAATAATATTATTGAAAATGGGTGTGTCCGTGGGTGGATTAAGCCTATATTTTATATGCATATAAATATTGATGAAAAATTTACCAAAAACATACCAAGTTTTATTCCTGTAACTCACAGTCATACTTTTATTGTGCTTTCGCTATGGGTGGGCGTGTTCATGGACGGATTACTCCTAATTTTTTAACACACCTTAGTTTTGGTATAAAATACATACATACCAAATTTGATCTTTCTATGACAAACATAATCTTATTTATTGAGTTTTAAACTTTTTGGGTTGTATGGGAGGCAGGCGTGTCCGTGAGCAGATGACGTCCATTTTGCAAACCCATCTCTGTTTTGTCATAAAAAACATACGTGCCAAATTTTAGCTCTGTAGGTTAGACAAAGGCTTATTTATTGCGTTTTCAATTTTTGGGTTGTATGGGAGGTGGGCGTGGCCGTGAGCGAATGACGTCCATTTTTCGAAGACATATTTTTGTTGATACAAAACACATACACACCAAATTTTACTGTTGTAGGTTAATTATGAGCTTATTTATGCAGTTTTCAATTTTTGCGTTGTATGGGAGGTAGGCATGTCCGTGGGTGGATTCCAAAAATATTCAATAGTGCAGATCCTTGGGTCTATGTGACCATGTGTACCAAGTTTCATCCAATTATCTCAACTCCTTCTTCTTATCCCGTGTATACGGACAACACACAGACGGACGGACGGACGGGAATGGATAGCTCGACTCACGTGGTGACGCTGAATAAGAATACATATACTTTCCTATACCGGACTCGCTTCGTTCTATGCGTTACAAACGTTTGCACAAAGTTAATATAACCTGACCTTTCAGGTTTAGGGTATAATGACGAAACATTGTTTTTTGGGGTCTCAAAGACAAAATATTTCAAAATTTTTTTTGCCAATGTTTGTATACCATGAAATCTTTAATTTTTTGCTTATCATGGGTATGCATTCTGAAGAAAAAAATTACCAAAGAAGAACCAAAATCACTCTATGGGGATATATGCGACCCAAAAAAATTATGCATATTAGTTGTTAAGAATTCCTCTAACTTTTGAATCTCTCTACATAGTAATTTTAATTTTATGGTGGTTTGTGAGATAGGAGTGTCTATGTGCGTTTCATCCAATTATCTCTACTCCTTCTTCTATGGAATTAGATATCGAGCCAGTAGTGGTTATATTTGAACTTTTGTTTTATTCTATTAAAAAAAACCAATGATGTTTTTTTAAAAATTCTTTTAGTTTATTATTAAATGAACATTACAAAATAAATGAAAATTTTATTTTTACTGAAAAAAATACACTTAAAAAAATTATGCACTTTTTGATTAAGGTCCTCCATTAGGTTTTTTATCGAGCTTTCGTTGTCCTTAGTGTATGCCCGACGCCATTTAAGTCAAAATATTTCGATACTTTTCGCAGTTTGTTTGGTCTTCTTAAGATTTATTTTCATGAAAGCCGAATATCTTTCGATTGGACGAAGTTCGAGGCAATTCGGAGAATTGGCTTCTGTTGGTACCACATTGACATTTTTGGCTTTGTACCAATCCATCGTTCTATGGGCGTAGTGTCATATTGCTAGGTCAGGCCAAAATAGTACTGAACCTTGGTGCTGACGTATAAAAGGCAGCAAACGCCACTCCAGATACTCTCTGATGTAAATTTCGGTGTTGATTGTGCGATCTGTCATAAATTCCTTACTTCGAAGGCCACATTTGCAAACGGCCTGCCATATCATGTATTTATTTGGAAATTTGGTATGTTTTTTGGTGGTAAATTTAGAGGATGCTCCACCCCTTCTAATCGCATTATAATATCCGTGTCCAGGTAACTGCTTGAAATCCGCTTTGCAGTACGTTTCATCGTACATGATTACGCAATCAAATTTGGTCAAGTAATCGCGATACAGTTTTCGAGCCCTCCTCTTGGCTTGGGCGTCCTTTTCTTCTGACCTATTAGGTACTTTATAGCTCCTTAGGTTGTAAAATTTTTTAATCCGTTGAACACTTAACTTCGATGTTCCCGCTCTTGCTGCCACATCACGAACTGAAATGCCTGGATTCTGAGTAAGCAGCCGCTTAACGTTCTTGGCCACCGCTTGGTTCGCTGGACCACTTTTTCTCCCTGTGCCTGGGAGAGTTTTTGATAAAGGGGTAAGTTGTTTGTATCGTTTTATGGTTCTTCCGACAGTTTTTACGCACACGCCAACTTCCTTAGCGATCTTTTTGTACGTGGTGTTTGGATTTTCCAGGTATTGGCAAATAATTGCTTTCCGCTTTTCTTCTTGTTGAGACGACATCTTTTCAGTAACTCTTTTATTTTACTAATAAGTATTTTTTTAATCTGCAATATTTATACTTTATTTAGGTACCAAATATGTTGCTATAGAGGTAACACTTTTTTATAAATAACCTAAAAACAAAAGGACAGTTATTTCTGGAATAGTTTATAGTTAAAAATCCGTTAAAATACTAGATGGTTACACTTCTGTGAACTTTGACTTACATAACGTTAGAAGCTCCACATATTGTATGTTAACTCTTACATTTCCAAAAGTTTTCTGTTATATTTATTAAAACTTTTTTCATATCTATATAAAAATAGGCGTAGGGAGAACACTTAAGAACCATTTTCATCACCGACTATTTTGAAAAAAACTCTTTTTTTCCAAATTTTTATGAAGGAAATTTTTATCGAATCAATATGTGAAAAAGTTGAATTTCGATCACTGTCGAACTCTTGTTTGAATAAATGAAGAAATAACACTTTCTTCTTGGAAAACTATAAAAAAGTAATAATTTTTGCTTCATTTGATACTTAAAGATATTTGAAGATACCCTCTGGGACATATGATATACAAAAAACTTCATGTGGTTACCCCAAGAAGTATATGTTAAATTTTATTCGGGACATATTATCCCAATGGGACTGAAATCGTAGAATATACCTTATGCTCAAAATTGAATCGGACTGTGCGAATGAAATAACAACAGTGGTTATAAAGTCTTAGATTGGTTTGGCTAATTCGTACACATTGCTTCGAAATATTAAAATAATGTGTGATTTTGAAAATGACCGCTAAATGAATAGAGTACCTCTTGCTCCAAAATATCTCAAGACGCCCCTGACCAAATCATGATTTTTGTTTTGCCCATTCAGTTGCGATTAGAATTTGGTAATTGGTAATTGTTGGTCAGTCAGAAAGCACGCAACAGTAAATGCTAATAACAGAGTACGACGATCAGGCGCAGCAGAACTGAGCGGGTCAAAAGCGCGCGAGCTGTTTTTGCTGTTGTTTGTGTTTCTTTAAGAATTCTTTTCTATTCTATTCTCTTCAACAAACACGCACTGTTCTAAGAGGTAGCCATGTTCTAAGAGGTATCATAATACTTCATAATTGAGATATGTCGACAGGGCATTTTTTTTTAGGCGTTTTCAACTGCCAGTTCTTGTTGTTTTGCGCTCGCTGCCAAACGTTTAGGTTACCAAATAAATAGTTTCACAGCGCGCGCGGTGAATGACTTGTAGAGCAAACGTTAGCTAAACTTAATGTAGCAAATTGCTTTGAAATTAAATTGTATAAAAAAGAAACTATGCCTTGTAAAATATGACAAAACTAGAAACTCTGTAACATTGGAAAATATCAAATGCCACAAATAATTTTAAACGCATTCTTTGCAATGCTATTGCAACGCGCCATTTGACAACACATAAAAATTGTTGCTGTCATTCAGTTCAACGTCAACAAGTACTGTTCCTCAATAAATTAATAGCTTTTCACTTTTTTGCCCCACTCTGCACATCCTGTAGCTTTGCGTTCTGTGCAAAATTTATGTAATGAGAACGTGACAAATTCTGTAATTTTTTCAATGCGTTTGTTGACGCCGCTGTTGGGACTCAAGTGCGCACTTTTGAGCGAATGTGTTGTACGTGGTCATGAACGTGATGCAATAGGCAGCATCCATTGTCAGCTAGTTATGGACATGTCAAATATGTCAATGTCCAGCCGTTTAAATTCCATAACAACAAGAAAGGCTATAGCGAGTGAAACTGATTTTAACGCCCATTTCTTTCGTATGTTTTCTTTCTGTTTTTTTTTTTTTTTTTGCTTTTTGCATGACAGTTGAATTGTTTTATGTTTGAAGTGATAAAATATGACCAGGAAGGAATTTTTTGCCGGCACATAAGAGTGCTCAATATATTAAGTTAACATTTTGAAACACTTTGATTATTGGAACTAATGTAATCACATATACTGTTATATGTACCGATACACAAACTAGATAGAAGACTAGAAGGCGTGTACATCAAGTGTGTTAATGTTGACAAGGTGCGAAAAAATTGTAAAAGCTGTTAATAAATGTATTGTTGTTGCATATAAAAAAACATAAATATCTTACGAGGGGACTTATAAATGATCGCTTTTGATAGAGTAGAAAAAACTAGATAAAAAATGTTTTAATTTTATATCTTTATTCTTCATCTCTTTGTATTTTTTCAACGTAATCGCCAATTATTTCGATACAGTTTTGAAGTCGACTTTTTTCCACCTTGAAAACTTTTCACCTTGAAACAGTCTACAAAATCGACTTTTTGGAGTTTTGGAATATCATCATTGATCGCATTTATTATCTCCTCATTGCTGTTGAAGACTCTTCCTCGGCAATGTTTCTTTTATTTTTGAAAATAATTAGAAGTCACAAGCTGCTAGATCTGGGGAATAAGGTGCTGGTCGAATTTCTTCAATGCCTGACAGCGCAATTAAGTTGCTTGTTTTTAGCAGTTTGCGCTCGTGCATTGTCATGATGCAAAAAGTATCGGTGAAGTTCTTTTTTTTGGCGATGTCCCCAATAAACTGTGGAATACTTCTGGTAAGCAAGTTTCAGTATACAATATGGCAGTTATCGTCTGACCTTTTTCCAAAGGAATAGCAGCTACAACTTTCTCTCTGGTGAAGTCAACTGTCATCATTACTTTTGTTGCTTTGATTTATTTATTTATTTTTGTATAAGCTTAATACAAGCAGTTTGAATACTTAAGAACTAAATTTTATAATTAACAGGGAGTATCTTAATTTACAATGGTACCATATCTTAATAAGAAGAATACATTAGAGAGGGGGGGAAGTGTCGTTGGAGTTAAGAAGGATATTTCGGAGTAGTGGTCTGCTCCCGAAGTAGTGAAAATCGAATTCACTGATCAATCTATTGGTTACCCGAAGCATTCTGGTTATAGGTTCACTGCATCCATAGTCGGTGCGGTGAAAGTTAAGGTGGAAGAGAGGTATAGACCTAAGGTTGCATGGGTTGGTATTAAAGGATATTGATTGGAGTAGTTCTGGGCAGTTAATGGTACCGCATACTAGTTGATGAATGAAGAGAACATCGGCAACTTCCCTTCGCTTTGCAAGTGTTTGCATGTTAATCAACTTCAGACGGTTGGCATAAGGAGGTAAGTTGAAACTGTCAGAGCCAGGAAGACCACGAAGAGCGAAACGAATGAATCTGCGTTGAACGGCTTCGATTCGCATTGAATGGGTGTTGTAGATGGGAGACCAAACCTGGCTGGCATATTCGAGGATGGGTCTTACAAAGGAAAGATAGAGAGATTTAGTGACGTAAGAATTGGAGAACTCTCTGGACCAGTGTTTCACGAAACCAAGTGCAGAGTTGGCTCTACTAATGATATTATCAACATGAGACCGAAAGTTAAGTTCCTTGTCGCAAATAACGCCTAAGTCCCGTAAAAAGCATACAGAGGGAACTGGCTTGCCGAGAATGTAATACGTTCTCGGAGGAAGTTGGAGTCGCTTACGAGAATATGTTATAGCTTGACATTTGCTGACGTTGAGCTCCAGAAGATTTTTTTGACACCAAATGGAAAAGCTGACCAGATCGTCTTGAAGTTTGCGAGAATCGGCATTAGTTTGTATGCGCCGATAGATTTTCATATCATCAGCATACACAGAAAGATTGGATTCATTGATGATACCATCAACATCAGCAATTGTTAAGACGAATAGCAAAGGACCAAGGTGACTGCCTTGTGGGACACCAGAGGTAGCTGTAAAAGATTTTGAATTGGAAAATCTAAAGATGACATTATAACTGCGTTCTTCAAGATAAGATTTAATCCATGACATAAACAGATGTGGAAAACCAAAGGCTTTGAGCTTAAGAAGGATGAATGTGTGTGAGATTTTGTCAAACGCTTTACTAAAGTCGGTGGAAACTGCATCAACTTCGTAACCATTTTCCAACGAGCATAAAGCGTTTGAAACAAATTGTGTGAGGTTGGTGGTAGTCGATCTACCCTTGAGAAAACCATGTTGACTAGGAGGAAAGATAGATTTGCAATGGAAGAAGAGAATATCGTAGATAATACTTTCAAAAATTTTGGGAGTACATGACAGTTTTGCAATAGGTCTGTAATTAGCAATATCATTTTTTGGTCCTTTTTTATGTAAAGGGATTATGTACGAATTCTTTCATAACTTTGGAAAAACTGAGTTAGAAATAGAAAGTTGAAAGAGTGTCAAAAGGGGATGAGCCAAAAAGTTTGCGAATTTTTTGATGACAATAGCAGGCAACCCATCGGGTCCAGGAGAAAAATCATCTTTTAGATTATGTAGCTTTGCTAAGACATCAGTTAGTGTAATATCAACAGAAGTCAGCGAGGTTTGAGCACAATTCCTTAGTGAAGAAAAGTATTCATTGTCTAATTTATCCTTATGACTTATGAATGACTGACTGAAGAAATTTGCAAATAGGTTTGCAATTATTTCCGGGTTATCTGAGGAGATATCTGAAAAAGTAAGGGTAGATGGATAGTTGTCAGATTTTCTTTTAATATTGATGAACTTGTAGAAGCTTTTAAGAGCCAACACCAATTTTGTTTGAATATGAGCAAGATAAGAGTCATATAGATGTTCACAGAGTGCAGCAACAGCATTATCAACATTTTCATGGGCGTTATCGAAAAGATGTTGAATCGATTCTACTGATTAAGATCTCAAGTTTTACAAAATCAGTTTTCCGAAAGTTGAAGCTATACGCGTGAACAAAGTGTGTGTTTATGATATTATTGTTGTAAGAAAGGGTAAGAGATAGAGGAGGATGGTAGTGATCGAGTGTTGAAAGAAGGTGGTTACTAGCAGAGACTACACAATTATCTGAATCTGAAGAAAAGACAAGGTCTAATTGTCTACCTATATTGTTTGTTACTCCGCTCAACTGGTAAAGGCCAGAGTCTAAAAGGCAGCTAGTAAAGAGAATTTCTTTTTCAGATGTAGCATTTGAAGCGAAATAATGGCACTCGTCATCTGACAGAACCCATTGTAGGCTGGGAAGATTAAAGTCCCCCAGAAATATAACTGTGTCAGATGGGTCTATAAGATCAAAAAGTGAATCAATTGCGTCTACTGCGAGCTGATAACCATTCACTGGTTGAGAAGGGCGAATATAGCAGCAGATAATGAATATGAACCGCTTAGCGATACAGACTTTGGCACATATAAATTCAAAATTAGCTGTATGGGATTTTTTTACAAAGGATGGGTGGAAACAATTGTGAATTGCAAGAAGGACACCACGACCGGAGGAGAGATCATCTTTATCGAGTCCACCGTCTCTGAACACCACGAAATCAGACGCAAATACCTCAGTATCCTTGAAATCCTGGGTAAGATTGGTCTCAGTTAGGGCAAAAATATCGTAGGGAAGTTTAAGAGAGTTTAGAAACACTGTAGAGATTTTGGTGCGTAATCCTCTAACGTTTTGGTAGTACAGAGATACAAAAAGTGGGCTTGGAATAGAGTTTTGATTATGCGAAAGTTGGTTAGGAATAATATTGTTGCTGCTCTTTATGGGACTTTTGGAGGTAAGAGACATGTTTTGACCTTACATGACCACCGTGCGTGTCAAGATCTTCTTTGACTTGTTGGATCGTCAAACCGAGTTGCTCGTGGAAACTGGTAAATAACTTACGTAATTCATCGACATCAGTAGGTAAACCTTCTTGCTGTATCAAGACTTTGAGGTTTGTCTTGGTTTTACCATCTATACAGGTGGATACCGGTGCCTTATGCATATAAGCAAGATATAGACGCACATTGTTGTAAACATTGTTCTCTCTAAGACGAGAGAGGGCATATCTGCTCTCATTGTCAGCACAAGAATTTAAAGTAAGTTTAACTTTTGGGTCGATGAAAGAAGTAGGGCTACCAGGTTGGTTATGGGCTTCATTCGTGACTAAAGCGGAAGGAGATCGGTTTATAGTATGGGAATGAACAAAGTTAGGATAGAGTGTGTGGAGAATGTTGCTCTCATTTTTATCTGATGGTGCATCAGAGTTAGGATTGAGATTAAATGAGACTCGTTTTGGGTTAGAAGATGGAAGTGTGTGATTCGAGTTAGGAGATTTTGTAGTGTGATTGATCTGCCGAGTGAAAGTTGGAAAGATATTAGTTTTAAGTTTCCAGTTAGGATCAGGGTGTGTTTTTTGGATTAGGTAAAGTTGAAATATTTTTATATATAGTTTTCTTAGCATTAGAAATGTTGAAATTATTATTGCTAATATTAGAACTATTGTTTTTATTATAACTAGACTTAATGTTAGATTTAGAGTTATAAGTTTTACTTTTAGGCGGCCTCCTTGATTTGTCAACCCATGTTGAAACTTCAGCTTTACTATCATTTAAACTAGATGATTGGGTAAATAGCCAGGCGAATTGAGAGGGGATGTAACTTTTGAAATTTGTGCTTCTTTTCCTGCGGTTCGTGGACGTTTTCCGGCAATCCTCAGATGGAATCACAATCTTTTTTTTTTAACGGGTGAACTTGCACCTTCTGGTCTCCATAAAATGCTTTGTTGTTTGGTTTCAGGATCATGCTTGTCAAAATCATGCTTCATCACTTGTTACAATTTTCTGAAAAGTTGAAGACTTTCCGCTTTTGAATTTGTCAAGAAAATATTGAGCAAAACGTATTGTGCCTCTTTAAGAGCTTCAGTTAAAATTCTAGGAACCCATCGTACAGATTTTTTCGTGTATCCAAGATTATTTTTTAATATTCGCAATGCAGCCATGGCATTCAAGCCCAGTTCTTCAGCAATCATTTCCTGAGTCAATCTTGGATCTTCGTCAATTTTAGACTTCTCCAGCGCTACACTTACATCGCAGATTTTGGACGGCCTTCTCGAAGTTCGTCCTTCACAGAAAAATTACCAGTGTGGAATCTCCGGAACCACTTTGAAATAGTCACAAGGGATGGCGCATGTACTCCAAACGCTGTTTGGCATTTACTAAATATTTCCACAGGCTTGAGCTTACACCGAAATCCAAAAAGAATAGCAAACCGAATTTCTTGCTGCCTTATCCACTGACACTGCTTCACTAATTTTACGTTTTGTTGTCTCCATTTTGACCAATATTTCTGAAAACTAAAGTGAAGTATCGTAAGATTATAACAAACAGTATGTAATTTTTGATTTATTAAAAACTTATGAATATGACAGCAACTAAGCGAACTTTCGTTAGTACCTTCGCATTTAAAAGAAATAAAATAAGAAATAGAATCCTAAAAAATACTTGTAACACTTCCATTTTTATATATTTTCTTCAGAAATATATTTTCTATTTTTTTGTTGCTATAAGACGAAATAAAAGGAAAAGAATGGAATTCGATTGAGACAAGTGTAGGCTAACTTTTTAAGGTATTCCTTATCAAAACTTACATTAGTCAAGGCAACCTCTAAAAAGTTTACTTCCTCTGTACATCTGCAGGGCGCGTCTATTTTTTTTTCGAAACTTTCTGATAAGATCAACATTCAACTGAATTCTTATCTCTTCAAGCAAAAAGGTATTTAAAAAAAAAAAAAAATTAAGAAAATTTATGTGACTCCCACAATTTCATACAAGTTCAGGTGCTAATTAATTTGTTCAAAACTGCCGACACTCATGGCAGCCCGAAAAGGAAATTGTTTACAGTTGATTTTACTGCAGATCTGAGAGTTGCCATTGTTGTTGTTGTTGTTGTTGTTGTTGTTGTTGTTGTTGTTGTTGTTGTTGTTGTTGTTGTTGTTGTTGCTGTATATTACCAAATATGCACATTTTATTGACAGTTTAAGATACTCGTACATTCGATATTGCAGTAAATTGCTGCTTTTATGCACCAAACCAGCAACCAGAGACCAGCTTCTGGCTAAAATAAACAAAACTCAACAACTTAGCAGATTGAATCTCAAAAATAGTTTTTAACATTGTGGTACAGTGTTGTGTTGTGTTGTGTTGTGTTGTGGTATAGCCAGTTGTTTTGCACAACAAACAACAACTGTTCTAAGCAACAGCGTTTAAATTCCAGCAACAACAGCAGCAGCGCAAAAAAACAATGCAAATATTTTGACCACAGTGAAGGTGGCTGCGGATCGCCAATCCACACTCCAACCAACGACAGCTCGAACGTGGCAACGAATTATAAAATGAGCGAACGAAAGACATCATTAGGAGCAGCACCTAGTGGCTAAGAGTAAAATAAACCAATAGTCAAACAACAAAAGCCACAATGGTAAAAATGGCAACAACAGTTTTGAGTGTTTTTATTTTCTTCCATTTTTTGCATTTATTTTGGCCACTAATCTTAGTTGAATCTCAGCTGAGTGAGCAACATTAAGGAAGTCAGTCGTTCAGTGTAAACAAAAAAAAAAAAACCATTTATTTCATTTAAACAAAAAAGGTCAAAAAATAGCGAATATAGCGCGCAGCAGCATAAAGTGACGATGGCTGAGGCGTAAAGAGGGCGTGAAGCGCCAAGCTACGGGCTGTAGAAAAAAAGGGGGGCTTTTGTCTTTTGTGGGCTCAGACGAAGGCGTTATGCTAAGCTCAGCAAATAGCAGAATTAAAGAGATCAAAATCTGGTATCTGCCTTCACTGCTGCTGCTTCTACTCCATGCATGCGAAATGAGTTTTCATGTAATGCGGCGTGCATTCACACAAAACTGTTTTTTGTTCAAATTATTTCTGCCTGTGTTGCCATATTTAAGCAATTTAATTTATTTTGCACTACATGCTGCTTGCAATGCGCAAGCGTACCGTACATTGCGTTGCGTTGAGTGGCTGTTTATATTTAAGAGTTTCATTAGACTAAAATCTGCTGTTTTTTTTTTGCTCAAACTTGTTGCTTTTTAATTTACTGCAAATGATTTAGTTGCTCAGTGATTGCGTTGATTTAATTTATCTTGTGTGATTTTATTTGCACACACACACACACACACACATTAGATGTTAGAGATTATTTGTTAGATACACCACGGAGTTGACTCGTTCATTACAAAAGTGGGAAGTGAGTGCACTGTCGGTTCGGTTGGCCTGCTAGCTAGCTGTTGGCAAGGTAAAATTAATTGCCCTCTGGTACTGAATCTGCATTTTATAACATTAAATGCCGCTTGCGGCGTCGTATGAGTGTGCTGAGAACGTGAAAATTGTTTAAGATACTTAGCGATAAATACAAATGTTAACAAGATAGCAATGGAAGATACAAATACAGCATAGGTCGATGATCTCTTGTTGTTCTCTTGATAGTGAACGTGAAGAGCAGAGATGACATTAATTCGCAATAATTTGGTTAACATCTATTAATCAATACTATCTTTATTGGTTTTTTTGTTTTTGCTGCTTAAGACTTTCAAGCAGCAGCTGAGAAATAATACTATTGCTTTATAAAATGGTTATGTTAAATGGTTTTCACACAAAGCAGCATCTCTTCAGTGATTCGTAAAGTTTAGGCGATGGGAAAAATTAACGCCCTGAACTATCATTTGGGGTGTCTTTGACCTCGAAGTATCTTGAGAAGAAATTGATTTGTAGAGTTTTTTGTGTTTTCAAAAAAAAAGTCTCGATATTAGTTTTAATAATTGATTAAATTTCTTTTTTGCTGCTTATCTAGTGGAATTCTATAAATAAGATGTAAATGTTGAAGTTGTTAAGAATGGCAATTTTTCAATTAACTTTTGTTTTTTCAATTATTTGAAGAAAACAAACAGCACATCAAATATAAAAACTTTTTAACAAACAAAAAAAAAAAACTACTTCAAAATCACTACAAAGTAAAAAATAATTTTAAATTACTTTTCCTATTAATCGTGGTAAAATCTGATAATTTATTTATATACCTACATTATTATATTGGAAATCTTATAATTTAAATTTTTCTTAATTTTTTTCTTTATTTTTATCATAAATAAATTCTTTTTTTTTATGATAATAAAAGCTTTGTAGTCGGTGCATTGTTTACATAAATAAATTATCAGATTTTACCGCGATAATTAGGAAAAGTAATTTAAATTATTTTTTACTTTGTAGCGATTTTGAAGTAGGTTTTTTTTTCTTTGTAAAAAAGTTTTTATTTCTTCCTTTTTTAGACAATATGATAAATTTTAGAAAAAGTTTGTAAGCTACGTAAACACAATTATTTAAGCTCATAATTTTAAAAATGTTTTTTCTGTCGTTTCTTATTCTGTACTCTTTTGAATTTTTTAATATATTTGCAAGAATTGTTAAAGAAAATTTCAAATATTAAACTTTATTATTAAAAATTAATTTCTACTATTTCATGGTTTGTTGGTCATTTTCAATATCTGCCTCTTTAAAATTTTTATTAAAGTGTCATGCCCTTTTTTGAATCCCGCCTATGTACTATATTGATCATACTTTATAATAATTCAACCTTGCCCTGCACCAAATTTCAGTTCCTTAGCATGAGTATTAACCGATTTACAGTAGTTTCCTCAAAGTGCCTCACGCTATTTATAATCTCTCCCATCGTTTTTAATTATTCTACCTACGCAACTACCAAATATTAGTACCCAAATTTCAATATTAACTGAAATGCAGTGTTTTTCTTATTGTGACACGCCTCTTTGTTGAATCTAATCTACTTTCTTGATTGTGTTTTGCTTTAACTCTACCTATTCTTGTATTGATTTCAATACCCTAGTGTCAGTATTGACTGAGATATAGTGTTTTTTCTAATAATGACACGCCTCGTTGTAAAATTTCGCCCACTTTGTCTAGTGTTCTCAATAATTCGACCCATTCTTGCAATTAATTTTATCACCCTTGTGTCAATATTATACAATTTTTTTTAAACACTGCCATATCCCTTAGTTTAATAACGCCCACTTCCTCGGTATTAATTTGTAATAATTGTGCCTACCTCTGTACTTCATTTCAGTACCCTAGTGTAAATAGTATTCGATTAAGTGTTCTAATATTGCCACACCCTATATGACGCCCACTTTATTGACAGTAATTTGTAATAAGTGTGTCTACCTCTGTATTGAATATCAGTATTTTAGTGTCCATATTATTCGAGAAACAGTGTTTTCCTAATATTACCACACCTCTTTGTCGAATAACGCCCACTTTATTCACCGTAACTTTTTATAATTGTATCTACCCTTGCATTTTTGCTGTAAATTTCAGTACCCTAGTGTCAATATTTACTGAGATACAGTGCTTTTCTTATAATGACACGCCCCTTTATCGAATACTGCCCACATTATTGGCAGTAAATTGTTATACTTGTGCCTACCTCTGTACTAAATTTTAGTATCCAAGTGTCAATAGTATTCGAGATACAGTGTTTTTTAATATTGCCACACCTCTTATAGAATAACGCCCATTTTTTTCTTTCAAAAATTTTTAGTACTTGTGCCTACCGCTGTACTAAATTTCTGTACCCTAGTGTCAATTTTTTTAGAGGTACAGTACTTGTCTTATATTGCCACACCCCTTTGTTCAATAACGCCCACTTTATTGATAGTAATTTTCAATAATTGCGTCTACATCTGTACTAAATTTCAGTACTCTAGTGTCAATTTTATTCGAGAAACAGAGCTTTTTCAATATTGCCACACCCTTTTTTCGAATAACGTCTACTTAAGTGATCGTACCTAGCATCAATGTTTACTGAGACAGTGCTTTTTTTATATCGACACGCGCCTTTGTCAAACACCGCCTATTTTTATAAACGGGCACCTCCGCGTTGATGGTCTCTATATGTTGACAAAAAATTACGGCAATTCGTCAAGTACTTTAGGAGTAATCGATGTACATACATTAAAAAAAAAACAGAGAAACCAACCAACTTGAGAACCTCCTTCTTTTTGAAGTCGGTTAAAAAATGAACTTCTAATAAAAATAAAATAAAAGATAAAATAAGAACTAAGTTCTAAACTGTGTTTGTACAGGGTTATACATATTCAAAAAGTCTCAGAATTCAATAAAATTTGAATTTCGTTATAATGGTAGGACTTTGTCGTTATACGTGGAATACAAAATCATACAAATGTACTCCTTCACGAGAGTTTTTGCAGGACTCAATCCTTTTTGAGACTATGACGGCTATGACTTGAAGAATATTGGTTTTTAATTGATCAAAAGCTTAAGGTTTATTCACGTAAACACTAACTTTTGCTTAGCTCTACAACAATAAAGTTTACTTCGCCAAATCTCGAAATTAGTCAATCTGGAAGAAAGTGGCAACAAATCCCTAATTGGTGCTGTCATGTGCAAGAGCCTATGGCGGATTAAGGGGCTCCGTTTCCCCCACCAAAATATATAACTTTTAAACTTTCGATGCTTGAGAGTAAAAAATTAACAATTATAAAATTAAAGGGCTTTTCAAAAGAAAACAATATAATTAAAAATTGAATTTATATTGAAAAAAAAACATAGAAGTATCATTTACTTCATGTGCACAGTAGACCTGCCCTTATTTCTATGAAGATTTTTCAAAATGGCGGCGCATAGGAGAGTAGGGTCCAAAAAGTTTCCATTTTATGCCACAATGATCCATGTAAAATTTGGGCTCGATCCGACGACTCTAAGTGGACCCAAAATTGCGTTGACTAATAAGACAAGGTTTATTATAAGAAATTAAGAACTTTATTCGGCATTTTTGGGAAAAAACTGAATTTTGGCAACAGTTTTGTAAATATTTTGCAATTTTTTTATTTTTATGTTATTCCTCACTAATTATTACTAACATTAACTAAAGATGTTTTTTTGAACGATGGATATTTTTTGCGATAAGCTTCAACAACTTGCAATAAGAATTGCTTTTCGTCTTCTTTGTGGGTCAATATTCGATTATAGTCCTTCATGAACTTCACTCCTCTTTCAGCGGTGTCATTAACGACGGCTAAATTTTTGCAGAAAACGCGGCATTCTTTAAAACTCTCGTTGGTTTCCCATGTTGATGGGTCAAATTCCAAAAACTCCGGCGACAAACCGGACCGCACAAAGAAATTGTTAGTCTTGTTTGAAATGAAGTCGCTCAAGCTATGATTAGCGAATGTTTGCGGTTTTGAAACGGCCCGATTTTGATCCACTTTAATAATAGGCTCATCGTATGCAAGGCGCTCAACCATTTTTCTTTTCTGTTCAAGAGAAACATTCGAGTCAAAGAAAGCCAAAGCCATTGGTTCTGCTGATAAATACCACATGTGGTTACTCATCTTCTTCAATATGGCAGCAGAAACTGGAGCATCAATTTGAGCGTATTCAATGGAATCTCGTATGAAATTGAAATCCTGGTTTGGAGCATTGATTGGATTTGTACAACCAATCCATGCACGAATGTATATTCGCGCCAAGAAAATGCACACGTCGCGCAATCCACTCAGTTCTCTGGCCGTCAATGTTAAATGGTTGCGGAAAAGGAAAATTTTAAGTGAATAAATGCCTTTTGCCATCCATCGCGCGTTGCTGGTAGCGCCAGGAGAACGGAAGCTACCACAATGTGTTTCACCCAAGAAAACAGCAACCAGTTGGAGAAACTCTCTATAATCATTACGAGGGTGACGTTCTTTTAACTGCTGATTGCAGTAATTTCTGATGGCGGCTTGTTCATCGGGGGGAATTTTTGAACCAACGATTTCGTCCTCGACACCATTCTGGAATGCAGTCTGGTCAAGACTCTTCCAGACTCACGAATCTCTCGAACAATTGAACTTCAGGACCGCTGCTTGTCGACAATTTCACTTCAAAAACCTGGCGCAGAACGATTTCGTAAATATAATGGCGACAGACCAAGTGCAGCAGTTCTCGACGGCAATTCTGTGGTTTCTGCAAGATAATGCAAGCGCCATTGAGAGCTCCAGTGTTACTGGAGGTCGTGTCGAATGACATTGCTTCAACTCGATCTGCAATGTTCCAACGAACCAACAGATTGTAAACAGCGTCAGCTGTATCTTTTCCGCTTGATGATTTTATTTGAGGTGCTCCAAGGAACTTTGAAGTCCCATCATAGCTGACCATAACCGCAACTCTCTCAACTTTTGTGCTGCCTACAAGGTCAGCCAACATTTTGCCGTCCCAATGAACGACAAGCGGCTTATTAATACTTAGCTGTTTAGGGAAAGAGACGAATGACTTATAATTACTTATATCGCTAACTATAAATTAAGGGTATGGCTTAAATTAAGAAAGAATACTCAATTACGTTTTCTACGAATTCGGTCTGGATAACTTCTGCTTCCTTGCGGCGGTTTTCTCGACGATATCGATTAATCGTTGTTCGGTTAATAGCCAGCTCGTCTACGGAATAATTCAATGCATCGGCGCTGGCTATCAACACATGAGCTGCCATTGGATCGGTTAGCTTGGCGTGGTCAAACGCAGAAGCAAGTCGTGGCGTTAGAAAATTTCTACGCCCTCTCTTCTGTACACTTTTGTGCGGTTCAACGATGTCACCAGTTTCGGCATCGGCAGTGCTCTCCTCAATCGCTTCACCCACGTCCTCAGCTTTTTCATCAATTCCTTCCATTACTTCAACCTCACCTTCATCACTCGATTCTGTATATTGGCCGGCAGAAAAAAGTTTAAAATGTGTTATGTATTACATAAATCAATAAGATAGAAAATGACATAAAGCCAAATACGAACCACTATCTTTCGACTTGGACATTTCTTCAAATTTCCGCTTTCTCTGCTTCTCTTTCTCCTTTCGTTCCGATGCTCTTTTTTCTTGCAGAAATAAAACCTTATCGCAGCCAATCATGCATCCCGGGCGTCCTGGTTGTCGTTGTCGAATGAGAAACTTCTTATCTTCTTCAATTTGAATGGTTTTTAGGGCATCTGCAGTCGCAATATCAAACAAATTGTCCAGATCGTTGGTAAATGCAAGCTCCTTTTCTTTCCAAGCCATAGATCTTTTGCTAGCGGGCACTTTTTGTATATCTTTCCATGTATTGTACAATTTCAACAATTTCTCCGCGGATCTTGTTCCGTATCGTATTGGAATTCGTGCTTGTTGCCAGAAAATATACACTGCATCGAGCGTTAATTTTGCACTTTGCTTTGCGTCGAGTTTAAAAAAACGCATGTTATGAAAGAAGACCTGTAGGACTTACCTATTGGACGGCAGTTTGACACCGGTTATCTGATGCGCTGTTCTGCCCACTTAGTCTATGCTGTAGAGTGATTGAACGGTTTGACGCGTTTGTACCGAGGAAATGGCTGATGCAGAAGCCGATGCAGGTTTTGATGTTGATGGTTCTGACATTATAATTGTAACAACCTATAAACTCACCCAAAATAATAACAATTATAATTTGGTTCACAACAATTAACAAATAACTTACAATAACTTGGCTGTTCTCATACGACTGACTCAAAACGTCTACTCATTCGTTTGACAGTTGTTCTCTCGTTCTTGGCCTAGTTGTGTGTGTGTGTGTCTCGACACGGGTTGCCACAATAATTAAACCAGATCACGGTATTTTGCAGGAAAATGTAATAACTAATTCAGAAGTAAGCAGCAACGCAGTTATGCTAAATAACAATGCCACTAGAGATGTGCGCGTGACGTGGTTTTTCCGCGTCACGCGTGTTTCACGTGTAATGTATTGGAGAATAACATAAAAATAAGAAAATTACAAAATATTGACAAAACTGTTACCAAAATTGAGTTTTTTCCAAAACTGCCGAATAAAGTTCCTAATATCTTATAATAAAACCTTGTCTTATTAGTCAACTCAATTTTGGGTCCACTTAGAGTCGTCGGATCGAGCCCAAATTTTACATGGATCATTGTGGCATAGAATGGAAACTTTTTGGACCCTACTTTCCTATGCACCGCCATTTTGAAAAATAAGGGCAGGTCTAGTGCACAGCCATGACTTAAAAATGACAAAAAAATAAATGCAAATTTCACATTTTCAGTCTATTTTTAAACTTAAGAAATCGCTTTTTACCAAAAATATCCGCCCTTTTGTTATGTTTCATTAATTTCTCAAAGAATATACCAGACGAATTCTTATTTAATTTTCGAATCTGAAGCAATAAAAATACATTTTCTTATTAATTATGTTTCCCATGTTAATTTTCTTGGCAAACCCCCCTCCACCCGAAAAAAATGCTAGATATGGGTCTGGTTGTGTGACTCAGATGGTTGTGTGTCCAGATTTTCAATTTTAGGTCAGATTTTCAGCAGTCAGAGTTGACTGTAACGATTGCTGCTTGATCGTTTTCAAAAAAATACGAACCTAATGACAACACTTGACTATAATGCACATCAGACAGACACTTTTCGCGTATTTAATGGATTTTCCACACTCGGTGGGGGATTTTCAGAGCCATTTACCCATTAATTTATTTTTTTTTGTTTTTTATCAACAACAATTTTTTAATGTGATACTTTTATTTTAAGGAATGAAAAGCCTCAAAAAATTAAGAGTACCCTTAAAGCAGTTTAGTTTAGTCGTTTTCGAAAATTCTATTGATTGAAGTAAAAATAACTATCGTCGAAATTCTTTTCTCGACAACGATATTTACTCGCAGCGAGTTCAAGAATCAGTCTGAATATCTTTGACTGATTCACAAATTTGTTCACTATATTAACGGTGAACAGCCGTCCTGTATTTCGGTGAATTATTTAGACGTAGAATTACGTTTTACAGCGCGATTTGTATGGGGTCGTTTTAACAGATTTTTTCAAGGCCATGAAACTTTTTTGACGAATACTTTAGGGTATACCTACAGCCTTTAATACTCATCGTTCAAAGATAATATTTATACTAAAATATCAGATATATCCTGCGCTGAATGAATACCTATTTTGGATTTTGTCACTATTATATTAAAGTCACAAAATTGTAAAATATAAGAAGAAAAATGCATGTGTTAATATAAGAAAATCAATCATCAGTTGCTTATGCTGTGACTACTGTTTTCTTTTTTTTGTTTCTTTGTTTTTGCTTGTATTGTTTTTGTTTTATACAAACTGATGCACAGGCTTCTTCATTGGATTCTTGTATGCACTACTTCTTTGTAAGGTTCTTGTATGTACTAATTAGAACTGAGTGTTCTTGTTTGTGTACTGAAGGTTCTTGTTTATACTACATTCACAACCTCTTTTCAACTCAGTCAATGAACTTAAACTGCCCAACTTAACGAAATGGGTCTATGATCCCGTTAGATTTAACTCTTATGAAAAGAAAAGTTGGATCATATTTCATATTATGCTTTTACCCAATAGATGACGTAAAATTTTAATTTTTGTTTTTAATGCAAATTAATTTGAAGCCCACTAGCACTAGCGAGTGTAGCTGGCAAACTATATATCGGACAGAGACGAAAGTGGCACTAATGGAAAGTACGGATGGATGGCTCAGCGTGAGATATAGTCACCATACGATTTTTAAAAATCGGGGTCTTAATTTTATTTTGGAATTAGTAGTTAAACTGACTGTAGCTTGCAAACTATAAATCGAGCAGAGACGAAAATGGCACCAATGGAAAGTGCATTTGCTTCGCCTTCTTTTCAACTAAGTCAATGAACTCAACCTGTCAAACTTAATGAAATGACCGAAAAATTTGACATTTTGCTTGTTTCTTTTTGCTTGCTTATTTTATCATGATTACTTCTAACTTTTTTGTTTTGGTCTCGATAAAAAGTCCATACTTGAGTGTTATTTATTTATTTGTTAATTTTCGGAAGATAAATAAAAAATACGTGCAAAATGGACAAAACAATCGGGCTAAAGAGACAAAGTAGAACAGGTTACAACTTAAACGGACCTCTACGTCTACACTTACGTTACTATCGAAACTGTTTCTTTTTTAATAAATTATTTGATTCTACCGTCAATGACTTTTTAATGGAACGTAATTCCACTTTTTTGTTGCTTTTTATTATTGTCTGAAAATATCGTGCAAAAAAATACGAAGCTAGCAAATATATAATGAAAAAACACCGACACAAGCGTTCCTTTTTCGATTGCGAATGTTCGTCTGCTTTTACATTTTTCGTTTGAATTCGGAGTTTGAATCTTCACAAAATGAATTTCTCATTGAATTTTAAAACAAGCGCTCAAAACCAACGAACAATCACAAGTGAGTGAACATACCACGATAACAACGAAATACTTTTGTTCGTGATATTTGTTCGACGAATATTGCTTTTGTTTGTAGGAGATCATAACTGGTTTTATTTGCTGCGTAATTTTTTGATAAACACTCATGATAAATTGCAATCAGGAACATTTTTGGAACTTATTTCAGTGCTTATTTAAATTTTTTCTAGTTTTTGGGTGTAACTTCATCGCTATGACTTCATTTCATTGCCAGTATTTAGAGCTTATTTATTTGTGTTTCGCACCTTATTTCCTATAGCCTTGCTTATAAAGCCTGAAAAAGTCAAAATGTGCATTTTGTTAAGCACGTCCAGGGATTGCGTAATAAATTTAAAATACTGTTGCCGATTTTAAAATAAAATCAGAAATTTTCGGGCTTGCAGCAATATAATAATTGACTACGTTGTTCTTGTCAAGTGCACAGCAACACTAGAACAGTCGTCTATATTTAAAATGCATAAAAATCCTTTTTGAACCATTACTCATGGCAGCACTTAGTAGAGGAACAACAACAACATTTAACGACACCAAAAACATTTCACAGCATTTGCCCAGCTATGACAGGCAACATGACAACAACAAACAATATACACAACAACAAACAGCAAACAGCTGCTGCAACATGTATACTAATTGTTTAGATAAATTGCAGCAATGCTTGAATGGCTTAACAACAACAATTTAAAGATACTTAAACATGCGTGTCATGTGGTTTATGATGGATGGCAATTCATCTTGCTGATGCACCGACGACTATAGAAACAACAACAACAACATTGCACACTCAAAGTACGCTTTGACACGTTCATGGCAGCAACGCATGCATTAGCAGCAACAAGATGCTGAAACATAGCCAGCAACCGGCCGGCCTGATCAAGTGTGAAATTGCTGCTGCTGATTTAACAACAGCAAAACAAAACAAAGCAGCAATAACAACAACAACAGCAAAAACACAGCTTTGCATAAGTTGCTCGCCTAGCAGTGACTGTTTTTTCAAAAGAAACACCGATGAGCTCGCATGTCTCGCCGCTATACTTGACTGATTTATTGCGCATGCGCAGCAGAAGGATGCATTGCTGAGCGTTTGAGAAACACTGTCTAAGGCTAAGAATTATTGGGAAAATATTTTTGAATATAAGCAAAGAAAAACTTACCTAAAGCGGCTTAAAGTAGTATTTTGGCTAGCAGCACGTGCCGTTAAGCTGCTGCGAAACGTTGCAGTCAATTGTTAGTCAATTGCTTTTTTTTTGTGTGTGTGCTTTTCTTTAAATGCGGGGCGTGTCGTGTATGTTTTTAGTGTGCTATGCTATGCTGCAACATTATGCAATAATTTTCTCAAAAGTTGACAGCTGTTGTTGCCACACAATAAACAAAACTGCTGCAATAATCTTAAGCAGGAAGCAAATGTTGTTGCTGCTGCATTGAATACAGCGCAGCAGAAAAAAAAATCTAGAGCAAAACAATTTTTATTAATGATTCATCAACATTTTCAGCAGGAATTCAATTGAAGTGCAGTTCAAAACTTTTCAAACCGAAAAATGCTGATCAGCTTCGTCGTTGTTGTTGTTGTTGTTATAGTTGCTACATGTTGCGCCAGCTCATTACAGCCCACAGCATGTTGTATGGCAAAGCAATAAGCCATAGAACATTGCAATTTTGCGCAACAGGCGCTGCAGCAACAACAACAACAACAACAATAGAATCACAACATCATGGCTTTATGTCACAGCAATTAAAAGCAGGTTGCTGCAACTCGACCGCTTTTCATTTCAATCATGTAGCAGGTGCCGCCACATTGCATGCCTCCACAAAACTACTGCACTTCTACTCAAAATAGAACGTGTGAACGTGCAACGCTGCTTCCGTTATTTGTACCCTAAATGGAGAACGATGCGCGCTCCCGTTGTTGTTGTTGTTGTTGTTGTTCCCTACTCATCGGGCAACCGGGCACGGTTGCTGTCTGAATGCCAATTGTTGTTGAAAGCAAATTGTTGCAGTCCAACAATTTTTGCATTCATACAAAACCGCAGTAAATCTGAGCCATAAAAACTGAAAAAAAAACTCAAAAAAATGGAAAAAAAGAAAACGTGTACCAATGTTTAAAGCATGAAAATCAATGAGGAATTCTTTGCGGTTATCAGCAACACCAACAACAACAACAACAGCAACAACAACCATAGCAATACTACCATGACAAACAACAGCAGTTTGCAAAGAATTACAAGAATTCAGTAGGGAACCAAACAGTAGCTGCAACATTTTTCTTCAGTCCCTGCAACAAATTATTTAGGCCAAAACATATTACTAGCCAAATCAATAGACAAAACACATAGCTTGCAGGCCAATTTTGCACAGTTAGGGAGAAAATAAAATTAAAACTTTATGTTCATATTGTAGAAGTGCCGAGGTTATTAACCTTTATTCAAGCTATTTTTTTTTTTGTTTTGCTTAATTTTTGATGACTCAGCTGCAAAAGTTTTAATTGATTTACTATTTTGCAATGCAACAGTGGGAACACCCATCTACCATGATGGCAGCATGCATATTATCCAAGTTCGTTACTTTTAAAATTCCGATGTATATAACTTTATATGAGAGGCCAACATTTTTTTTTTTTTTTGTAATTTTTCTTAGATGTGAAAAAGATTTTGTTTATCTACACACAAAAATGAAAAAGGAGTAAAATCAAATAAAAAAGTAGTAAATTAAATGCTTTGATTTATGCTTTCGAACTAAAACTGAAATTATATAAAAGGAATGTTTTTGGGGTTAAAGCATAGTTTGTTAAAATATTTTCGTTTTTGAATTTTACAATTTGACCGTTGTCATGAACTTTAGCCGTTCTTAAAAAAAAAACTGCTAAAACTACGTGCAAGCTTAAAATGGAAGATGGATGATTTTGTCCCTTATATCCAAAATTTCTATCAATCGTACTTATTATTGTAAAAAAGCCTGGAAGTGAGAAATTGGCATTCATGGAAAAAAGTGTGAGGTCAAAATAGAAAAGCGATGTGTTTGGAAATAAGCAGATTATTTCTTCATAGTGTATAAAAAATTTGCACTATCGTATTTGCACTTTTGAACGTAGAAATCCTTCTTTCAAAGGCATATTTGCACCAGTCAGTAATCATTTTGAAGATATTTTTTTTGAAAAAAAAACGACGTCGAAGAATCTTAAATGAAAAATTTGCAATTTCGTCGAGCGGAGACGTGAGCATTTCAAAAAAAGTAATTGCTAAAAAAAGTAAATTTCCAAAAAATGAACTCTTGAATAATAAACAAACCAATAAATTGGCCATTGCAGTTCCTAGAAGAGGTTTTGCTAAGGTTCTTATGATACACTGAGCAAAAAAAAACATTTTTAAAACAAATACTTGCGACTCTTAAAAAAATTGTTGGTACATAGTTGTTGTCTCAACAGAAAAATATTTAAGCTAAAAGTAAGTTTTTGACACAAAGAGTTTTTCCAAAGATAAAACAAGATTGACGTTCTTGAAACAAAAATGGTGTCGCTTTTGAAATGAAGCAAATACTTAAGTATGTCTTCTTAAAGCAAAGTTGTTGCTTTAACAATTACATATATGTTTCATAACATGATAAGCTAAGTTGTTCATGCAAGAATTTATACTTGCGCCAACAACGCAAAATTGTTAACTCAACGATGAGTTAACTGTAATTTTAATAGTGAAAGTGTTGTAACAAATGATAAAAACTAAGGACAAGTGTTATTTCTTTTCACCAGGGTTACATTGGAATAAAATAAAAACGTACCCTTATAATACATTTTCATGACTTCGAAATTTAAATATGTTGATGTTGGCAAAAGTAAATTGAAAGGAAATAAGAAAAACTTTTCAACAATTTAAAGTACAAAGTAAATAATTTTTTTTTTTTTTTTTTTTTTGTATATTTTTATTTGCAATCTGTTACAAACACTAAGCAAATTATATAGAATATAAAAACAAAACTTAACATATTTTACTGTGCACCAATGTACACAATAAGCCTACGTACAAAATAATACAAGTTAATATAATCAAGTTAATAACAATGATTGGTTAATACTAATAATTCATACACATTATATAGTTTACATATTTCTTTATAGTCTAAATGGCAAATCTAAGATATGCATTCTCTTCAGTCTTCTTACATCTTCACTTTCATCTAGCAGACTAATCGCCAAGGGATTGGGATGATTACTAAGCCTTTTAAGATATCTATTGCTAAAAGTTTTTATTTCTTCTTTAACAGTAGGAATTGAGATCTCTATGTAACGCATTATTTGTAACAAACCAGGGTGCATTAGTAATAAGCCTTAATGTTTTTGATTGAAATCGTTGCAAAATTTCTATATTGGAGTTCGATGCTGTCCCCCAGAGTTGTATTCCATAAGTCCACACTGGTTTTAGGATTGTTTTGTATAGAATTAGTTTATTAGTTAAATTCAGTTGTGATTTTGGGCCAAGAAGCCAATACATTTTTTTTGATTTAATATTTAACTGTTGTTTTTTTGCTTTAATGTGGTCTTTCCACGTTAACCTTCTATCTAAATGAAGTCCTAAGTATTTTACTTTGTTGGTTTTTGGAATTTGAGTTCCGTATAATTTCACATCATGACAATCCCCTCTTCTCATTGAGAATGTTATGTGCGCCGATTTTCCAGTGTTAATTTTTATTTTCCATTTTTCTAACCAGTTTTGTAACTTGTCTAATTTAGTTTGGATAAGGTTAGAAGCATCACATGGTGCGTGCATCGAAGCTAGTAACGCTGTGTCATCTGCATATGCAGCAATTGTAACATTTTCAGTAGTTGGCATATCTGAGGTAAATATTGTGTATAACGTTGGTGCAGTTTTAAATAGAGTGCAGTTTTAAATGTGCACTTAAACATATAATTAAATTCCAGCAGTAAATTCATGACTAAATAAACAAAAACTTCAACTGTCATCGCCTTACCAAAAGCACCCACCCAACACGACTTACCTTCTCTACCAAATCAAAAGTACTCTCATAAGATTAGTACTCTAACCTTATGATGTAGGTACTCTATTAGTACCAAAAAAACTCGTTACTTCGAAACCCTAAAATATAAACGTGCACTTGATACCTAAGTACGCTCCGATGTATCTCTGCATTCGACACATCTTGTTGATTCATTTCTAATGCAACATTTCTGTGGATATAATAGGCCAATATCAAATAGTGAGTCTGATTGGGTTAATTCATCAAGCACGCCATCACCACAGCCATAACTTTTTGCGGACTTCAATGTGGAGGATTCTATCAAGAAATGCTCCAGAAAACATGTTTTGTGTAAGTTTTAGAATTGCAAACAATAGGATAAGGCAGAACAGACAACGGTTGTCAGGAGTATTGTTGATTGATTGTAAAAAAGAAAAATATCATTCAATAAAAATTATTTAAAACAATTGAACCCGTCATTTCGAAAAGGGCATGAGTCCATACATTAAAGCTTTTCAGGATTAACAAAAAACGTATTTGTTCGGAAAAAATTTATGGTGGTTAAGAAACTGAATATAGAAGTTAATAAATAAAAATATATATAATTTTTGTGCCATTTATTTATTTTTAAAAAAAGCATGTATCATACAGATTTTGGTGGTTGAAATTTTTGGACTTATGCCCTTTTCGAAATGACTTGTTAGAAATAATCGCAAATCCAAAGATTTTCGGAAGAAATGACATTTAATCATCATTATTTTCTTCATATTGTTCATTAGCTGAAGTTGTTGTCCATGCAAAAATCTCTGCATAGAAATTTTGGTACTTTTCTGGAATGTATTTTTCTAGTTTTTTCAAATCTGGTATTTTCTTTTCATTAAAAGAAATGATACGCCAGCATACGCAGGAGTATCATTTGATGGTAAAGGTGGGCTGGTGCCCATTCTCTGTAAGAGCTGGAATTCATAACTAGTTAAACAATCTATAGATTCACGTGTTGTAACAAGGCCTGGTGTAGACTTGGAAAATGTGAAATGTGACACTTGGGAAATAGCAAAAGTTTTTTTTTTGTCCTTGGGTACTCTTTTGCCATAGGAATCCACAGAAAGCACCAGTTTCTTGTAATGGTTCGGCCACCATTTTTTTATGTAAATAATTTCTTCAGTTTTGGGCCTTTTAATTTCAAAATTTTCATTAGCCTCAACTATAAGATTTTCATACTCGGCTGGTGTGTATATCCTGTCATTTTTTCGAATATGTCTCTTTGCTGTCCCAAACATTCTATCGTTTGGCAGGAATGAATGGCCTCGTTTGGGTATGTAATATTGGATCTCAGTTATATTGCTATTTTGTTCCCCTACCAAAGATAAAAGAAGACGGACCATGGCATGATTCCGATTTTGGCCGGCACAACCATCTGAAAATAGGTGCAGTTCTTCGGCATCATGACCAATATTTTTTTTAATATAATCCAGAACAAAGGTACCCACTTCGTTGGGACCTTTGTTAGCGACTCATTCACAATAGGAATAAAAAACTGACTTACCAGTTTTAAGATCATAAATGCAAAACTCATATAGCCACAGTTGACGTAGATAAAAAAACATCTTGCACTGGAATGTGTGGAAGTGGCAAATTTTGCATATAATCAATTGCAATCCCATAAACCTTTGGATCATTCTTGCATTTACTTTCCACTTCCTGTAATTTTTTGTAAAATTTATTTGCGTGACTTTTGTGCATCTCGAGATCTGCTTTACACACTCTTTTTTTTTTGTCCCACTGTCTAGCTAGCTTGGCTTGTCTACCCACTTGACTAGCGCGGCTGAGGAAAATAATTCAGAATAAAAATACACAGTAGGCTGCATCAGAGACGAGGTGCCAATAATAGAATTCTATACAAATATTATACATTAGCATTTTGTTTCCCCTGAAAAGGGCATAAGTCCCGGACTCGTGCCCTTTTCATACAGACTTCAGATTTCGAGGGCCATATAAGGTGGTTTGTTGCATTTGAAGATCTACCATATTCACAGAGAATACGTAAAACCCTTAAATGAATTTAATGGCGACAAAAGGTGATATTTGAAAAAAGTGTGACTCGTGCCCTTTTCGAAATGACAGGTTCAATTATTTTCAATCATTCGATATATAACAGCAGAATATTATTTTTGTATAACAAGAGCGGCATTTTCAATACAACAACTTCACACTTTTAGGACAAAGGTGGTTACATTGTTGTTACCTCAAAAAAATAGTTCTTGAGACCACACTGCCATACTGTTGCTGCAAGAACTTGAGTATTTATTAAACGGCATTTGGAGTTCTTGTGTCAAATGCAAAAACTTTTAAAGCAACAGTCAAACTTGTTGTATAATCAACAACTTAGACACTCTTGTTTCAAATGTTGTTAGTTGTTGGGTACGAAATAACCAATAAAAATGCTTGCGTCAAGAATAAAACTGTTGGTTTTAGGGCCAAATTGTTCAACTCTGGATATCTTTAACCAGTGGATATTTCCAATTATTCCAGTAGTTTCATATTGTTCACCTCTGGATAGCGAATTTATCCAGAGTTTCTCTAAATATTTAACCAGTGAATAAAGTTATCCGAGGAATACCTTAACCAGTGAAATTTCATTGGATATGAAAGATATCCAGAGTTTTATCATGTCATTTGATAATTTTCAAATTGTTAATATGTTTGACAGAAAATAATATTGAAATTTGAGTTTTGTGCTTTTCAGCTATATTTTGCCTTTAAGCACGTATAAGCATACAAATAATAGTTTCTGCAATATATGTACTTTTTTCTGCGCAAAAAATTGGCAGCAGTAGAAAGTGTGAAAAAACGTATGAATTAATTTTTGTTTTCGCAGGTTAAAGTTGCTTTTAACGACGTTAACTATAGCTAAAAAGAAGATTATTTTTAACTGTAGAGACGTAGGCGGAAATAGAATCTATTTATATCGAAAGCCAAATTCGACCTTCGAGATTCGTAACCTTGTTGAATGCGGTTAAACAAATAATTGGAGCATGAACAGTCGACCGGATCGAAATTTAGATTCAGCAGGTCAGGGTCTCAAAAGTTAGAGGAACTCATTACAAGGATTTCTGCATATTTTTTTTTGAAATTGGAGAAAGTCCGCCGAAGCAATTTTGATTCTCCTGAAGGTCCTTTTTAATAAAAAAAAACATGTTTTTTGCTTGTATCTTTTAATTTTTCATAGAACGCATACCCACATCTGCTAAAATATTAAATTTCTTACTCATACCAATATTTTGATATATAAAAAGTTTTAAAAATTATGTTTCGTTATAAAGAAGAAAGAAAGAAGAATTAATACCTTTCCAACAATAACAATTTCACGTTAATCTAATAAAAAATGTGTCCTTTACAGGGGTTTTAAGAAAATGTCTTTTTAAAAATAGCTAAATATTAAATTTTTGGTGGTTCTCTCATTTTTTTGACAATTGGCTGGAAATAAACTGGAGAAATAACAAACCAGCCGTTAAGATATTCAGACCGGTTAAAATGCTATCCAGAGAATAAAAAACTGAACAATACGAAATTTTATTCAGGCAATTTAACCGCTGGTTAAAGTTAACGGCTTGAATAAGTTAACGGCTGGATAGCCAGAGATATCCAGAGGTGAACAATTTGGACCTACATGGGCAGGACCTACACGTTTTATTCCGACTTAGAATGGTTAAAGTTCATGTTCTCAAGGAGCTTTACATGGCATTGTTTACTCACTAAGTTTTGCCATTTTGTCTGCATAAAGGTGACAGCCGATCAATACAATTTATTTCTATTGACAAAATTTCTGTGTCAGTTGGTGATTCGAAACTGGGTAGACCGAGATCGTAGGCTCGCACAACACTTAGGCTGTCAATGCCGAAACGTTTTGGCAGTGCCGGGACTGTCGGTATTGAAAATAACAGTCCCCGGAACATTTTGGATTTTTCCGAATTTTTTTTTCCTGCATTGAAAAAACTACATTTTCAAAACTAGCAGAAACGTGTTGTTTTTGAAAACGTTTAACCCAAATTTTGCGACTTTAACGTTTATTTTCATTTTAAAATGAGCTACTAAAACTGTCGTTTGATATTGTAAAATGAACATTTTCAAATAGCTTCTAATTCTCTAAAATGTAATATTTGAAATTGATAATAATTTTGGAATCGCAGAAAATATCGGCTTGATTTGCGGCAATTTTATATTAGCTTATAATTCTTAAAAAACATATTTTTCAAGAAATTTTTTTAGAGCTTGATGCCAAATAATTTATGAAGCCAAACAGGTTGCTACAACAACAATGTTCTTTGCAGAACAAACCGAGCAGACTAGACCATGGTTTCGTCGGACGCTACTCCGACTCATCAGTAGTCTCTGTGGTTTATGCAGTCCACTAACTTTGATAAGTTAATAAGCTTAACTGCAGTAAAACCTAAACGGAATTACCCAAAAAACTTTTCACTTGTTCAAGCAGTGTTTTTCTACTCTTTTGTTAGTTGCAAAATTTCAAAAAATTGACTACATTTATTCTGCAAAGATTTTGTTGTTGCGCTTTTTGTTTACTTCTTTATCACGTGTTCATCTAGGTTCCAACATTTTGTTGGTATTTAACCAAAGAAGGCGTGAAAAAGGTTTTTTGAAAGCAGATGTTTATTATATGCGCAAGCATATAATTCGTCATCATGTTTTCGTAGGTTATGCTCGAACCAGTTTACATGACTTAAAAAAAAAAAATAAAATTTTGTCTGGAGAGGGAATTTCAATATTGCAGAAAATATAGGCTGGATATTCGAATGTTTTGGCTGAAATATTAATTTTGATATCGTAGAAAACATCAGCTGAATTTTAAAAAATATGGACTGGAATGTTAATTTTGATATCCTTTAGTTTTGGCTTGATTTGAGGTGATTTTTTTGTAGTTTGAATTTAAATAATTAAGAAAATATAGATTTAAGAAGATTTCTACTGGAATATTTTATTTTGAAGGGTCAGAAAATAATTTACTTGATTTAAACTTATATTATTTGTGTGCTATCTGTGGCCGCGATTTTCTTAATACTTCCTGAATATGAGTATATCTTTCTATTTGTGTAGGATTGCAAAATTCCAAGAAACTTGTTTCAGGAGTGAGACAAAATAAAACTAGTTAGGAAAATATTGAATACTAGTTCTTTTCCGTCAAAAATGACGGGCCCGGTTTTTATAAAGGAAAAACATGAAATATGCATTTTCTTTAGGTTGAATTATAAATCAGCGATGGTCACATATTCGACATAAAATGGTCCAAATAACAATTTTTAGTTCCAAATATTTATAAAATAACTTAAAGTAAAAGCGGAAATCATAGTAGGTACAACGAAATAAGTTTAAAAATTTTTTGTAAAAGTGAAAATTTCAAAATAAAAAAATATAAAAAGTTTTTGAAGTTTCAATAAATAACAAAATAAAAAAAATGCCTGAAAATATGCTATGAAATTTTTCAAAAAATCAAGCGTTCCGCACTCACATTTTACGGAATTACGTTATAGTAATATGGATATATATTGCTGTGTTGAAGTATATTCGAAGTTATTTTGGTTTTATTATTTGTATGACGTCACTTCGCATGGGAACTAGGCAAATATCAAACTCTGAGTGCGTTTTAATAGCAAGACTTATGTTGGAGACAGCAAGTATTTATATAACTGAATTGTGTGAAAAATTCAGTTTCAAATTAAAAAATTTCTCTTTCTGAGCAAACAACTCTGTCGAATTTTAACGGTTTAAAAAAAACGGGTTTGGGGTTTTTTGACATTTTTTTATTGAAATGTGTTGTAAACAGGGACCGAAAATAACTGTTATTTTACAATTTTCAAATGAAAAAGACATAATGAAAAATTGTCAAAGGGCTTTTTCAAATGTACCATTATGATAAACATGGCCTCAGCTTCACGAATATTAAGTGCCTTTTAAATTTTCGACTGATTCTATAAAATCTAAAATTAAACTGTTATTTTTTGCCCTTTATTTTTCGGACAAAAATAACAAAAATAATTAATTTTTACTTTTATTTAATCGGTCAAAAATAACAGTTATATTGTGACTTTTATTTTATCGGTCAAAAATATCAGGCAATTTGTTTTTTTATAAAGACCGCTTGACCGGTTAAAAAACTATTGATACCATGTGTAAAATGTGCGCACTGATGAGACGAAAATAATGGTATCTATAGTTTTTTAGTCAGTAAAACGGCCTTTGAAAAAATACAAATTGCCTCATATATTTGACCGAAAAATAAAAGGCAAAAAATAACTGTTATTTTTGACCGATTAAATAAAAGTCAAAAGTAACTGTTATATTTGCCCGAAAAAATATAAGGCACAAAATAACTTTTATTTTTGTCGGAAAAATGTCTTATAATTTGGAAATTTAAGCTCCGATATTTTCTAATAGTAATAATTTTTAGCTCAGTATTAAGATTAGTATAAGTCTGTGTTCGGTATTTTACAGCAACACTTAAAAAGTTAGTATCAGATGTTAGCGTTTTAACTTTAAACTTTCAGTTAATGACCTTTTATCTCATTATTGAGGCTTGATATATCGTTATTGAGGTGAAACGCTTCTTTAATAGAATAGCATGAATTAAACATACATTTTTCTAACATTATATTCTGATTGAATGCTCGAATTCAGGCAACAGGTTTATTAGTATAAATTAATTTTTGATAAATTTAAGACATCAAGTATATACATTCATTTTTGAGAAATTTATCAAGGTTTTATACAGTGATGACGCCACTTTGTAAGGGAGGTAGGGTAAGTTGTGATCAGGGCTGCCGTTTTGGTAAAATATTACCAAATTTGGTAAAAAGATTTCGACTTGGTAAAATGGTAAATTTTTTTTTGGCTTGGTAAATTTAAAATCAATGAAAATTTTGAATAAGTAACAATTCAAAAAATAATTGTATAAAAATTACATCAATCATGCGCATTGTGCAGCACCACCCTTATGATTGAAAATATATAATTGAACGCATCAAGTGCAAATTACACGAATGAACGTATAGCAAAATGTCAAAAATTTTAATTTGGCAGTTGCTTAGATCGTCGGCTTAGGAAGAAATTGATGGATCGCTAAGATCATGATACAAAAATACTGATAGTATTGACGTTTTCGTCGACTTCTTTAAATTTTTAAAAAATATATCGAAGAAAAGAGCGCTCATAAGCAAACAACATAATACAAAGGGCACATTCAGCATACTCAACATTGCAAACACTTGAGTAAAATTTAATTTCGATAGCACTCAGTAAAACTGATGAGGTGGGAGACACTAAAATGTACGCTACTGTCTTAACTGTTCAGAAATTAAAACTGCAACTTTGAATCTGTGTTAATTAATTACATATACATCAATCTGAGGTGGTGGGAAATAATTTTCAACATATAATAAAATACCTAAAATTTGTATATGACTTTTTTAGAGTGCAGTTTAATATAAGATATTTTTTAAGTACTTAATATCAAAAATATGCGCATGAAATACATCAGCACTTAAAATAGAAAAATTATAAATAAATATTGTAATATTGTAATAGTATAATAGGCTATACATAAATAGTACATAGACTTACATTTCATCAACTTGACAACTTTAAGACGCTTCATATAGCAACCCATTCAGCTAAAACATAGCTCACCTAGGCACGCTGTCACAACAGTTGACAACGCTGAATGTGGCCAGTAACTGTTTTGCTTTGACTGCCGTTTTTGACAGTAATCAGTCTTTTTTAAAGAGCAAATAAGCAGCTGTCAATGCTACCTGTATTTATGTATCATGCCTAAAATGGATAAGTTAGTTTTTATTTTTAATAAATTGATTTTCTTAAAATTTATATTCTAAGAGATTATGTTATGTCTGTTTAGATTTGTTATTAGAAAGAAGGCGACCAATGTCGAAAGCGATAAAACATCTTCAATCGTATAATAAATGTTAATTTAATGAAAAATATGTAGAAATGTATTGTTTCTTTAACTCAAAAATAAAATTGTTTTGTGTTTGGTAAATTTTTTTCCATTTTGGTAAATTTTTGGATGAAATTTGGTAAAAAAAAATGTTTAAGAGTGGCAGCCCTGGTTGTGATTCGATTATGTCCAATTTCAAACTATGTTTTTATATTACAAATTAAATTTCATGTGATAATTTTCAAGTCATAATATTGATTTTCAATAGATTTTGAAGAAGTTTTCCGTTTTGATGAAGTCACTTTGTGTGGGAGGTATACTAAGTTTTCATTTGATTTTTCCAAATTTCAAATTCAGTGTGCGTATTTGAGATCAAAGCTTGCGTGTACAATTTTAAGTTACTCAATAAATTTTTGTGGAATAAAGAGAGATTAAAACTATTTTTAAAAGACGCTTTGTATGGGAGGTAGGTGTGGCTTTTATCCAATTCGGCTCATTTTCAAACTTCATCTTGGTTTTGTAGAGAAAAGCTTAAATATTGAATTTCATAACGATAGCTCTAAAATGACGGCTGCAATTGTGTCGTATATGGGCATGGCTTAATCGGCTGAGGTTACAATGCTGATCAGTAATATATATATTTTTCCATACCTGTCAGAAGGCATGAAGGGTATTACAAACGTCGTGACAATATTAATATACATATATCTTAAACAGTTTGCATGTTTGCATGGGTGTATAAAAATGACAAAAGCCTAGATATTTGATATATTAATTGGTTCAAACTTGCCTTGTTGCAAATTGTATAAAACGAGAGCTGTCGGAAAAGCGGACTTGTTTATTAAAAAACATTAAAAACATACAAAAAATAAAAAAGGTTTACTTAATTTTTACTTAAACACAGTATGTAGGTTATGTTCTGATATAGACTGTTTTATATTAAAACGCACAAGTTTTAACCATTCTGTAACCATCAAATTCAGTTATTTTGCTTTTGTTTAAGAAACCTTTAAATAAGCCATTAAAAGCTTCATATTTTCAATAAAACAAATAAAAAATCATATGGTTTAAGGGGTATTTTAATATTATTTTTTGTTTAACCTTGCGCTTGTTCTAAGTTAGTTAAGTGCTTTGGCAAAATTTTGAAAATTTACTTTGATTTTTCAAAAATTTGGGAAAAGCGATAGAAATGGTAGGACTTAATAAAGTCAAGTTATGCAAGCTATGCATATTTTTATTCATTTTTATGCGTAGCAGAGTAAAAAGTAGCGCCAAAATACAATTATTCCATTCAAACCTAAATTTAATGAATTGAGTTTTGGTCTTAAACTTAACATATATCTCTTTGTGTGATGGATGACTAATTTAAATGCCATCACAGTTATTACCACAATAATAACTCTGCCAAGCTTAAAAGAAAATGTTGTGTTGACCTTGAAATTTTAACCTAAATTTAAATAATTTTTTGTCTCTGACTAAACATGCTCCATTGATCCTTGCGTCAAACCTATTAACATATCTTCTTCAAATTAACTTAAACAAAAAAACTTTAAAACATTCATCATCTTTTGATGGTAATTAAAACAAAAATGTGGTTAAACAAAAAAAAAAAATTTAAATAGCTACAAAGCTGCTCAAAATCAGAGAGGCAGAAGGCTAAGTCATAAAAAAAAGTTAAAAATATTTGCATATTACATTTTCTATCCCATTAATATTTAAGTGCGGTTGTTCAATCAAATTTGAATGCTTATTTTATTATAACTAAAGTATTTACAAGCTCTTCTTTGCAAGTATTCGACATGACTTTCACAAATTATGCAGTAAGTATAGTCATTAAAACTTTATAAGAATTGCAAAAAATTATGCTAAATAATGGGTCATAAATTCTCTTGAGCAAATAATTTAATTTATAGCTGTTGCACATACATTTTTTAGTTTTTTTTTGCCAACAATATCACTAAAAAGGAAAAATATAGATAACTATTTTCAGCTTTTTTTTTATGAGAAAAACATTTTTGCTATGTAGCATGAATTCATTTATATAGCTTTAAGAAAGAAAAACAAATCAGGGCAATATATAAGAAAATACAACGAAGAAAGGGATTTATAAAAATTACATTTTATAGACTTAACAGATTATAAATTAATTTATGTACAATATTAGACCATTGTTCTTGAAAAGCATAATAAGTATTTAAATAGATCAACGCTGTACCTTGAGGCAACCCTGCAATGGCTGAGGCTTATTTATGCCTTAGACACCTTAGATACCTTAGATAATACAAATTTATCAAAACTTGTTAAATTATGTGTAAAACATTTTTGTTTGTAAGAAGTTTTAATTCAAGTTTTTTTATTGGTTTAAAACTTCATTCTAAAAAGAAGAAAAAACTAAAGGAATCTGCTGTCAGAACTTAAGTTTTCAAGTTTTGTCTCGAATTCCATAAAATATTCAATGCAACCGCCCATTTATTTACTCAGCAATTATTTGTTGGCCAAACCTTAAATAAACACATGTACAGCCAATTTGCGTAAAAGATTGCTAACGTTTTTGTCTAAACATCATCGTTACTTAAGTTTAAACAACAGCAACAACCGAATAGAAAAGAACAAAAATGATGGCAACAATAATCAAAATAATAACAACTATGCAATAGCAACAAAAATATTACATAACAACTACAGCAGCTAAACAAACACCAAGGAACGAACAAAGAACAACAACAACAACAACAGCAACAACAACAAAAGCGGAAAAATTGCATATGTTCACCTCTCACCGGTAAATAAGATGATCATTATTTTCATCATAATCATCTACTGCATTGCGATTATCATAGCTGAAGTTGTTTTGTTGCTATAATTTTGAGCTTTTATTTATGATTCCAGCAACAACAACAACAACAACAACAACTTCTACTGCAAACAACAAACAATAAATGCCAAAGTAGGAAAAATTAAATTAACGAGGAACTGTGAATCGAACCACTTGCTATGAACAAAGCAATAAATTCTCAACCTGCACTTCCTTCTCTCATAATATTATGAAAGGCCATTTAAGCCGTAAGAACAGCAGCACTAGCAGCAGCAGGAGTAGCAACAGTTGCTGACATCTAGCACCAAGCAGCAAATGCCAGAGCAATAGGCTGTAAGCAGCAGCAGCAGGCAGCAAAAGACGACAATCGGCAACATCAACTGTGCGGTCGACTTAGTCAAATGCCGTCGCCTATTAATATGATAACAAATGATGGCAACAACAACAACAACAACAGGAACAGCAGGCGCACACGTACAAATAGGAACATTGCTACAACAGCGACAGCGATAGCGATTTAGTGTAGCGCACTCAAACTGGGAGTCGAGTCGATGGTGGTTAACTTAGTTGTGACCAAGTGCAGAGTCCTCGAACTGTTGTCCGTATAAGTAACTTGAGCAACAACAACAACAACAACAATAACAACAACAGAAACAATAATAATAAGAACTTCAGCAACAACAATTTAGAGGCAAGTTCAAAAGGCGTTCTCGACTGCACTTTATACAAACTCACACACACACACACACACACACACACAGCCTATGAGTGCGCCAATAAAGTTTCTGCTATTCCTGTTGCTGTTTCTGCTCCAGCTGATGTTGCACAGTTGAAACGATTATCATGATATACGAGCTACAAACACTTAAAATAGTTCGTATTTAATTTTTTTGTTTGTTATTGTTGTTGTCGTTTGTGTACAACAGTTGCGAATTGATGAAACTGACAAAGAGCAAACCGCTTATGCTAGTCATATCACATAACGGTTAATGTACTTGATTTTTCTAAAAGTTTTGCAATATTCATATAAATCGGTACATAGTTTGGGACAACTATTTGGGCTAAGTTGCAGGGTATTCGAAAACGGGTTATAGTGCGGTTATGAGGAAGCAAAGTTGAAGTATTGACAGTAAAGATTTGCCTTTTGTTTTCAAAACTTGTTGAAAAACAGCAGTGTAACAACGGCGAAAGAGGCCCAGGTTTGACTTGTAAAAAGGGGCCTAAGGTGGAAGTATTGATTGTTCCTTTCAATTGTAATCAACATGCATATCTCTTAACATCACCTTAACATAGTCAGCCCAATCATGAAAAATTTCCTCCCGGGATTTGTAAATGAGAGTTTCCGGTTTTAAGATAGCAGACAAAGATATCTCATTTTTGTATTTAACACTCGTGAATATTGCCGGTTGATGAACAAAATTGCATTAAAAATTTCCAAAAAGTATTTTAACTTTATCTTAAAAACGGAAACTCCCATTTATAACTCCCGGGAGATTATGTTTCATGAGTAACTGAGGGCTGAGTAACTTCAGTAATTCCATAGAGAAGATTGGTAAGAATACGATTATTAGAAATACTGATCTGATGATACTGATTGGTGCCAATATTTTCAAACACGATACAAAATTTGAATATTACTGTAAAACCTGTTTTAATCCCGCAAAAGTCATATGTAATGTAATATTATGCTATCATATAAATTCACTTTATTTTATAATTCAAGTAGTATCAAGCTTTATTTTCATAATTTGACTAATTAAAACAAAAGTCTTTACACGGAGAGAAATTTGAGCTGAAAACAAACCCAAATCAAATTATTTTGGGAGTGTTTGTGAGCTTAGCTATAATACTCTTGATATCAAGCCTTAATGTGATTGTTTATCAAAAAAATTAACAGTTCATTTGTGCATAATATATGTGACTTTTGTATTGTTGTCAACAAGATGTATTAAGGCAAAAGTAGATTGACGTCTTAAATGTCAACACCGCTGTAGTGTCAAAATCGAAAAAAACGTAGTGATGCCGTATTTTGAACGATAATCCAATGAAAAATCCGATGCTTTGTTCCTTTGTCTAATAGCTTCGGATTTTTTGTATATTTCTTGTGATTTTTCTTATGTAATTTTGTGTTGTGATTAATACGAAATCTATGTTAAAAATATTTAAAAAATGATATTTCGTTACTTGGTCTTACAGTTTCGAGTGAACAAAACGCGTTTTGAGCGACTTTCTTTTGTACTTCGCTTGTGATTTTTCATGTGTGTGTTATTTGTTGTGTTTGCAAAGAACGCTATTCGTAGCTTAATCTCTTTTTTCCTATAGCAAAACACCCTCTCAAATTGTTTGTCCCACATAAAAAAAGAAAAAGGAAAAGTGGCAGCACTGCAATGAAGTTTGACAGCACTACGATGTGGATGTTATAGATGTCAATCTACTTCTGCCACCTTCTTTAAATACATCTTGGTTGTCAATTGTTGTTTGTTTTTTATTGTCAAAAATTAATATGCTCACTTAGGCCCAATTTTTGACATTTTGGTATTAGAGCCTGAACAGAATCAAAAGTCGTTGCGACCAACGATCCTCTCTGGTCGTCGAACGCAGCGAATGCGTCCAGAATGAAGCGATTGCGATTTTTTGATTTTCGTTAGCAATTAGTTGTGGTTTACACTTTGTAAATACAACAAAAGCAAAAAAGTGTTAGTGTAAATACAACACAAGCAAACAACAAACGTCAGTTCATAAAAACAACTAAGAAAATGGCTTTGAACGTACCCAATTATAAGCAAAAATATGGCAGCACTAATGGCTCTCAGAGAGAAAATCGTCGGTCGCAAAAGCAAAAATAGAATAGATTCTAAGTCAGCGATTTATCGTTGCGACCAACGACCTGCGATTTGATTTTGGACGTGTTCATATATTTTCATGTATTGTTGTGCTTTGCAATATCGTCGGTCGCAACGACTTTTGATTCTGTTCAGGCTCTTAATTATTAAAAAAATGCATGTCATTTATGGATTGTGAATAAAACAATTTAACATGTTCTCATATGTCGAATCTAAGAAATTGTGGGTTGTGAAATTTTATGAATTTTAATAATACAAGGCAAAATATGACAAAATGTAAGGGGCAACAAAGGAACCGAACAAAAAACAAAACAAAACGATGATCAGACGAAAATTCAAAATTATATTTTCATTGTTCATCCAATTCAGAAAGGAAAATATAATTTTGTAATTTATGTTCTGCACTTTTAAAAACTTTTATACTAACAGCAACAAAAACCAACTGAGAATTATGTCGTTCGGATGCTTATTTTTTTGATGAACAAAAACAACAATAACAAAAAATTAATTTTTAGGATCATGCCCAAGATGACACTTATTAAACGCAAATTAAACGACGTGCTTATCAAAACAATTTTCAAGCCCAATTTCTGTCATAATTTGCATACGTGATTTGCTTGTTTTGAGATGGTTTTTTAGCTCTATTGGGCTAATTTCATTTACAAATGCTTTGAGCTTGATTTTAGCGTATTTTTTTTCTCTCCGTGTAAAGGCGACTATTGTTAATAATCAAAATGGCCTTAAGTTAATATATATATTCCAATATTACTTAAGGCCTTGCATATAAGATATAAATAAGGGCGATTAAATAACATTTATTTTTTTTTATTTTGAAAGGGAAATTTTTTATGTACATACATATTTTCAAAATTGTATTCAAACAAATTTGTTCACAAAAAAGTCACCGGCTTTTGGAGGCTCTTTAAATTGAGTGTCTTAGGATAATTTAGTCGCTCATAACCTTGATTGTTACGTCACAGCCATGGAAAGAATTATCTTGGTAGTTCAAGGTACTGTTGGCAACGGAGGTATTATTGATCTGGAGATGGGCCACTTGAGTAGACATGGGAAATAAAACAGCTCGAGCGTCAAGCCGTAGTATTTGATTCTCGAACGCTTCCCATGATATACTAATATGTGCGGAGTTTCAGATCAAAATCCAATAATAATCATATTATTATAAAGATTTGCTTTGAATTTCCTAAATTGGTAGAAGTGTTGCGGTGACTGTTATTCCATAAATATAATTTTGGTCTGAACTAAGGTTCGATTCAAATGAAATAAATTGATATCAGGGACCGAAAATAATGATTATTTTTCAAATTTTAATGAAAAAAATCAGCATGTTCTAAGCGTCGGAAAAAAGTTTTGAGTATACCGAAATGTTGGAATTTGTGTTGCCTCTCAGAATAAATAATGATTTTTATTTTTTAAGCGTTAAGCATAAAAATTAAAAATAATTATTATGTAATGATTTTTATTTTTTTGTTCAGGAATAAAAATTATTTTTGTTTTTTATTTTTTTTGCTCAGAGTTAAAAATTATTTTTGATTTTTATTTATTTTGCTCAGAAATAAAAATTATTTTTGAATTTTATTTTTTTTGCTCAGAAATAAAGAGTATTTTTTAATTTTATTTTTTTCGCTCAGACATAAAAATTATTTTTAATTTTTATTTATTTTGCTCTGAAATAAAAATTATTATTGATTTTTATTTTTTTGGCTCAGAAATAAAAAGTATTTTTGATTTTTATTTATTTTGTTCAAAAATAAAAATTATTTGTTGATTTTAATATTTTTGCTCAAAATTAAAATTCATTATTTAAAAGGAATAAAACTTGGGCATGTGTAAATTTTTCATAAAAATTGAAATTCAAAGAAAATATGGGCTTACGCTTAAACCAGTTTATACAACAACGTTGAGACTACAGTCGAGTCAGCTGTTTTTAGGTGATGTTTTTATATTATGAATGCAACTTTAACTTGAAGTTCAATCGAACAATAGCGAAAACAGCCGGTTGCTGTTCAAATTTTTGGATAAAAGGGAAGAACAAATATTGGAAAATCCTTCCGTTATTTCATCAATTTATCTGGACCCTCGAAAAGGTCGAGTAATTATTAAAAATCCAATCAAAATAATGTATGCCAAATCGCACTTAAGACAAATAATTCGCCAATATTTAATTTGAGCGCAAAGGTAAATCTCTGCCATTTTCACCTTTAAATATAATTTATGTATATAAGTATATTTATAATACACTGAAGAGCAATGAACAAATGGACACATTTTTATTCTTAAAAATTAATAACTGTCATTTTAAAAATTCTCAATAATATAAATATCAAATTTAATATCATCATAGTTTCTTTTCAAATTTTGAAGAGATAAAAAAACATAACTGTTAAGAATGTCTAACAAGAAATCTCGTGAAATCTATTTTTAATATACGAGAAAAAACAAAAATTCTTAAGTCTTTAAATTTATTTAGCGAAATAATAAAAATCAAAAATTCTTTCTATTTCTGACCAAAAAAAAATCAAAAAAACCCATAAACATCATTTTTCGATTTTTATTTTTTGTCTCAAAAATAAAAATCAAAAATGATTTTTTTGCTTGAGCAAAAAAAATAATAATCAAAAATGATTTTTTTGTTTGAGTTAAAAAGATAAAAATCAAAAATGATTTTTTGGCTTGAGTAAAAAAAATCAAAATCAAAAATGATTTTTTTGCTTAAGTAAAAAAAATAAAAATCAAAAATGATTTTTTTTTGTTTGAGGAAAAAAAATAAAAATCAAAAATGATTTTTATGTTTGAGTAAAAAAAATAAAAATCAAAAATGATTTTTATGCTTGAGTAAAAAAATAAAACTTAAAAATAATTTTTATTTTTGATTTAAAAAATAAAAATCAGAAAACGATTTTTATATCGGAGCAAAAAAATAAAAATCATAAAATAATCATTTTTTCTTAATTTTTTCGATATTGCTCATAATTATAACGGTCCCTGATTGATATAAATACATGGATTTAAAAACATTTAAAAAACGACTTTTATTAAGAAGAATAAATATGTATAATTTAACATATCTGGATTCGAGCACTTCAATTAAAAGTCAGCTTTAGAAACATACAAAAATTTGATCCTTTTTAGCCAAACATGAGCTACTTTTTTTATATATTTCAAATGTTTTGTTTTTTTTTTTTTTTGGGGAAAAAATTATTCAATCTTGGCAAATCCAGAAAAAGTAAACCTTAACCTTAAAAAATAAAAATGCTTTAAGGTCAATAAAAATACATGGAACGTTAAGAATATTGCATGTGTTTTTCTTCGGTAAAAGCATTTTGAAAAACACATATTGTATGCTTAAATTTTAACTGATTTTATCATATGTATTTTTAATCTGTAGAAAGTTGCAGGTTTTTATGTTTTTTGATTTGGTTATTTCGCGATTTAAATATTAAAGCACCGTTATATAATATCCGTAATTGAAATATTTTCTTTTGAAAAAAGCATATTACAATTTTTTAAAAATATCATTCTCTATCGAAAAATATAATTTGAAAAAGTGATTCAAGAGTGAAACGTGAGTGACAATTTTAATTGATAAGTTGGATTATCTTGGAAAATAATTGGCTAAAAACCAAAAAAAACCAATTGGCCATTTCAGACCTTGAAATTACTTTGACCGAGCTTCTTATGATCAATTGTGTTGTGTGTGTTATTAAATGTTTGCACACAATTGACCGAGAACTGGACCGACATGTTTTATGCCGACTCCGAACGGCTAAAGTTCATGTTCTCAAGAAGCTTTACATGGCATTATGTACTCTCTGAGGTTTGCCATTGTCTGCAGAGAGGTGGTAACCGATCAGAAAAATTTTTTTGTTGAAAAAACTTTTCGCCGCGGCTGGGGATCGAACCCGGGCTCCAAACATCCTGGGCCACACACTGTACCTGCATGCCACGGTCACCACCAAAATAATTGGCTGGCACATTTTATATCTCGGACTTACTTTCTATATAAGATAAGTGAATTTTGAATTTTTTAAATCAAGCAAACGCAATTATATTTCATTAAAAAGGCATTTGAAGGAGTGAAACGTGAGTTTTTGTTTGTTTTTGTATTAGAAATGGAAGAAAGTAACAACAATATCAAGAAAAAGTGAAAGCCGACCCTAAAAAAACGTATGAAAAAATATAGAGAAATATTATATTTAAATCCGGATTCTTATACGAAAACAAACTTGTCATCGACGTATAAGACGTTGTCATCGACGGAATTGCAAATAGGCGAGACATATAGTCATATTTGGCATGGTCTTTGATTTTTAATGATCATAAGGATCAACGAATAAGGCTTAGTGATATAGGATCAAATGTAGAACCGGAATAAATTTTGATAAAATGTTACAGTTCTGAAATAGTTTTTGTGTTGTTTTTATATTATTAATAATTTTTTAACTTTACATAATCCTCTTTTCATAAAATTTTTAAATTTTTGTATGAAAATGTCCCTTATGTTAAGAAAAAATTTTTTTACAAAATATGCTTAATAAAGTTCACCAGATTAACCAGGGTGCAAAAAAAAAAAGACAATTAAAATTGTCTTGAAACGTGAGTGACAGCGACGTGAAAACGTGAGTGACACACCATATAATGATAGTTTTTTCGAAATGTGTACAAAGTTCTTATATATAAAACTTTTTGCATGAACTTACATTAGTGAGCCTAAGACTTATTATACCCATATAATTTTGTGTTAAAAGCTTTTATGCTTAATGGAGAAAAATCCTTGTGTACTGCTATGACTGAAACGTGAGTGACACTGGATTTGCCGATCTTGATAAGATAAATTTAAATTTAAACACAGAAATTCTAGGTTTAACAAATTTAAACTTAGATTTTGTCAAAAATTCTCTGAGAACGTTGGAAATATTCTCAATAATAAACAAAAAATAAAAAATAAAAAAATCATACTTCAACAAATTCAAAACAATAAACAAAAAAATAACATATTTAATGTTTTGAAAAAAAAAAAAATATTCCAATGAAACTGACAATTTGCATTATTTTATCAAAAATTTTTGAAATATTTTGATGTTCTACGTCAAAGTTGTATAATTTTTACTACAGTACCGCTCAAATATGGTTTTTAATCTCAGTTTAAATTTTTAAACAGAGTTTAAGTTAACTGCCGATAAAAATGAAATAAGTTACGAAAATAATTTTAACTGAGTTTAAAATTTAAACTCTGCTTACGAAATCTGAGGTTAAGGATTTTAAACTTGGGAGATCAGTTAAAAGGCCTAAAACAAATAAAAAAAGAAAATTCTACGAACTAGAATCTATGTAGTGTTATGGAATAATACAGTTTTAACTAATGTGGGTTGTATGGGAGGTGGGCGTATTTTGTACACAAATTAGCTTTAAATTTGTTTTATCCTTTTATCTCAAATACCAAACCATTTATAGAGATTTACTTTTGTAGGTTGTATGGAATTGTATGGTTGTAGGTGTTTGGATACGGCTATTTTTTGTGAACACCTTAGTTTTTGTATAAAATGCTTCAATACCAAGCTTTATCTATGTAGGTCAACTATTGTCGGTTTAAGGGAGGTAGGCGTGTTTATAGGTGAATGAGGCCATTTTTTGTGCGGTTCTTAGTTTTGATATAAAATACATGAATATCACATTTGTTATTATTAACTTAAACCTAAAAAACTCTACACTAATGAATATATATAAATATAGCCATAGTCTCATAAATATAGCCATATTTATTTAATGAAGATCATTTTTGAAAAAGTTAACCAGTTAAGGTTTATCTTAACTAGAACTGATGATTTTATGGCTTAATGGTATTCGCAGTACATCTAGAAAATAATTTAAAATCTCTCGGTTGTAAGGAAAGCAACACAAACAACAAAGTGATTAAAATAGCACCTTAGAACGATTACTATCGATCGCACTATTTATCTGCACTCAACGTTAGTGGTGTAGACAAGCAACACTTTACAGGTAGAACAATAACAACAACAACAACAACAATAACATGAAACAAATTGAAATGTTGATCAGTAGCTGTAAAGCGTGTATATCTTGTTGCCACACGTTTCAGCCGCCATACATTGAATATGCCATAGCTGGAATTTGTTGTTAGTAATAATTTTTTCCGACTTCACTTGAACAGTTTTTTTTTCCCAATAACAAACATTAATTTTCATCACATGCTTTTTCACTCGCTCTTCTCGCACCTTGACATTGGCTGAGCGCCGTGTGTGCTGATCAAATCGGTAAATTTTAATTATAATTTTGATGCCTCGGTTAAGAAGAGCAGCAATGATGAAGCAACAGCTATAAAATATGTTGCATGCACAGTGTTGTTGCTGTTGTGGTTGTTGTTGTTGTTATGGTTATTGGTAATATTTTTATTGCTGCAGCCTATAAACGGCCTTGGATTTTGAGCTGAGGTGCTGGTTGCAGAAATATGTAGCAACAAACTGCATTAAATTGCTAACATAACATTGCTTGCTGTTCGCCTGTTGTTGTTCGTTATAACTTTTGAATCAGCTGTAGTCTGAATCGCTTAGATCAGATTGCAAAAGTCTATTAAGAATATGTAGACTACTATCGATAGCATCTATTGTGGTTAATATATAACTTCAGTCTCATAGCAACTCTCTTACAATGTCAATTCTGTCTGTCAGTCGGTGTCTTATTTTGTTGCAACAACCAACAATTTGGACATGCAACTAATATACCAACTCTATAATTATACTTCATACTATACAGCGGTGAGCTCATATTTCATCCTTCTAGTCCAGAGCTATAAAGCGGTGATGTAATCGTTTATATCGATCAAAAAATATTTTGCTTTGTTGTTGTTACTAACGTGCAATTGATATGTTTGATCAATGTTGATCATAGAACAAAACACTTTGTGATCGAACTTAATTGTTGGCCAACAGCGTGTGCATGTGTGTGTGTGTGTGTGTGTTAGTTGACTTGATGCTACCTATTGTTAAGCATGTTTAATAGTTTATTTTTGCTCAAAACACTTCAGCGCAAATAATCGCTTTTCAACAGTTTATAAAAACTGTATTTGAGTTGTAAAAGAAGAAATTATATATCTGACAATTTGTCGTTTAGTAGTGTTAACATGAACAATTTGTCAGAAACAAGTTGTAAGTCGTTAGCAATGAACATAAATGTATATGTTCATATCAAGAAGAATGCAAGACGTTGTATTAAAAACGGTAAAAAAATTAACTCTAGCCTAAGTATTGTATTTATTTTTATAAAATATTGAAATATATGACGTTCGAAGTGGGCAATTGTTTAACTGATTCAGTTAGCTACTAAAGATTAGTAGTAAGAAGCTTAAGATTAAGAAACAAAAAAAAAGCACATTATTTTTCAATCCATGCTTATATTTAGCGTTGATATTCCAGAGAAGTTAAAGGAACCAGTTTATAAAAGATGCTTGATTAAATGTAACAGTTATAAAATCCTTGCGGTCTGGGTAGTCATGGGGCAAGTGTCAAATTAAATCATATCGAAAAACTTAAGATTCCAGTTTAAAAAAAAAATTAGAAATATTTTTGAAAAATCGAAATTTGAATTAGTGAAGATTAGATTAGATTAAAAAGTTCAAACAATTAGTGAAGCATTAATTTTATTTTGAAAGCCGAAATCCTTTGCAGCTGGTGCTGTTTAGTTTGTATTATAATTAATAATATTTGTAATTAATTTTTTAAATAAAAATATGAAAATAAAAAAAAAAAAATAATATAAACAAAATAATTTCATTTTTAATTACATTTTTTCCCACTATTTCTGCTCTATTGGGGCAGAAATATAGCTCAAAATTTCTAAAGGATGCCGATGACAAATCTGAAAACTAGTTTTCTTCAACACATTAAGTTTTCACTAAAAATGAACTAGTAAAAAAAAATCTTCAAGAAATGAAGAACAGAAGCAAAAATAGCATTTTATATATTGAGGGATACACAGGACAGTACTCTAGGCAAAGATCTAAAATTTTTGTATTAGAAACCTTCCATTTGCTATGACCATTTCCTATGCTATGACCATTTTCGTTATTCGAAAACTTCCTTTATGTGTCGAACTTTTTACAAAATAGAATGTATAAGAGACAAGGACAACGTTGTCGTTGACAACGACAACGACAACGACAACGACAACGACAACGACAACGACAACGACAACGACAACGACAACGACAACGACAACGACAACGACAACGACAACGACAACGACAACGACAACGACAACGACAACGACAACGACAACGACAACGACAACGACAACGACAACGACAACGACAACGACAACGACAACGACAACGACAACGACAACGACAACGACAACGACAACGACAACGACAACGACAACGACAACGACAACGACAACGACAACGACAACGACAACGACAACGACAACGACAACGACAACGACAACGACAACGACAACGACAACGACAACGACAACGACAACGACAACGACAACGACAACGACAACGACAACGACAACGACAACGACAACGACAACGACAACGACAACGACAACGACAACGACAACGACAACGACAACGACAACGACAACGACAACGACAACGACAACGACAACGACAACGACAACGACAACGACAACGACAACGACAACGACAACGACAACGACAACGACAACGACAACGACAACGACAACGACAACGACAACGACAACGACAACGACAACGACAACGACAACGACAACGACAACGACAACGACAACGACAACGACAACGACAACGACAACGACAACGACAACGACAACGACAACGACAACGACAACGACAACGACAACGACAACGACAACGACAACGACAACGACAACGACAACGACAACGACAACGACAACGACAACGACAACGACAACGACAACGACAACGACAACGACAACGACAACGACAACGACAACGACAACGACAACGACAACGACAACGACAACGACAACGACAACGACAACGACAACGACAACGACAACGACAACGACAACGACAACGACAACGACAACGACAACGACAACGACAACGACAACGACAACGACAACGACAACGACAACGACAACGACAACGACAACGACAACGACAACGACAACGACAACGACAACGACAACGGCAACAACATGAACAATTTTTAGTTCCAATTTTCTTAAAGTAAAAACGTAAACTATAGTAAGAACGACGAAATAAGTTTAAAAATTTTTGTAAAGGTGAAAATTTAAAAATAAAAAACGTATAAAAAGTTTTTGAAGTTTCGATAAATCACATAACGAAAATGCCTTAAAATATGCTATGCAATAATTAAAAACTAGTAAGGTATATCTTCGACTTGGCCGAAGTTAAAATACCCCCACAGGTGATTCGCAGTGGTACAAATCTTAAATTGCAGCTCTTTTTATATGAGATTTCAAAGAATTTTACTATTTTGATGACGTCTAAAAGATATTCATATCAAATTGTTTTCCTACAAAATAAAGACAAGCCTTTTTATAAAGTTTTCAATTATTGGTTGTATGGGAGGTGGGCGTGTTCTTGAGTGGTTGACGCCAATTTTTCTAACACGCCTCAATTTTGATATAATATACATACACAAATACCCAATTTCAGGTCTGTAGCTTAAATATTAGCCTGATTATAGAGTTTCCAATATTATGAGTTGTATGGGAGGTGGGCGTGTTCATCGATGGATGACGCCCATTTTTCTAACACATCTTGGTTTTATTATAAAAAGAATAAATACCTAATTTTACTTTTGTAGCTTCGACAGGAGCCTATATATATAGTTTTCAGTTTTGGGGTTGTTTGGGAGGTGGGTGTGTTCGTGGATGGATTACGCCCATTTTTCTCTCACGTCTTACTTTTTATATAAAAATAATAAATATTTAATTTTACTTTTATAGCTTCGACACAAGCCTCTATGCATAGGCTTCAATAATAGGATTGTATGGGAGGTGGGCGTGTTAGTGGGTGGATGACGCCCATTTTTCTAGCACACCTGAGTTTTGTCATAGACTATACAAATACCGAATTTAAGTTTTGTAGCGTAAATATTAGTTTCTTTATGGAGTTTTCATCATTGGGGTTGTATGGGAGGTAGGCGTGGTTTTCATCCGATTTAGCCCATTCTCGAACTTGATCTTATTTTTTTTAAAAGAAGCTTAAATATCGAATTTCATTACGATAACTTCAAAATTACGGCTGTTATCGTGTCCACAGACAGACAGACGGACAGACGGACAGACAGACGGACAGACGGACAGACAGGCGCACATGGCTAAATCAACTCAGGTGATGATGCTGAGCAAGAATATATATACTTTTCTATACCTACAACGCCTCCTTATATCCTCTCAGAGGCGTTCCTAGGGGGGGGCGGAGGGGGCGGTCCGCCCCGGGTACCACCATTTTAGGGGTGACACCATTTCGATATTTTTTTTATTTCTCAAACAATCAGAAAAGGTGAAAAAATACTTAACGTTAAAAAATGTGTGTCTCATTTTTTTATAGCTGTTTTAAAATTTAAAATTCTGCTTGCAAGTCGAAACAATGAGGAGAAAGCATTGTGGAAACGTTTTCAAAGCTAAAATTAATTAAAACTTATTCAAGGTCTTCCAATAGAGAGGTAAGAGTTTCCGATCTTGCTATTTTATCCATTGAAAACGAGCTTGCAAGTAATATTGATTTCGATGAGGTTATTTCGAAAATTATTTATTTGTTAAGCGCCAATGCATCGAAATGGAATAAAAATAGAAAAAAAATGTTGATATTTTTTTTAAGCTATAACAAAAAAAAAGAAGAAGATTATTGGATTTTAGCAAAACTTTTCTGTAATTTTATTTAAATTATTTATTTTTTATTTTCAAAATATTATTTGAATTTTTTTATAAACAAGAAAGATCGGCAAATTTAAGAAGTGATTTTTTACGAAAAAATGTAAATTTTGCACAGAAAAATATTAATAATTTATCAAATTTAAAATTGAATAACAAAATAAATTCTTCGATTTTAGCGAAACTTTTTCGTAATTTGATTTGAAGTATTAACTTTTTATTTCCAAAATATTATCTGCACCTTTTTATAAACAAGAAAGTTATCCAGGTTTAATAAAGTGACTTTTTGTGAAAACTAATAATTTTTGCATAGAAAAATAATATAGAAGAATTCCAAATGGATTCCGAAGGATTCTTTAATTTTGTAGTGAGTCTCACGAAGAAGTTATAGTGATGAACGTAAGTAGTGATATGAGTGATAAAAAAAAGTTACCATATTTATTTTTCTATTATAAATAACATGAAATGTGTCTTAAATTGAATTTTTAAAAAACAAATAATATAGGTGCATGGTACCCTTAAGATTTTACCAATTTCTATCATTTTCAGTTCACATCTATTTATCTTCTTGTCTAGCATTCTCACTGAGTTTTGATAGGATCTGGCTACTTTTGTATGTACCTCCCATACAAAATCGTATACAAATTTAATATAGGTCCAAGGAAGGTACCCCTAAGTTCTCATCAATTTCCACTGTTTTCAGTGCAAAACTATTTCTCTAATTGCCTAGCCTTTTGACCAACTTTTTTAAGCACTCGCATACAAAATAATGTAAAAAATTAATATAGGTCCAAGGAAGGTGCTGCTAGGAACTAACCGATTTCAGCCATTTTTGCAATTTTGCTTATTTAGCTTAAATTATTCAACAAAACAAAATTGAATAATCATCGGAGCACTCTTTCTATTTTTGTACTAATTTTGTATTTTTTTGTATTGGATGAACACTGTGCAGCGCCATTAAAAAGCATACTTTCAAGAATTTTTTTATGACATATTGTTATAACAGATTTTTTGTGAGAATAAGTATATTATAATTAGTGTCCGACCGAAACCAAAATTTTGGCCGAAACCGAAACCGAAACCGAATTTCGGCCATTTTTGTAATATTCGGCCGAAACCGAAACCGAAACCGAAACTGAATGTCTACATGAAAATTGTTTAAAAAACTTTTTTTTTTTTACTTTTTTTAATTAAAAGCTTTCCAAAACATAACAAATGAAACAGATTATATTAACGTATATAAACGATAAATATTCTTTTGCCTTTATTCATAAAAATTTACGAACCTCTTATAAAGCCTTTACAAAAAAAAATTTCAAAAACAGTATCCATAAACGTCCAATAAGGACAAAAATCTCTTATGAAGGCTTCTTAAATGAGTAACCTTCAATAAACCCTTGATAAAGCCTTTTTAAAATTTTTACTCTAATGTGAGCACAAATATTGTCAAAAATACTTCAAACTGTTTCAAAAAATATGAAAACATGGCAAAACATTTCAAAATATTGAAAATAAAAATTATAAGTGACAATTTTTTCACAGAAGAACATAGATTAAACAATTTTTTGACTGTTTGCATGTCAAAGTATTGATAAAATTGTGACAAATAAACAAAAAATTATTGAATTTATCATATTCACGACCCATTCTTGACACTGTTCCCATTTCAAATTGAGAGTGTTCCTATTTTAAAAAATAAGCTGAGACAATATTTTTATGAATAACAAAATTTTAATAAACATTTTATCTCTTAAAAGCTTTTTGACTATTGAGCACTTCAAATCTATTTCAAGATATTTTTATGAATATGAAAGTTTGAATATTAATGTTCAACTTTAAAATAATAAATATGGAGATCATTTTAATACCACTTTAAGGAACTTTTTAGTATTTAAAGTTAAATAACTTAATATTGGAATCTAAAAAAAACTACATTTATCGTTTTGTGCTGGACTCAACTCACACGGTCAATCAAATGACTGAATTTCACGTTTTTGTTCTACTTAACACCATTAAAAATTTTGATGAAAGCGAACTCACAGCTACCATTGATATATATGTAAGAACCGAATTGGCAGTGTCCGATCAAATATTCGGTTTCGGTTTCGGTTTCGGCCATATTGATGCCGAATAGCCGAAACTGATTAAAAGGGCCGAAACTGGCCGAAACCGAAACCGAAACCGAATATTCGGTCGGACACTAATTATAATACAATATTTGAAGATTATTTAAAAAAGTTTGGTACAAAAATATAAAGTAATAACAGATTTATTGCAGTTCTCCGCTGGTGCCTCAAAAAAATTGGTTTTTGTAGTGAACGCGATGAAATGTTGATGTTTTTCACAATAAAATCGACCTACTTTTTATTGTAAGGTAGATACTAATTGAAAAATTTAAACGTCATTTGAGAGTTATTTTAATGTACAATATGTGGAAAAATTTTTTAAACGATCGGTTCAGTAGTTTTCTCCTCTTTAAAAATAACATGTTTGGGAAAATCGATTTGAAGTTATGTTCACTGGTATAGCTGAGTTGAAGCCGATTGTCCTCAAAATTCAATACAATATTCTTGAGATGTTCAAAACTTTACGCCGCCCTTAATAAGTATTCTTTATTAAACCTTTTTTTGGAAAAACATAAAGATAATAATAAAAACACTAAATCACATCGAATTGGTTTCTAACTGCATTTAAAAATTTCTTATCTATAGGGGTGACACCATGAGTACCCGCCCCGGGTGACACCAAGCCCAGGAACGCCTCTGTATCCTCTATCCTTACACACGTCGTGACAAAATTAATATACCCCTTACGCAGTACGCGTGGGGGTATAAAAATCAAGCGTTGCGCACTCACATTTTACGGAATTATGTTATAGTAAAATAAAATAATAAAATAATAATAATATATATAATCAACCTAGCAAGATTGATCCTTTCATATATTTAAAAAAAACAATTACTCTTTTTACATTTTGTGTTTCTTTGTGTGGCTTTAATCCGATGAACCAAAAATAATCACATTTTTCATGTGTGTTCCTTAAAAATTCAATAGAAAAATCGTAAGGTTGAGAATACAATTTATTGTTGTAGTTTTATTTACTAAATTTGTTTTGTACTATTATACTCTATATTTACTTCTCCTTCTTCTCTCTCTAATTAAAAATTATAACAGTTTACTTCATTCTATTTCACTGGCTCTAACCAGATGAACCGGAGTGTAAAATGGTTTGCTAGTCTGGCTTTCCAATCAGTCGGTCTACCCACCATCTGAACTGTTCATATGCTTCATCCTAATATTGCTATGAAGTTTTTATCTTTTAATATGTTGTTTATTTTTGAATTCTCTAGTGTGCATTTATTGGGTCTGTTTTGACAAAAACACTCCGAAATATATATTGTTAATAATTTTAATTGTAAACTTTTACACTTGGAAATATTTTTGCTATAAGCGTACATATACCTACTTTATGAAACATAAATACACATTGAGGCATGTTTATGCCAGTAGATATCTGAAATGAATTGATCGATTATAAAATTTATATTTCTTAACTATTTAAGGCTACTTAGATCATGCTAACGGACAACCTAAAATTTTGATTTTGTATTAAGTAAAGAAATTTATTGAAAATTAGATTTTTGAGTTTGCTTCTTGACTGCTTGTTAACTGAAAAACTGAACGACATCGACCTACAACATAAGCATTACGACGTACTTCATTGCTTACGTTTATTTCACCTGTGTTCGTTTCGCTCGAAAAAAACTGGAATCTTAACAAAAAGGTATGCATATGTAGCGTTAAAGACCATTTATTTTGGCTGCTAGAAGAATAAGATAATAACTTGTTTTCATTATTTCGATTTTAGTCCCTTATTTGATACCTCTTCTTCGATATTGTACATACCTACCTTGAAACTCACTTTCAATAAATGTAACGTTAAATACCACATAAAACTGGTTATATCACCAAAACAAGAAAATTTAAAATTAAGAATTTGTTCACATTAAGGACAAGCCTTGAGGTCTACTTTTATATACACATAAAACATTTTTTTGGTTTCCTCGAAAAGCAAAAAAATATGCGTTAGACTCCAACGGTTAGTATAACGTTACAGAGAAAAAATTTACCAAACAAGTCAAAACACAAGATGTTTAAATTTTATTATTGAAACAAAAGGACAAAACATAAACAAATGTATAAAGTTTGTTTTCTGTTTTTATTTGCATCTTCAATAAAAGAAATTTTTAATTTTTCGAAAACTGTCTTGTTTTGAATAATCATCTAATTTGAGCATGAATTTAATTATTTAACTTTTTTGAAGCTTCCTCGAAGGAGGTCAGTGTATATATCTGCGTTGACAAAGAATGATAGCTAAAGTAATATGTTAGGTTTACTCGAGAGCATTTTAAATATTAATATCGCTACCTTATATCAGGGAAACCTGATCTTTAAAGTCTCCAAAATCTAATCTACTTAAACATTTTTAAAATTTTGTCTTCAACGAGCCACTATTTTAATAAAAAACAAAAATTATGAAATACTCGATGTTAAGCCCTAGTCTTAAGTGTATACTTTAACAGGCAATTGATTTTTTCTTAAGAATTTAGAAATCCGAGATAATCTTAACGCTAACAAATTTTTAAAACAACTTCTCAGCATTGATCAACTGTTCAGGAAACGAAGAAAACTGTTTACAATGATATACTTGTAAAAATTTAAATATTTTTTTGACAGAGAAGTTTTTAAATTCTTGAATAAATACATGCCATTCTGGGCGCATTTCGCATCTCTGACCGACATTATACCTGAACAGCATTTTCTTTGCGGATCCAGCTAGTAACGCCTTCATTGGACTGCTGCTGTCTCCATAACAGCAAAACTCATCTGCCACACCTCTTCACACAAGTTACACATACCAAAGAGGGCGCAGCACCAACAAACATGCCTACTAATCAAAGCTACTGTCAATAGATAGACAGCGACAGACAGCAAACACTTCAAAACAACAACATGTTGAATAGTCGCGTATGTGTGTGTGTGTTAGTGTGCCTATGTCTGTTGCATATAAAACAATTTAAAACAAATTTTTTTTGGAACATGATTTGCAATCACAAAACAGCAGCAGATAAAGTGCCAAAGCAATAGAATAGAAACAACAACAAAGATTTTTCACCTGTTGCTTTGCTGCTGCTGCTGGAGCTGCTGCTACTTCTGGCTCATGTTAGACGCATATTTCAATGACCTTGAGTTAATAATTAACAGCAACAAGAAGCACAGCAAGAGTAGCAGTTAGCAATAAACTAGGAAACGATTGCCGATGTTGCTGCTACTGATATTGCTGCTATTGATGTTGTTTGTTGCTACCGAAGTAACTCTGGTCGATGTTGTTCTTGATGTTGTTGTTCTTGATGTTGTTGCATGGCGTGGCGCTTCTTCAGCTAAACGTTTATGCCTTCTGGGGTGGCGCACTTTAATAATGTCAGCTTGTGTGCATTTAAAATTCTTCTGCCATGATCGTCTGCATATCTTGTTTGGGCCTCAGGTCTTTAATTGAAGTTGTTCGCTTTTAAATTGAACTTGTTGTCGATACAATTTTAAATGTTTCTATTGCTGACTGTGAGCGTTATTTGCATAAGAGGTGTTAACGAACGAGGACGAAGTTAGAGTATTAAGAAATTTTAGACACCTGCATAGAACATTTCAGGAATCGTGTTGTATTGATGTGTTGAGATCATTGGAGGAAGTTGATATTGCAATGTTTTTCAAATTGATGGCAGTCATAAAAAAAAATCAAGTTAATTTTTTTTTAAATGGCATATGAAATATATCAAACTCTTTTCAATTTAAAAAACAAATTAAAGAAATTTTAATTGATTTCGCAATCTTAACAAGCTGAACTTAGTTGTTAAGTCTATCAGAAATACTAGGAAATTTTCAAGAAATGTCACCCAGATCTTGTTAGGAGTTGATTTGAAACAGTTATCTTTTGAGTGCATTACTCTTGAGACTTTCTCACGTGCTAGGTTTGATAAAATAAGGCGTAGATTATGAACTATATTTCTCATATGGTTTTGTTACTTTTGTCGGGGATTAATAATAATATTTGTGATACTTTTGAAATTTTATTTTTTTGTTTGTTTTTCAAAATACATACATGCCTACATCAATATTATGATAAAGAAATTTTAGAAAAAAAACCAAAACATCACATTTAGTCACTCTTATAAGTCAATCACAAAATTTTGAGTTATTTCTTATCAAAATTTTGTGAACATTGTCGAATTATATATTCACCTCCCATTCGGTTAACAAAGATAAAATAAATATTTTGATCAAATTGAACCTTTTTAAGTGTATTTTTCAAAGTGTCTTGGCGGTGTTCCAGATATTTCGCCTTTTTAAAATTCTACTATAAACCTCTTTGACATTTATTGCCTAAATATGTATTGCTGACGGTATATAATATTAAATAGAACATTGTATGAGCCTTTGTTTCTTCTTTTTAAAGATATATTCAAAATATAAATCAATTAAAAATAAAAAAATTATGAAAACCTGTTGAAACATTGAGACAGCGAAAACTGTTTTTGGACCTCAGTAAATCTCATTTCAAATATTATTTTCCAAATTCCAACTGTGCATTTTGGAAGTGCTCTACAAGACCTTTACTAGGTCACGTTCCATGTAACGGACTTTATTATAACATTTTGTTACGTAGTATTATTTTGCAACACCCTCTTTAATTGATTATTTTGAATTGCTATTGACTTCAACCTCGTAAGTTTAAGCAATACACAGTCAACAATATCGCTGTTGAATACCCACTGCCGATCAATTATAAACTCAAAACGATTTACTATTATTTGTAACTGAATAAAAGTGTTAATATAGCAGTGCTTCTTCATCTGCTTCTATTGCTTATGCTCATTCATAATCTTAAGGCAGCTGCTTCGAGTTGATTTAGATCAGGCGGTAAATATTGATTTACTGCTACTTATATCATAAGCTGCATATTTTTTTTTCTGTAAAATATTTTACGCTGTGTTTTTTATTTTCAGATCTCAGAAATATATGCAGCTTATTTTCAATACATGGCAAGCAGTAGCAGCAAAAGATTGATCATTAGGCAGCAATATTGCTAGTCATAGCAACAGCAATAGCAGCAGATGATGTTGAAAACCATATTTAAATTACTGTTGTTTGCAGATAATCGAATTGAAAGCATAAATCAATTATAGAAACTAACTGTACTCACACACATACACACACACATATACATACATACATAAACATAAAAACATATAAAACGTACCAACTTATGCAACATGTGTTGGCAAAAGAATCAGTCAAGACTTTTTTTAAATCGCATCACATCGTCTTCAAGTGCTTCACATACATCTTCATAAACATTAATAGGCTCCACGGTCAAAGCAGCAGCAGAAACATGAGCAGCAGCAGCAGCAGCAGATTCTTTGCACTAGATGCACAAGTGTGTACAATTCCACACTTCAATACTCACGTCACTGCTACCTCTTCAGTGCCGTCATATGGCAAGTATCATTAAACCTTTTATTGCCCAGCTAGCACTGTGCGAAATCGCGCATTTTACATGTGATGTGATTTTCTCTGTGAAATTGGAAGCAAAATCATACGTTGTAATTCTATTAGCATGCAATAAACCACAAATCAATATTCCACAGATTCGTTTTTGTTTTTGATTTTGTTTTTGTCTTTCGCCAATATTTTGCGGATTGGCTAAATATGCCTAGTTAAAGCACTGTTGAAGTGTGTGATGTTAGGCTAGTGCAGTGCAATGATAAGGTGCAAAGTGATTTCACTTATGGTCCAATGAAGCAAAGTACTGTCTTCAAAGAACTGTTAATGAGTAGCGCTTGAGGCGCACAGCATTCGTCGTTGCTGTTACTACTTAGCGGTATCAAGATATTATGTTAGAAATGTTCTATATAAATTTTGTTATATTGAGCCCTAATCGGCAAAAAAAAGTAGGCGCCATTAACAAAATTTTACAGAAGAAGCATTTTTCTAATATTATTTCTATTGGTATAAGATGTAAACTCGATTTTTGCAACGTATCTTACATTGTAATAGTTAGTCTTAGAGGATTAATTTTTTGAGTGTAGGCATATTATTACCGTTTGTGATTAAGCCGCATATTTCGAAAAAAAAGTGGCGCTTACTTTTTTTCGGCGGTTAGGGCTTGATATGCATAATAACAACCCGCTATTCGCATGCAACAAAAATATGAAATACCATTTAAAAATTTGAAATTTTAAATGTTAAGTTTGACTTACAAGGAAAGGACCCCAGGTGACAGTCACCGATTTGAATGATTTTCGGATATGTGATAGATGACAAAAATCTAAGGTCGACATATTTTTTATGTGTGCTCAATCGATGGTTAAGGGTTTCAAACTCGCGTTCAAAAATCGGCGAAAATTTTGTTTTTTATACCCCCACGCGTACTGCGTAAGGGGTATATTAATTTTGTCACGACGTGTGTAACGCCCATAAGGAGGCGTGGTAGGTATAGAAAAGTATATATATTCTTGATCAGCATCACCACCTGAGTTGATTTAGCCATGTCCGTCTGTCTGTCCGTCTGTCCGTCTGTCCGTCTGTCTGTCCGTCTGTCTGTGGACACGATTACAGCCGTAATTTTGAAGCTATCGTTATGAAATTCGATATTTAAGCTTTTTTCTAAAAAACTAAGATCAAGTTCGAGAATGGGCTAGATCGGATGAAAACCACGCCTACCTCCCATACAACCCCAATAATGAAAACATTATAAATAGACTAATATTTAAGCTACGAAACTGAAATTTTGTATTTGTGTATTTTATATCAAAACTGAGGTGTGTTAGAAAAATGGGCGTCATCCACCCACAAACACGCCCATCTCCCATACAACCCCAAAATTGAAAAATCTATAAAGAGGCTAATATTAAAGTTACAAGACGGAAACTCGGTATTTAAGTATTCTATGTCAAAATTGAGGTGTGTTAGAAAAATGGGCGTTGTTCACCCACTAACACGCCCTCCTCCCATACAACCCAAAAATTGAAAACCCTATAAAGAGGCTAATTTTAAAGGTACAAAACGGAAACTCGATATTCGTGTATTCCATGACAAAACTGAGGTGTGTTAGAAAAATGGGCGTTATACACAAACAAACACGCCCACCTCCCATTCAACCCCAAAATTGAAAACATTATAAAATGACTTATAATTAAGCTGCAGGAAAACAATTTGATATGTATGTATTTTAGACACATAAAAATTATAAAATCTCTCAAAATCTCATAAAAAAAGCTCTCCAATTTAAGATTATTTTACCTTTAAGAATCGGCCGTGGGGGTATTTTAACTTCGGCCAAGTCGAAGATATACCTTACTAGTTTTGCTATAACTTCGCTATTTTCTATAGAAACATTTACAAATTTGGTACCAAACGAAAGCTCTTACAAAACCAAACACGATGGCATACATTTTTCATAAGAAATTTTTTTTATAATTTTTAGTAATATTCAGTTTATTAATTATTTCATATTAATTTATGTTGGATTTAAGGCAATTATGTTGGATTTAAGGCATCGGTAAACAAAGTTCTTCCAGAATATTAGCTTAAAAAAGGTGGTATTCTGTGGAAACTATGTCTTAAAAAAATTGTCAAAGTTTGGAAAATGAGAAAAATTATCAAAATTTTTGCATTTACTTGATAAATACACGTAGCATAGCATTAAAACCATAAAATGTTATATAACTTTAGGATGGTCTATTTTCCAAAAATGATAAGAAATTAAAAATTGGTTGACAACTGAATGAGTTGCTTGGTTAGAAGTGAGTGAAGGTACACAATACAGGTTTTTTAACGTTGAATCAACATTTTGTTAGGGTGTTATGCAAATTTTGTCGCTGTTTCCTAGTGTACTCCACCAGACCTACAATCTAGACTGGGTCACTTCAAAAGTGGAAAATGACTGTCACACCGTGTTATTATTTATTTGATTTAAACAGTGCTAAAGGGGTAATAATTTGAGAAAAAACAACTATATGTGTATTTTTATATATAAATGTATTTATATAACATTTAAGAAAAAAACAAAAAATTTAAAATTTTTTTTAAAAAATTAAAAAAAATTTTTAAATTAAAAAAATTTTATTACAAATGAAGTGGCTCCAATAAACTTTAAGCATAAATTTTCAGTTAACAGCATTAACACTTTACTTCCTTGTTCCGCATTTTCCTTATTTCGATCCACTGTGCACCGCTCTCTGGATGATTGCTGCTGTGAAAAAAACGCTACGACCACTCTCATTTAGGAATGTTTGAGCTATCTGTTTTCTCTGCTATCCACTATTGATTGGTCTAGTAATAAATTTTAATAAATTCTAAAAATGTGGCGTATTTTTAACCGACTTCAAAAATAAGGAGGTTCTCAAGTTGGTTTCTCTGTTTTTTTTTTTTTTTTTGTTTTTTTATCATAAACAAGTAAAGAAAGTCAAAAGTCGGTCTAGGCCGACTATGAAATACCCTAAACCCACTTTTAAAAAAAAAATTTTTTATTGTAAATGGGCGTGTCCGTGGGCGGATTAAGCCTATATTTTATATGCATTTAAATGTTGATGAAAAATTTACACATACCAAGTTTTATTCTTGTAGCTCACAGTTAATGCCTTTATTGTGCTGTCGCTATGGGAGGTGGGCGTGTTCATGGACGGATTACTTCCAATTTTTGAACACGCCTTAGTTTTGGTACAAAATACATGCATACCAAATTTAATTTCTCTATGACAAACATAACCTTATTTATTGAGTTTTAAACTTTTTGGGTTGTATGGGAGGTGGGCGTGTCCGTAGGCGGATGACGTCCATTTTTCAAAACCATCTTTGTTTTGTCATAAAAAACATATGTGCCAAATTTTAGCTCTGTAGGTTAAACAGAGGCTTATTTATTGCGTTTTCAATTTTCGGGTTGTATGGGAGGTGGGCGTGTCCGTGAGGGGATGACGTCCATTTTTCGAAAATATCTTTGTGTTTGTATAAAACACATACATATCAAATTTTATTGTTGTAGGTTAATTATGAGCTGAGTTATGCAGTTTTAAATTTTTACGTTGTATGGGAGGTAGGCGTGTCCGTGGGCGGATTCCAAAAATATTCAATAGTGCAGATCCTTGGGTCCATGTGACCATGTGTACCAAGTTTCATCCAATTATCTCAACTCCTTCTTCTTATCCTGTGTATACGGACAACACACAGACGGACGGACATGAATAGCTCGACTCACGTGGTGACGCTGATCTAGAATATATATACTTTTCTATACCGGACTCGCTTCGTTCTATGCGTTACAAACGTTTGCACAAAGTTAATATACCCTGACCTTTCAGGTTTAGGGTATAAAAATTAAATTTTCAAGACAAATTTCTCGAGAAAAACCAAATTTTTGATTATTTTTTTAACGTATTTGCTTTCCTTCAACAATTTTCCATAAATCCATTAAGCCATACCTTGATTTTTTCCCAGAGTAACTATTTTCGAAAAAAAAATTTTCGAATTAATTAATTTATTGCAATAAAAAAAAAACAAAGTGCAGTGCTTGAATTTCTTACCCTAGTGAGAGGTGTTGAGATCATAGAGTGGACAGATAGACAATTTTTTTTCAGGAATGAGAGAGGAGCAATGTATGGCGGATGTAGAAACAATTGTTTAAGGGGAGGGTTAGTTTAGTTTCGTCTAAAAAAGGACCTTTTTTCATGAATTTAAAAAAAAAAAAAATTATTACTATAGGTTTATTTTACATATTATTATAGAAAAGTATAACATTTGAAGAATATTTAAAAAGATTGTTGTTCAAAAATGGAAAGAAATAACGGATTTATCGTAGATCCCCGCAGGTGCCTCGAAAAAAGTTTTTGTACGGTGACCAGCCTACAGCATCACTGGATCATCTGAAACTAAAAAAATCAAAATGCTTTCTTAAGTTTATTACTTTATCTCTCCAGTCTCTTCGAGTTTTTTTAATTTTTCAATTTTTGGCACCATTTTTAAGCCAACATGACGATTTTTGACGAAAAATCGATCTATTTGTTATTGTCAAATTGTTAGTAATAACAAAATTTTAAAAACTCGACGTAACTAGCTATGTACAAAATTTCAAAACGATCGGTTTAGTAGTTTTTTCTGAAGGCTGGTCAGTAGGGTTGCCAACTCTGGAAAGTACAAAATCGGGACGGAGCCATCAAAAATGCAGGACTTGGTTCAAAAATGCGGGACAACATTATATGCAATTTTTTATATTATTAAATATTTCCTTTTATTGTTTGATGAATAAAGGGTATCAACGATGCCTTTACAACATCGCATTGGTTACTTGATATTGTTTAGATCTCTTTCCAACTCTTGCCGAATTCATGAAAAAACCAAAAAATAAATCCAAAACGTTTTGATAAATAAAATGTATGAAAAATAAATGATAAATTAAATTTGATAATAAAATTACACAGTTTTAGTAAACTGTGTTTCATGTCAAATTGGAAATTTAGATACAAACAATCTTAAGTTCTCAAATGCGGGACAAAAGGCGTCCCGCAAGGGGTCGTCGCGGGACGCTAAAATGTGGGACGTCCCGCAAAATCCGGGACAGTTGGGAACCCTACTGGTCAATGACTTTAAAAATTACATGTTTGGGAAAATCGATTTAAAGTTTTGTACACGTACACCCAGCAAAAAAATCCTGTAAAAATAGCACTTTTTTAACACTTTATCATGTTATTGCAATGCAACACGTTCAGTTATTTTAATAATTAAAACTTTACATGATAATTCAATTCTTTTAAAAAATGCTTGTGCAGAGCGCAAAATGACATAAAATGGCTTTTGCTGAACAGGACATTCATAAAAGGGGCATTTTGTCACTTAATTCGCTCATCGGCAACATTATTCGCTTTATGTTTTTTTTCTTTTTAGATCCTGATTCAATGAGAAAATTAACACTTTACTCATGTTATTTTTTAACACTGCATAATGCAATGTTATTCTTTAAAAAGTGTTGTTATTTTGCGTGTTAAAATGATCATGTTAGATTCACAGGAGCCGTTTTGATAAATTTTGCCTAATTTTTCCCTGGGTTGTTACGTTCAAGGTACACTTAATTAATTCAAAATTCATATCTTCGAGTAAAACTACTCGGATAAACTTCAAATTTGGACACAATATTTTTGATATGTTGTGCATTCATATAAAAATGGTTGAAAAAAAAGAGTTAAAAAATTGTACCCTCCCTTTAAGGAAAAAGACAAAAAAAAAAAAATAGGTTTTTTGCGGGAAAATTATTTTAAAACTTGAATTTTTAAAAAGTAGTTTTGAATTAAGATGGTCATGCTATATTTTTCTTTTTTGCTATATCGAAAATCCTTCTAGAGGGCAACTAAATTTCTTTTCAAAAAGCTCACAGAGGGAAAAACCTATGGACTCAATACATAAATTGATGTACTCATCGCATAGTTTTCTGCACACAAAAATTTTACATTGTTTATGTATTGAGTACATGTTGAAATCTCTTCTGACTACATAATGCTGTTAAGCGGTTATGTAGTCAATAAAGAATTTTATGTACTCAACGCATAAATATGTGTCGTGAATTCATGAATGTATGTGGTGAGTACATTCACACTGTACTCATCGCAAACTGTTACAAATAATTTTATGTAATGAGTAAAGATCTTATGTACGTATTACATAGATTATTGACTCAGTACATACATAATTTACTCAATACATATTTGGAGTACATAATTTTATGCAATGAGTACATACATTATTTACTCATTACATATTTTAAATGCATAATTTTATGTAATGAGTACATACATAATTTACTCACTACATATTTTTAGTGCATACATTTATATAATGAGTACATACATAATTTACTCATTACATATGCTAAAAACATAATTTTATGCAATGATTACATGCCTAATGTATTCATTATATATTTTTTATTCATAATTTCATGTATTGAATATATTGAATCACCCTTTCAACAAATGCAATAAATATCTTAATAAAGAAATGACTAGGTTTCACAAAATAATTCGCAATTGCTTATAGAAACCAAACCATTTATTTCTTATCCAATCATCGCTTTTGTTCTAGAGTTCTAGAGTACAGGATAAACTCATTCCCGCTCTGATTTTCCAGAGGCTTTAGAGGTGTTGCTTATTTGAAAATCAAGAAACGAATGACATAAAACAGCAAAATCGTGTGCCGATGTGCAAGAGATACGTGTACTGAGTCCATATGTTATGAACTGAATAAATGTGTCACTTCAATCGTATAAGAGGGACGTGTACTGAGTCTATATTTTATGTATTGAGTAAAGTTTTTGTAAAAAATTACATAACACCTTGATTGAGTTTGTATCTATTGAAGTCTGCTATGTACTCAACACATAACATGATGTATTGAATACATTTTTTATTCATTTTAAAAAGTGAATAAATTGATATGTTGTCAGTACACGCTCCCTTTACTCAGTAAGTACTGCTCTCGTTGCGTTCTCATACAAGTTGCAGTGCATAGATTTTACATAGCTGTCTATGTACTGACTACATAATTTTTTCCTTTAGTGCTCTTAAGCTTGCTCATCGTTTTAAATGTATAAAAGATATGAACTGAAAGCTATGACACCACTTTTTTATTTTTTCTTCCTAACTTCATAAGGAGACTTTTGCCCACCCCTGTCCATAGAATTTTTGAATCATATCATCATGAGAAATCATCCGCCACATTATTTTCACCCATAGAATTTTTGACTGATTTCATCGAAATAAACCATCCGTCACATTATCTTCATCTTTGGCTGGGACAGCCTGTATAAAGCCTGTGAACATAAAAAAAAATATTAAAAAAAATCGTCTGTGGGAATTGAACTCTGTTCCGGTCTAATAAAATCTCTCGTACTACCATTTAACCATGTCATCTGCTGATATCAAATCAGCGCAACGATTCTGTGCCAAGATAATGTAAGCAATATGATATTCTTATGACTTTTTCTTATGATTGATCTATTCTTATGATTGTTATATGATTCATATGACAATTTATTTATAAAAAAAAACAAGCACTCATACATGAATAAATAAATTGTAAACTTTCGAATAACTCATTTTTTAACAAAAAAGTGAATCATTCATGATTCATCAAGTATTATTCAGAAATTTTTCGCACTGAAATAAAAATGCAAGTGATTTCATTCAGAATTTTGTTTTGTCGATTCAAAAGAAATCATTCAATGCATTTTGCTAAATCAATCTATTTGACTCAGAGAGTACTTTTATTTAATTATTAAATTTAATATAATTTTCCAGATGTTCCGTATCATAGTATAATAACAAGTTTATTGCAAATCGAAGAGCAAAAATTGAGATTTATATGAATTTTAAAGTTCGTACTATGTGAGAGAGAGAGAGAGAGAGAGGATTGATAGCCCTACAGCTACTTTGTTTATTCTATCATGTTCAGTCTTATTTATTTTTTAACAATATAAAGTTTAATTTAAAAAACTGACCAAACTTAAGACTTAAGTTGATGACTTCATTTTCCATCAACCAATATAACGGTCAAATAAAAAGATGCTAATGTTATTCATACGAAAATTCATACATCTATTTATGTGTTTGTAGCAATAAATAAATCACAACAACACGAAAATGTGCTTTAATTAAGATAAAATCCAATCAAACTCAGTCAATGAAATAAACATTAAAAAATTTCTCTTCTAAAACGCATAATTTTGACAACATTTTAATATTAATTATTGCTAAGCAAAGATTTGAAGATTTGAATCAATAAGATACACCACGATGTTGAACAACGATCAAAATATTTACAAGCATAAATAAAAAGGCTGTCAACAGCAAATAAACCAAAATGAGATAAATCAAAATGGAAACAAACAAAAATAAATAAATACAAGCATTAAAAACTACAAGAAAACTTATAAATTGATGAATTGCTTACATAAGAGGTATTTAAATTAAAGAAATATATTTTCTGTTTGTTTGTTTGTCTGTTTGATAGTTTGACGGCTGAACTCTTTTCGCTTAATTTTGACAGATTTATTAAGAGTCGATTAGATGACTTCCGTGCAGAAAAATGCTCCAGATGTATAATAGTTCTGAACTAGTTCCAAAAACGGCTAGTACTGGTCCCAATACCTACAACACCTACATTACAATTTGCATTGAAATAATAAAAAATTGCATTCATATTTTGAATTAAAATAATAAAAATTAAAAATATTTTGTCGCATTCTACGTCACATGCACACTCTCTTATAAATGTATTCTGTTTGAGCAGCTTTAAAATGACAAAAAATAATTATCAATAATTGTTAAGGCTTCCTTAGAAGTTCTATAAGTTATATGCCTACGAAATTGTCTTGTTCAACTTATTCTGTTTCGGTTTTAATAAGAAAAAAATAAGCAAACCAGCGCTGCTTGACAAAGAGTATTTTTATAAAATTCCGCATAATACCGGCTATATCACCGGCTAGTCTGTTAAATAAAGCCTGACGAGACAATTATATCGGATATAAAATAAATTTTATGAACAACTAAGATTATCAATGTAATAAAAAAATTAGATGTGCAAGCGTGGTTCTTCAGAAGTGTAAAAAAAAACCTTAAAATATTTTAATTTTCATTGACTGTTGTTGTTGAGTCAGCGTTCTTCAAGTGTAGCGGTTGAATTCGCATTTTATGTGTTAGAAAGTAAAAGCATCTATTATGTTGCTAGCTACTCTGAGCAATAAAGTTGTCATAGGCAGTAGCAGCAGCAGCAGCAGCAGCAACAGCAGCACGCGTTAATTGCATTTGTGGTCAAAACATTGCAGTCCAGCAAATTAGCAGCGCTTATGGAAAACGAAACATAAACAGCAGCAGCAGCAGCAGCAGCAGCAGCAGTGGTGGAAGAGGTTGTAGCGGTCGTTGATACTGTCAACGCATAGATTCAAAAATGTTTATAAAATTGCTGAGGTTTTTTTTTTTATTAAATTTAGCTTAATTGTAACAATTTATGTATGTCTGTTATTAATGAGCCACAAAACTTTCTTTGAAAAAAAAAATTAGCTTGGTTTGTGAGGTTAATGTGTTGAAAATATGTTTATAAAACAGTGTGTTACTTTTTTTGTAAAGAAGGATTACAGCTTTATGGTTGTTTCGTTACTTATATGCATATGTAGATTATATAATATGAGCTCGTTGTTAAAATTTGAAGCTAGTTTAAATGTCATAACTTACATGACTGTTTGTTAAGTCAGACAAGTTTGTTGCTTAAGTCTTTTGTTTCTGCTTACAATGAGTGTGAACGAAGTGATGTCAAGGGTTCAGTCTGGATAGACAGGCTAAAATAACAACACTTATGTTGAAAGTTATATCAAAATTCTAATTTTGAATAAATATATCATATAATTTAGAGTCTTATTAATTACAAAAAAATCAAAAAAACCAACAGCAAAGATATTGTTACAAAAAATTATATAAAATATTTTCGATTTTTCTTAAAAAAAATTTACATAAAACATTAATAAACAACACTATCAATATATTTATAAGAATAAGGCTGTTAGTCTTGTGGTGAACAAAAATTTGTATGAACTATTGGCTAGCATTATTAGCATGTCAACACCTTTTCATTTTGAGTTAAAAACTAAAATACTTTGGTGGAAATTTTGGTGCAAATTTTTACAAAGCACATTTAGTGTTAACAAACTTCAAATAACAAATACCTATCATATATTAAAAAAAAAACAACACCGCAAAAAACACAAAAAATAACTAAAATAAGCATTAAAATTTTTGAGCATACGAATGAGTAGCATAAAAAACAACTTTCTTTCCATGTTCCATAACTGCACACTTTGGCATTAATGCGAATACGAATGACACCTGATGAGACAAACATTAGCAACAGCAACAAAAGCGGCGGCAGCAGCAGCAGCATTATTTGTTGTCATTACAACAAAAATTTTAGTACAAATAAAAGTGACACAAACACATGCTCAATCTTGCTCAAAAGTTGGCACAAGTGCTGTCCAATATGGCAGCGCTCATTCCAGACCAGTCTTTAGTCATCTTCAATCTGTTGTAATTAGAATCTTTTGCGGATTGTTGTAGCGGCAATTTTGCTCAGATCATCCATACATCGGCTGGCTGCATGCAGCTAAAGTTTGATTTTTTTCTCTTTTCTATTTCTTAAAAGACTTTTTTCATAACAAAAAAAAAATTAAAAGAAATTTTTGTTTTTTTCATGTGGGGCTGTAATTTATTTGTTGCTGTTTTTTATTTGTTCTGACAAAAGACAGACAGACAGACATACAGACAAGTTCTACTAAGAACGCTAAATGTTTGTGCTTAAAAGTCGTTTATTATTGAGACCAGAATTTCTTGATATTGTTGACAACAACTTTCACCGCGTTCAAACATAGAATGTTGCTGCTGCGCTTCTTCATCACGGTTTGTCAGCGATCAATGTTGATTTTTTTTTTTTTCGTATCGCTGATGGTCAGTTGTTACTGATGAATTATGTTTATTATGGATAATGAATGCCCGGCTTCGTTTGTACACATTGACCAAGGCACGCACACATACTAGCACGCACTCAAATTGTCGCACTGTGAGTTGTCCAAACAAAAATAAAAAAAAAAAATTGCTGTCTTCAAAAACTTAATAATAATGGTAGTATAGGTCATAAAATAAAAAGCAATAAATATTTTATTATCAATATATCAAAAACATGGTTAATTAAGAAAAATTGTTCTCTTGACTTGACATTTGGCTTTTGATAAGCAGACTTATTTTAAAAATATGCCAAAATCGAATGAAAACTGCTGCTTTCTGCCATACCAGACGACATCATCGAAACGGTAAATGTCTCAAAATTCATTATAAACTAATTTATTGACTTCAAAATTTACGCTTGAGCTTGAGTTGATTTGATATTTTTTCCTAAAATATTAAATTGGAACAAATCGAATGAAAACCACACCTAACTTTTATGCAAACTCAAGCACTCAAAATTTTAAAAAATTTTAAAATTCTTAAAAAGCTAAATTATTGCCATGATATTTTGCATAAAAGCTTTGAATTTTTAAAGATGTTTAAATAATTTTAAAATTATTAAAATAATCCGATGACAACCACAACTACCATTCATATCAAATAAGGTTATAAAAATCGTAAAATTTCTAAAAGTTCAACATAAATTTATTCAATAACTAAATTTTTGCATCTAATCTTTATTTCTGATACACACTATTATTATTAGAATTGGAACCAAATTGTATAAAGACTAAACCTAGCTCTCTTACAAAGTGACTTCATCAAAATAGTAAAATCTTCAAAAATTCTATAAAATTGAATTGAATTAACTTTCTATTTTGAACTTAAGCACTCTGACATGAACTAATAAAGAATTATCTTCGACTTGGTTGAAATTAAAATATCTCCAAAAATTATAATACGTGTTTAATATTAAAGCTATTGTGTGAATAATTATCAAGTCAATAATTAATTTTTGCTTAATTTATGAAGGTTTTTATATTTTGATGACGTCACTTTGCTTTAAAGGCAGGGATGAAATTCATCCGATTTAGATCAAATGCCAAAATCAGTGTGCGTATTTGAGATCATAGCTTATGAGCAAAGTTTCAAAACATCAGATTAATTTTTGTGGAATAAAAAGGGATTTTACCATTTTGATTTAGACTATTTTTGAATTTGATCCTTATTCTATGGGTCAAAATGTGTAAATATCGAAATTCATTAAGATAGCTACACTCTAAAAACTAATTGAAATATCACTACAATATCACTACAATAATTGCTATGGAATTTCAATAATTGCTATGGCAACGCAGCGAGATCCTTCAATTTAGGCAACAATGAAGCGAGTTTTTCCGAAAAAGTTTAATTTTCTCTCATGTTCACGCTACTTTAGCGTTGTTTCGCTCACCAATTCATTAAACGCTTCTTCAACGATATTTAACACTATTATAGCGGATAATTGATGAAGAAACAAGAACACTTTTGAAACAGAAACATTATTTTCTTCAGTTTAATTTCAACATTACACACAGAGGGAAAAACCTATGGACTCAATACATAAATTTATGTACTCATCGCATAGTTTTCTGCACACAAAAATTTTACATTTTTCATGTACTCATGTTGAAATCTTTATTGACTACATAATGCTTTCAAGCGGTTATGTAGTCAATAAAGAATTTTATGTACTCAACGCATAAATATGTGTCGTGAATTCATGGATGTATGTTGTGAGTACATGCTCACTGTACTCATCGCAAACTGTTACAAATAATTTTATGTAATGAGTAAAGATCTTATGTACGTATTACATAAATTATTGACTCAGTACATACATAATTTACTCATTACATATTTGGAGTACATAATTTTATGCAATGAGTACATACATTATTTACTCATTACATATTTTAAATGCATAATTTTATGTAATGAGTACATACATAATTTACTCATTACATATGTTAAAAACATAATTTTATGCAATGAGTACATGTATAATGAATTCATTATATATTTTTTGTTCATAATTTCATGTATTGAATATATACAAAATTCATGTCTGTGCCTAAATCACCCTCTACACAAATGCAATAAATGACTTAATAAAGATATGACTAGATTTCACAAAATAATTGGCTATTACTTTTAAAAACCCAGCCATTTATTTCTTATCCATTCATCGCTTTTGTTCTAGAGTACAGTGGATAAACTCATTCCCGCTCTGATTTTCTACAGGCTTCAGAGGTGTTGCTTATTTGAAAATCAAGAAACGAATGACATAAAACAGCAAAATCGTGTGCCGATGTGCAACAGATACGTGTACTGAGTCCATATGTTATGTACTGAATAAATGTGTCACTTCAATCGTATCAGCGGGACGTGTACTGAGTCTATATTTTATGTATTGAGTAAAGTTTTTGTAAAAAATTACATAACACGTTGATTGAGTACACGTTGCTTGTATCTATTGAAGTCTGCTATGTACTCAACACATAACATGATGTATTGAATACATTTTTTATTCATTTTAAAAAGTGAATAAATTGATATGTATTCAGTACACGCTCCCTTTACTCATTAAATACTGCCCTCGTTGCGTTCTCATACAAGTTGCAGTGCATAGATTTTACATAGCTGTCTCTGTACTGACTACATAACTTTTTCCCTTAGTGCATACAGTACCATATTAACAAGAATGTGTAATTATAAGAAGTACAAATTTGAGTATTTTTTATTTGCGTTTTTTAACTTTAAATATTCTAATGCCAATAAAAACTGAGAATAAGTAAAAAATGTTCATAAAGCCTAGAGACCAACTCCGTAGCTATTCACAAAAAATATTAAATTGCATTAACGTTGCTCGAAGTATAAATGAGAGAGTTTTTAACCAAAAGTTGTCTTCACTTTTTTCAAAAAATTTTAGTTAGACCTTTCAAAATATCATAACCGGATGCATAATAAGGACAAATAATAACAAAAACATCATTATTGATTAATTTTACTTGAAAAGTTGTTTAGTCGTCTTTCACCTTAAAATGTTATTTTAAAAGTTACAATTCAATTATGTTTTAGATTGTTTTGAGAGCATTTTTGAGTACTCTTTGAGATAAAACGCAAAAGCGCCTGGTTTTTTACCACAACAGATGCGTGGTTTTTTATGCAGATCTTTTTTCAAGAAATAATACTTTAAAATACTTTAAATTTTATGAAAAAAAAAAAATGCAACTTCAGTTGCTGGTCTCGTTAGTTGAGTGAAAATTATGCTTTACTGCCAACCCATAGGTCCCAAGTTCGAATTCCGGCCAGCTCATGTGTTTTGTTTTGTTTTGTTTTTGCAATGTTTTCTTTATTTCTAAACAACTGAATTTCAGAATTCATCAGTATATTATATTTTGAAATTTTTAGTTGATGCTAGAGAAACTTGTGAACTCGATATTGCTTTCTGTTGAAATACTTTTCGCTATCCAAAGGCACATTCTACACTAATTTTAGTTAGTTTCTCTTCTTTCTTTTTTATCCTTCATTACATTTTCGAACTAAGGTAGACTTGGCTTATTAGTTTTTACCTTGATATTCTTGGTATAGAGCTAGAAAAGAAATAAAGCGACATCATAAAGGGTGAAAAATCTTCAACCGATATTTTCATTCTTGTTCCAATCGTTGTCCACATCATTTTCCCCATACTTGTCTAAAATGTTTTTCTAATCCTTGTATAAATACTTCGTCAGATTTTTGCCCATATCTGTTGTCTATTTTATATTCTAATTTTTGTCGTTATTATTGTCCCTATTGTTTAGCCTCCTCACTATTAGCATTTTGCATTATACCTTGTCCAAATTTTCATTTGGTTCCTATTGAATTCTTTCCGTCATGTTTGTCCTTATTCGTTTCTTTATCCTTACACTCATCTTTGTCCTCATCTGTGTTGAATAAATTTTCTTAATCCTAGTCTTAAATTCGTTATAAACTCTGTTTTAGTTCTTCTACTAATCCTTGTTCGCATCTTTATTCCAATCTCTGTTTTAATCTTTGTAATTATCTTTGACTTAATAATTATTTCAAACCTTATTTTAAGCCATGTCCTAGTTCTTGTTCTTATTCTTGGCTTGATGCTTGTCTTAATATTCCTTATCCTAGTTTTATCCTTATCCTATCCAAGGCCTAATGCTTGTCTTAATTCTAGCCTTGACCCTTGTTTTTGCTCCTAATCCTTACCCTTTTACACGTCTTAATCTTAGTCCAAATATTTTTCCTATACTTTGTCTTAATTTGTACCTTAGTCCGTGTCATAATTCCTGTCCTTATTTTTGTTTTCACACTTATTTTATTCCTACCAATTATCTTTGACATCATTTTTGTCTAAATCTTAATCCTTGGCCTTATTTTACTATTTGTCTAAACCCTTGACTACATGCTTGTTCCAATATCTGCGTTCAACATTGCTCTAGTTTTGTCCTAATCCTACTTCAAATCTTTGTCCTAATCTTTGTTCTAATTACTGCTTCAGTTCCTTTTGCAGTCCGTATAGAACTTCGTCTCATCTTGTCTAAACACTTCTTTTTATCTTAATCCTGGTCCTTATACTTTTCTCAATTCTTGTACTTAACCCTGTAGGTACCTTTATGTTAATATTTGTCTAAAACTTTTTCTTTACCTTTTTCGTTAGCCTAAATCCTGTCGTTATTCTTGTCTTCAAACTTGTTTTAATCTCTGTCCTTATCTTTGACTTAATCCATGTTGAAATTTTTTTCCTAGTATTTATTTTCTGCTTTACTTTATTTTTCTCCTTCTCCCAATATCTGTCTTCAACTTTCCACTAGTTTTTTTTCTTATCCTTTTCAAATCTTTGTCCTAATCTTTGTTCTAAATATTGTTTCTGTTCTTATCTCAGTTTGTATGCTAATTCTTGTCATCATTTTTGTTTTAATAATTGTCCTTATACTAGCCTTAATACTTGTTGTTATTCTTATCCTTGTCCCTATTGTTGTCTTAATTCGTTTCTTTTCCCTCTATCCGAATTTTTGTAGTAATGCTTATCTTAACATTTTGCCTTTAGAAAAATGCTTAATTCCTAATTCTTTTCTCTTTTTACTAATGCTTGTTTTAAAACATGTCAAAGTTTTTGTCCAAATTTTGGTTTTATCCTTTCCTTGTTTTTATATCTGTCCCCACGCTAAATTTGGTAAATTTCTCCTGATGACTTCATATTTTTTTTATATATTTAAGGAGCTATTCTTATCGAGTTATAAATTTATGCAACGACACTGCATGTTTGTTGCATTTAAATTTATTTAGTAGTTTTAGGTAAGTATTAAATTAAATTTCTGAGGTCACGTGAGCACTTGTAAAAACGCAATCTGTACAGTCGCAAAATAAAATTCATCGTAGCATCTGAACTGATGGAGTTACAATGCAACGATATTGCAATTTTTGTTACACAAGCTGTAACATGAGCTTATGATGTCAAAATTCTCTTCTTTTACTTTCGGCGAGAGGTCAATTGGTACATACTTAATTTTGTTTTACCGTTGCATTCTTATTGCAACTCTGACATTAAAGTCTCATGACGTCAGTTAAAGGCCAACTATGGCCAATTGGCCTAAAGGCCAATCATTACTTTTATCGTATCAGTCGGCGAGAAATATTTTATGCAACCATTTAGCAGTTTCGTTGCGTCAGTCGGGTTGCGCATCATGGTGATGTCAACTCTTTCATAGCTCCAATACTCAGTGAATAAAACATTATTAGCAATTTTTTTAGAAACAGGTTGTTACAAACGTTGTGTAGATTTAAACTTTATACATGATAATTTTTCTTTGTTACAAGTATTATACTTTATAAAAATTTTACTTTTGGTGTTATACCGTTTCGTAACGCTGGACAAAGATGGGTTAAGCCAGTATTATCTTCGTCTTGTTTAAATTCGATTTTTACTCTCAGCTCTCAGTGTGATAACTAGGTTTCGATGGGATTCGAAATTTTGCTCACAAGTTAGAATCCTGTAGATGTTTATCTAAAAATAAACAAAATTGAAAGCATGATATTTTTTGATGTTGTCCCCATCACGTGAATTGCCTCAAAATTATCAAATTAACTAAATTTCTCTTAATTTCTACTATTTTTGCCCAACACTTTTACGCAGACAGCTCACTGTAAGGCGTGTCTAATATTCTTTTGAGATGACTTTCCATCTGCATGCTTCTCCACTTTATTATTTTAACTCTATGAATTGTTCTGTCGCTTATTGTTGATTTTTGCCATCTATTGTTTGCAAAGCTTTTATAACATTTATTAATCGAGAATTGTAGGGCGTTAACTGGGTTAAATGCCTCAAAATGTAGTTTGCTCTAAACTCTGACTGCTACTGTTTCTGCTGGAACTTTATTGTTTTTTTGCGCTCGAGCAAAACAACATACAAAAAAAGAAAAATAAAAAAAACAACAATAGCCTCGTAAATTAGCGTGAACTTGTCAAATCGTCAAAGCTGTCAGCGCTGACTGTGGCAAAAATGAGAGTGGAAAGGTGATTATAAGTTATCTTGTATTAGTAATGGTCAACCAAAGAAAAGAAAAAAAAAAAAAAATAATGACAAAAAAAAAATCAAATATGTGACGGCTAGACATGAAAGTTATAGTGTTGTTGTTTTTTTAATAAGCCTACTTTAAGTGTTTCAAGTTTTTTTTTCTTAGCTACGCTTCAGAAAGGCGCTTCTATTCCATCCCCAGGCAATAGAACAAAGCAGTACAACTCATTCAAGTTCTAATTTGAAGAGCATAATAAAAAGTTGTGTTTTTATTGTTCTTAGCTAGTTTGCTACACATTAAAAAGTATCATTTAAGCTAACAACAAAAGAATCAAGAATAAAATGAAAGTTAGCATTAAATACAGGCTACTTTCAAGTTGATGTGATGTGCAATAAAAATTACTAAAAACTTTTGATTGTATAACAAGTTCATTTCTTACGTGTTTTTTTTTTGTTTTTTATTTGTTTTTTTTTTATTTTTAACAATTAATAGTGAAATATTTTGCATTATAATAATTCAAAAGAAAGTAAGAGTTCTCCATTAAAGCTAAAATTCAATCAAGTTGCTTTCTTAAGTCTTTTGTTTGGCATAGAAGGAGTTGATTTGTTTTTATTTCAAATTTGCAGTTAATTCATTTGCAATGATTTCTATGCAAATGCATGTTTTTGTGTGTTATCTTTATGACTCATTTAATTTCATTTAAAATGTTTAAAAGTTAATGCATGTTTCTGCATATTTTACTATAAATGAATGTTTATTTTTGTTTGCATATTTTCGCTAAAATGTTTAACTGGTTATAATTCCCACATGTTTTTAAAAATTCTATTCATAAACTTCTAGTTATGCTGTAATAAAATTTGTCTGTTCATTTTATGCGGCATTCGCAATATCAGAACAAAGAAATTTCATGAAATAGATCTAAAATTGTTTTCGCTTTGAAATAATTTAAAAACTGAAAAGTCTCATTTGTCAAAAGGAAATTGATAAGTAAATAAAAAAATTAAAGATATATTTTAGAATTAAAAATGGATTTGGAAAAACTTAAAGCGGTACTTATAAATTTATTGTACTTTCATATTTTAATTCAGGCCCATAGCCAACTGGGGTTTTTGTGGTTCAACCCCCACCCATTATACCCCCCACTCAAACGAAGATTAGACAAAAAATCAACTCAACTCTTACCTATAATATCAAATGTTTATATTTTCTATTAAAAAAACTATACATATAATGATGAGATAGATATTTAAATATTTTAAAAGAAAAATTTCAAATTTCTAAAAATACTAAATAAAGTTTTAATGGGTAATAAAGTTTTTAACAAGTAAGGGTCTCATTTAATTATGGTCATCAAAACAACTGTAACAAGTCACGAAAATTGCTATTTTATATGATTTTAAATCAATTTTAGCCTTAGAAAACTGTGTCAAGTATGAATGTCATCGGTAGATTAGTTACGGAGATATACCAGATATTTTTACAAACCTTGTTGTAGAAATTCGCTTTCATGTTTTAAGTTTAATTGTTTATAAATTGAATTTAATAGAAACTATTCGAGAGGCATATATTATTTTAGCCGTTCACGATGATAAATTTGCAAGTTCACTTCATTATCATAAATAATTAAACATTTATTTAAAATGCTTACAACAAAGATTCAAAAGTTCCTTGTTAACAAATCCAGATTTCAAAAATATAAAAATTATACCTAATATAACAGACGAAAACTGAAAATTTAATAAGTAGAAAAAATTTCATAATCGATAAAAAACAAAAATTTCTCTAAATATATTTGTTATTTTAAACATTTTAAGTTATGAACGTTTATAAGTATTCATTCTTCTGGCTGATTTCAAATTTTTGTCATTTGAAAATTGCTCAAATCCTTTGGACAGGAATATAAAACGACAGCTATTGAGGATATTTTTTTCGGAACATTTGCATATATTTTGGAAAAAAACTTCTTTAAACCGGTTTCAATTTAAATTATATAATTTTATGAAAAATTTGTAGAATCAAAGTATATCTGAGTGTAGATTTGGAAGCAGTGACCAATAAAATTGCTTTAAAAATGAATAGTTTTAAAACTTTGAAAACTCTTGAAAAAGCCAGAAAATAAAAGAGATCATAATTTGAAAATTCTTTTTCCTAACTAAAGATTCTATATTTGCTTTTAAATAAATGTTTACATTAAAATATCTTTATTAACCTACTTAGTTAGTTTCCATGAAAATCAAATTTAATTCTTACATTTTGAAGTTATTTTTTATTGGTAAAAATAATATTTAATCATAAACAACTATTTTTTTTTATCATTAAATTTAATGACAAGTATTTTTCACACAAAAAATTTATATTAAATAAAATCAAATGTGGCGATGTCAATTGGCCGCTAAGATCATGTGATTTGACACCGTTGAACTTTTTTCTTTGGGGTTATTTGAAAGAAAACGTGTACGTCAATAACAAAAAACAAAATTACCATTTCAGCCCTTACTAGGACTTTGACCGGGCCTCTTATGATCAATTGTGTTGTCTGTGTTATTAAATGTTTGCACATAATTGACTGTGAACTGAACCTACATGTTTTATGCCGACTCCGAACGGCTAAAGTTCATGTTCTCAAGAAGCTTTACATGGCATTATTTACTCTCTGAGGTTTGTCATTGTCTGCAGTGACCGATCAGAAAGTTTTTTTTTTTGTTTAAAAAACTTTTCGCCGCAGCTGGGTATCGAACCTGGACTCCAAGCATGCTAAGCCACACACTTAATCTGCATGCCACGGTCACCAAACCTTAAATAAAAAATATTTAATTAAAATAAAATCACTATTTATTTAATTCTATTAATACATATACAATGTACTAAAATTGTATTAAAATTAGTGATCTAACATCAAACTTTAACATATTTCGGGTATGGTACTTTAGGTACGCATTCATACAAATTTTTGCAGATAATTTTGCTACCAATGGAAGATTTTTATACCCTAAATTGAAAGGTCAAGGTATATTAACTTTGTGCAAACGTTTGTAACGCATAGAACGAAGCGAGTCCGGTATAGAAAAGTATATATATTCTTGATCAGCGTCACCTCGTTAGTCGAGCTATTCATGTCCATCCGTCCGTCCGTCTTAGGTCCGTCCGTCTGTCTGTGTGTTGTCAGTAACCACAGGATAAGAAGAAGGAGTTGAGATAATTGGATGAAACTTGATACACATGGTTACATGGACCCTAGAATCTGCACTATTGAATATTTTTATAACCCGCCTACCTCCCTTACAACGCAAAAATTGAAAACTGCATAAATAAGCTTATAATTAGCGTACAACAATAAAATTTGGTACGTTTGTGTTTTGTATCAACACAAATATGCCTTCGAAAAATGGACGGACACGCCTACCTCCCATACAACCCAAAAATTGAAAACGCAGTAAATAACCCTCTGTTCCAACTACAGAAATAAAATCGGAACGTATGTTTTTTATAACAAAACAAAGATGGTTTTAAAAAATAGACGTCATCCGCTCACGGATACGCTTACCTCCCGTACAACGCAAAAATTGAAAACTGCATACATAAGCTCGTGATTAACCTACAACAACAAAATTTGGTGTGTATGTGTTTTGTATTAACACAAAGATGTCTTCAAAAAATGAGTGTCATCAGCTCACGGACACGCCCACCTCCCATACAACCCAAAAATTCAAAATGCAATAAATAAGCATCTGTTTAACCTACAGAGATTAAATTTGACACGAATGTTTTTTATGACAAGACAAAGATGGTTTTGAAAAATGGACGTCATCCGCCCATGGACACGCCTTTTTCCCATACAACGCAAAAAGTTAAAAACTCAATATATAAGATTATGTTTGTCATAGAGAGATCAAATTTGGTATGCATGTATTTTATACTAAAACTAAGATGTGTTCAAAAATTAGGAGTAATCCGTCCATGAACACGCCCACCTCCCATAGGGAAGGGACAATAAAAGCATTAACTGTGGGCTACAGGAATAAAACTTGGTACACTAAGGGAAAAAGTTATGTAGTCAGTACAGAGACAGCTATGTAAAATCTATGCACTTCAACTTGTATGAGAACGAAACAAGAGCAGTATTTACTGAGTAAAGGGAGCGTGTACTGACTACATATCAATTTATTCACTTTTTAAAATGAATAAAAAATGTATTCAATACATCATGCTATGTGTTGAGTACATAGCAAACTTCAATAGATACAAGCAACGTGTACTCAATCAACGTGTTATGTAATTTTTTACAAAAACTTTACTCAATACATAAAATATAGACTCAGTACACGTCCCTCTTATACGATTGAAGTGACACATTTATTCAGTACATAACATATGGACTCAGTACACGTATCTCTTGCACTTTGGCACACGATTTTGCTGTTTTATGACATTCGTTTCTTGATTTTCAAATAAGCAACACCTCTAAAGCCTCTAGAAAATCAGAGCGGGAATGAGTTCATCCACTGTACTCTAGAACAAAAACGATGATTGGATAAGAATTAAATGGCTGGGTTTCTATAAGTAATTGCCAATTATTTTGTGAAATCTAGTCATTTCTTTATAAAATTATTTATTGCATTTGTTAAGAGGGTGCTTTAGGCACAGGCATGAATTGTGTATATACATTTGTGTTCAATACATGGAATTATGAACAAAAAATATATAATGAATACATTATGCATGTACTCATTGCATAAAATTATGTTTTTAACATATGTAATGAGTAAATTATGTATGTACTGAGTCAATAATTTATGTAACACGTACATAAGATCTTTACTCATTACATAAAATTATTTGTAACAGTTTGCGTTGAGTACATAAAATTCTTTATTGACTACATAACCGCTTGAAAGCATTATGTAGTCAATAAAGATTTCAACATGTACTCAATACATGAAAAATGTAAAATTTTTGTGTGCAGAAAACTATGCGATGAGTACATAAATTTATGTATTGAGTCCATAGGTTTTTCCCTCTGTGTATGTGTAAATTTTTCATCAACATTTAAATGCATATAAAATATTGGCTTCATCCGGCCACGGACACGCCCATTTTCAATAATATCCCAATAAACATTGTGGCGAGGGGTGATTCGTTGACGAATCACTTGTTAATAGTTTTTTCATATAATTTTCGAATAGTTTGGTTTTGTCTGTATCAGAGTTCGGCTGGATGCTTAAAGAAAGCATCCATAAAACAAAAGCATAAAATTGCTTTGTTAAATAGCAGAAATACTTTGTTTAAAAATTTAAACTGAGATTAAAAGCGACTTATTTGAGCGACACTTTAGTAAAATTTCTAAAACTTTGAATAAATTTCAAAAAATTTATTTTTGTTTTGTTTCAAAAAAAAAAAAATCAAAGCATTTCAAAAAATTTCAATAAAATTATGCTGAATGTCGGTTTAACCCTAAAAAACCGTGAATGAAAACAAAAACAACCCAGAATTTTTGTGTTTAAAATCGAGATAAGTTGACGGTTGATGAGTTAAAACTTCCAGATTTTAAAATTTTTGTTTTTTTTACTTTTTGAACTCTAGTGATACGTTTAAGAATTACTTCTTTTAAATTAAAAGATTTGTTAACGAATTGCTTATTTGAAATAGAAACATTCGTTAATGAATTAATTTTCTAAGATTTGGCGACTCGTTCACGAATTGCTTTTGTCGGTTTGAACGATTCGTTAACGAAGGAGGAATTTCTTCCGTTCACGATATTATAAATGAATTGTATATGATAATTGCTATTGAATGAAAAGAACGAGAAAGCAATTTATAAACGATATCATAAGTGAATCATATTGTTTGTTGGGATATTATTTTTTTTGAAAAAGTAGGTTTAGGGTATTTCATAGACGGCCTAGACCGACTTAAGACTTTTTTTACTTGTTCAGATTTTATCTCCTATTTTACGGTCTGTAATTTGCATTTGGTTGGCTTTTTCGGCAAAATTTCTTTGAAAAAGTTATTCAAACTGTTTCAGACTTTATCTTTTGTGAACATATCAAATGACAAAAAATAGTTCTGGGGGCCACTAGGTCAATATTCCAATATATTGTATCTTTTCTCTGACTATAAGCCGCCAAAACTTGCCAAACCTGCACAAAAATATCAAAATAAATATTAAAAAAAAATTTCTTAGTGCCCAAAGGTCAATGTTAGGTACAAATTACGAAGAAATTAAATTTTTTCGCATTTATTCATAGTCTCTACACCACTCAATGCCTTAACTTGCTATTTTATGCATAATTTTTACATAAAAATATGGCTTTCGTTGTTTTGAGTTAGTTTCGTGAACATACAGGCCAATAAAAATATAAATTAGGTTCTTCAAGACTGAAACATAGCAAGAATTGTTTTTTTCCTTCAAGATTGCAAGTATTTTATAAATTATTTTCGAACAAAATCTTTCAAAGGTATTTCTGTTACTCTTGTTAATTTTATATAGTACTTTATATAGTTTCTTATAGTACTTCCTACTTACCATGAGGCGCTATAGTAGTTTTCAACATGGTGTTCAGTAGACATCAAGATTCTTGACTATGCTTCTTGCTCCTATTGCTAAGACATTGAGATCTTAGATCTTTGATATTGTGAACCGATAATTGTGTGCAGCTGTTCTAGGCATAATTGTTTAATTAACCTAAATCAAGTACTTTGTCATATTCTAGTTCTACTTATCCAGTTGGTGGAAAAGTCAATACTGTTAAATTATAACTCAAATATATCTTCATCACTAACAATTACAGCTGGGAAGTCGATTGATTTTATGCAATTTTCGACATCAGGGAACCTCCAAGTATTTCTTTGAAATGGCCTTATCATTAGTTTTTTTTTTTTTTGTTTTTAATTTCATCAAACGAGTGTTTTCGGCATATATAACAACAGCTAAATAATTGCAAATTGTTTTCAATTCATTTGAAGAATACTTAAAAATTTTTCAAAAATTTAAATTATCTTTTGACTGCAGGCGTTCTGGAGTGTGCGAAAAATCAACGCCAATGAATGATTTATTTCTGCAAATGGCGCTCCATGATACGAAATCTATTAGATGAACTCAGCTTTTTTAATAATATGGCTTGATTAATAATTTTTGCAAAATTCAGATCATCGACTCTTACCTGAAACAACAATAGAAAATCTTAAATATTGGCACATGATATAAACTCACACCTCTACATAAATAAATCAATTTTGGTATAAACAATGTGACCTTTAGGTGTTTAAAAAGCGTGATGATGGGTTTGCCTTTGAACTCTCTGATTGAGACAAAACAAATTGAAGTAGAGATAAAGACAAATAAAACAACGTTTTGGAGTAGCAATAAAAAAGTGGCAAGCACGCGTTGCACAGAGAAATGTTTGTTTGAATGAATTAAGCCAAATGGAATGGTCAAATTGGCACACTTAGATTGTTATCAGATTTATCAGTGCTTATTGTTTTTTGTTTTTTGCAAAGAATTACCGTTGCTTTTGTTGGCTGTCATCGTTGTTGCTGTTGTTAAGAGCTCACTTTCTTTGCATGCAAACAGTCAACGGCAACAACAATGACAATGTTGCCAACAAATTGAGTTCATAAATCGTTGCTTAAATTTTTCCCTTTCCATTTTTTTTTTCCACTTCGGCAAGAATTTGCAAAAACAAAAAAAGCTGAAAAAGAGTCTCTTTTTCATTTAAATGGCAATTTAACAGTTTGTGCATCACACATAAACATACAATTAAGCCGCAAGCATTTTTGGTATTCTTACTTAAGTATCTTTCCTTTTAATCTGTTGGCACAAAGGATTCGGCTGCTCTTTTTGAATGATGGCACTTCTGTGTACCAGAAATCAATAACTTCCTCTGCGTAAATATTTCAAAAGATTATCTTTAAGCCTTTCTCCGCCTTAAAACATGCATCAAGAACACTGCACAGGCAACCAGCGTACTTGACCAACAACAAAAAAAGGGTTATTTTTTTGAAATATGTACCATATCAAAGCTCTAAAGCAGGCTCAATTTTAAGCTGTACGAAAATGAATTAACCAAATGTTGTTTTTGTTTTTGTTATAAAATAAGCTTAATTATTTTTAATCAATGTTATCTGTTAATCTTCTGCCTACAATAAGAGTCGTAGCTATACATGCTGAAATGGAGAAATTACTAAACTATATACAAGGCCTTTTTTTATTTATTACCAAAAACCAAAAAAAAAAAATCTGCCAGAATAACGCTTCATTTGACCCAGTTTCATGCCTTGGGTGATTTTATCACACCAGGTAGTCGATTCATGCAAGTTCTTAGGGAGAATTATTATGTGTTGGGATTTATTTATTTTTTTTTTTAATATTTGTGTAATGTTGGGTCTGTGTTATTATTTAGCAGTTAAAATTTGCTTCAAAGCTTTTACCGCTTGTTCTAAAAGGAAGTAATAAAGTGATTTATATACAACTTAGTTCGTATCGGTTGCAATATATCTGTAATTAATAAATGTAGCAGCAAAAGTTTTGAATTATTTATACGTATTAGTCTTTTTGTAATTATTAGTTATTATTGCTTATATGTATTAATTAGTACCTACCAATACCACCCAAGTTAACCCGCATTTGAACCCGGTTGAACTCATTTAATTGTTGTTAACAAATAAACAGTTATTTGTGCTTATTTATGAGGATCTTATTTGAATACCACCCGTTACCATGCAATTAAATATTCCAATTATGTCGTAATTATACGTTAGGACGCAAAATAAGCAAACATTTTTAAGACCATATTATTGATATTGATAATAATTAAGGTAGTTTAGGATAATTTTTTGCGCTTCTTTTACAACAAATATAATTTTTAAACAAAAAGTATTAAGGACGTATAAACTGTAAGTTATCAAAGCTTAAAGAAATAATACCGTTCAATATTTTCACTGATTTTTGTTTTTAATATTTTTCACTGATTAGAAAGAATAAATTTTCAGTTTCATTGTGAATTATATTTTTAATAAAATGGCTGGCTCTGCAGTAGTTCATTCTGTCAACTCAATTTTGCAGCAAATTTCCGAATGTTTTGGCCCTTACTTCATCAGTAGCGGTAACAATAGTAAAACAACGGTTTAAGTGCCTGAATCGCTTTTAAATATTTGGCATAATATTGATCTTTGCGGTACCCAAGAGATGGTCTCAGCTTCGTGGAGACTAACTGCGCTTTTCGTTGATCGTAATCTTGTTGTCATTTTTGTTTTCTAGAAAAATGGGCCAGTAACGCATCGCTCCAAAAACCACATCTGACAGTCACACGCTTATGATATATTGGCTTTGTACGACAACATGTTTAATTTTCACCGGTTTTACACGTATAAGAAAGAAAGAATTTTTCGTTACATCTTCGGCGTTTACATAACGATATTAAATCCGTCTTGAGAAGACGACTTTTTTAATGTTCATTGACCTTAGGTACCTCCTTCAAGTACTTACCCACCGGATTAAGTACCTCCTTCAAGTACTTACACACCGGTTTATAAACCTCTTTCAAGTACCTACCCACCGGATCTTACTTCTTATCGTCATAATGTACCAACCGAATTTCAGAAAACTAAAGTTCACAAAAAATGATAAAACTTTTGCTGAGGAAATAAATCGATTATTCCAGAAGCACTATTTATAAACCTCTTCACTCAAAAAAATATCAACTGTTATATTAAGATTCGGGCGCTGTTATTTCAAAAATACTGTTAGATTGAATGATTTGCGTTCAACTCAACATTTTTCTAGTTGAATGAATGTTTTAAAGTATTTTTGTACTGTTAAAATCATCTGTTGGTATATTTTTGTATTTTTGGTGAAATGTCAGTCTTCTATAAGTAATCATTTTTGAATATGTTTTGCTATATTTATCATATCGATATCTCAATATCTCAGTTCAAGTGTGCTAGACTGTCATTCGGAGGACATGGGTTTGTATCCTAGCTGTGTAAGTATTAAAAAACTTAATGTAATAATTTAAATTCTAATTCTGTTTCAATAACTTTTTGGTCAAAAATAACCTTCAAAATAAGTGTGATTACAATCTTGAAAAAAATTTCAAATTTTCATTTTTTATTTTAAAAAAAAATTTTTTCAATAAAAACAACATTTTTGTAGATTTAAATCCGACTGTAGATGTGAAAAGTTCATTTGTTGGATGATATTAACTGTGAAATCTGTTATTTCAACCCATGATTTATTTGATACAACAGCATTTTTCCCTGAACGAAAACCTGAACATGTCAGGGTATAATTCTTTGTGCAATAAGGCGTGTGTAAGGCAATCAAATAATCTGGCACACACAGTTTTCTCCGCGGCAATAAATTAATTTCGACCTACTCTCCGATTTTGATGATTTTGTTAATCACAGATTGTTAAAAACTATCTAAAGGTCATGTGTGGAAAATTTCATGCAAATATCTCCATTGTTTTTCTGTCCAGAGCAGCGCAAAGTTGAAGTATGTGAACAAGTGTCAAATGTGATGGTTTTCTATGTCATATTCAAAAGCGTGTTACTTATAAACTATACACCGAATGTACCTTATAAGTATTTTTTTCTCTTAAAATAGACATTTAGCATTATTAAATTACAAAAAAAAATTTAATAAAATTTGACAAGAACATTTTTTTTTAACATTGTATTTTGAGCCAAAAAATCAACATTTATGATTTTCCGTTCGACTTTTAGTTGTGTGCGAAGCATTACGACACATGGATACATATACCAAATTAAAGCTAAGAGTCTCAGCTAACATATTAATAAAAAAAAACCTGCCCCAATCTGCCCGCCGCCGAAAAAAAACAATGAAAACGCAAAAAAATTACAGTGAAAAATACGCTGCTTATGCATTATTTTACGCTTGCAAAAACAACTGCGCATTATTGCTTTCTTTGCTACTCGTTGTTGTATTGCATGTGTGCATGTTTATTACTTTAATTATGTATTTATTCTTTAATACCTCATTCCTTAAGAACGAAATTGAAGCTTAAAATTAAGATTATCACGAAGATGTGAAAAAGTTGTTAATAAATGAAATAGAGTGAAACTGTAAAATTTTTTGTATTGGAGTTGTATGGGGGGTAGGCGTTAAAGTGGGCGGATTTTCTGTGTGACCAACATTTTCATATTTTTAAAACAGCATTAAATAGATGGTAAATGTATTCTTACGAAAAATAAACATTCATGTTACAATTTTACAGAAAATATGGCATTTTAAAACATCAGTTGTATGTGAGGTGGGTGTAAAAAAGGCGGATTAAGTTCATATTTTCAGGAGCACATCTACAATTATAATTTTTCTATTTGACAAAACCACATTTTCTATTGAAGTTGTATGGTTGATGGGTGTAAAAGAGGGCATATTTTTTAAAAAAAAAATTAATATTTTTTAAAAGTTTTAAATAAATGTGTGCAAGCTAGACGTCCTCCTTGATTTAACAAAAAAAAAAAAAAAAACAAATAAACCATTTCAGCCCTTGAAAGGAATTTGACCCAGCTTCTAATGATCTATTGTGTTTTGTGTGTAATGAAATGTTTGCACACAATTGACCGAGAACTGGACCTACATGTTTATGACGACTCCGAACGGCTAAAGTTCATGTTCTCAAGAAGCTTTACATTGCATATTTTGATCTCTGAGGTTTGCCATTGTCTGCAGAGAGGTGGTGACCGATCAGAAAAATTTTGTTATTGAAAAAACTTCACCGCGACTGGGGATCGAACTTGGGCTCCGAGCATGCTAAGCCACACACTTAACCTGCATGCCACGGTCACCTCGAACACGATTCAATTTCAGATGGTCAGAATTTTATTTGAAAAAAGAAGAAAAAAAATTCAAAAATCTAAAAGGACAGAAAAAATTCAAAAGTTTTTTAAGAAAAGAAAACGCTATCAGTTTCTATATGAGTTTCTGATGTTTTTTCATTTGCACACATCAATTTTGTAATTTTTTATTCCATAATTTTTTTAAAAAAACTTTACCAATTATATTTTTCTAAAATAAATAAAATAAAGTGTGTAAAAAAGTGTGACACATGTGAGATGATATATAAGATCTGTAAAATTTTAGTTAATATTTGAAAATTAAAATGTTTCAAAAATTTTAACAATTTTTCACAATCAAGAATTTTTAAAATAACTTCGTTCGTGATGTTGATATCTTAATTGGACGATATCATTTTTCAAGTATTTTGACCATTGTGATTTGGTCAACAATAAAACCTCGCAGATCAAATAGAAAAACTTCACATGCTTGCTTAAAACATCGTTCATGAAAAAATTCAGAATCACTCTCAGCATGATTACAAGACTTTTACAAAATTTGCTGCTGTACTGTGTAACTAATCAATAAGTTTAAAACGCAACATAGAAATCATAAGTATTTAAAGAACTTTATTTTTTAACACAAAATGAAACTGAAATTATGCGAATTTTAACATATCGACTAAGGTAATTTATGTTTTTCTTTTGTCTTAAAATTTCTTAAAAGTTAGAGATTAAAATGTTTCATGGATGACAATACTTGCATCATGAAATTCCGTGAAACACCAGCTAATGCTATAATTTTATAATATATTGTTTTTTAGTATTAATTTTAAGCAAATATATTCTTTCAATCATTAACCATCAAAACATGTTAAATTTGAGTGAGACTTTGAATTAAGATGTTTTTAGTTAGTTGTGACCCAATTAAACACTGATTACTATTTGAGGATGTGATTTAAGCACTTTTGCAAATCAACCAATCATTTATTGCTTTATGTAGGCTCTTAAAACAAATACAATGCCAAGCCCTTAGTTAGTTATGACTTCTTGCGAATTCATTCTAAGTTCCTGCCAACTTTCTCTAGCTATTGATTGGTTTTAAAATGATAATCAATAAAACCTTGTTTACAATTATCGGAAATAAGTTGTTAATTTGTTCATATCGATCTCTTCTAATTGTATTGAGAGCAATTATAAAAGATTTTAGCTCATACTAACCTTATCTTAGTTTAGAAATCTTCCTAGTTCTAGATGGTTTGAGGAAATGAGTTCAGTTTTGCTGAAAAAAAACTAAACTCTACATAAATCTCTTAATTAGGTTAAATCATTAAGACTTGCTTTTTGAATTAAAAATACATTTTAATAGTATTTAAATACTATTTATTGATCATAACATGACATTAGTTATACTTGTGTTTGTCATTTACATAAATTATACATTTTGAAGCATCTATTAAGCATTAGTTTTTATCAATTCACTTTTGTTGCTTTGTAATATATTCTTTAGAAAATAAAAACTAAAGAACACCTTAACTAATAAGGCTAATAGACTTGCTGCTTTCTTTTATTATGACAATTTGAACCTCCTATCAAAACATTATTCACACTTTTAATTGGTTATTTAAATGATTTAATTCTGAAACAAAAAACAAAAACAAAAAACAGTCAAATAGGAGTTTTTTTGTTGTTCTTTTCAATCACTCCAGTTTCACTTTTAAATGAGTTTGTGTAAAAAATATTCTACAAGTCAATGAGTTTTATTTTAACGCACCACTTTAAAGCATGACAGATGAAGCGTTTAAGATGACCAAAACAAATATACTCATGATCGCCACATGAAATGCAACAAGTCAAGTAAAGCTGCGCTGTTGCTGTTGCTGTTGCGGTACTCTACACAATCTATGCATTTAACTGTAGTTTTTGAGTGGCAGCTGTCAGCTGCAGGTTATTTTCTTTTATGCTTTAGTTGACATTCGTTGTCATCTGCTGTTGCGTATTAATGTTAAATAAATATTTAAAGAAGTTCTGTTCAATTCTGTTACACTTTAGATGCTTTTGTTGCAAACGCCTTCTTATGTTGTTAAGTGCAGCAGTAAATGACCAACAACTTGGTTGACACTTAAGTGATACTTTAGTTAAGGGCTAACAAACAAACAGATGCCATCATCAGTTGTTGTTGTTGTTGTTGTTCACAAATTTTTGGTCACTAGGTCATTTAGCAATAATGAGACACTTTGAACCAAAGCAAAGAATTTTGGTGGCAATGAAAGTGCATTTCTCAAGAAAGTAAAAACTTTTATTTTTTACACCACATTATAATGGTGCACAACAAACATTTTCAATTTACTTAGCTTAACATAAACGGTCTTACTTAACGGGTTTTGTCTAAAGTATTCAGGTCATGCATTCGAAAAGCACAGCAAATCAAGTTTGTTTCTTAAGTCTTTCGTTTCGTTTGGCATTAATTACTAAATATTTTATTAAAAAACTATTACTTAGCAAGATTATGCAAATAAATGATATGCTAATGTCTTATACATATCTTCTATTATAGATAATTGTTAATTGTATTGTTGTTGATGAGTTTTAATAGCTGTTTGAGGCATCAAGTTAATAAGGTTAATTTTCAATACTTGTCAAAAGTCTATTTAGTTGTTTTGCAAAATATTCTGGTTATTGTTCTGATTGTTCTTGGCAATTTATCAACACTAAAAGAAGTATAAAACATATCTATAGCTCTTGAGGCTACAAGCATAAATTATATGATGTAAAACATAAAATATCATCAAATTTATGCTAAATGGGTCACTTTGTGACAAATGGAGAAAGCATTTTCATTATCAGCTTGTGAAGAAAACAAAAAAACAGCAGCAGCAGCAACAGCAGCCGCCGTTTTGAACCCATTGTAACGATTAATCGAACTAATGAGTGCTCTACGAGCTCTAACAATACAATGTGATGCAAATTTAGATATCAGTAGAGAAAAAGAAAAATACAAAAATAAAGAAAGAGAAATGAAGAGTAGCAACAGCAGCAACAGCAGCAGCAGGGCTAAGCTATTCAATTTGCATACAAGTGTAAACGTCGTGCTGAAAGATATCACAACATTTTGATTGTCTATCTGTAAATTTGTTAGTTTGTTGGTTTGTGCATAGCTATGTCTTATTTTGATTGTTTACCGGAAATCAGTTTGCCTCAATTGAAATGGAGATTTGCATTTCACTTCGTCAAGACATTGGAACTTTCAGTGTGAGCAAGACTTAAGTGACTATGAGTTGACCTGATCTGTTTGTCAGCTGCGCTGACAAAAGAAGTTTCTTTCGCTTTCATTGCAATGGAATTTGTTTATTATGTGTTTGTAAATTTCGTTAGAAAAACCTTGCAAATGGCGATTTTTAAGACTTTCAAATACCTCTCAAATAATAAACAAAATACTGGAATTAATTAGTATAGCTTTAGATATTATTTGATATTAATTTCATTTAAGCCTTTTGTAAGGCAAAAAAAAAGAAAAAAAAAACAAAACAAAAAAGTGGGCTGGCCATTAAATGTTTAAGAACCATGAGAACTTTTATTGCCGAAATTAAAACGGTATATAAAAAGTGATTTAAGTCACTTTGCACAAAATATTTGTATTCAATTTCTATGCTAAGGCTTTTGTAAGTTTCATAAACATAGAGTAGGTTGATGACTTAAGCGGTTTGTTTTTTCTATTTTATTGCTTTTTGTTTTTGTGTTATTTTTTGTACAAATATTTTTATACGAAATTCCGCATATTTTGAACTAAATAATTTATTCAATTAATAATGCTTTAAATGAAAACAAATAGAATTTTGAAAAGAAATGGTGTAAAGAAACCATAACATAATTTAAATTAATGTAAGAACTCACATTTTTGATTAAGAATTTATAATTTTGACACAATTTTTAAAAGGGTTTTTGTGCCAAACAGAAAAAAACAAAATTTAAACAAAAAAACCGTAAGTGTTGTCTACAAAAAAATTCCTTAAACTCAGATTTGTGCCATCACATCAAATTGATTTTGAATCAATTTTTAAAATTAGTTCTAAAGCTAATTCAATTCATTTTTACATCTCAAGGTCTTATAATACTGATTTAATTTACATTTTTATGTTGTTACGAATACTGTGTGATGTTTATATTAATTTAGACACAACGTTTGAAACGTAAAGTTTTATATTTTCTTAAACACCATCACCATCATGTCGCAGTATTTTGGCGTTATCTTAATGAAATTTGATGCGTAAATTGCTATTTTTTAAATAAGCCAGCCTACCTCCCAGCCAGAGCTGCATTTTCAAAATGGCAAAACTTTTTAAAATAGATGGTTGACTTGACATGTCTGGAAATTTTTTACATAATATTTGATTTGTGAGTTTGGCAAAAAACAAATAAAATACAAACAAATATTTTGTTTTTTTTTAATAAAAATTAGAATGCTGTTATCATTACGATATTTTGTAGTAATATTTCTTAATCAATGAGAACTTTAGGTTATGTTTTAAGTTTTATGTTAAGAGCTTTTCTGAAGGCAATGAAAAAACTTTTGTAACATTGTATCAATAAAACCCACCCGTTCTTTACAGACATGCACCTGCACGGGAGAAGATGAAATAATTCGGTTAAAATTCCACATTGGGCGCAATTTTCTCAAAATTTTTCGTTGCATATCAACATTTTTTTTTTACATTTAAATTAATTTTTGACGTAGAATTACTTTTAACAGATTTTTTCAAGGTCATGAAACTTTTTGACGAACACTTTAGGGTAAACGTACAGCCTTTAATACTCATCGTTCAAAGATAATATACATATACTTAAATATCAGATATATCCTGCACTAAATGAATATTTTATTTTGGATTTTGTCACTTTTATATTAAAGTCACAAAATAGTAAAATATACGAAGAAAAATGCATGTTTTTATACAAGAAAATCAATCATCAGCTGCTTGGACCAAAGAGACAAAGTTGAAGAGGTTACAACTTAAACGAAATTCTACGTCTTCACTTACGAAACTATCGAAACTGTTTCTTTTTTTTTATCAATTTTCTTTCTTATAGCATAAAAATGAAAAACTTGATACTACTTAGCAGTACCTACCTAGCAAGTAACTCGGCCTTGGTGATATAATTTCTTAATTTGTTTTTTTGGGATAAAAATCTCTGCCTTAAGATTTTGGCATAATTAAAACTATTATAGTAGATAGTTTCTCTTTTCCATTTTTAAAAAAAAACTTTGCATTTTGGAAATGTAAAGTGGCCCAAGGAAAAAATAATTTCAATTCTTTTCAAAAGAGCATTCGAAATTGGTAGATATTCCTTAAGAGCATCTAAATATTTATTATTTTTTTCAAATCAATTTTTCTCCAATTCTTCAGTATGTAGGTTGGACCATTTTGTTTCTGAGCATCTCATTTGGTTTCCAGTAAAATACCGATAATTTTTAGATTTATTGTTGCCTAGATATTTTGAACAGCAATTGTTTTCTACATTCTAATGTAGGGTTGTCAATTTAAGAATCTGATAAACTAATGTTTTTATCAATAGTTCAAATCTACAGGAAATATTTTTATGTATCATAAGTTAGTATACGCATGTATTAAGGCACACGGTGACATGAAGTCATGCCCGTTGCTCAAGCTGACAAAATATTTGACAATTACGGAACAAGCGTATGTTTCGATCTTTGCTTTGGTTGTGGCTTAGAACTTGGAAAATAATATTGAGGTCTATTACGAATAGCTTTATTTCACGTTGTAAGTCTTCTTCATACTTTCTGATAATTTATGCCTTACAATTTGAATAGCACTTTCTATTAAAATATCTCGAAAAGCTAACCTGATATAGCAATTTTGAGACTCACATTCAAAACACATCAAAAATCTTTTGAAAACATAGTCTGGTTACTGTTTAAAAATTAAGTCGTTCTGTGTAGTTTTTTTCAGTTTTTCTGAGGGAACCATACATGTACTTTTGATTTTTTATTTTTTATGTAATTTTTAGAAAGAAGTTTCTAAATTTTTTGAAATTTGTGTAAGTTCAGCAGATGATATTCTATTAAGTGGCCAATTTGTAACAAAATTCTCTCCTTACAAATCTTAACGAAAAGGTTAATGATTCGAGAAATCTAATGGTTTTGTTTTGCTGCTTTGTTTTGCTTCTTTACAAAAATATATTAAAGCGAAATTTTTTTTATATTTTATTATGAATAATTTATTAGAAAACTAATATTCAAACCAAAACATAAACAAAATCGTTTCTTTAAGAATTAGGCACGAGATGTAAAAAAAATTTTCTTTATTGAAATTAATTTAAATTCATGCTGTAATACTAACACAATTTGAAGAAAGTTATTTTGTAAGATTCAAAAATTTTGCACAAAGCGTTAAATTTTGTTTTAAGGTAGGCGAGTTCAGTGAAAACTAGTTATATTTTTATGATTTATTTTATGCTTGAAGAAAGTGAAATAAATTAATTATTCTTTTATTATTTCATAAACCAACAAAAAATTGTGAGCCAAAATATTCCAAAATGACGGAATTATTTATTGTAGACCATGATCTAAATTATTTCTAAACTAAAGTTAGCGGATTAAAATTAATTAAGCATTTAAGGAATAATTACAAGGTATACAAGTTCGATGTTTACGAAATTTTGCAAAATGATTGACTAATGGCCGCTGCTTTAAAAAAATAAATTTGATCTGACATATATTTTTTTCGGAACATGGAAAAAATGTTTATATATAAAAATTTTTCGGATAAAAAGAGAACATTAAAGTTAGTTAAAATACTTTAAAGGTTAAATTCTTATGTTTTTAATGTTAGAAATCGTTTGGATACATATTTGTTTATTTAAAAGATAAACATAAAGTTTTCTATGCACTTTTGCATAAAAAATCATAACTTCCTTAAAAAATAATGCTTTTGCAAACAAATACTTATTAATGTTGTTGAACACAATTTTTTTAACAAATTAAACTAAAATTTTTAATAATATGAAATGTATAAGAGATCTTAATTTCTCTAATTTTCAATGTAGAAGGACAAATACGAGAAAAATCTATTGTTGCTATTCTATTTATGAGCATAAATTTTCTATTGCTACTTCATTAAATAGTCTTTCAACAATTTTGTCTTTAACAAAAATGTTCACAATCAAAAATTAATCTCATCTAATTAATCTTTATTAGTTAAAATGAAAGCCATTTTTGATAAAAAATATAAATAAATATTAAGTAGTTAAAATTATAGCCATTTTTGATAAAAAAATAATATACTATGTATTGTATCTCAGTTCTCAAGTTCTCAAATAGGCTTGTATTGCTAGAATATAGGAGTACCCCTACATTTTAACAATTTCTAAATTAATTTTAGAATATTAAAAAATTAAATTTTTTTTTTTTTTGTAATATTAAAAATAGTTCTTAATATTTAATTCGATTATTCAAATATTCTTTTGAAAAATAAGTTTATATATGAATAACAATTTTAGAAAATGTTCTGAAATTTCTGTTAAAAATTATTTCATGTTCTTTAAAGATTAATAGCTAATAGCCACACAATGACACATGTAAGGACATGTTTTTTATTTGACTGCTGAGAAAAGCAAATTTTTACATTTTTTTGATAATTTTAAATTAATTTGTTATAACTTTTTTGAAATTTTCTTGCGAAGGTTAATTCATTTGTAAGCTTAACATTTATTTTAATTCATTATCTGTTTACAATAAAAAAAAAATAAACTAAATACCATAGCGAAAAAAATATGCCCACAGAATTTTTTTCGTTGGATGAAGCGCAAAATCGAAAAGTTCACAACAATAAAAATTCTTAAAAAGCGTTACCTTTAAAGAGGTAGTTCACACTAAAATAACTATTTTGCATTTATAATTTGGATTCTTCTTAGCAAAAGCATTATCGGACTCATGATATACATTTTGATAGGTTTTATTTTTTCCTGCTGATATTGTGTGTCGGAGTTATTTTTTCATTTCTTAAAATAAATAAATTTTTACTAATAATGCAATTTTATTGCTATGTTTAATTTTTTCCATCGATAGATTTAGGTTTAATTTTCTTTTTTACCAAATTTTCAGACTGCAAAATAGTTGCACTTTTTTAATACACAATCTGGGTAAGTTTTTTCGAAAGTCATATAAATAAAGTGTAAATTCCTAAAATATTTGTTTTCAATATCTCTATGATGCCTAGGTATGAATTTTTGAAGCCTTAGTCCAAAAATGATAGCCTTTCGGTGTTGTAATATTGCTAGCTGTTTAAATAGTTTTGAACAAAACCAGGAATATTTTGTTGAATAGTTTCACAAAATTCCCAAAAACATTTAAGAGTGTTCGGATACTTTTAAAAGGGTTAGAAATAGACAAATATGACTTCGTCCAACAAAGACGGCCGAGTAAAAACGGTCCAACACGGCAGAGGGTACTATAAGTGTACTATAACGGGTTTTTTCAGATTTTCTAAAACCCACCGAAAGATTCCACTATTTTTGGTGCTTTAGAAATTTTATCATGATGGAGAAATCACTTTACATACAGATTTTTTGAGTTTGTGATCTCATAAGACCAACAAAACTTTTTACAAAAATAGTTATAAGATACTTTAAGAAATAATAATGCTGTGAACACTGATAAGTGCCATCATATCAAATAGATTTTATCAATTTTCTAAGCTTTGCTATTACAAGTTAAAGATTTGGGTTCAATCTTAATTTGAGTTGCGGAAAAAGGGAAAAAGGGAAAAGTTCACTCGATCAGACAGTCATCGTATGATGTATATTAGGCCGTATCGAAAAATTTAGATCGTATTCTTAGAATATCCTTCAAACAGGATACTGTGCGTAAAAATCGTGAGTATCATCGTCTTCTAGTTAAACTGTAATTAAATTTTTTCCTTTAGACATATGTAGCTTTTTTTACAAAAATCAAAGCATTTTAAGATCGTTATTTTTTACTGTTTTTCTCAAAAAACAACTTTGTCCTTGCGGGGCAGGAAGATGTCCTTTTATTTTCATAAAATTTTTTGTTGGCAGGTCTTGACAACTACATGAAACTTTTGAGACCTCTTTGAATGTGAAATTCGAAAAAAAAATGTAAGACGATACGCCCTAATGTATATATTGTGAGATATTTTGACAATGAAATTATCATACATCGATTTTAGATCATTATTTTTCTATTTTTTCAAAATTTTTTTTCATTTGCAAATATACTATTAAGCAACATATTATTCTCACAAAAGTCAATTGAATTTATTCACAAAAAAAATTGTTCGTCTCTTATTTAAAGTCTTAAATAATTCCATCTTGACAATTATAAGTTCTTAATATCTTCATTGTTTTATTTTTTTTTTTTGTTTTTGCTTTTGTAGAAATGTGCTTTACAAAATCTCTTAAAAAAGTAACTACTTTTGTATGAATTTCTCTTTGAAATACCGCAGAATAACCTCCACACAAACTTACCGTAGAATTTATGAGCATTTTTAGTATAGAACAAACAAAAAAACGATATATGTAAATAACTCAATTGCAAATTACAACAAATGAACCCTAAAATTGTGAAACATATTTAAATAACTACCTAGCAGATTTGAACTCGAAAGGTTCAAACAAACATAAAATAGTTCGAGGTATATTTTTCAAACAAATAATTTTAAAATAAATCATTATTCTACATATTCAGTCTATTGACCTGAGCCTCAACAGACACATATATAATTATATATAGTATATGATCCAGCAAAAGTAAAGGTTAACAAATAATGAATGCTTGCACACAAACCGGAAATAAACGGATGTATCTATAGTTTGCATAAATTTACTCCACGCTTTACCTGCTGCCTCGGTAAGTTCACTTCTACGCAGCTTCTCACGAAGAAAGCCGAATAGCAACCGACTAAGTTATAAACTGATCAATTATAACATCATATTTGGACAGTTATAGGTAATAATTAAGTAGCAATGCCTTAATAATAACAAAGAATCGTAGAACTTTAAGCAGAAAGGAAAGAATAAATTTAAGTTGGGTAAATAAGCAGCGATGCTATCGGACAGCACACGCTGCTAACCTCATCCAATTTGCATATTATTATATATTTATTATTTAGTACCCACAACAAATCTAACAGAAGGGGTTAATGAAGTTGCCACAAAGATGTGAAAAACGGAAATCAAATCGATTCTTTTAGAATTAACTAAAAGATGAAATAAGCATTGAATAATAAATACAGAAATTGTTTGAAAAAACAAAACATGAAAAACGTACAGCTGCAAGCTTTCTCGCTGAGCTGATTATGTTGTATCCTTAAAGCTTAAAATTTCGTCAAAATAAATAGCACCACAAACTTAAGTAAGTTCAGAATTCGTTTAAGTGTCTTTACAGCAAAAAATAAAAATATTAACCTTCAAGCGCTTTCTAAGCTCATTTAAGACAATTTATTTATTTAATATCGTTAAAAAGATGCTCTTTGTTGTTTAAGATTTAACAGGTAAGCCGTCAGCGCTGTTTTGAATAATAGTGAAGAGTCAATTTAATCTATTGCAGCCGAAGAGCAGCCTTTATCTTGGTGCTGGTTTTGCATATTTTTTGTTTTTTTTAAACTTAGTAGAAATGTGCCTGTTGTTGCACAGTTTTATTGGATAAATTTTTTTCTGTTTGTTTGTTTGTTTGGATGCTTGTTTGAAAGCTATATATATCTAAGCAATTGAAGTGATTTCATTTCACTCTAAAGTTTTAAGACAAGAACTTCCAAAATATTAAGAAATTTGATAATTTTGCTGATGAAGCTTCCACTTGGCTTCTAAAGAGCAACCGACAGCGCTAACGAAGCCAAAATTAGTTTAAAAGTTTGTGCAATGTATATGACAAATTAAATTTAAAAGCCTTAAATTGACTCGCTTTCACTTCAAAAGCTTTGTATTGACACCAAGTTTCGTTTAAGCTTGCGTTATATTGTCTAAAGAAGTTAAGAGAAAATTAAGCTTACATAGAGTTACAAAAAAAAAATGTTCATTAATAAATAAATCATAGAAGCTTCTACAACAAAATAAGGAGTGGATGAACCGACCGATACATGTTAAGTTGCTAAACTTTCAGAAATCTTGGAAGCATTGTTATGTCTCCAGAGTTAACACATTAACTTACTTTGATTATGTCAGCTTTTAATACTATTTTAACTGATGTCAAAACCAAAAACTTTATTTAAAAAATGTTTAATACTTTGAGAGACAAAATTAAAAAAATAATGAACATATCTTTTTATCAGAATATCAAAATTATTGAATTTGATTATTTGTTTTCTTTTTCAATTATTTTAACTTTCTTTAAATCTACTCACAACTCAAAGCATGCATTTTTGGAAAATACTATTTTAAATAGTAAATTGGTCAGTGAAAAATATCCAGCAGCAACTTACAAGAGAGTAACGCACAATTCTCTCTCAAATAGAAAAATATCGAACAAAGTACGCGAACGCTACATTTGCAAGCCACCATAACAGCTGATTAACGTATTGCTCGCATTTCAAGTGGAATGGAAATCAAATGGAAATTGGAGGTTGAAAGCGGTAAGATTTAACAAGTGCACCATATAATCATGTTGACTTTTACTAAATTTTACAAAATTTTAACTAAATTTGTTTAACTTGTTTGAAAATTCAAATTGCTACTGTCTTAAATTAGCTGTTTTCTAGCTTGCAAATTCTCGACAGTAAAAATTTATCCAGCAGGAATTTGCAACTTCCCCTCCAAGTCAATTGTCATTTTGCGCTCTCAATTTCAATCATTTTGCAAGTGTTTTGCGTAAGCGTAGTTTTTTGCGATCGCCAAAAGCTGATAATTTGTGAAAAGCTGATAATTTGTGAAAATTATCACAAATTATCAGTACTCGAACAGACCAAATATCTCGACTCATTGAACAGATTTTATGCTATAAAAATTTTGGAGAACCAGCTTCTATGCAATACTAGAATATAAAATTTGGATTTTATTAAGGTGCTTTTCAGGAACAAAACTTATTCATGGTTGACCGTCTTGCACGTTGGAGCGATATGTTGCAATATTTCTGATTATATTTTTATTTTTACAATTTTAATACAGGAAGCGGGAAGGCTGTCTTATTTAAGCTTCACGGGAATTTACAAGCTTCGTTTGTTTCAATGTACATTTCTTCATAATACAGTTTGGCCCATTTTAATCAGACAAATCAATCAGCAGTAGGTTGTGGGTTCGAAACCGAAAAACATCTAGCATTAATATTATATTTAAGAATATAAAAGCCTCATTTAAAGTTTCAAAAATACTTTCTGAGCTGCTTTTTATAAGCTTCTTTTTGGATATCATAAAGTGCTCTTTTCTAATTTTCGAGAAAAATTTTAGCGACTTTTGATAATATACTAATTTTTTAAATAACTTCTTAGACTTGTTTCCATAAAGCTTGCAGTAAAATTTAACAAAGCTGCGTGTTACTTGGTTAACCATTATAGATATATGATAATAATGTGCAGTTTAGGGTGTAATATAGATTAATTTCTAATAATTTGGTGACAATTACTGAGATTTTTCTTTACCTTATTTCGTTAAAAGTTATTATTGCTGGGACAATAAACCATTCACATACTTATCTTTAAATTGTACCAACTTTAATAGGAATGTATTTTAATAATAAAATTTTAACATAAGATTGAAAAGAAATTATTTGAAATTTCAAAGTTAAACCTTGGAAACCGATATTTCAGGTTCACTTAATAGCTAGAATAATTGTATTAATGGAAGCTTAATGGAAGTGCTAACGAAGCTGTTGCTTCTATAAGGCATACTTTTGACATTTTTGACCATAACGATTATATTGATTCAGTTATAATGTTTCTTTAATTAAAATAAAAATTGGCGAAGTGAATATTATTTTGAATTTTATCATTTTGTGCAAGATTTTCACAAAACTTGAATTTTTTTTTGGATGATAATTTTAGCTCATGTATTATGAGAAATGATGTCAAAAAAGTTATAAATGTTTAAAAGTAATGTTAAAATTGCTTCCTAGTGAAATAAAAGAATATTTTTTTAATTCCTTCATGAATCTTTTCGGTCAGAAAGTACGTTTTTCGCACTCTGAAATGATATATGCTGGAAGAATTCAAGTTTTTTGAAAGAAATTGAATTGAATCTGCTTTAACACCACAAACTAAAATAATAAAACACATTTCCACCCGAAATTTTAGACTATCGTTTCTTGTTTAACCTTGTGGTGAGCGTGGCCTGCAGGTTAAGTGTGTGGCTTAGAAGGTTTGGAGACCGAGTTCGATCCCCAGTCGCAGCGAAAAGCTTTTTCCATAAATAATGCCATGTAAAGCTTCTTGAGAACATAAACATTAGCCGTTTGGAGTCGGCATAACACATGTAGGTGCAGTTCTCGATAAATTGTGGCAAACAGTTAATAACACACGCAACACAATTGATCATAAGAAGTTTGGTTCTTTCAAGGGTTGAAATGGCCAATTTGTGTTTTTTTTTTGTTTTGTGGTTTAGTGGGTTAATTTTGATTTGTGATTCAAGTCGTGGGCTTGAGTTCGAAAGATATACAGACAAATATAGATTGTTCCTCTCGAAAATTTTAGCTGTGATAAGGCTTCCGTTATTCATATTGCTACAGCCTCATAAAATGCCTTTTAAGTTGCTTTCCGAAGCTAACAAGGAGTTCAATACAACAATAACAATGTTTTCTTTTTGCTCTTACACGTGTCATAATGAACGTTTGCAGAAGTAGGTAAAATATATTTCTTAAACAAGCTTCTTTTAAGTTTGCCGAAAGCTGAATAGGAGCTTGTATTTTATACGATTTCATAATCTATAACTTATTAAAATATATATTTTTTTATAACTCGCATTCCGTGTAAGACCGGGTTTATCTCTAGCGGCTGCTGCTCTCGAAAACCTCTTCTTCATACATACATACTTGACTATGTTTACTCGCCCAACAGCACGAATTACCAAATTATTAATCAATTTTCTTATTTGCTATTCGACTAGGTATGTCTTGGTTGTGTTAAAAGAATTGAAGCAGCTACCAGATGCCAACCAGTGAGTAAGTTTGTTATGGTTCATAGCATACTTTATGGCTGCACACCTCGCTGCAAATCTCATCGTTTATCTAAATGCTGCCACATTAATTTATTAAAAGTAAACATCGGCATTGAGCCACGTTATGGCCAGAGCTTAAGGTTTACTAAGCCATGAGATGTGGTTGTTGGTTTGCGGGCTTTTGTTTTTTTTTTTTTTACGGATTTAATGTTTTTATATTTGTTGATACAGTTGATGGTGTTGTAGTTGTTGTTGTTGTTGTTGTTATTATTATGCTGTTGCATTTGTGTGCTTTTCGACCTGATGTTCTATGAATGCAGTTTTTAGTGCTAAAGTAATAAAAAGTTGCTTATCACAGGAAATGAGTTAATGGCAGCTTGTAATGCAATGTGAACACGATGTTGTTGTTGTTGTTGTTGTTGTTGTACAGCCTCTTGTTGCTGTTGTCATAGTAGCGATTAACAATTCAATTTTCACTGCTTGATTGTAGCAGCTTAACGTTGACTATATTTTAGCGTTTTGCTAATTTGCCAGATCATAGCTTGAAATCCACCAGGTGGTCAATTCTGTGGCTCACACATTTTTTTTTTTTGTATTAATAAACATTTTTTATATTAACCAAGACTAATATTTAGGTCAAGGCCAAGTTTTTATAAGTCAGAGCTTATAGCGGTAACATTATTAGACTTAGAATCAGTTATTCTAATTAAGTTTTTAGATCTTCTTTGTTGCCGAATTGTGCTTTTTTTAAAAGTTTTTTTCATGCCTACCAATCACGACTATTCACTGATTCCATTTACCGTAATACCATGAAGATACACATTAATCCACGTTAGATTGACCGCAATATAAAGCTTTAAGTAGCTTAATGAAAAGCTTAAAATTTGATTTACCTTAAGCTCAACGAATCGAATTAGAGAACGCTCATTTATATTCCAACATTAGGTAAAGAAGTGTAACGAAAAATTTGGCAAAATATGATCTGCGTTATTATTGGTCAAAACAATTAAGCGATTTGAGCTTCTGATGGTGTGCTCCATGATTTGCGTAGCTTGATTAGATGTTGATTGTTTAGAAATTCAACATCGAATTCAAGTGTTGAAGTGTCTGAATGGCGTAATTGTGTGAGCAAGCAGTAGACGTCAGAACAGTTGTGAACGCAATTTAATTGATAAAAATATTTTACGCTACTTGATAACATCAGTTAATATTAGAACTGATCAACTTATATTAGCAACAATAACATCTTCAACCATAGCTAGCGCTAAGGTAACAGTTGTGTTTGCTGAATATGCTCATTATGAAAATATTAAGAATAAACAATTACTGTTAGCTGACATCAAAGCATTTTTGCGCCACCATTGTTAAGTGATTGAAAAGAATAATTATAAATAAAATAGCATGTGAAGAACTTAAAAGTTTTTAGAACGTTACAAAGTACTGTCAATAAAAGAATAACCTCTTCTTCTTGCTCAATACAAATAAGAACTATTTTGTGAAAACAGAAGTGATGTTGAATATCAATAATAAATGCATATTTCGAAATCTTTTTATTTATGTTTGCAGATTAAAGGTTTGAATTGCATCGAAAGTTGACATAGATATTTTTTTGGGTCATTCACGTGGTAGTGTTTTTGTTACAGGCTTAAAAGAGTATCGATTTCAAACTTTTTGCATTCATTTAAAGAATAAATCTGATTATGTAAATATTAACTTCATTGGAAAGGTAATAAAATTTTCTAAAAAATTAATACCTTCATTTTTAGACAACAATAAAACTTGGTCATTTCCCCAGACTTGAACAAAACATTGCCGACAAGAATAACCACTTAAGTTGAGTTAGGACAAAGTGAGGTTATTACTTTAATAGAGTATTTTCGCATCGAAATACATTTGTGTGCAAATTGCTATGATTGTACCTTGAAAATTAAATGTTTTAGGTCATCAAATATGATCTAAAAGTCAGGCTATCCTGATATAAGCTATTTTTATCTTAAAAATGCTCTTCAGTAATTTTTAAAATGAGTTCAGCTGTTAGTCTTTGTCTACACAGAAATATTTTTGTATGCTTTTATATGAATTTTTGTAGATTTTTCTAGTAAAATTGTCTTGGTTTGCCCTTCAAATGACCTTGAAACTGATGTGATTGAGCTCAACCGAGGGGTTTTTAGTTTGACTGATTCCGATGCCAAGGTTGGCTAAGCTCTATGACGTCTTTTTCAAGGTTATTTCAAGGTTAAATTAAGAAAATGGGGTTGATAAAATCCATAAAAGTTCATACAAACACAACAAAAAAATGTTTTCACCTTGACGTTAAGCGGAACACGATGTCAAATTCAGCGACAAAAAGATATACATATTTGGTGTAAAAAAAGTTTCAAATTATTTTTTCAAGTTTGATACTTTTTTATGAAAAAATTTTTCACAAGTGAAAAAAAAACACGACGTTCGACGTTGCTCAGCTTCAATTCATACAGCACCCAAAATCCAACTTTTTTCATCATTCCCACTGCTTTTAAGCGAGCATATGTGTCTTGTTGAGTCACTCCCAATACTTTTGCTAGTTCTTCTTTCGTTTGGCACGAGATTTCATACAATATCAATTCTCCAATTCGACATACTTTAATTTTACGGTCCGTCCCTCGCACTTTTTGTCATCGGTTTTGTAATTAGCACTTCTAAAATGTCTATATCCGAACTCACATGTGTAAATGATGAAGTTCCTCGTTAGCTTCTTGCAGCGTTCGATGGGCTTCCGCTGCATTTTTCTTCAAATGAAAGCTGAAAATGACTTTTCCCTCAAATTGCGTTTTGTTGGCACAAAAGTTGTCATATTCGAAGTTTGCAAAAACCATGTTGTTTAGACCTCAGCGAAATGACACATACTGAAAAATGAAGCCTAATGATGAGGCTTCAAAATGAAGTTGGCTGCAATACTGTCCGATTCGATTTAATACTAGTATTGCTATCTCAAAAAATCCTTCTAAACTTTTTTGCACACCTGACAGTTTTATCTCTAAAGGTCATCTCTTATCTCTAGTTTTCTAAATATTGTGGGTTGTATGGGAGGTGGGCGTGTTTGTAGGAGGATGACATCTATATTGTGTACACGTCTTAGTTTTGATATGATATACTCACATACAAAGTTTTATTGTTGTAGTTCATATAGAAAAATCATTATAGAATTTTTACTATAGTTGGTTGTTTGGGAGGTGGATGTGTTCCTGGATGCACGATGCTCATTTGTAATGCTGAGCTTAGTTTTTATACGTAATGCAATCATACCAAGTTTTATTTTTTAAGGTCAAAAATAAACCATTTTAGTGTGTTCTCAATTTTAAGGTTGTATGGGAGGTGGGCGTGTTTGCAAACGGTTCACAGTCATTTTTTATACAAATCAATCAATATCAAATTTTATTTCTGTTGCTTGATATATAGTGATCACTCTATAATGATTTCAACATTGTGGTCGTATGGGAGGTAGGCTTGTCCGTGAGCGGATTCCAAAAATATTCATTATTGCAGTTTCTTAGGTTCATGTGAACATTTATACCAAATTTCAAGAAGTTCTCCCAACTCCTTCTTCTTATCCTGTGTTTACGGACAGCACTGCTAGTAATATTGTTACTTGCAAGAATTTTCTTCCACCGAAAATAAAATTATTTGTGTTTTGACAAATTAAATTAAAAAAATTCACAAAACTTTTTCTGAATTCAAATACGTAAGCTATGAAGTCTTTCGATCAGCTGCTTACTTAGAAGTTTCAACATGATTGAAGTTTATGATGCACCACCTCAGGCGTAGCCGCGAGCAAGATTTCCATGAAATAAACTTTAAAAAACAGATGACAGTTATTGATTTATCCCTCCAAAAAAAAAATTTCATTCACTTGCTATTGTAAATTTGCAATTTTTTTTTTTTAATTTTCGAAAACCAAACAGAACAAAAAAAGAAACAGTTTCGATTGTATCGTAAGTGTAGACGTAGATTTATGTTTAAGTTGTAACCTCTTCTAGTTTGTCTCTTTGGTCCAATTGTTGTCCATTTTGCATTAATTTTTTATTGATCTTCCGAAAATGAACAAATAAATGTATAACACTCAATTATGGACTTCTTATCGAGACCAAAACAAAGAAAAAGTTTAAAGTGAGCATAATAAAATGAGCAAGCAAAAGGTCAAATATTTTCGATCATTTCATTAAGTTTGACAGGTTAATTGAAACACTTAATTGAAAAGAAGGCAAAGCAAATGCACTTTCCATTGGTGCCACTTTCGTCTCTGCCCGATATATAGTTTGCGAGCTACAGTCAGTTTAACTACTAATTTCGAAATAAAATTAAGACCCCGATTTTTTTAAAAAATCGTATGATGACTATATCTCAGGCTGAACCACATGTACTTTCCATGAGTGCCATTTTCGTCTATGTCCGATGTTTAGATTGCAAGCTACAATTTCGTCTCTGTCCGATGTATAGTTTGCGAGCTACACTCGCTAGTGCTAGTGGGATGTGGGATCCAAATTAATTTGCATTAAAAACAAAAATTAAATTGTTACGCCATCTATTGGGCAAGAGCATAAAACAAAAAATTATCCAAATCTTTTTTTTTCATAAGAGTTTAATCTAACCGGATCACATGACCTATTTTGTTAAGTTTGACAGTTTGAGTTCATTGACTGAGTTGAAAAGAGGTTGTGGTTGACATCTTGTGTTAAAATAGAGCTCTCATTTCAAAGTAGTACATACAAGCACCTAATACAGAAGTAGTACAAACAAGAACCCAATGAAGAAGCCTGCAAATCAGTTCGTATAAAAAAAAAACAATGCAAGCAAAAACAACTAAACAAAAACAAAGAAAACAGCAGTCACAGCATAAGCAGCTGATGATTGATTTTCTTATATAAACACATGCATTTAACACATGCATATATTTTACTATATTTTTACTTTAATATAATAGTGACAAAATTCAAAATTAGGTATTCGTTCAGCGCAGGATATATCTGATATTTTAGTATATATATTATCTTTTAACGATAAGTATTAAAGGCTGTAGGTATACCCTAAAGTATTTGTCAAAAAAGTTTCATATCCTTGAAAAAAATCTGTTAAAACTACTACATACAAACCGCATTGTAAGACGTAATGCTGCGTTAAAATCACCTTTTATTTGGTCGAATGTGCATTTCTTGGCGAGTTCGAAGGTTAAGGCTCGTATCAGAGTGAGCGCTACAAGCGAAACGATACTTGAAGCTTTTCTATTAGATGGTATAAGCAAGGCTTTTCTATGTCAGAGTGAAAACGGTTTTTATCACTAGAAATGCAGAATTAAATCAGTTTTATATTAAAAATTTCATACAAATCATTTCAAACATCTATTTAACGCTTGAAGCTTTCAAAGTCCTTTCCAAAGACCTTTTGTGATATCATATAGAAAACCATATGCGAAGTTTTGAGTAGCGTTAAAGCATCGGAATATTGAATAAAATTTTATAATATATTATTAGCTGAGTAAACTGCATTTAATTTAAAATTGTAGCTCAGAGTTCCAAAATTGTTCTGAAATATGAACTTTACATGAAGAACTTTGCTGTCTTTGGTATTTGTGTAGTACTTTACATTAAGAAGGGTTAGTTTCGTGATGTTTGTGTTAATAATTGTCTTATACTTAGGGAAAAAATGCAGTCATACCAAACAAATTATAGGTCAAATAACAGATTTGTTGAATACCATTCCACACATAAAACTTTCAAATAAACAGTCGGTTGACTGCTGGCCAGAACACGGACAGAACACGGTACACATATAAATTCATATATACTTATTGAAATTTTATCACTGTTTTGGAAGTTCAAGTTTAGGCGAGTGTGTTGGTTTGCGTCTATTACTCGTCAGACCTAGGTTCAATCACCGACAAGACCAACAAGAATGTGTTTTTTACTTAAAATTTTTTTTTTGTTTAAATACAAAATAAAATGTACAATTTTTTTAAAAGTTGTAGGCAAACTTATTTTTGACGAAACAATTAATAAAACAGACTTATAATTTCAATTATTCAAATAAAAATTTTGATACTTACACAGCTAGGATACGAACCCACGTCCTCCGCATAACAGTCTAGCACTCTTTCACTGAGACGATTAGTAACAATAGCGATTTCAACAAAATCACAAAAACATTTCAACAGTTGATCTTAGCAGCAAACAAATACTTTGAAACGTTCATTCAACAAAAAAAAAAAATGTTAATTTAAACGCATTCAGACTGACAGTGTTTTAAAATAACAAAGGCTGACTGTTAATATTACAGTTGATATTTTTCTGAGTGAATACTTGTGTGTATGAAGGACATAAGACTCATAGAACGGTAGGAGGACTAGAAATAACTTTCGGAACTTCTACCAGCTTTAGTTAGACATTTTAGTGCCACCTTCCTCTTAGAAGCAGAATAGATTTTATTGTAGAAGTATTAGGAAATATGAAACTTGTTGCTGAATTCTGTGAACTGATAGAACTGAAAATAATTCATCTCCAACAGAAAATATGCGGGCTCAAATGAATGAGATGTTCAATATGTCAATAATGTCCGGTGAACGTTTTTGAAATTTTATTGACATTTTTATCAAATACTGGAAAAAAAGAGAAATCTTTTTGGCTTTAAATAAAAACGAACATATTTGTTTGTAAATCATTAGTTAAAATAAAATCAGTTAAAATAAAAATACATTGTGACAATCGAACAAAACTTAAGTTCTTAATCAAATATTTACTTAGAAATTCTACCCTGTGTTAACAATTATTAACATTTAAATGCACAAATTTGTAGTTTATACTTAAAAATGTTTATGCTCTGCATACATATTCGTTATGATTTTTATTTAAATTTGAAAAATTCCAACATATGTACACACAGACATTCGTTAAAATGCAAAACACATTTTGGTATAATACATAAATTCTGGGTTTACGTATAGAAGATGTGACAAGACAATACAAAAGAGTCAAAAGATGCTTTTAACATTCAAGTTGTCAAAAGTGGATATTTCAGAAATATGTGACATAAAACCATGATTTTGAAAAACATTGTTTAAAAAATATATTTGACAAATTAAAAAAAAACATAAAAACCAGCAGCAATTTTTATAAAAAATCGAAGCAGGGGATTGTCAAGATAAACAATTTACTTCGTAAAATAAAAAAATACAACAAAATGACAGACTAAAGAATTGTTTCTTAACGTTAACTCAAAATTTTTCTCAAAGGTTTGTGTTTGTCTTAAGATGAACCCGGACCTGGCACTCGGTGGTAAAGTGGTTAAGATACATTTTTCAGAGTTTAACAAGCAGTTTAATTAAATTAATTGAAGTGCTTAAAAACTCAAAAAGAAAAAAAAAACAAACAAAACAAATAATTGAAAACAAAAGGTGTGAGATTGTTCTTGCAAAGATTGTAGCCAACAAGAAAAAAATTGATAAGAAATATCATCAAATATAATGAAAGCACTTTGAATTTAAAAAAAAATAGAGCAATTACCCAATTATAGCAAAAAAAAAAGATAAGAAAAAAAAAATTTACTACGAAACAATATTTCTCATAAATTGAACAGACAAAAATACAAAAAAAAAAAAAAAATAATAAAAGCAAATAAAAAATAATGGCAAAATTTTAGCCTTAACTTCCTGCATTAACCGTCTCAAAGACATTGCAAGCTTTTTTAATGTTAATGGAATTTTTATCAAGATGCGTCAATTATTGAGCATTCATTCTTTTAAGCATAACCAAAACACAAATTAATTAAAAAAGCAGCAAAGCTTAAAGTTGAGGCATATCAATGCAACAACAAACTTTATGTAGTTTGAGTAAAGGGCAACAAAAAAAAAAAAAAAAAACAAAAATGCAGTCAAGTTCATTGCTTAAGTCTTGCGTTTAAATTAAATTCTTGTTTTATAACTGTTGATTTGATTAAATTTAAGACATGCAACAAAGCTGTGAAAAGCTTAGTAAAGAAAAATTAAATCAAATGAGACACAAAAAAAAAAAAAAAATAACAACAACAAAATGAAACAAGCTGCGTTTAATATACAAAAGCATTATTTTTGTTTTTTTGAATTGTCAAGCTATTTAATAGTTTTCCAGAATTTAAGTTTATTTGAAATCTTTTTCAATATCAAAAGCAGCCGCATGTCAACATGCCATCATCAACATCAAGCAGGCCGAATTTGAAAAATTTATTTTACTCCTAAGCAGACACAACAAAGCCCAAAGATTGGGCACACCAAATCATCGTAAAAACGGAAAAACAATTGAAAAATGCTGCAACAGAATACCGCCAACAGCACGAGCTGCGACAAAACTACAAGAAAAATATACCGAAATACCAAAATACAGGTGTTTCTCACGCTGCCTGCTCATTTCTTTGAGCTGAGCTGAGAAAGCAGCAGCAAAACATACTCAAGCTGCTTTCTTCTGAGTGAGCAATTTTTTTATATTGAGTGGTCTTATGAGCTGTTATTTTGTTTTAAGTTTTGAGCTACAAGAGCTTTCTTTCTTCTTTCTTTCTTTCAGTTCTGCTTTCCACTGCAAAGCGGCTTACAATTTCGCTCTTTTGTGATATGCCAAAAATGCCGGCTTTTTCGTTGTTGCTCTGCTCTGCTCTGTAGCTGCTGTGTTTGCTTTTGTTTGGCATTGACTGGAGTTACAATGTTGGCTGCGCTGGTCAGCGGTTCTGCTGCATTCTTTGGTCTTGTGTGCTATGAATGAATTGATGCAGGTTTTTATTCAATTTTTAAGAGTAATAAATTAAAAAAATTGTTTTTGCTGTCAGCAGTTTAACACAAATACAAATACAAATTTCCATTCATGTGGAAAAGAAAAGTTAATATGAAATAAGCAAATTCGTTTCATAAGTCTTTCGTTTTATGAAACAACAACTATTTGACTAAAAAGCTGGTTATTTTAAGAGCAACAAGAGTAGTTTTAAGTAAAGAAAAATTTAGAATTAGAAATGTTGTAGCAACATTTTTATAAATTACTCTACAGTTCGTTTCTTAAGCCTGTTGATATCTGTTATGATTTTTGCAACAGTAATTTTAAGCTTTGACAAAATACAAGCAATAACTTTGAAATTAAAATTCCCTGCATGAAAAGCTTGACAGCAAATTTTTCAAGTTTGTTTCTTAAGTCTTTAGTTTTGCGCTCGAGAACTTTGACTGATTAGCAGCAGCAGGGCAGCTCGAGCAGCCCAAAACATTTAAGGCTTAAGCATATGCATGTATTTTTTTTTTGTTCTGTAAATATTATTTATGATGACTTTTTGAGTGTATTTTGAAAATCTTTAATAACTTTTTAATAATGAATGGCTTGCTTTTGCTGCTGCCCAATTAATCGAAGCCGGAAATCGCTCAAGAACATCTAATGACCAGCGCTGGCCGGCTAGGCGTGGATAAAAGAATGAACAATTTTAATGCTTTTATTTAAGAATCAAAGCAGAAAACGATGATGATGATGCTTATCATGCTGATGATGATGCTGATAAAACGCTTGCGGTGCATAATTATTTGATAATTCCAAAGACTTAAGATTTTAACCAAAACAATCAAGCTCAAAATTTAGCGCAAATTTTATGCTGAAATTTTTGACGATTATTTTTTTTATTTGAGTTTAAGACTCTATAACTCATCGCAAAAGTTCAACTTCCTTGACCGCAGGTTTATCAACAAGAGTTTTAATTTGAAAAATTATTAAAATAAGTTTCATAACTTATCACATTTGTAGTCGCAGTTTATTTAAGCTGAGGTTAATAGTTTAAACTTGACTATGAGTGTAATGTTACTACAACAACAAATTGTATTTTTTTTGTCATATTGAAGAAGAAAAGAAATTATTTTGTTTTATTTTTACGTATTACTTCAAATGCAACTCCTAATAGATATGTCGGCCCTATTATCCTGCACACCGACAAGTTCGATGGATGTGAGTCCTGAGAATGCTTCTGTTGAGAGTTGATTTTGAATGTCCATGACTCCTCGCCATGGGGCAAGTAGAGTTAAACCGAACATGTAGGTATCTACTTTAAAAACTGGAACACATGTTTATCACTTCAAGTATATTCGAAATTTTCTATAGAACAATAAAATATTGACAATATTTTTTAATCACAATGAGATTTCTATGAGATTAAAAATTATAGTTCGACGGGTTAGCTTTTTTTTTCATAATTTAAAACGTTATAACAATGTAAGTTACACAAATATTGAAATATTTAACGTATTCACGGTTGAAGATTCTTTAAGGAATAATAAAAAAAAGTGATCTGATATTATCTCTTTACCGCACAGTTGCATCTAATAAGCCAAATTCCATGATTTATCACATCATACTAAAAAATTTGACTGTTGGACTTTTTATTGTTATTTTTATTTATAGCTTGCAGCATGTTTTAAAATTGTTTTTTTTTTAAGCGGTTCTTAATTAAAAAGAAACGAAGAAGTTGTTCTTTTTTAAAACGGATTAAGTTCTGGTTAAGGTTTTGTTTTGCCCATGTGTTCCAGGAAACTTAATTTTTTATACAAATAATTTTTACATGTCAAGGTACAGAGGGGTTCGTTTAGAAAGAAATGCGAAAATTCTTTCAGAAATGTTAAAATAATATTATTATGACATAATTTTTGTAGTGTTCTTGTTAAAAATATTAGTTTACAACTAAGATAACAAAAACCAAAGGCTTTATTTACGGACGATCGTAACATTTATGGCTTAGAACTTTTAAAATTAGTCTTAACTGTTTTAAAACTTGTTTATTTGCTTTAAGTGAAAATTCTCGAAAGGACGTTATATTTGAGCTACAGACATACAACAAGATCATCAAAACTAGTTGGTGATGAAAAAGTGTTATCTCTCCAAAATCAATACAGATCTTTCATACAACTCACGTTAGTGAAAACTTTAAAAATAAAAAGCCATCAAAAAATGATTGAATTTAAAAAAAATTATTAAATTATTTTTATTTGGATTATTTTGTTCATTTCATGCAAAAGCTCAAAACTAAAAGTGTAGAGATGACCATCAATGAATGTTGTTTATTAGAACCACTGTTATAAAATCACAAATAAAAGATGTAAACTATATTACTACAACAACAACTATACTACAACTATACCATTATTCATTTTTGAAGTAACATTTTTCTTCAAATATTCGAGATATACAGTATAAAACGTTTTTTCCGAAAATACCAATTTTGAGTTGTTACAGTCTTGCAAGAAATGAGCGGTTTATTGTATTGAAATCATAGTTAAGGGTATTTTATAGTCGAACTAGACTTACTTTATAGGTTCTTTGTTAAAAATATCACTTTTGAAGAATGGTCGCATATATCCTTCTGTAGAAAAAATATAATAATTTAATTTAATAATTTAAAAAAAATATGTAAAAAATAAGGCATGAGTGATAGTAATGCAATAAAATCATTTTTAATAAAATATTTTAAATTTTTAATAACAAAACCAGGTCGTAGAAGACATTTCATTTTCAAATATAGCTCTATTATAAAAAAATGTTCAAAAAAAGTTAAACCTCAAGCACTGTTATAGTTTTGATAGTATCAGTACCGTCAAGTAGTTGAGTAGTATCCCGTATGATCACAAGACATCAACAATTTTTAAACGAATATGAACTTTAACCTTCGAATTCAGAAGAAATGTGGCTCGAGCCCTTTAATATTTGGACTGCATTTGACAACAGTGCATATTATCTCATACCTACAACCTTAAATACTAAAACGCGACGTTTTGGCATACCAGAAACTGTCACATGAAAGCGTTAGATTTAGAAGATTAGTTACAGAGTTTTCTTTTACCGGGAATTCGGATTAAAAAAATATAATTGGAACGTGTCTTTATAATGACTGCAGCGCACAATGCATCAAAATGGTACAGAAAAAAGGAAAAAAATTGTGTTTTTTTTTATGTATTGAATATTGAACCATATTTTTAAACCAAACAAAATTTAAAAACTGAGAAAAAAGTTTTTTTAATTAATTGATGACACTTTTATTGCTTGTAGTGATTCTGACGAAGAAGTTAGTATCGATGAAAGTCTGTATTAAGTGATATGAGAGTTATGATTTTTTGTACGTATGCTGACATTATTTTTATTTTACATTTTGTTAATAAAAAAGAGTTACCAATTTTATTTTTCCATTGAAAATAAAACTAAATGCGTCTAAAGGTGGATTTCTTTAAAAAAAAGTAAAAAAAAAAATTTTCTAAAAATTAATATAGGTGCAAGAGAGGAACCATTTTTAGTGTAGATCAGGCATGCGCAAAAGGCCGCCCATGGGCGGATAGCTTTCACATGCATACGACAGCTTTCAGTCAAAAAAGCTTTGAAGTCGAGACTCGCACTGTTACACTGAATATTTATTCACATTCGTGCTATCCAGTGTTGCCAATCTAGCCTTTTTGAGGCTAGATCTAGCCTTTTTTTTTGTTGCCTAGCCTCGAAAATTACCATCTAGCCTCTAGCCTTTTTTTTAGCCTTTTTTTATTTTTTTCTAGCCTTTTCTAGCCTTTTTTAATATTTTGCTTAAAGATGAATTACTACATCCAATTTTTTTGACTTTGCAATTTTGAAAGTGTGAATCTTCTATTGCTATTAATACTTTTAAAGTGGTTAAACCCAAATATTTTCTGATATAGAGAAAGAAAAATCCAGTAACTCTACAGAAGAAGTAACGATAATTGAAATATAATGGCAAAAATTGTTAATCACAAGTGGAATAACTTAAGTTTCATTACAGAATTCTGGGCAGAAGCTAGAGATTCATTGAATGAAGATCCGTTCCAAGAGCTATCAGATTTGGTTTTTAGTTTTATTATTTTGGCATTAAGCAACGCTGAGGCAGAAAGAATTCTTAGTACAACGCAATTTATAAAAAAAAAACAAGTAAAGAAACCGTATTCAAAATGGCATGCTAAATTTTCTTCTAACGATAAGATATGTTCTTAAAAGAAAACGAGTAAAGAAAGTCTAGTCCGACTATGAAATACCCTGAACCTCCTATAATATTTAAATAAACTATATATTAAAATACTAAAACAAATAGAAGTAATTTCCTATTTTTGTTTAAAATCCATGTATTCTTTATAGAACTAAATAAATAGGGAGGAAGGCACGTTCGTAGGTGGATGACGCTTTTTTGTGAGCACACCTTAGTTTTATATACTATGTTCTCATACCAAGTTTTATCTCTGTAGGCCAAATATAAACGTTTTTAAAGTGTTTTCCGTATTGTGGGTTGTATGGCGCTCATTTTTTGAACACATCTTAGTTTTGATACAACAGTCTCAATACTAAGTTTTATATTTTTGGCTCATATAAACCTCTTTATAGCGTTTTTACTATAGTGGGTTGCATGGGAGGTGGGCGTGTTTAAGGGCGAATGACGACTATTTTACATCTTAGCACACATCTAAGTTTTAATATAAAATACATATCTGATAAGTTTTATCCCAGTAGTTCAAATAAAAGCGTCTTTATAATAGTGTTTTCAATATTGGAGTTGTATGGGAGGTGGGCATGTTCATGGGTGGATCACTCTCATTTTTTGTGTACGTCTGCGTTTTGATATAAAATAAATACATTTAAATTTTATTTCGTTAGGTATACAGCGATTTTTATTCTTTAGTTGTATGGGAAGTAAGCGTGTCCGTGGGCGGATTCCAAAAATATTCAATACTGCAGATGCTTGGGTTCATGTGAATATGTGTACCAATCTCAACTCTTTCTTAACCTATATTTACAGACAACACATAGACAGATGGACGAACGAGGTGACACTGATCAGGAATTTATGCACTTTTCTATACCGGACTCGCTTATTTCTAAACGTTACAAACGTTTGCACAAAGTCAATATACCCTGACATTACAGGTTTAGGGTATAATAACGTTAACAAATCTAGCCTTTTTTTAGCTATTTTTTTAAAGCCATCTAGCCTTTTCTAGCCATTTTTTAAAGGCCATCTAGCTTCTTTTCTCAAAACTTTCTGGCAACACTGGTGCTATCACAGCACACGATCAGTCGCTGTGCGAACTTCATGCTGTAAGGTTGAGGTCGCTTGCTCCTGCGTTGCCTTATTAAAAACGACAAACTACCATTCATACGCATCAATATGCGTTTGTTCATTGTATCTGTTTGTCTGTAATAATATTTTGTTTTTAAATAATAGGAATTTAATTAATTCGTAGAATTTTACTAAATTTTTAAACGAAGCTTGTAGTGTTCAATACGTCAACGCAGTAGCAAGCGACCGCAACCCTTCAGCATGAAGTTCGCACAGCGACTGAACGTATGCTGTGATTGTAACAATGAACGAACTCGTGCTTTTCGTTCAGTGTTAACTTGAAAAACAAAAGCTTTGCAATACAAACACAAAACTTTGTATGTATTAGTTTGCGCACCCCTGGTGTAGATCTATTGCCTAGCTTTGACCGATTTCAACCATTTTTGTAATTTTTCTTAATTTGCTTAAACTAAGCATCCGAAATTTCATTATCATAGAAGAGCTGCTTCTACTTTCTGTATGGGATGAACGCACTGTGCGTTGGCTGCAGTCTTATTTTTGAAAAAAGGTAAGACCATTGATGACTTCTGAGTTCAATTCGCACCAAATGGTGACCCTTTACAGTGACCTGTCTTAATGCTATCACCAATATATGAAACCAACCGGTGACTTTAACGCGGCGTTGTCATTGGAAGGGTGCCGGACGTGGTGGTGCATGCTAAGCGTGTGGCATGCTAACCAGTGGCATAGATAGCTGTTGGATCTGGGAGGGTTCAAAAAAAAGTAATAACCTGTATTACGCTAAGTTAAGTACAGACATACTTGTAAGAGTACCCATGAAGTGTATGAAGTTTTCAAAAGTGACAATTGTTTTTCGCTTCTCGCGAACTTTCCTAAAGAATGGGTGCTAAAAATAAGATCTGCAAAAATAAACTTGATCTGGTCGCTATTAAGTTTTACCCTAAAAATTACTCAACACCTCCATGAAACGCATGAAATGACCACACAAGTTTTCATGTAAAATTTATCGGTAAGGATTTTTTAGTTCTCAATTTCCCTCTTTGTTATTGTTATGGTTTGTTAAATGGTGAAACTAAAGTTTTTTTTTTTAAATGTAAAAAATTGTTTTAACAACAAAAACTTTTGTTTTGAACTTAACTTCAAAAGCAGTTGTGCCTGCATTAACTTTCTATTTTGAAATTTTTTGTTTAACTTTAAAGTATTTTTTCTCTCAGTGTACTTTAAATTTCATTTCAGCTCAGTTCATGAAAAATATTATATTTCAAGCACTAGTTTTTCTGTTCAATTTCACCGAAATCTATTAAGATAAACTTTAAGACATCAATAAGAGACTTTGAAAACTCATATTTGTTTCGATGATTCCATTAAAGAATTTTATAAAAAAATTTGTAATTTTTTTTTGACAAAGTTATCATAAAACAAATTTTATATATTTTCTTATCACAAAATTCTTTCAATAATCGCAAAACAACTTTTAACGTAATAGAATCATTGACTTTTATAATTGTCTCATGGCTCTGGGGGGGGGGGTGGGGGCTTCCGGACCCATGGACCACCCCATACCTACGAAACTGATGCTAAGCAAAGAATCCTGAGTTCGAACCACTCCTCGAACAAACAGATTTTTTTAATAGAAATAAATTTTTCTGTTCCGTCCGTCACCTCCCTGCAGATAAAGGCTTACCTCAGAGATTAAATAAGCCAATGTAAAACATATTCTTGAGAATATGAACTTTAGCTATGTAGGTCTAGTTTCAATCAATTATGTGAAAACATTTAATAAAACTGAGAACACAATTAATGTTCAGAAACTCGGTCAAAGTCCTTTCAAGGGCTGATATAGCCAATTTGTTTTTGTTTTTTATTGAAAGGCGTCACTAAATACTCCATATATACCTTTGTACCTAATCGGTAGCTGGTCTTAATAACGTGGAACACGTTTAAGTGCGTAGTTAATGAAATTTAATCAATCCTTTCGAAGTTCAAGCTTAGCTTAGATAGTTGGCTTTCGCGTTTAATACTCGTTCAAGACTAGTAAAGAATTCTAAAATTTAAATTTGTATTTTTAATAAAAATTAAGTGTAACATAAAAATGAAACATTTTTTTTTGATTGGTAGTGAACTTATATCGGTGGTTACTTTTGACCAAACGGTTAATTAAACATTGAAATTAGATTTCAATTATTAAATTATAATTTTTGATACTTTTACAGTCAGGATACCAACTCACATCCTCTGCATGCTAGTCTAGCATACTTCCATTGAGCTATTGGTAACAATACGATAACATATTTAAAAACTATAGGTCCCGTACTGAGTTATATGTAATCTATCCCGTGACATACAGAAGGAACCTGTTCCGTGATGATTTAAAGCGAATCTGTCCTGTGATAAGTAAAATTTCAGCTACCACTGGACAAGTAATGTTGACACGAGTAATTGAATCATATATGTTTTATTTGAAATTCGAACGATATCGATAGAGACGTGAAGATCGATATTAAGAATTATTTCTATTCAAAAAACTTTCTGTCAGATGGGAAATTTGAACCCAGATATAAACATGGTTTGTTGGCATGCATACCACACAGCCGAAATGTTGGCATGTACGGCCGAAACAATACGACGGACATTGATTATTGTAAACATCAATAATACAAACAAAACAAAAATCCGGACTAAAAGTAAAAATACCAAAAGTACTAAGATTTTTTTAATACGTTTTACGTATTTTACGCCTATTTGAATGGGCGTGTCACACTCAATTTTGAAAACGATTTCTGTAATAAACTATTAACTTATATTTCCTTCTCTTTCCGAATAGTTTCGACTACTTCCGGCAACGTTAACTTTGTGCAAGATTTTTAGATATAACAGAATATAATTTACTGTTATATTTAATTCAATGAATTTAGCACCAATGTTTGTTAGAATGCAGTGCTTTTCAAAAACATCTAAGAAAATTCCGAACAAGCCCCATATTTTCTTATTAGGTCATTAAATCATTTGAGAACTCTAGTTTTTAATCAATACACTTCTTCATGACACTCTCCATGCAACTTTAGTAAATATTCCCACCAATATCGATTTAAGACAAACACATGTCAAAATAAATAAAAACAAGTAAAGAAAGTCTAAATTCGGTCTAGGCCAACTATGAAATACCCTAAGCCTACTTTTCCAAAAAAAAAATAATATTATTGAAAATGGGTGTGTCCGTGGGTGGATGAAGCCTATATTTTATATACATTTAAATGTTGATGAAAAATTTAATCATACCAAATTGTATTCCTGTAGCTCACAGTAAATGCTTGTATTGTGCTTTCGCTATGGGAGGTGGACGTGGCATGGACGGATAACTCCCAATTTTTGAACACACCTAAGTTTTGGTATAAAATACATAGGTACATATCAAATTTTATTGTTGTAGGCTGATTATGAGCTCAGTTATGAAGTTATCAATTTTCGCGTTGTATGGGAGGTAGGCGTGTCCGTAGGCGGATGATGTCCATTTTTCAAAACCAACTTTGTTTTGTTATAAAAACATATTTGTCAAATTTTAGCTCTGTAGATTAAACAGAAGCTTATTTATTGCGTTTTCAATTTTTGAGTTGTATGGGAGGTGGGCGTGCCCATAGGCGGATGACACCCATTTTTCAAAGACATCTTTGTGTTGATATAAAACACATACATAACGAATTTTATTGTTGCAGGCAAATGATGAGCTGAGTTATGCAGTTTTAAATTTTTGTGTTGTATGGGAGGTAGGCGTGTCCGTGGGCGGATTCCAAAAATATTCAAAAGTGCAGATCCTTGGGTGCATGTAACCATGTGTACCAAGTTTCATCCAATTATCTCGACTCCTTCTTCTTATCCTGTGTTTACGGACAACACACAGACGGACGGACGGACGGACGGACGGACGGACATAGATAGCTCGACTCACGTGGTGACGCTGATCAAGAATATACATACTTTTCTATACCGGACTCGCTTCGTTCTATGCGTTACAAACGTTTGCACAAAGTTAATATACCCTAACCTTTCAAGTTTAGGGTATAAAAATTATATGTTTGAATTTAAGTGATCCAACATGTTGAAACTGTCAATAAAAAATTTCTTCGTAATTCAACAAAAAAATGTGCACCAAGGATAATCGACAATTGCAGCAGGAAAGTGAATAAAAATCTGAAATGGATTTCTTGTTTAAATAATTTCTTATATTTACAGCTTTCATTACAACAGTTTACATTTTATGTAAACCAAAAAGTATTAAAAAAGCAGCAACTGAAACTGCCTTAGAATTTTAATCGATGTTTATTTTTTTTTTATTATTAAGTAATTTCTAAGATTATGTGTGAGCTGCAATTAAATGGGGATTTATGTTCTGTTTAGAAACGTATTTCAATAAAAAATTTGAATTGATTTCTTGTAACTCAAGCTTAAGTATGCAGGGCCGTTGGAGCACACACAGCAGCAACAACAGCTTGAATTCTAAAAACAAAAAAACACTTGAAAACATTCGAAACGCAGCAACTGCAACTGTTTGATGATCATAAAAACATGTTTGTATACGTGTGTGGTCATAAAATAAAATACAATAAAATTAATGAGCTGCGTTGCATCATAAAAGAATCAAACTAAATAATGATCACAGCGTATAAAATCGACCACTACTCAATAAAAGGAAGATAATATTTAAAAACTTAAAAAAAAAACAAGTTATAATGAAAGCTAGCTTAGAGTGTACTTTTTAATATACAAACCCAAACCCATAATAAAACAATAGCTTCGAAATTTTCATGGCTAATTTTACAGTTAAGTGTATTAAACGCGCTGTTATTAACTTAACAGTTTTTTCGTCAACTAATAACTTTACTCATATTTTTTTTTTTTTAATTAAGCATGCGTTGTCTAAAAGTTTCCGTCACAAAACTTCCGTCAGGAACAAACGACAAACTCTGTCAATATGATAAATTGAAAAAAAAAAATATCGCAAAATATAAAAAATAATTCGCGCAAACACGTTAAAACATCAAAGCACAACTTTGGCGTTAAATGCGGCAACATGCAAATGCAACAAGTGCTACAAGAATAACAACAATCAAACAAGTATGCGCTGTAATTCTTACTACGACGCAGACCACCGCCAATAAAACCAACAAGCATAGCGGCAAAAAGCGAGCCAAGCTTAACAATGCGCTACATGAGTAAAGTTAGCTGCATGCTTAAGCGTTGTGCTGTAGTTTAGAGCAGAAATGTAACGCAAAACGCAACGCGCAGGCGCGCATTTCACTCCACATGTTCGGAGAAGAAGAAAGAAAAATCAAATAAGAAATAAAAATTTAAAACCAACTCGCACATGGTGAGAGTCTGGCAGAACGCAGCATAAGAAAAAGCAGAAGCAGTAGAGCACAAATATACACAATTATAACAACAAATATACTAACCAACAGCCCACTGTAGTTATCTTTTGCCGGCTGAGTTTCTTTCTCTGCTCTGCGTAGTTTTCTTTCTACAAATTTTCTTTATTTGAATTCTTCTTCACTCAGCTCAACTTCAGGATTGAGCACAACAACAGCAGCAGCAGCAGCAGCAGCACAATAAACTTGAGTTGAGTCGCGCACGTTTACGCTGAGTTCGTTTCTAAGCTGCGCGCGAGTTTTTTTGCTGAATGGATGGATGGAACTACTTTCGTTCTATTGAAGATAGCAGCCAGCATTCATATCCATTGCCATTGCCAAGGTAGCAACAACAACAAACAATTGTGTGTGGCGATCATCGGTCTTCAACAAACTGCGGTGTCTTCAGAGCAACATCACCAAATACTGCAGCAGCAACAGCAACAGCAACAGCAACAGCAACAGCAGCAGCAGCAACATCAACAGTTAAAGAAAAGTCTTCAAACTTATATAACTACTTATTAGCTCGAAGTATGCTTTAGTTATTCGGTCACCTTTCTATGGTCAAGTTCGCTTTCCTCTCCTTGAAAAGTTCAATTTAGAGAAAAGAAGAAATAAGTAAACATTTTATTGAAAATTTCAAAACCAACGGAAAGGAAGCCAACAGCATTAGCAATACAAATTTGAGAAAAAAATTTAAAAAAAAAAAAACCAAAACCAGCAAAATATAATTCAAAGCTCAAGCAAGGAATAACTAAGCAGCAAGTGAACAAAAAAAAAAATTCTTTCATAACACATATAAACAGGATAATTTTATAAAAAAACAATAATCAAACATTGAGTGTAAAGATTTGTGCAAAATTCTTTAAATTTAAAACAAAACAAACAAAAAAGAAACCAAACATTTTAAGAATTTTTACAGAATTGTGTAAAAAGTGATTGACAACTTGCCACAACTTAAAGTGAAATTTAAATATTAACTGGATTTTTTGTGCATATCCTGTGAGCAGTTTGCCGAACCAAAAAGTGAGTTAAATACAAATTTATTTTTGTACATTTCAAAAATATAAAGTTTAAAAAAATGCGTTGAATTTGGCTGTGCAGCAATTTTTAGTCGGTACTAAACGAAAGACTTAAGAAACGAACGTTCAGCTTTTTGTGGGCATTTATATCAAAAGACTACTGAGAAATAACGAAGTGCACATGGAATAAAATTGTTCAAAACAGTTTTGAAAATTGAAAAATCAAATTTTTGAATTCACAAAAAATTAAAAAAACAATTGTATATAACTTTTAAACACAACATTAATGCTGCAGCAGCTAAAACTTAAAGCTTCAATAAGTAACAAACTAATAATGTTTAGAAAATATCAGTTCTAAAAAGAAACTTAAACTTGGTATTATGGAAAAATATGAAAAGAATGTTTCGCATTTAATGAAATATTTTATAAAGCTTTTATAGCTTTATATAGAAAATATATGAGTAAACGTTTTTCTACAAGATTTTAACTTCAAAGTCAACATTTACATTTCAAATTAAACTTTACGATTTCAAATTCAATTTTGAATATTTTAAAGTTTAAATTAAAAATTTCCAGCTTAAATTGAACTGAAAAAAGTTGTGTTTGAAATGAAGCTATTTTTTTTTAATTCTAAAAATTAGCTTTGATCTGTAAAAACTTCAATTTGATTTGAAGTCGGTTTAATTTGAAATGTATAAGTTTGAATTTTGAGTTAAAAACCAGTCCAGTATTTCTGCAAAAGTCTTTTATTGAGACTGTGCAAACTTTACACTTATGTTTCTCATAATTATTTGATGCATTTTTTTATTTAACTCTTGGTAGCAAAATAAATATATGAATGTACTGTTCATATCTAATTTCTTTACTAGAATTTGGTTAAGCTGTGCAATATAAGTTTGCTTTTCTTATGTACGACTACATAAAAACTTAATGTTATACAAAAGCTATTCAAGATACTAAAATTCTTGCATTAACTTCAATAGAAAAAACAAAAAAAAAAAAAATTTGAAATAAATTAAAAACGAAGAGTTTATGAAATAAGCCCCTACAGCAAGAAATAAAAAAGCTCTTAAGTGAAGTCATCAAGAGCAACTAACTAAAACCGCAAAAACTATAAATTTTACCCAAAAATGCAAAAACACAAAACTTTGTCGTAAAATTAAAAAATTAATTTAAAAAATGAAATATTTAAACAGTTTTCTTCAAATATGCTTTTTGTTAAAAGAAAACATATAATATTTAAAGCAAACGAACTGTATTTATTTCAGTAATTAATAAAATATTTAGAAAAAAAATAAAATATATTTGTTTATATTTTTTTTATTTAACAACTTTTTTTAACAATTATTATCAATAAATTTATTTCAAAGTTAAAACAATACTCATTGTTTTAAAGTTTTAAGCCATGGAGAAATATTTCTTTAATATAATTGTATAAATAAGAAATATATCAAAACTTGATAACACACAGAAATCAATATTTTGCTCATTAAAATTTGAACGAAAAAAAAATTTTAATAAATGATATATTTATTTGTATGCAGATAAAAAGCTGATAATAATAATATATATTAACTGCGTGGTTGAAAAGATAATGCATGTTCTCATCATATTGGATATAAATTGAAATATACAATAAAAATATTTTTCAAAGTTATTTATTTTTTTTATATCTTAAATATATTTTTTTATTATCTTAAAATATTATCATAAAATATATTTTTTTTATTTATATACTTATTTTCATATTTTGAAAATTCAAAAAATGTAAGTATTTATATATAAAACAGAGAATTAAAAACTGAAATCACATAAATTCTCAAAATAATAAAAAAAATAATTAGTTTTATTTATCAAAATATATTTCAAAAAATTCAAAAATAAAAATTGTTTTAAACTTTTTCTTAGTCTTTCACGTAAAGCCCTAGCGAGCGTTGAAATATTAAAAAAAATATAATTTATTTTTGTTTTGTTTTTTTCAAATTTTTTTTTTTATGAAATTTAAGCAAAATTTGTTTTTGTTTTTTAGAATAACAAAATATGTATTGAGTCTATAACTCTGTATGCCGAATTTTTTTGTTGAATTTTTGAGCAAGGCTTTTCATTCAAGATTCATCTTACATAACAGAGCAAATAAAGTGCTCTGAATAAAAACACAAACCATTTTTTTATTTCAAACTCTCAACAAATTTCCGTTGTTTGTAGCAATAAAATTGCATTGAATAGAGAATAAAAAATGAAAATAAATAATCTAAACTGAAATATGAAAACTTTAAAGTGCGGGCTTTTAAAATAAATTTAAAATAAAAATTATGTCAACGCTTAAAATTCAATTGCATAAAATAAGTATGAAATAATAATAAAAAAAATAAAAATTGTATATTTATATGAGAAAGAATTTAAAAATGCATCAAATAGAAAGCAATCTTATATGAATCAAATAGAAAGGAAGAAATGTAACTTCCTTTTAAATATTTTGAAGTAATGAAAATATAAATTTCTTAATCAAATTTTTTTATAAAACAAACAAGAAAATTCAACCATGGCACATTGTAAGAATTTCGCAAATGTGACAAATGCATGTCAAATATGTTCTTACTGCAAATCCAAAACTGGGAAGAATTTAGTTTTCCTTTGCATTTTATTATCTTCATATATCAATGCTTGAATAAAATATATCTTAGCAATCTGTTGTCTTAAAGTAGTCTTAAGTTGCTCCAGAAGCCGGTAGTTCTAAAAAAGTTTTTTTTATAATTGTTAAAGTTATATTAAGCAGACTTGTTTGAATTGAAAAATTAAGCTTGTTTTATGATGGCATAAAATAATTTGTGATATAATTATGTTAGAGGTATTGATCAATAATTTTGCTTAGAATTGTTTTTAAAACTTACATAACGTCAACTAACACGGCTCTCTGAAAAGCGCTATTTTTTTAAAATTATGTAAAGTTTTACTGACTTCAATAGACTGCTACTTGCTCAAAACAATTCCAATCAATGAAGTAACAATTTTTAAAAAGAGTTCTTAACAGAGTACCATCTAAAGTTTTTGCAATAATTTCAGAAATTATTGATTTAAGTTAACACAAAAAAATTAATTTAAACTAAAAGCTTAAAATTCTTAAAAACACTTTAAGATGTTTTTTTAATTAAAAGATATTGCGCTTGAAATGTTTTAAAATGTTCGAATATCTTTGAATAATAGATTGCGTGAGCATCCAAGTCACTCTTTATAAAAAAAATGTTACTAGATGGCGCTGAAACTAAACAAAGTTTAACACATTTGCTAGCAGCTAAAGTTAGCTGGTTTTGTTAGTATCAATAAAAGTTATTCTATAAATCCTGGTCGTTATATTTTTAATGCTTTTGTTTTTACTCGGTTTGAAGATTATGCAAAAACAGTTCTATGAAAATTTTCAAATTATAAAAAATTCTTATTATTTATTTTATGTGCTGCGAATTTCTGACGATTTCATGAGTTTATCGTTCTTAAATTTTTCGCTTCTTATTGAAACTTCAATGGAAGTTGTAGAGAAAAAGACCAATAAGTGAGGAGAAAATGTTCTGAAATTTTTTTTTCTACTCATTTTTAAACCAAAATTAACTTCAAACGAAATTTTTTCATTTCGTCGCAGCTCATGTAAAGTGTGTGCTGTGTGCAAGCCAATGAATCGGGATAGCCCGGGTTCAATTCTCAATTCCAACAGAAAGTTTTTAAAAAAAAATTTTTTCTTGTCGTCCTTCACCTCTCCGCAGAAAATTCAAAACCTCAGAGAGTAAGCATTGCCTTTTTGAGCTTCTTACGACCATGAATTTGGAGTCGGCAAAAGACATGTGGGACCACTTCTTGGTCAATTGTGTGCAAACATTTAATAACACACACAACACAATTATTTACCAGAAGCTTTTTCTGTGATCAGAGATATTGATAACTGCCAGGAATTTTATGTTCGTCTCTATTCAAGTGAAATATTCAATTGCACATATATAAAATTCTCCATAAGTATATATCTTTTGATTGATATAGAAATTCGTGTACAATTATAGTAATTCTTATGATACACCTTTTATAAACAAGTATATAATAGGGCATAGTTTTTTCAAGGGCTGTCAATGGCCACTTCGTTGTTGTTTTTTTTTAAAGCTTCAATCGTAAATTTGAAGAAGTTCATTTATTGTAACATGAAATTCTTCACAACATATTTAAAAAGTTCAACTTACTGAAAAAAATCTAGATCTAGAAGAGAAAATTTTAAACTGAAAAAATTTCTTCATACCTTACGGACAAAAGAACCGGTTCAGAACCTATCACGTGATAGGTTCCAAAGTGATAGTGACCGGTCCCAATTCTACCACCAACATATGAAACCAACCGGTCCCTTTTACATGGCGTTGTCATTGACAGGGGTATATTGACACCGGCTAGATACCTTTAGACCAATCTTAGAACCGGTTCAAAAATATATCGGAGGGTGTCAATTGACACCTCATAGATACTTTTGGACCTAATCAGTAGCCGGTCTATTTTTAGAACACGGTACACTTAAACGTAAGTTGTTAGTGAAATTGAATCAACGTTTTGGAAATTCATGTTTAGCCGAGCTTTTTTTTTTTTAAACATTTTTTTTTTTTTGGTTTTTAAATAAAAAATTAAATTTTCAAGATGTTAAGCAAATTTATTTTGAAGGTTATTTTTGATTAAGCAGTTTATGAAATAGAATTAGAATTTAAAATATTAAATTTTACTATTTAACACAGCCAGGGTACGAACCCACGTCCACCGCGTGACAGTCTAGCGCACTTCCACTGAGCTATTGGTAACGATAAGATAAATAGAGCAAAACACATTTAAAAACTATTGGTCCCGTTCTGAGTAATATCGAACCTGTCCTGAGATAGGTTTAATAAGAACTGTCACAGGACCGGTCACTTTAGGGCAATTGACCCTGCTTTGTCCGTAGGGTAATTACACAATAAATACAGGAATGCAAATTTTTGATTTAAATAAAACATATTTTAAAATTTTTGTTTGAATAATATTTTTTCTGTATGTTTTGTTCGCCTCAATACAGGGCTGGTTTTGGCAAAAATAAACCCAGAAAAACCCCAGAGAATTAGTGGAAAAATCTAAATTGTTAATTTTGTATGGGAACCTACCACTTAAGAGTACTTTCAATAGATGAATGCTATATTTAAGTGCTCAGTGTGTGACGTGCATTCAGGAAAAATGCTCTTACCTGATCCATGTCATGTTTACCTGACCAATTTTGTTAGAAGAGTTAACCACATTTTATTAACTTGATCCACGTTATTTAAACTTGACTGATCTGGTAAACATAAGCATGTGGTAAAATAAAGTAAAAGCTTTATAGACATTATATCATTTTAGATTAAAAATTATATTTTGTATATTGTTAACGATTGTCTACGTTTCAAACATACAATAGCATGTCTTGTTAGTCAGGCGATGAACTCTCATATGATAGCTACGGAAGTCCAGGTTCGATTTTTGTATTGGACGGTTTTAAAGACTAAGAATTTGTTAAGTAAAAATTAATCATATATTATTTCTTTTTTATTTTAACCATAACAAAAAGATAATTTGGTAATTTAACAACATTTTTCAGTTTGATTAAGCCAAAAAAAAAGGTTAAATTAATATGAAAATCATATGGTTACCTTAGCCTGGCCATTCATGTTGGAAAATTTTAACCTGAGATTTGGTTTGAATTTGGTTAAATTAACCAGATTAGTTGTCTGAGTATGATAGCTAACGAATCTTGGCAGACACGAGTTCGAATAACCATCTGACACCGAAAGTTTTTTCATTAGAAAACCTCAGGGAATAAACAATACCGCGAAAAGCTGCTTGAGATCATGAACTTTGGCCGTTTCGAGCCGGCATGAAATATATAGTCTAGTTGTCGGTCAACAATATAATTGTGTTCAACAATATAATAAAACACTCAACACAATTGATCATAAGAAGCCCGGTCAATGACCTTTCAATGATTGAAATGGCCAATTCGTTTTTAACTTACATCATTTATATAAAATATTTCTTTAATTTTATTAACATATAAAAATTTTGTATTTTTTGCTTTAAAATTCTTGAGATATATATTAAAAAACTTTAGCTTTTTCTAAAATACGATATGAAAGGATAAATTCTTTAATTTAAAGACATTTGTCTTATGAGCACTTTGCTTTTACCGAGTTGTAAATGTTTTTTTATAGTAAAATATGGTATGTGCAGATGCTTTGGGTTCAAGTCACAGTCATATTATAAATAAATGGTGCCACATCCTCTTTAAGCACTAACTGTTTCAAAAAAAAAATGTCAAACGTGCTACTCAAGTTATGACAAAATTTTCAGCGTATGGAAAACACATATTTGAGTTTATAACTCAGAATTGAATTGAATGTTCATATAAAATTATGCAAAAAAGAAAAAAACTGAACAATTCTCAAACATTCTTCTTATGATCGATCGCTTGAGTATTCTTATAATTTTTGCTAAAGAAAATATAAATATATTCCACATTTATGCATTCAATATCAAAGAAAATTAAGGAAGAAATTTTATAAGCTCAGAATTTTTCCATCAATAACAATTTTTGACCGTGGTGTGCTGGTTAAGTTACATGGCTTAGCATGCTCGGAGCCCGAGTTCAATCTCCAGTCTCGGCAAAAGTTTTTTTTTTAATAAAAATTTTTCTGACCAGTCACCAAAGACCGTTTCTGCAGACAATGGTAAACCTCAGAGAGTAAATAATGCCATGTAAAGCATCTTGAGAACATAAACTTTAGCCGTTCAGAGTCGGCATAAAACATGTAGTCCAGTTCTCGGTCAACTGTGTGCAAACATTTAATAGCACACACAACACAATTGATCTTTAGAAGATAGGTCCTAGAAGCAAGTCCTTTCAAGGGCTGAAATGGCCACTTTGTTTTTTTTTTTTGTTTTTTAACAATTTTTGGTATAATGTTTTGCGAAATGAAGAAATACGTTAAGGCTTTTTTGCACAAATTTATAGCAGACCTAAAAAAAAGTCAATGAACTAAATTGAAATATGAATCGACAAAGATTTCACACAACACACAGCATGAACGCAATACTATGTTAATCATTTGACATGTAAATTCTTCATTGGCGTGCTTCTCTATGAACTGATTGTGCAAAGAAAGTCACTCAGAAACATAACTTAGTTTACACTTTCCAATAGTTTTTTACAAATTCACATAACGACCAACATCAAATTTATTGAAATTTGAACAGAACCACCTCTATCGGGTCGGCGAGTTTTTTTATGTAATATGTTTTAACTAATACATGTTTTTTGTTATTTTTTAATACTCAAATAGGATATAGAAGCAGTTTATGTTTATTTCCTATTGTGCAGCGCTTATAAATAAATTTGCCTTTTTCCCAGCAACACCCAACTACTAAAAACCGTACAAGCAACGATTTTGCATTCAAGTCACCGCTAACTGCTACAGCAAGCAAATATGTTTTTTTTTTATTCACTTGCATACAACTTTCCACTCTGTGTGTTTTTGTTTTTATGATATAAAAAGTCGAAGTTGAAAGATTTTTATGTTGGCGTCCATAAAAATGGCAGCAAGTTTAATTTCTAGATACCAAATAATTTGACATTAAAAATTGATTTTTTTTTTTATTTTTTTTTGTAGATTTTCTTGAAGTTTTCAAATAAACTTGGATTTTCTATGATTTTCACTAAATTTTATTTTAATTTTTTTTTTTATGATTTAATTAGTTTTGTACAGAATACTTGCAACATTTTTGTTTTTTCTGCAAAATGAAAAATTACATTTCAATTTCACACTTTGCCATCATATATAAAAAAAAAAAATCATTCAAACAATACTCTTTGTCAGCTGCTATATGTTGCAAGAACGCGGAAGGGATGCGCTTTAATATGAACAAGAATTTTAATTTGATTTAATTGCAACATGTTGCCGAGAGACAGCAAACAGCAAGCAGCAACAAGTTTAACCAGCCTCAAATGGCAAATTATTTGTTGTCTTTTGTAAGCTGTTGTTGTCTAACGGAAGGAGGTGGAGTCATAATAATGCCAATTATTTGTGTAGATGTTTGTCATTTAGTCACTTACAAATTAAAAAGATGATGATGGATGTTATTTTTTTAACTGTTTATAAGTTGTCAATTCGGCTAGCAGACGCTGATAATGGTTATGGGCAGCACCGGCTCTGAAAATAATTTAAAATTTTTGCAATTTTACGGAATGAAAAAATTTATGTAAATAAAAATTGGAATTAATTTTTGCCAGCATAGCATAAAGTTATTTGTTTGCTTATAAATAGTAAGGAAGAATCTTAATTTTTTGAAATAATTTATTTTAAGAAAATTTTATGTATACATGTATCTTTTAGATGCTGTTTTAGAAGTAAACTTTATTTCATTAAGTTGGAAATTAAATTAAAGAGCAAGAGAAAATCATTATTTATGCGCAACTGATGTAATCTGTATCACCAACTTGCTCATGGATCATGCGCACTTGGAATCAGTTGAAGAAACTTTGTGCATAGATTAGGCTTAGATAGCTCTTATATTAAGTGCAGTTGTTATGTGCTGATTTCATTTTCATTGGGCATTAGAAAAACTTTTTATTTAACAAAATGAAATCAATAATTTGATAGATACGTTCCTTAAAATATACCAAATTAATTTTAACATATTTGGACTAGCTTAAATTGTCTGGAGCTCCTGAGACTGCCGGAGCTGCTGAAACTTCATGGAGAAGCTAAAAGTGAGTGAAGCTAATGAAACTGCCTGAAGCTGCTGAAATTATTTAAGTATTTAAAACCAGAATTTATGAAGCTAGACGGTCTTCTACGTCTTATCAATTTTCATTGTCCGCATTCAACAAAGTTGTCTATTGACTTGTTTGGTACCGTTCAGTGATAAGTTTTCTAATTTCTTACGTTACAACCCTGTAATTGCTTTACTACTCGTTCTAAGAAACTGTTCATGTTTTGTCAAGATTTTCTGACACTATCTAAGATGAGCAGGTTTCAATATATTGTGCTACAGTCAACATATCGTTATCAATAGCTCAGTGGAAGTGTGATAGACTGGCATGCAGAGGACGTAGGTTCGCATCCTGACTCTGTATGTAACTGCTTAACTACTCGTTCTAAGAAACCGTATTTTTTCTAAAAAATGAACCGTGGATGTTTTTCTTTTAAAATTTAGCAACTTTAATAAAATGTTGACGCTTTCATGAGCAATTTCTTCAGAATGGATGAAGTTGCGTTGATTGTAAAAATTTTGATATTATATTAATTGATCATTAAATGTGATCAGTGTTTTTTTACAGAATTTTATCAAAAAATGTGAGCATAAATAATGTTAATAAAACAATTTTGTTGGCTTATGACCGACTTGATCATGAATCGTTGATCAAGAATCGGAGCGTAAACAATTTTCTCCGTCTATTCAGTACTTTTCTCACTGCCTTAATTTGTCTTAATTTTTTTGCGCTCTCTAATTATTTCGAAATACTTGAATGTTTTCGAAATTTAAAAACTAAACCGATACGAGTTTAAATTTTAAACCCATGTGGGACTAAAACTAAGTTTTAGTATTTGACGTGGCTTAAATTTTAAGCCCATGCGGGACTTAAACTTAGTGTTAGTATTTGACGTGATTTATACTACAATATAATTTCGCTGTCGTCATATGTACAGCACAGGATTGACTAAAATTTAGATAATTTTTTTAATTTTTAACTGTGTATGAAAATAATCTAAGCTCCAATTTCGGTGTCAAAATTAAAAACTTAATAAAAAATGCTATCGATTGATTACTTTTTACTGGTCTTTACCAATTTTGTAAATCCCCCCCGGCATGACAGTTTTCTTTATTTTTTAGCAACTTTTGTGCTCGAGACCCATTTATGGTTGATTCACTAAAGGTTAAGAAAAAATGTATCATTAAATTTTTTGTTCTGTTGGTTTTGGTTTTATCTAAAACCCTCATAATCTCTGCATTACATCCACTAATAGATCATAGAAATATTATATTTTTAAAGTTGATCAAAAAAGTTTGAGCAACACTGCCAACATGCCATTGTACTCATGTAGCCACATCTGGCACAACAATCAGCTATACAAGACAACCTCTACAATTCAACCTTGCCTGGGGCCAGCAGCAGCAGCAATCGTCCAACCCTAACATTCATCTTCCACACCATTTACATATCACAATTTAATTTGTTTCTGATATGTTGCAGACAGCTTCAACTACTGTTTTTGCAACAAGCAACTGTTGATGATCAAGTGTACGTAAGCCTGCCCCTTCTGCACCCAATACTAAGGGAACTTGTTGGCATTTCTTGCTGGTATAAATTGCTAGTTATAGCAAACATTGCAGTTTTTTTTTTTTATATTTTATTTTTGTTTTTTTCTTTCTTTTATCGAACTCTGTCTAAGGTGTCTGTTGCAGTCGGCAAATAAATGCTAATTAATTGCAAGAAAATTTTTTTTTTATTGTTTTATATAAAACGCAAATGTCGAACTGACAAACAAGCACGTGTGTCGTTCGGATGGCACATTTAGGCATAATTTTGCATAATTGTCTTACTTAATTGGTTTTGTTTGAAATTTCTAAATACGCGACATAGCATTTACTTGTAGTATTTGCTTAGCCACATTCTTCGAGCATTAAACACTGTATTTATATGCTATGTTCATAATTTGCACACATTAGACAGACTCTGCTTGTTTGTCTTCTTTTAATTTTGTGCACAATTATTAATGACTGGCAACAAGTGCTTATTTCTACACTGATTGCAACAATTGTATGTTGCACTGTTGCTATTATGCTTGCTTGTTGTTGTTGTAGTAGTTTTTGTTTTCTATTAACTACAATACACTCGTTATAATCAGTTGATGCGCCTCGCTACTCATTCGGTCATCAAGTAATGCTTGCGCCAGTTTAACTTATGATCAATTGTGTGCATTCACTATTTTTTTTGTATGTCTGTCTGTCAGACAGTCTGTTCGTCAGTTGTTCAAACACTGTTTTCATGTATTTGTTTGTATATCGCCCAACATATTGTTTAACCGCACTTAAAGTTTTGTTTAATTTCTTCAATTGTTTGTGCTACATCGTTTTTTCTTTTTTATTTTTTTTTTTTTTTGGACTAACTTCTTTGCTTTTTATTGCTTTTTGTTAAGTAGAAGTGCAGACATCTGCCTCTGTTGCGCGCGGTTGGTTAGGCGTTTGTTATTGTTGTTGGTTGTTCTGTCTAGTTGTCTGCCATACTTTTTCATTATATCATAATTTTTATTAATATTGGAGCAAGTTGTTGTGGCAATAAAACCGAAATGGTTTTTCTGCTGTAATGCTCTACCACTTCCGCTGAATTTGAAGACCGGATAATAGTTTTTATTATGACCAAGTGTTGCTTTGTTTTAAGATCATGCATTGAAGTATGGCTTATTGAAAAAACTGATATTTAACTACTTTAGAGTTGGTTTAGCTATAAAAACGCTTTTTAAGAGTATGAACCAAAAGAATTTCTTTGAAGGAATGTCTTTCTAAAGAGGCATTACAGCTAAATGACGTGATTAAAAAAAAATTACTTATGAAAAAATCGGAGTTCGTTTTGTTAAACTTGGTAAACTTGGTGTTGTCTTATTTTGGAAGTTCTATCCCAATATTATTATAGCAGCCTGCTTGTTGATATTGTTTTTTTACAACACCAAAGAACTTTGACAATCTATAGAATCTGTGTAGGTCAGCTTAAAGTTATTGTTGTCATATAAATTATAATTGCTCATATTGTTATTTTCACAAATATTTTCAATAGTTTTCAAATATAATATTCATTTGGCATTAGTTAGTTTTCTTATAATATTGAGGCCAGCTAAGTTGAAAGTAGCTACAATTAATTAAGAAAATTTTTTTAATTATTTTTTAACACTTAAACTCAGGGCTGATTTCAATACCAAACAGAACATACTCGTTCGAGTGTTTATATAAAATTTATGTTGGCTTGGAATTTGGCAACAAATTAATGTGACTATTGAACATTTTTTCGAAATAATATATCTACATAAAATTTTTTATGCTAAAAATATACAAATTTTGCCAGTGGCGTAGATATGGGGGGTTTGAATTTATATCCACGGGTCCGGACCCTCCCAGAGCCATGAGCTAATATGAAAAAAGGTTGTCAATTGATTCTCTTAAGTTAAAAGTGGTTTTGCGATTATCAAGAGAATTTTTGTGATTAGAAAATATTTTAGATGTTTTTATGATAACTTTGTCAAAAAAAAAAATGACTGATTTTTTTAATCATAGTAACAAATATGAGTTTTCGAAGTATCTTAAGGAGGGACATTACATTACTCAAACATACTCATAACTCAGTCAAAAACAAACATTTTTCCAAAATTTACAAGAAATTACAAGAAGATGTAAGTTACAAATTACAAGAAAAATAAATCAAAAATATATATTTTTGACTCCAACATGGTTTTCTAGAGCTCCAAACTGGCGGCAGAGAAAAAAACGGAGCCTCGTGGTTGCAGCGCTGGGAGTCGCAAAAATTGACCGATCTGGAAAAAAATGACAATTTAAATCTAAAAAAAATTGTTTTTCGTATGACAGAAGCTTTTTTTCAATTTTTGGTGATGTTCCAAATTTGAAAGTGTGTTTTTTCCATGACTCAATAATTTATAAGGTTATCCCGATATTTGACGTCTTCTCACGAAAATGGAGATAGATACCCTTATTTGAAGAGGAGAGCATTTTTAATGACACAAAAATCCCACAGCTGCTTGAATATCTTAATATTTTTTAGTACAAAGTATCTTAAAATTTCTAGTGAATACATGTTCTGCTACTTTTGTATTTTGAAGCATCCATCAGATGATTTTTAAAGGTTCTGGGACTTTACAGAGTCCAAGCTTGAAGTATTTTCACGAATTTATTGCCTTAAAAAATTCAATGAAAGCAATGCATACTTATTTTGTTTGTTTTTCTAAGCAGTAAAATATTGATAACACATACTTTTTCAATAAAAAAAACAACCCAACACAACACTGAAACATACATTTCTTTGAAAAGACCACAAAACCCTGTTTGTCATTCATTTTCGAGAGAGAATATTTTTTTGTTTACAAAAAATAAGGGTATGTCAAATATCGGGATAACCTTAAAAATTTTTGAGTCATGGTTTTTTCGAAAAAAATATTGACTTTAAAAATTCATAAAAAATCGAAAAAAAATTTAAAAAAAGCTCGTGTCATACGATAGCGACAAAATCGTCAAGAAATGAACCCGCTACCAGTACGAAAAACATGGTTTGAGATAAACGCGTTCAAAATTTGTGAACGAAGAAAAATAGGCGAAACTTAAAAATGCGCTCTCACTAATCCAGCTGTAACTTTACTGTAACCCGTAAAAATTTTTTCATAAAATATTTACTAAAATACAAAATTATTAAAAAAAATTAAAAAAACGGCCAATGTCATGTCCCCCTTAATAGTTTAAGAACATTCTTCGGAGATTTTAGTGAAACTGGACAGAAAAACTAGTGCATTAAATAAATGCGCAAACATTTCTCCTACAAATATTTTTCGTGAACTGAGCTGAAATGAAATTAAAAGTACACTGAGAAGAAAAATGTACTTTAAAATGAAAAAAAAAAAAAATTAAAAATATAAATTTAATGCGTTTTCGGTTCGAGAAAACAAAGTCTAAAACAACTGTGTTTCATATTCTACATAACTACACTCATTATTATTTCAAAACACTGTTAGGTTGAATGATTTGCGTTCAAGTTAACAGTTTTCTTTGTTGAATGAACGTTTCAAAGTATTTTTGTGCTGTTTAAATCTGCAGACTGTCATGCAGAAGACGTGGGTTCGTACCCTAGCTCTGTAAAAAAAATTGTAATTAAATGCTTGAAATTCAAATTCTATTTCATTAATTGTTTGGTCAAAAATAACCAAAAAAAGCATTGTACAGATAATTTTTTATTTTAAAAAATTATTTTAAATAAAAACAATTCTTTGTTGGTTTTGCTGGTATTTGAATCTAGGACCGGTATTTGAACGAGTACTAGACGCACACGTCAGCACACTTGGCCAAACATCAACTTCCAAAACAGTGATAAAATTTCAATAAGTAACAGTCAAGCGACTGTTGATTTGAAAGTTTCATTTTTTGGATGGTATTTAACAGTGAAATCTGTTATTTCAGCCCATGATATGTTTGACATAACATAATTTTGTATCGAATCAACAGAGAATGCATGTGAGAAGGTCGTATTTCTGCCACTATCGAACACTAGTTTAATTATATAGCCAATAATGCTGAAACTTAAAAACTACAGTCATATGCTCAGGATGTATTGTTCACAACTATATGAGCGTTTTCAAGCCCCATTTTCATTGATCGCATTGCTTGTGTTAAATGTCTTTTGAGCCTGAAATCTCTCACTTCATAACATTGACATTTAATAGTCCACATACGCTAGTTTCTTCGGCCATGGCCACAAGTAGTATTTTAGTAATTTTGAAAAGTAAAATAAAATAATTTATAGAATTTTAAAATTTCTAAAACTAAGATGAAATAATGAAAACATGAAAAGTATTTTACTAAATGCTATTAAGCAAAATAAATCGACCCATACATGACAGCATTTCCGTTGTTTTTATTTGTCTGACATAAATTTACTTAGCCATGACAATCAGCAAGTTGGGCTCATTTAACTTAAGAAAAACTGAAAAGTTCTGAAAGCATCTTTAGCAAATCTACAACCAACTACTTTTTCACAATAAGAGAAAAACCAACAAACAACACTTAAAACAACACAGCAAAAACACGAAAAATAAAATTTAATTAACCAGCAAATTTAAGCGTTGAACACGTAAATCTGTTCTAAACACAACATTGTAGTTTTTGTGTGAATTAAAGCGAACGAAAATTAAGAGTTACTTATATTTAGAAATTATAACACTTTTGCCAGCTGGAATACTTTGTTTGAATGGAAAATGGCTGATTGCTATCACTTTTATTTGTTTTTTTTTGAAAAATTTTTTTTTTCTTATCTTTCCGAACTGACATTTATTTTTCTTGAGTGATGGCCAGCAACAATACGCGCACATCTTTTACCTTTGAATGTTGAATTAATGTATGTATGAATGAACGTTAACTCTGCACTCGGCTAGCCAGCTTAAGTGAACGTCATTCATTATTCAATGGTTGAGTTTTTGGAATTTTTTTTGTTTATTTTTTTTTTACGTTTTTAATACGTTTTGTATGAACGAGAAAACTTGAAATGTTTAAATTAACACTTCAACGGAACAACACTTTTTGCTGGGAGGTCGTGGCGGCATATATATAAAAGGCCAAAACGTCTAAACATAAATAATAATAATGATGATTTTTGTTTGAAAATAGACAACAGCAACAACAAAAACATAAACAAACATAAACAAATGATGATGCGCTGATGAAAGCCGTAAATTATTGAGTAGAACGTTGCGCGCACGCTGTTCATTGCACAGTGAGTGAAATTATACCAAAAATTCAGCAAATTTACTGTTTCAATATTAAAAAAAAAAAAAATTGGTGTTGTATGATTGTAGATTATTTAAATTTTAAACAATATTTTTGGGTTTTGCTACATTTAAAGAAAACAAAGCTAAGGGCCTTAATACTATGATGCATGTCATATGACAGATGAAAAATGACATATTCTCTTGCATTTTAAATTAATCTCTTGCAATTAGATTGGTACAGACCAATCTTAGTGATTCATATGTGAAGAAGTATGCCTTTTGAGATTTAATTTGCTTTTGAGTGTAACCCGAAAGGAATAACCTCTAAAGTCTAGTGAGGACAACATGAGATTATTACATTCATTGCCTTCCCCACAACAAAATGCACGAGTACGCAAATTTTTATGGCTGTACCTTGAAAATTAAGTGTTTGACGACATTAAATCTAAACAGTAAGAGAAAGAGTTGCTTGGTTTTAGGTAGCGATTTTAATCTTAGAAATGCTCTTCTGAAAACGAAAATTAGTTTAGCTGTTTTCTTTGTCGACACAGATTGATTTTTAAGGGAGATTTAATGTCATAGGGTAGAATAAAATTTTTAATTATAACAATTATAAGTTAACGAAAAAAATTTTTTTTTTTTTTCAAATTCTAAATTAGTTTTTTGTTCAAAATAAATTATGAAATTTTAAAAAAGTTACAAATTTTGATGAACTTGTATAAAAAAATGTATCATAAATTTGATCTGTTTTTAAACGAATGCAAGTTTCTATTTCAATTTAGTGCTTTAAATGGAGAAGGGCACAATTGAGATAATAACTTCACTAAAGATTTTCGCATTGAAGTACTGAGAATTAGTTTTAGTTGAAGTTGAAAACGATTTTTTTAGTGCTTTATGTGGCAGTAGACAATCAAAAAATTAAAAACTTCGACGACTTTGAAAAAATTTATGTTCAGAATACTGAATTTATAGTAAGTAGAAAATAATGTCTGAAAAGAGTTAAAATTCCCGTTAAATTTTATTTTTTTAATTTTGCTCTATATCGACTTTTTTTCATTCATGCACATACGTACATTAGAGTGGGTCGGCCTCTATACAAAAAAAAAAAGTTTGAAAAAACCACCCCCTATTTTAAAGTTGACCTCGAGAGGATTCCGAAAACAAAAAAAATTTGTTTTTTGGACCGCCGGAAAAACAGCCAAAATGGTCTTTTTTGCATAACTTAAGCATTACATGTCAGATCTTAAAAAATTATATGTCGTTGAAAAGGGCTTTACAAACACTACAATGTGTTCTTAAGACATTTTTATTTTTGAGGGCATATTCAACTAGTAAGCCCCCCATTAGCCCGATTTATACCAACTAATACTTCAACTTTAAAATAGGGGGTGGTTTTTTAAAATTTTTTTTTTCGACCCACTCTAACGTACATACATATGTGTTGAGCACGGACCAGAATCAAGTCGGAACACAGAGGTATGAACGTGTAAAGTTAAAGATCACATATTTTGGTTCCTAGAAGTGCTAAGCAACATTTTGTTTTGTCTGTTTCGATATAGTTCTTTTGTTTAGGTTTTTCATTGCCAATTTTTGTAACCTTTTTTAAACTGCATCTATTTTCAAACTGACTTTGAAACAATGTAACGTTAGAGACCACGTAATAATGATTATATCTTCAAAACAACAAGAGTTATAAGAAATGTTTGTTTGCATAAAATGCTTGTCTTGAGGCTTATTTTCATGTGCACGTAGAAAATTTGTGAAAAGTGTCAACATATTTGCAGAATTGTGCATTGAATTGCAACGTTTAAGAGAAAAATTTGACTGTATGATCATTTTTTTTTTGATAATTTTTTTTTTTTGATAATATATAAGCTACTTTTAATTTGAGTTTTAAGTCTGAAATAAGACAAATCGAATGAAAATTACGATTTTTTTCATACAAGATGACGATAAACCTGAATTGGTTATTTGACACCAACAGTATTGTCTTGTCTTGAAGTTTAAAACTAATAATTTATAAATTATTATTGAAGTCAAACTAATATTAAATAATAGTTTATAATAATTTGATCGTTTATCTTTCATACAATTTTGCTTGAAGGATAGGAAAAGTTAAATATAAACCACTCCAAATAGACAAAAATAGCTTTTTTTAAGAAATTCAGAGATGCACAAGATTTTCCGAAAACTAAAATTCAAACAAGGAAATTTGGAAAAAATCTATTAAATTTCAAATAGTAGGACTCATACAAATCAATGATAATACCCGTTAGGTTGAAAAAAACTAAGTTCTATGCAGTTCTCAACAAGTGGTGGCTCTGGCTATGTTTGTAAAAAATTCCGAATATACGGGTCTTAAGCCCATTTGGTACAGGTTATAACCGACCGTTAACTTCCTAAAGGCAATGACAAATCTCTGAGAAGACATCATATCATATATAGCTTATAAAGAACACGAAAATAAGCCGCTCGGTTCCACATAACTCTTTTTAAGCACATTTTTTGATCAATTTTCTACGATTAATAACACGCACAACAAAATTATTCGTAAGGAGTTCGAAAGTACTTTGAATCACTTAAATGTTAAATTTATTCATTTGTTATTGTTAATAAGTAAGTATGTGTCAAATTTCATGGACATTTAATTTTTGTTCAATTTTTGTTTGAAGTCGAACACTGCGTTGGGACAAGATTTTCATTGGAAGAGAGTTTCAATAAACAACATCTAGTTGTTGGCACCTAAGATTTAGCAAAACTTGACAACAAAAATAATAAAATAAAATAAAATAATAATTATTTTTATTATGTTTTTTGTGAAATTTTTGTTTTTTTTTGCTTTGAGACCAGCGTATTAACAACAAACTTTTTCCATGTGGCGGAGTACTTACATTTTTTGATTTATTTTTGCTAATAACTGCCTTTAACTACAGCTCATTTCAATTAATTTTTTTCTTTGCTTTTTTCCGTTAACTATTTCAATTTCTAGTTCCAGGCAAAAAAACTAATTTCATTTTAATTAAAAAACCAAGTTCATTTTGAAAACCTAAGTAATTCGCCGCTTAAGAGTGGTAATTAAATAAAATTTAATAGACTATTGATAGTTAACAAGTTCTTATTTTTTGAGTTAAATTTAATTAAATATTTTTTCTTTTTTAATAAAAATCAATCGATTTAAGACTAAGATTGAAATAAAATTTTGTTTCTTGTTAAACAGTTTCTTTTAACAGCCACTTAATTAAGTCAAAGTGGCAGACCAACTTTTTAAAACTTAGCTAATAAAAAGCAAATTAATTCTAATAGTAAAATTGTTTAAAGTAATTTAAGGCCAACAACAACAACAGCAAGAACAACAAAAACAAGAAACATTAGTTTGCTGCATTAGTTTGCCAACATTTGGAATACTTAAAGCAAAGAAAGTTTCACTTAATAGCGAGTTAGTGACGACAACGCCGATGACGACGTACGACGCAATGCATCGATATATTGCCATGCAAATGACACATGCAATAAGCAGCATTTGCTGTTGTTGTTGTTGTTGTTTTATACAACAGCACAGTAGCCAGCAACAACACCCAGGCAACAACTTGCATGCAGAACAAATCTCAGACAGTCAGCCATTCCAGTGAGTTGCATTAAAATATTCAGCTAACATTCAGGTGATGGCAACGAGTTAATTAATTGGCAAAAGCGAAACTTTTTTATTTTGTCTGCAACTCTTGCCAGGCATCAGCAGCAACAACAACTAGCAACGGAAGCAGCAAATTAAACAGCAACAAATAAAATCGAAAAGAATCCGCTTGTTTTGCTTTGCTTTTATTTTCTTTTCTTTTCTTTTGCTGTAGATTTCAATGATGATATTTGATTCCATGTGAAGTCTATAGAAATAATATATAAAGTAGAAATGTATTTTTTTTTTGTTTTTCTTTTAATGCTACTGGCAGGTCATTATCATGTGCTGCTTTCTTACTGCATGTGACCAATACAGACACAGTGCATATAAATAGTTTGACCCAAAAAATTGCTATCAACTCGAAATGGAATTGCATTAGCACTAGTTTGTTTTGAACTTAATGTGCTTTTTTTTTGTATGTGCAGAGTGCTGCAGCAGGTGTGCGTGTGCATTTGTGCTGCATGCAACTTGCATCTTCTTCTACTTCTTCTTTTTCTTCTTAAAAATAAAGCGCATCTTCTTAATTATGATTTGTACACTGAGCCGACATAAAGCTTCAAAGCTTCCTTTTGTTGCTGCCTCCAAGTTGTTAAATTATGATAGAGTACATTGCAAAGATAGACCAAGAAATGACGTGTGATCAATATGCTTAATCTTGTTGGAATTGCTTATCGACTGTCATAATGATTAGACCAACTTTCACCCTCTTGATGAGCGGCGAGTTGAACATAAAAACTAAAGTACTTAAGCGTCATTAGTTGTTTAGTTCATTATTATTAGCTGATCATCAACTGCAATTTTTAACTATTGCAAAATTTATTAGCTGTCATATTAGAGACTGTAACAGTCAGTTGATGTCTTAAGTTACTCCAGAAGTGTCAACCACTTTCAGAGTTTACCATTTTTATTATAACCTCTGCAGGTTTTTGTTGTTTATTGCTCTATTTGTCGTGATATTTTTTTTATGACATCAAAATCAAGCATCATATTCCACTTGTCATCTACATATACACTAATACCCCGGTTTGCGTCGCTAATTGGGACCGGAGAAATGCGACGCAAATCGAAACGACGCAAACTGAATCACGTTTACCGATACATATGCACTGATTTTTATTTGATCGGTTCCATGACGTATTTTTAAGCTGGAAAGTTTATTTTTCATTAAAAAAAAAGTATTTTTTATGAATTATTGTAAAAACAAGGTTTTATTAAAATAAATACTTAAAAATTCATGAGAAAAACATTACAATAGCATTAAGATACAAATTAAAAATAAAGAATTCATCATATAAAATTAAAAATTGAGATACAAATTAATAAAAAGGAATTCGTCATATAAAATTAAAAGTCGTAATCGGTGTCTTGATTTGTTATTCTGAGCTTGAATCTAATAAATCTTCCACAGATTGATTTGGCAATCTTGCTGATTTTTTTATGAATGCATCTAAAGTTTGTTGAATTGTTAGAGCTTTTTTTTTCAAATAAATTTCTTTATAGCAATTGATAGCTTCGGTTACATTTCTAGACACCTTTAAACTGCGATCTTCGTCCGGATCATTATTTTCAAAAATTTCCATTCCTTGCGATATCAACTGCATCGCTTCAGAGATTTTAGCAGTGGTAAGCTTTTTATTTTCTGGTTCAACTTCAAGTGTAAGTGTCTCATTGTCCACCGTATTGTTCCTTTCAGCTGCTATCAAAGTTATGTTATTAAGCTCTTCGTCGTATGACAAAAGCTCACTAATGTCTTCTTCTTCCATTCTTTCAAAATTTGCATGTCTTGCTATTTCTGCAAGTTCTTTACAAATGCTCTGAACATCATTAATATCTTCCATATCTTTATTAGCAATACATTCGGGCCATAATTGGCGCCAAGTTCCGTTCACGCACGATTCCTTAACTTCCTTCCAAGATTGGTTTACATTTTCAACAGCCATCCTGATGCTATAATTCTTCCAAAACTCTTTCATCGTGGGCATACTATTATCACCATCAGTTGCTTTTAGAAGCTGTCCAAAAGTTCGTCGCAAATAATAGGACTTGAAGTTGGAAATTACCCCTTGATCCATTGGTTGTATCAGTGATGTGGTATTTGGGGGCATAAAAATAACTTTTATGTTTTCGGAATAATCATCAGAATAAACAGGGTGACTTGGTGCATTGTCCAATAGCAAGAGGACTTTAAGCTCAATATTTTGAGAAGAACAGTAAGCTTTCAGTTCAGGGACGGCACAGTTTTCCATCCAATCTTTAAATAAGGATGCAGTCATCCATGCTTTTTTGTTTGCACGCCAATAAACAGGAAGCTCGTTCTTTTTAACATTTTTAAAAGATCTCGGGTTTTCAGATTTGTAAATTAAAAACGGCTTAAATTTAAAATCTCCCGCTGCGTTTCCTCCTAAAAGAAGTGTAAGTCTGTCTTTACAAGGTTTATGTCCAGGGGAAGATTTTTCCGATTTAGAAATGTACGTTCTTCCTGGCAACCTCTTCCAAAAAAGTCCTGTCTCATCAGCGTTGAAGACTTGTTTTGCAGAATACCCACCTTCTTCAATGATGGCTTTTATTTCATGTTTGAACTTGTCTGCAGCTGCAGTATCTGCACTAGCAGATTCGCCTTTTAATGCAATGTTATGCAAATTTGCACGATTTTTGAAGCGATCAAACCAACCTCTGCTTGCTTCAAATTCTTCAGAAATCTCGGCACTTGATAATGGATAATTTTCCTTAAGGTCGCTAAATAAGGACAAAGCTTTCTTCTGAATTACCATTTGGCTTAATGGCATTCTCCGCTGGTTTTGATCTTCAATCCAAACGCTAAGAAGGGTCTCCATTTTTTCCATTAAAGAACTTCTCATTTTTAAAACTTGTTTATGTTGCAATGACGAGGCACTTTCAGCAAATTTTTTAATTTTATCGGCGTCCCTGGAGCAAATTGATTTTACTGTCGAAGGGGCTAGTTCAAGGCTTCTTCCAATCTCAACAGCCTTTTCCCCAGATTTAAAACGTTTCAAAATGTCCAGTTTTTGTTTCAAACTTATTTGTTTTCTTTTTTGACTCATTATTAAAATATTTCTTAAAACTTCACAGCAGCAAGTGTAATTTGAAACTGAACAATCTTCAGCCAATGAACAGCACACGATCTTCGCATAAGCAAGACTAAAATGAGAAATCCCCTTTTTCTGTTTATGTTTTGTACCCGAAAAAAACTAACTGTATTCATTTTTACTGCCTCACACTTCATCAATGAATCATCGTCGTTGACTAAGAACAACAAACGCAACAATTGATTTTTAGCATAGAAACACAATTTAATTTTCATATTTTCGACGCAAATCGAAACAAAAACGACGCAACTTCGAAGCCACAGAAAATTTTAGAAAGACGCAACTTCGAAACGACGCAAATCGAAGCGACGCAAACCGGGGTATTAGTGTACATACATATTTTGTCAAACGAACTTAAAAAGCTATCTTGACGCATGCGTTTGCATTATAAGCTTATAATAATCTTAATTTAGCATGAAAACTATTGTGGAGGCAGTCAAGCGCTTTCAAAAATATGTTCTTCGGGACACACAGTGTTACCAAAAAGTTTTTTAATTGTTTTTTAATAATTTGTGAGTGACCATGTTAAGTTTTTATTGCTTTCAACCTGCAACTATATTCAAATTAATGTTCAACAGAAGAAACATTGCCATGAAGTGTCATAAGATATGTCAACCCATTTCGTTTTGAGTAAATATTCTAGTATACTATGTGCTTATGAAGAAACCTGCTATATGGTAGAAATATATGGATCTGGAAGTGATAGTTGTAGTTCTGATGTTAACATACCATTATCTGTATTAAAACGTCAATTTATTGCAAGCGAGTTATATTAAATATAGGTTATAAAATTATTTAAGTTTTTGTGTATTAAAGCCTGAAGTAGATCCTAATTATAATAAATTAGAAGAAGAAGAAAAAGTAGATCCTTCGTTATCAAAATTTAATTTTTGAGCCACCTCTAATGGAAAGGGTGCATTAGAGCTCCTTAATTTAATATGAAAACCAAAAGTAATGTGAGTTACCAATTGTTTGTAACGCAAGTTACCGAATAATTTTTAAATTATTTCAAATACTGTGATTTAATATTGCTGTTTTTTAAAAAGATAAACTTATTGAAATCCTGCTGCTTTCATTTATGCCAAACTTAAAATAATCTAAACCTAAATTTAGCAAAAAAATTTGAAAGGAATTTTCTCTCTGAACATGATAAAAATGATCTAAAAATGGTAACGCGAGTTAACCAAGCGCAACTTTCACTGTTTGAATATTATGGTACCAATGAATTTTGTAGGAATTTCTTACATACGAAACCCAATCTTTTCATAAAGAGTGCATTTGTAATTGTTTATCTAATTAATTAAAATTTAAAGCTTAATTTTACTCAATAAAATTTTATGAACGTAACGCGAGTTACCATGGAATTACCCTATAGCGCAAATTAAAAAGCATTGAATCAATTTCACACAACTACGTAATTCCACAATTACAAAAACTCTGATAGTTGAAAAAGCTATGTTCTATCTTCGAAAAAAGCTTCATTCGAAAAGAAGTTAAATAGGTAAATGCCTTTGTTGCTAAAAAAAGAACGATTTGTTCCAAATAAAAACATAATCCAGAAATAGTAAAAAGACTTTTCAGAAGTTCTTGTGACAAATAAAACTTATAAAACTGAGTGGACCACAGCCAAAAACACTAGATGTGGTTGTTTTCATTAAAGTTATTTTTGACAAAATTTTTTAAAATATTTTATTAAAGTTAAGCATTTTTTATCAAATAATTTGTTTGCCAAAAATAAAAGGTTCTTATTGTTTTATCAGTTTTGTTGAGTTTTTGTAAATTTTATATAGAAAAAATATACAATATATATTTATGAGGTAAACAATTTTTATATAAGCTTTTATTTTGCTGTTTTTTTTATGTGGTGACCGTGCCATACAGGTTAAGTGTGTGGCATAGCATGCTTGGAGCCCGAGTTCGATCCCCAGTCGCGGCAAAAGTTTTTTTCAAAACAAAAAGTTTTCTGATCGGTCAGCACCTCTCTGCAGACAATGGCAAACCTCAGAAAGTAAAAAATGCCATGTAAAGATTCTTGAGAGCATGAACTTTAGCCGTTCGAAGTCGGCATAAAACAGTTCCAGTTCTCGGTCAATTGTGTGCAAACATTTAATAACACACACAATACAACTGATCATTAGAATCTCGGTTAAAGTCCTTTCAAGAGCTGAAATGGCCAATTTGATTTTTGGTTTTTTTGTTTTTTATATTTTTTTTATACGATTCCAAGATAAAAAAAGTATAGATACTAAGAATTTATCCTGAAATTTTCCTTAAAAATAATAAAAAGCTAATTATGTTTTTACTTTCAGTACTATCGAAATTATAGTAAAAACATGGTTGTCTTTTAATTTTCCACATACATTAACACATAATGGGTCATTTCCAAACCGGCCTCCCATACAATTTGTTTTCTTGTTTCAACTCAACATATATAAAATTAAAAAAAAATTTTTGTCCAGTTAGTTTGGTTTACTTCAAACTCTTATGGATATTTAACCTGTTCGAAGTATAAAAATGTTAAAAAGCTCACCAAAAAAAAAAAATTTTAACTTTAGATATTGTAAAAATGTATCATCATTTCTGTTAAAATTGAGCTAATCTACTATAATTGACTTTTAAAAAAATTTACAAATTCTTTGCAATTCAAATTTTATTCTTTCAAACATAATTCTTTTTGAAGTTCCATCTTACCATACGATGCTTTGTTCCGGCCAAGTTTTAACGAGCAAATATTTTTCATTTTGGAAGTCAAAGATGTTGTGATGAAATTATATATATAAATTATTTCATATTATTATTATACCTATTTTAACATTCTGCACGTTCTTAAATTTTAAGTCAAGAATCTATTATTATTATTATACTATGTGATACGAACAGGTCAGGCATTTGACGCTTATAAAATTTAGTCCAGAGCTGAAATTTTGTTCACAGAGAGTACTACAATCAACGGATTGTTGGTATTTCTAACTGTTATTTGAACAATAGAACATGTTTAACATGTTGGAAAATTAAAAGATTTTGATCTTTAAAGCTCAACCCAATCTGAAAGCAACAAGTAAGAAATAAAAAAAAAAATCGATATGTGGGCAGATTAAGCGCAAATTTATTTATTAACATTATCTATATATTTATAAGGAGAGAATGTTAAGAAATTTTAACATTTTATTTTAGGTCACTCTCATACTTTGCCAATTTTACCACACAAATAGCATCGTTTAGTTGTTTGTTTTGACAGTGTCAAAAAAGGAAAAAATTTCTTCTATGTGTCACTAGAAATTATTCGCATGTAGCTAACTGGTTTTTTGTTGCCTTGTACATCAGTCAGTTTCATGGCTGTTGCTTGTTTCGCTTTCGTTTGACCGCACTGTACAGCATAAAGCGCGTTTAACTTTTTTATGTGCGCAGCAAAAGGAAGCGGATGTCTAGAGATATTTTATTTTATTTGTATTGAAAGAGAAATTTCTAAAATTTAATGGTCAACTAAGCAGAAATATTATTGCTAATAATTCATGGATCAAAGAGATGGCATGCCTGCGCCCTAAAATATTGATAGTGGCTAATAAAATGCCATCAATGCAGTCACGACTTCAACGAATGTCAGCAAAGTCCCGCCACTCGAACAGCATATAAATAACAAAGTAGAGCCTCTGTCATCTTTGTCGCTATAGCCGCATTAATTGACAATATTTATCAACAAAGTTAAGCATGCAACAATAATTAAGTGTTTCGGCTAAGATTTAAAGCTTTTCATATATGTTGATGATGTAGAAAAACCAAACATGCTATTGAGTGAGTGTCTGTTAAAGGATAAAAAAAAAAAATAAAAAATAAAAATCAGCAACATCTAAGATAATAACAATTTTCTCAAAATCTTAGCAAACAACATCAGTTGCTGCCAATGTTGTTGGTATTATAAAAAAAAAAACTCTGCATATGTTGCTGTTGAGGAAGAAAAAAAAAAAAAAAATTCAAATAAGTTAGAAAATTGAAAAAGAAACTGAAATCGGAAAATGTTTGCTTGCATTTTTTTCCGGCCAAAACAGTTGCTTGAAATGTTGTCTGCCTGGCTACTGCTGCCTTCAACTGCTGCTGTTGTTGCAGTTGATGTTCTTGTTGTTGCGGCAGGCAGTGTTGGTGGCAGTGAAATCATCAAGTGAACCCAGTTTCATTTCATTTGGGGCTTTCGTGTCATCACTTTAGCAGTTTTTCCTTATTTCATTCATGCATTCATGCAGTTGTTTGCTTTTTACTGATTGCTGTTGTTTTTGTTGTTGTTATTTAGCATTCATTGAGGTCAGCCAGGCTATTCATCCCCGCTGTAGTTTTTCCTAGCACTAAATAATATTAGCCGGACGTTGCAAATTGTTGCAAATGCCATGCAGCAATTGTTGCATGCTGTTGCATGCTGCTGCTGACAAAATCATTTTCAAATTGTTGTTATTGTATGTTTATGTTGTTGTGAACAAAGTGCCTTAAACAAACTACAGCGCCAGCAAAAACACAAAAAAAAAAACACAAACAAAATTAAACACTTCTTGTCTATGCAAACGTTTACGTTTGACATTTTGTGCCTGCTGCTGGATTAGTTGATGTGCTGCTGCTTGATTGGCCTCTGCAGTTATTTTGTTGTTGTACCTTTAATAATCATTGTAGAGCTTGTTTTCTTCTACAAACAGTCAAGATCTTAGATTTTGCGTGTGGTAAAAATAGTAATTATTTTAATACTTTTAAATTAATATGCATTATTAAAAGCAAGTTTGTGTCTTAAGTCTTTCGTTATTTTCTGTCTATTTGCATGAACAGTTTTTAACTGCATTATTATTATTATTATTATTATTATTTTTATTGTTATTCAACTGATTAGCTTTCTTCTTTCACTTTTGCAGGAATTCAATGATTATTTTGATTTGCGGCTTTAGCTTTGTTATAATTTGTATGACTTATTGTTGCATTAACATTAAATAAGAAACTTATGCTAAATTAATATATTTAAATGCTGCATATGTTAAACTGTTTGATAACGCACATAAAAACTATAGCTATAGCGCTGTTTTAGTTTGTTATGAAGGTGTGTGAAGACTTTCGATTTTATTTGTAATCTTTAGATATATATTTGTTTTTAATATGAAGTCAACAGTTGCTGGTGTTGATTTTTGCCTTATTTGTATAATTCATTCACTTTTGTCTAGTTTAATAATAAAATATATTAAGTTTCAACTGGAAATAGCCACTTTCATTGAGAAGGCGTTAACGACTTGTTGGTTGATAATAAAGCAGTCTTTATATAGAACTTGGAGAAAGTGAAAACGAAAGATTAAAAGATAGGCTTTTGTATTTTGTAAGCATAAATCTTTGCCAGAAGACATTTCGTTGAAAGTCAAAATGAGCACGTATATCAATTTGATGTCTGCTTTAATAATGCTAAATATTTTAATTGCTCTGATTCTGCATCTTCTTTATTACGTAACTGTCTTTACTAGTTAAATTTATAGATAGCATTGACATTAAAATATATTTTCAAAGTAAGAAATTTTTACCATTTTTTGAGCCAAATTTAAAGCAAAATAATACATAATAAGTAAAAACCAGGCATGCACGTTAACGTTAATTTTAACGGTAACCGAAATATTTTTTTTGTTTCGTTGAAACGAAATAAAAAAATAACGTTAATTCAAAAAACGAAAAATATTTATTTCGTTTCGGAGAAAACGATATAAAATTTTTTCGTTTTTTCCCAATCAACCGTTGAAAATAACGTTAATTTCAACAAAAAAATTTCGTTTTTTTTTATATCAGAAGAAATTTTTTTAGCATAGGAGAAAATTATAGAAAATTTTTCGTTTTTCAACGAAACGAAATTTGCTTTGATAAATTTTTAACGTTATTTAAAAAACGAAATAATTTTGATAATTTATTTTTCGGTTTCAACGAAACGAAAAAATTTTGTTGATTTCGTTGAGCATGTCTGGTAAAAACACATTAAATAATTAAGAGAAACACATAGGCTCTTGATTATAATAAATTTGAACCAATTTCATGTTTTTACAAATTCTTGTCTAATTTTACTCATAAATTTAAACTGTTAATATATTTAAATTATCAAAAAAAAAATTCAAAATCTAACTGCTTAATTTTATTTTTTTGCTTTTTGTCAAGTTTTTAGCTTTTTCTGTAAAACAAATAAAAAGTTTATTTTATTTTTGCTGCTCTTATCCGAAATTAGAATGATTTTTTCTCATTTGAAACATATTATCTTAAACGTAATCATAAAAAAACAAAATATGTTAAATACGTTTTTTACATATTAAACACTATTTGGGTCAAATTTTATTAATTTATACAAAATAAGAACTCCAATAATATGTAAGCTATGACATTGTTGTTAATAGCTAATATTTCTTTATGCGTTATTTATCAATATTCTCATGGTTGAAAGTTGCTTTATGAAGTTCTCACAAAATTGGCTGAATACCAAATGAGCTGTTAAAAACTCAGACGTTCGTGTATACTGGATATTAAAATTTTCAGTAGAGCGTGAATTTTGTTTATACAATACTGTAAGCAAAAAAAAAAAAAAAATGGCCAGTCAGCCCTTGAAAGGACTTTGACCGAGCTTCTTATGAGCATTTGTGGTTTGTGTGTTATTAAATATTTGCACACAACTAACCGAAAACTGGACCTAATGCCGACTTCAAACGGCTAAAGTTCATGTTTTCAAGTATTTTACATGGCATTATGTATTGTCAGAGGTTTGCCATTGTCAGCAGAGAAGTGGTGACCGATCAAAAAATTATTTATTGAAAAAAATTTGCCGCGAGTGGGAATCGATCTCGGGCTCCGGGCATGCTAAGTCTGAAATATAAATAAATTTCTTAAGAAACTGTGCACGTTATAGGTATGTATTTTGAAGTTTTTGAAGATTTTATTTCTGTAGGATATATAGTAGAAGGATCTATAGGGCTGGTTGAACGTTTCCTCTAAGACGCAATGTTTGGGCTATATTTGTTAAGCATCGAGCCAACGCGTTGGGATAATCTTGCAGTTTATGCTGTAAGCATTGTTTTACGTAGATGATTTCGTCTCATACCATTGGTATGTCAAGGTTGTTGTGTAAGTTATATTTTGTCTATACCAAGGTACTCCAGTAATTGTTCTGAGAATTTCATACCGAGCCCTCTGTGTAAGCTCAATATAGCTTTTGGAAGCTTCAACCCATACTTTGATACCATATGTTCATATCTATATAATTAATAGGCTAAGGTTTTTTTTGTGACTTCAATTCCTCCCAGACCAATGGACAGATTTTATCGCTTCAGATGTCATTAAAGTAGTTTTAGTTTTAGTAGATGTGCAAACCACTTTTAAAAACTGTGATTTCGCTTCGGGAGGTTCTCAACCTTTTAAGACTGAAATAAAATTTTTGCAAAAAAATTCGCTATTTAATCGATTTTAAATTTAGTTTGAGAAGAGCTTATAAATTGATCGAATTTGAATTTTTTTTAAAACTAAAAATTTTCAAACCAAAATTATCTTTTATGCATTCTTCAAATGTCAATTGTCCAAAAAATGCAGTTCCAAAATCAAAAATTCCACTTTCCGAGCAAACAGCTCAGTTAAATTTAACGGTTTTCAAATTTTTTTTGTAATTATCTATTCTAAAGTATTTTTAATGTATTTTCTTGTTATTATTGTCTTTAGTTGTTTAACGTGTATTTTTATCAAACGCCAATACAGAGAAAAAAACTCTCTGAATTTTAAAGTCCTATATTTGAAAGCGAATATCTCTGCCACTTTTAAAAAAATTGCATTTATTTCTTTTTTTGTATTTAATTGCAATAAATTGACTTAAAAAAAATTTCAAAGTTTTTACCGTTACTTTATTATTTATATCTTAATCATTGCCTTTAAAAAGAGACCAATAAAATTAATTTTTTCTCAAAAATTGGATGAAAAATTGGATGAAAAATTGTTTTTGTTGTAAAAATAAAAAAATTTCAAATTTGCATTTTTGATTTTCTTTCATTGTAGACAGTTTATTTAAGACGAATTTGTTTTTGTTTGACAGAAAAATTAATAAAAACTATGTGTCATCGAAAAAACAAGGCTACTCCCTATGGTTTTTTGCTCGAAATTTTTTTTTTTAAATGTTGTTCTTATATTTTTTTAATCTTCAACAATCTTCAAAAACAATATATTTGAAGAAAATTTCATTACAGCTACAACCAATTTAAAGTTTATTTTTAAAAGTGCTATTCAGCTTACGATTGAATACTTTCAACAAAACAATATTAATCTTAATTTCTTTAGAAATAAAAGTTCACTTCCCATTCCCTTTATTTAGCTCTATGCTCAGTCTGCCCTCCTGATGTTTTTATTATTGTGGTTTTTTTTAACTACACTGTTTGAATTCTTGATAAATTTCACTCTCATTGCATGAGTTGATTCAATCTTAAGACTCAAAAGCAAACAACTTTCTTTCACACCATCTAACCTGCAGATAAAATTCTACAACCTCAAAAGCAAACATTGCTACAACAACAACAACAATAATAATAAAAGCGCCACCAGCAGTTGTTGATCCTGCTGGCGTTGGCATTTTACATTAAAGCAACTCAAAGTCAAGGAGCATGTGAAGCTTACAACACACAAAAAAGAAACAATAATAAAAATGAAAAAAAAAACTCATACATTCTGGCAGTTTCACTTTTAGCAACAACAAAATCTTGGCCAAAATATGCCAAAAAAAAAAAAATAAAAAACACAAAAATAAATGCCAAATTATTGGTAAAAAAAAACAACAAAAACTGGAATATCAATGAACCTTTGAGTGCCAGTTAAAATAAAGCTGAAGAAGCAGCAGATGAAGCAGTAGAGGACTTAACGGTTTAATGTTACTCATGCCTGAGCATACAAAGTTTACATTGCAATTTTGTCAATACAAATAAATAAAAAAAAAACACACACACACACAAACAGCTGTATTAAGATGTGCATCAATTTGGCAAGCATAAACTTTCGCCGCTCTGCTAGCTGCCTGCCATAAATAAAAAGCTTCTTTATATCAAGAAGGAGTTGCCATGCCATCAAAATTTATTTATTTACGGTTATGTTGTTCTTGCTGTTGTTGTTGTGCTGCAGTGCAGCCCACTTTGCCAACAACACTAGACCGGGTAGACTAAAGGCGCTTGTTGTTCAGGTATTTGTTTGTTTAAACTTTAGCCCGCAACAGAACAGTTAGTTCAAAGCAAACGTGAGGCGTGATAAAAACAGTGAAAAAGTTAAAAACATCTTAAATGAGAAAAATTGCAAAAATATCCAGCAATTGTGCAGAGCAATTAATTTGTCTTGTGACACAATTGTTGTTCGTTAGCTACCTGTTGGTGTGACATTCGTAAGCAACAGTATTTTACAAATAAATTGTAGCTATTTTGTTGTTGTTGACGTTGTTGCTGCAAGCATCTGCTGACAGTGCTACGAAGAAGAACACATCAATTGATTGACAGCAAGTTGGCAACTCTTGTCCATCTAATAACATGCGAACACAAAAGCTTATGTACCAAAACGTCAAAACGTCAGTCATTTAAAGAGAGAAAAATTCGAAAAAAAACACAAGCTTATTCTTTAGTTAGTAAAGAAAAAGTTGTCTCTAAATGAAATCAAAAAAAAAAAAAGGAAAAAATTCTTATTGGAAAACTAAGTGATGGACTGTCATACAAACATTCCTAACTGCAGCAAATAGTTTTTCATGCTCAACATGCAGCCAGCCAGCCAATTGAGCTTTCATTGACGATTTATAATTTTTTTTTTTTTGTTTTTTCTATATCATTCCTGTTGCTTGTTGTTTGTCAATTCTGTTAAGTTTTTTAAAAAAATTGCTTAAAAGTTGCAGCGTCTTTGGTCTGCAATTTCTACGCTTTCAGCTGGCTGCTAGCCCATAGATTTTCTTTTTTGGTCAAACTTGGCAGACTGGTTAATTTGGCAATTTAGCTACTCTTCAAGTTTTGTTTCTATCTAATTGACAAGCAGCAGTCACAGCTACAGCTGCTGTTGTTTCCAACATTGTTGCTGTCAATATGATTAGGGAAATGGCTACAAATTAACCTTAATTGATTAGCTGACTGCGACTGTGGCTCGTCTACGTCTGTTCTGCGCTTTGCTCTCGCTTATGCTATATTAACCTATTAAGCTAAAATATTTTAATATTTGGTAGCATATTTTTGTTAACTTAAATATTTTTATAATTTTCAAAAGTTGTTTTTTTTCCATTTTAAAAGAATTTCAAATGTTATCTGGGGTTGTAGCACAGTAATTCGCTTCGCGTTAATCAGCGGTATCTTTACTTACCATTACCTTGTGCCCTTGTGCCCTTGTGCAATTATGTTCATTTTTTATGTTTGGCTTAATTATAAACATTACTGTTATAAATCTAGAAAGGCGTGGAAAAAAATGAAAAAACCAAAAATGTGGAATTTCAATTTATCATTCAGCTAATGCGGGCATATTTTGCAATTAGACAATTACAGAAATTAAGCTAAATTATAAGTAATGCTTAAGTGAACTTAGAGCAAGCAACAGCAGTTGGAATAGTACTAGTGAGCTAAATTGAAAAAAAAAATATGAATGAATTTGACGGTAACTTAAAAGAAACAGTAATTTAAGCTCAAAACTTTGCATTTGTTCTAGCTCATTAGGCAGTCAGATGGCTAATTAATATTCGGAAATAGCTGTTATGCTCTAAATATGCAAAATTGCTAGCGTGGGATATTGAATATTGAAGTTTCAAGCCAAATACTCGTAGGAACTAAGGTTCAAGCATGCAAACTGAAGTTTAAAATAAAAGACTTAAGACACAAACTTTGCAGCTAATGAACAAATTTATGCTTATGTGTTTAGTAAAAGTTTTTTGTGCGCAGTGGATATAAGAATATTTACTTATGCATCTATTTAGTCGGGTAGCGGATATAAGCTATATATATCAAAAACAGTCATTCATCGCACAAAGTTGTCTCACTTATCTAAGAATATTATAATTCTTCAAATTCATTCATAAAATGTCCATGCTTTGTATGTGAACACAACGCATTTGCTTTAAAATCATGTCATCATTAAAATCATATTAATAGAAAAAGTTGTTTGTTTTATCAACATTTTATTTATTTTCTCTGTTAGAGTCAAAGAACCTATAAACATTGCATTTCGAAAAGAATTTCTGACTTCTTTTACAATAAAATAAAATGTTCTTTAGTTTATTTCATTCAATAATCGATTAACTTTTTGAGTTCAGCATATCTGAATATTTATTTTATAACATAAACTTAATTAATTCAAATTCTTTTCGAATAGCATTAATTGAAATTGTTACTTTATGTTAAATATGCTGAGTGTTAAAATACCGTTCTTATAAGAAACTTTTTCTTTACGAGTTGTTAATGCACTTTTTTACTTGTTTTATACTAACTTAATTAAAATTTGAAATTTTAAGAAAAATTTCCTTGTGAACTAAAACTTTGGATAGAAAGTTTTTACGACATTCAAAGGGAAAAAGAAAGAAAACAAGTTGGCCTTCTCAGCGTTTGAAAGGATTTTGATCGAGCTTCAATATTATAAACAATTACGTCTTGCGCTTGTAAACAAATTTTTAGAAAATATGTTTAACTTGTTTCAATTTTTTGTATCAGATGAAAATTGAATCTGTTATCTCATGAATACACTAACGCATTTAGCCAGGATCACTAAAGACAAATAATTTTTAAATAATTAGTCGGACTTAATATATCTCTTAGCCCAAACATTTTTAAATGTGTAGGTAAAAGAGACAATAATTATACTCTAAATATATGGTATTTATTATTTAATATGAATTATTTTGCACATTACCACAAAATACTAATCCCTTGACTGATCATTGATCCTTTCAGCAGCTGAATTTTTATTTTATGTTATTAAAATTTGCATATAATAAACATGCATGCAATACGAGGCCTGTTTTTCAACTGGGTTGTTATGACAGCTGTTATCTCTCAAATGGTTAATCCATATGTCGTTTGTGTTCAGTATTCAAAATGACTAAATCTTGAATAGACTAACTCCTAAACAATGTTTATTAATTGTTGAAAATTTCTACCAAAATCAGTCATCAGTTAGAGAATTTAACAAAGGGGAAAAAAAATTGTGTTTAGCGACGAAGCTCATTTCTGATTGAATGTCTACGCTAACAAGCAAAATTTGGGCCGATGAATAACAAGAAGCAATCCAAGAGCTTGTGAAGCTGTATACAATTCGAACGATTGGAACATTTAACCCTTAATGGACGACAAACAAATCGCTGAGAATTTAAAAATTTTTTTTGTGGAATTGTCATCAGCGATGGCTTTCACAAAAGTGAAATAAAAAGTGAACAAAAGTGAAATAAAAAAAAGCTAATAATGAACTTATTCCTACTGGGTAGTCTTACTTAAATTGTAATGAAATGATTTGAACGTTGTCAAAGCTTTAGAGCGAGAAATATCGAATGAGTGAAAAGCTCAGAGCGATACTCAACTCGAGTTTTCGGATAGCGGAATCTATGAGCGAAATATATAAAAGAGGGATAAATAATAGCTCATCGCACTGAATAGTAAATAAAAGAGCGTTCAAATTTGTTTTGTTCATGAATGAGGAAAGCAAAATGAATCGCTCGCAAGTTGAGTAAATTTGTCTTCTCTTTTGCGAGTTTTTCCGAACCCTGATTTAGTTGTAGGCACCGAATTATCATTCCAAATAAAGATTTGCATCAATACATACATACATTTATTTAGAAATCAAAGTAGATAGCTCTTATTGGATCACCCTTTATATAAAGTGACCGGAAATTAAATATTTGAAATAGATTTCGTGTCCTTTTTTTAATTTTTACCTCGAATATGACATGGTTTTTTTTATAAAACAGTGTGTGTTTATTCAAAACATCTCCCAAGTTGATAAAAGGTGAACAAATTGAAAAACAGTAAATTTTATCTTTGACTATGCCGAAGAATTTAGTGAGAAATCAATTTTCAATATATTTAGGTTATATTATTTTGATGAGAACTTTGTATGGGAGATACACGTTGCTTCATCCAATTTCTCCAATTCTCCATTTAAGCGTACGCTTTAAATATCTTGTCAAAACATTAATTTTTGTGGAATTTATTAATGTTTTGTTATTTTACTGACATCATTTTCTGCGGGAGGTAGGGATAGTATTCAAATTTGTTCTGAATTTCAAACTTAGCGCATATGTTAAAAATGAAAGATTATGCCAACAAATTTCAAGTCAAGAGATTTATTTTTACTTCTTAATTTTTAGTATTTATGACGACATTTTGTATGGGTGGCAGGGGTGATTTAATTCCGTCACAGCGTGCATATTTGAGATAAAACCAAATCAGCTATTTAGAAGTAGTGTTTCGATTAAGCTTATATTCAATATAAAAAGCAAGCCTTTACCAAGCACGTTTGAAAAACACTTGCCTAGGTAAGTAACTTTCAATTTGCATTATAAAGGGTAATTTAAAAAAAAAAAATATTAAATGTTTGCACACAGTTGACCGAGAACTGGACCTACATGTTTTATGCCGACTCCGAACGGCTAATGTTCATGTTCTCAAGAAGCTTTACATGGCATTATTTACTCTCTGAGTTTTGCCATTGTCTGCAGAGAGGTGGTGACCGATCAGAAAAACTTTTTATTGAAAAAACTTTTCGCCGCGCTGGGGATCGAACCCGGGCTCCGAACATGCTAAGCCACACCCTTAACCTGCATGCCACGGTCACTGCATAATATTTTTATAAGGCAATTTTTAAGGCGTTAGATAAGGGTAATTAAGGGTAATTTTCAAGGCGTTTTTAAAATTAAAAAAAAGAACAGAAAATTTGAAGTTGTTAAAAATAATTAAAAAAAAAAATTGCCATTCATAAAACCTCTTAATATATTATTTGGAATAAAAAAACACAACCTTATAAATATTTTTCCGCAGTGGTACCATTTGCTGCTAGTTCAGGGCAATATTAGGGAAACATCAGCAGAAAAAGGATAAGCTTCCTAAGCTAAGGGGACGAGGCAAAGATAATACAAAAATGTGGTGCTAGTTTCTATAAAGACAACTTTTAAACAACATTTCGTAGAATTCAGGATAGTTTCTGCCGATACAACTCAAGAAGCAAAACTGAATTTTAAATTGTTTTTCGAAGCTTATTTTGAATCGAATTGCTTTCTAGCTAAATATTCGTTTAAATTTAATAACATTTTTCCAAACAAGGCCTTAACATAATAAATATTATTTATCTTGTAATTCGTAAAGCTATTATCACCAACATAGTCTCACTTACCGAATTGATAATGTGTCAGCATATCAGTAGCGACTGTTCATCTCTCACTCTATAATGCGTCTGCTTAATTGCATTAAGCAGAAATTAAGTGCTGTTCTAAACCCTTTATAACCAAATAAAGGGTTCAGAACAGATCCGGTAGGGTTTCTCAAATAAAAACAAAAATATATAGAAATATTTGAAAAGAGTTTCTCTAACTGTTGAGTCAGTGATCATAGTAATATGTTTTTAAATTCAAAAACAAACAAAAACAAAACAAATTGGCCATTTCAGCCCTTGAAAGGACTTTGACCGAGCTTCTTATGATCAATTGTATTGCGTGTGTTATTAAATGTTTGCACACAACTGACCGAGAACTGGACCTACATGTCTTATGCCGACTCCGAACGGCTAAAGTTCATGTTCTCAAGAAGCTTTACATGACATTATTTACTCTCTGAGGTTTGCCATTGTCTGCAGAGAGGTGGTAACCGATCAGAAAAACTTTTTATTGAAAAAACTTTTCGCCGCGCTGGGAATCGAACCCGGGCTCCGAACATGCTAAGCCACACACTAAGTTTTTAAATTCAGTCTACTATTTAATTGTTTTTAATATAATACAATTGGAAGCAATAGCTGAGACATCTAAATATGTTTCTTCAATTCTTTTTGTTTTCCAACAAATGACTCACATCTTTCAGCAATCAATACAAGAAAAAAAAAAAAAAAACACAAAAATAAAATTTCAATTATAAGCCCAATTGGTGTAAAACCTAATCTTATAAGCTTTCCCTTCATGAAACAACATAAAAAAAAAAATTTAAACATAAAAAGTTTGAAGCTTAGAAATAACTGTACAAGCGCGGCTGAATCAAATTTATACAATTTAATTATAATAATCCAAAGCAATGCAGCCAAAAGTCGTGACAATACTCACTGAATGACTGAATGACTGAACGATGCTCAAGTTAAAGCCAAATTCAAGTGTAGCTCACACTCACAGCAAAAGTGTGGCTAAATATAGCGCATGAAAATTTGTTATAAAATAAAAATAATATAATTGAAAACTTTCGGTTTTCTTCAAATTTGATTAGTTCTTTTGGGTAAACCACTTTATGTTTTGAGATAAAATCCACTTTCTGTTACATTAAAAAGAGTGTAAAGTGTTTATGGCAATATCGTGCTAACTGAAGCTGATAAACAAATCAACTGCCATGCCTGTCAGTCAGTCAGCCAGACAGCCTATAAGTGAAAATTACATATTTTAAATATGAAATTTTTCTACACTAATATAACTTTTCATTAGCATTTCAAATTTTTAAAATATTTATCGTCATTGGCTGTTGCTAATTTCAGTTGTTCCAACATAAAGCATGCATTTTATGACCAACTGTTTAAAAGTTGAACAGCAACATATGTATATCTTGTTTGAGAAATTTGCTCATATTCTCAATGTGTGACAAAAAGGAAAAAGTTGGTTAATGAAAGTTTTTGTTTTATGACCAATAACAGTTTTCATTTTCTATTTAAAGGGTTTCAGTTTTGGTTATTTCAATTCATTTGCTTTGTATTAGCTTTTTGTGTCTCTTTGATTTTCTAGGTCAAGCGAGCGGTGTTAAATTTAATTTCTTTTAAAAAACAATAACTCAAAAGATTTGTTATTAAAATTATTATTTGTAAACATATTTAATTTAATAAGCATTGCATTTGAACTTTCACATTTGACAATTTAGCAATAATAATTTATTTTAGCTATAAATTGTTAAAGAAATCTGTTTGTTTTGTTTTTGGTTACGAAATTGAAAAAGTTCGTTGCTTAAGTCTTTTGTTTTTATAGCTGTAGCTAAAGACTTTTCATGGCTTTGTGCTGAAAGCTTGAATTAAGCCGCATAATTTGAACAAAAGTGTAGAGTTTTTATTATGTCGTTTGTCAATGAAATTTGCGCTGTGCAAAAAAAAAAAAAACAAAATCAATAACTTGCACAATAAACTAATAAAATAAATACTTACAGTTAATTAGGCCTTGTAGGCATATCAGCTGTAGCTGCGACAGCGTAGCGGTTATGAATTTGAAAGTTTGCGGTTTGTTGTTTAAGATTTTTTTTTTTATTAACATGCTGTTTGCTGCTAGAATTTCAAAGCATATAAAAAACGCTTTTTATACCGCTATTTATTTTGCTACTTTAGCTTGGCATTATTTAAATTATTTTTGTGCTAATTCCAATTTTTCTTAAATTATTTCCACGACATAAAAAATAACCCATTTAACCAGCAGGCTGCGCTGCTACGCTCCCACTATAAAGTAATAGTTATAGTGCAAGCAAAAAAAAAAATGCTCACCTACATCTTTAAGCAGCTTATCTTAGTTGTCTGTCACAACAGCGCTAGAAGTGTGACAACAACAATAACAGCAGCAAAAACTTTGTTTGTTTACAGCAGCAGCAGCATCAGCAGCAACTAGTTGTTGTCAGCGTAGACATTTAGGTGCCAGGCAAGCTGATGTGAAAGATTGCCTCGTATCCAGCCCACTCCCTGCTCCCCACACAGCTGCTGTCATTCATTGTTTGCTGCCCATTTTAGCTTAAATTCCGCACATCAGTTGTTTTTATTGCTATCACAGCATCATAGCACAGCAATTGCAGCAGGTGACATTGGAATAATTTAGTTTTTTTTTTTGTTTTTTTCTTTGTGTCTACTTTGGTCTTCCGCCAATGCAACAAAATTTATTTGCCTATATTTGCTGCACAAAGTGTCGCCATTGTCTGTGTAAGCGTAGACAGACATACTGTTGCTATAGCTGGCTGCCACTGTTGTTGGCTGCTAACGCTTTTGGAAAATTGCCATTAAAGTGGCTTGCATTATTATTATTAGGTCTTCCATTTAGCTGTGCTTTTTTTTTTTTTTTGTAACTTTAAGCTGCATTCTGTGTTAGCGAAAGTTGACCTAGTGAGTTTGGCTTTTTTGCTAACTTATTTAAAATTTATATCTTTTTCTAGCTTAATTTACATATAAAAAAAAAAACGCCTTAAATAGCATGCTAATACAGGTTGAAAGTTCCTGCAGTAAAATGGAAGGCATTAAAAAATTAATAAAACAAACATAAATAGCTGCTTTTAATGACAGCAGCATGTTGCAGAGCGATTACAACAAATTTAAGCAACATTTTCCAGCGCTTAATCATGTGACACAAATTGTGTAGCTGCTGTTGTCTCTTTGTCATGTTTAAATATTTTGATAAATTTAAACTGAGTTGAGAAGTTGTGGTAAAGAAAATGCTTCTTCCATATTAAGTATTATGCAGAAATTTATACATTCCAGTCAGTAGTTTATTAAGCTTTACAAGTTTTGTTGACTTCATTGACTCATCTGAACTGGCTTCATTGGTTTGAGCTTATCATTGTTTTTGTCATTATTAGTTATTTGTTTTTGAGGTTTTTTTTTTGCAATTGTTCACAAAAGAAAGTTGTTTGATATTCTCTGCCAAATTTATACAAATTTATGCGCATTTTTTCAATTTATAGAATTTCTTTTGAGTTTGTCATTGACAGTGTAGTGTCAAAAATGTGAATTATTCACTAAATGTCATCGATTACTTTTACTTTGTTTTAACATTTTCGAATTATAGTTGGGTTGTTGCGCAGTTGAAACACGTACATATTTGATAAATAAATAAAATGACAATAAGTGAATGTTGAGCTACCGATTAGCCTTAACATTGACAGTAAATAGCTGGGCAAAGATCATGAATGGTGACATGTGTTGATATGCTTTTTTCAATTAAATTTATTGTTATTTATATATTTTACATTTGTTTAAAAACTATACATTTTCCCATAGAGCGTGTTTGATATAATTTTTTTTTTTTAAATATTAGTTAACTATACATGAGCGTAAAATATTGTTTAACAATTCAAGTTTTTTTGACTTGATACAATAACAATATATTTCCAGCAGTTATATTAAACTATGTTTTTATTTTGTTATGAAGTTTGTTATATTTTAAAATACTAACATCTGTGTCAGATTAAAATAATCAAAAGAAGTATGATGAAGTTTTCTATGTAATTCGCTTGTTCACAGGCATTATTAACTAGTTTCACATTTTTTAATGGATTTAAAAAAAATTAATTATTATGTATGACACAACTATGTAAAATATTCCCACATAAAAACTGAGCAGCTCGTATATAAATTTTGTCCACTATTTTAGGTAAAAATGTTACATCATTTCATATATTTCAAAGTCTTAGACATAAATTAAATCTTTTAAAAAAAAGTTAATAGTTAGAAAATTTTACAAAGTTCTGAATAACTGATCATATGAAGCTCGGACAAAGTCCTTTCAAGGGCTGAAATGAAAAAACAAGTCCATCTTATAACAAAAAAATATTTGTCAAATAATTTAAGTTATAAGTTCACTTCCCCGCCTAACTTCCATACAACTGGAATAGTATTGTGGGCATTAGTTTGGTTATATGTCTGCTTTACTTAATTGTTTGAACACCCACTTCATTTAACATTAGAAAAATCAACTAAAAAAATAACAAATTAAAAGTTTTGCAGTGAAATATACATATTATTCTGAATTAGAATTCTCCGTTACAGTTCTGTATACTTAAGAAATTTTAATACAACAGCGGTCTTAACATCCTCTTAATACATCAAATTGGACAGTATATATTTGGATGGTTGTCTCAACGACTTTATAAATGAATCTCAATAAATTAAAAGTCTGTGCAATAAATCTTCGTTTGTATCGATTCTAGAAACTTTTTGTCTAAAGCATTCTATAAAGTATCTGCTAACTTTATTTCTTGCTTCTTGAACTTTTTCATAAAGCTGGTCACTCAGAAGTATACATTAACTTATTATTCTTTCGTTTATTATATTATATTTCGTATTTAAAACACTTAGTTTAAATATAAAAACACTAATTTCCAGGTGAAATAATTTGGTATATATAAGATATATCCTACTGTAAATGGCATTGTATATATTTTTATGAAAAACATTGTTTTTTTCTATAAATTTTTCTGTCGTAGTCTTTTTTGCATATTAAAATAAAAGTTAATAATATTATTAAAAATATAAAAAAATTTGCTTAGGTTAGGCGTAGTCCTGGAGCGTAGAATTACAATTTTTTTTCGTTTATTAAAAGTTCCAAATTTCATGACTTTTCAAAGAATTTTTAAAATTGAAGCATATTTTTAAATAAGTCAGTTTTTTAAAATTAAAATTTTAATAAAAGCTACTTTTAGTGACCTCTGTGTAACGCCTTTATACATTTGTTCAGACATAACTGCTCAGATAACATGTACTTTCAATGGTAAGCGGGAGCCAGAATAGTTCAGTAGACCCAGGCTAAAAGAATTCATGAAAATTTCCTATAAAATTCCCAAATCCATGCAAGAACGCTATCAGAAACGTTGAAATAGTTTTGAATTCATGAAATTTTTATTTTTCAGTTGTTCTAAAGTAACAAGTTTCTTTTATAAATCATCAGCACTTTTTCGTCAACGAAGTCTTGGACTACTTCTGGTATACGGGGCTTTGTTAAACCCACGAAATTAAAACAACCATGTTATGAATAAACAACTAACCACTTCGCAGAAACTTCTGCTAATTAATGTGTTATTATTTTTTCGCTTCCATTAAGACAAACTTTAAAAAGAGCATTTTATATGTTGTTCAAAAATATTAAAATTCAATGTTTTCGCGATCAGAAAAAAACGATCAGATTAAATTTTTCTGATTGACAAAAAATGATGCGGAAATAAGTTTCTTTAACTTTTTCAATACCGAATTATCCATTAATTGAAATTAGGCTTAATATTTACATACATAAAATTATAACGCCGGTATTAAAGAAAAATAATGGAACTGAACTACAAAAACTTCAATTATATAAAATAAAACTAAATGACCGAGAATATTGGAGTAACGAATATTCAAATAGTTAAAATCAATAATTGCCAATCACTGCCATTTCTAGTTTCATCTGCAGACCATGGTGTACCTCAAGGCAGTCATCTCGGACCTCTTTTTTTTCTACTTTTAATTAATGACCTCCCGCAGGTTATTAAGTACTCGAGATGTCTCCTTTTTGCGGATGATCTGAAATTATTTCGGTCGTTGGAGTCAGTTAATGATTTCAGTCTTCTACTACTTAATCTAAATTCAATCGCAAACTGGTGTTTGCTATATAATCTTCCCTTGAATATATCTAAATGTCAGTGCCTAACGTTTTCAAAGTCCACGTAACCAACCTTTTTTAATTATTTTATTAGTTTTGTTCCCCTAGAAAGAGTTTCTAGTAAAAATAACTTAGGTGTTCTACTTGACCCTAAACTAAACTTTAAACAGAACATTCTACAGTCGTACCAACTATCCTCTAAAAGATTGAAATCTATTCAACGTAATTTTACAAGATAATTACAAACTTAATTGGAATCTACCATCTGTACCTCAGTATGCTGCTCTTTGTGCGCTAATTAATCTAATCTCCCTAACCATTCGTCCTAAAATTTTTTCCATTATGTTTATATGAGACCTTATTCGTCATAATATTCAATGTCCTGAACTTCTTAGAATGCTTGACTTTTATATACTCCTGCGCAATCCCTCCGCAGCCAATTCCATTTCCATGAACTCGTTCATAGATGTAACTACTCGCAGAATATGCCTATAGCACGCTGCATAAGTGAAGCTTATGATATTTAAGGTGTCTTGGATTTGTTTAATAATGTATCCAGAAAAACTTTCAAGGATCTTCTTTTACTCAACATCCAAAATCCAAACACAAATCCAAAAAAAAAAAACAAAAAAACCAAAACATAATGATTCTTAAGCTCATGAGTGTTTAACTGTTCTCATACGATATGTTTTATATTATTTTTAATTGTTCTCATTTAATCTTTCCACTTATAATAATTCTTCATATGTACTTTTATTTGCTCTGTATGTATATTTCAATTTCTTAATAACAATAATTTCCGTATTTTCTTTTATAATTATAAATAAATAAATAAATAAATATTGGTAAAACTTTTCAACTAGTTTTGGACCAAGTGATGTAAATTTAATTATCTTTATTTTATTCACTCAGTTTTGACCCATTTAAAAGTTCTATGAATAATTACATAAAGACCATTAAACTAGACATCAATAAATCAGATAAGACTGTTTTTCAATTTTATGAAGATCAACCAGTGCATTCTCTCATGAGTTCTCACTTGAAAATACGGTTTTTATTTATGAAATGAAGAATTTTTCGGACACTTTTAGTTCTAAAGAGGTTTTTACCTTTAGTAGATTAAATTATTTATATTTACATCTCAATCGACTTTCGTACATATGGAGCTGACAAATAGTTGAAATGGCTGAAATTGCAGAGTTGTTTCTGAAATGTAGCTAGTTGCAAAGCGTTACCGCAAGTTTCAAGATTTTCCTGATATTTAACCCGAAAGAGTCCGAGATTGCCCTATGGTAATGCAAAATGTGTCGTTACATTTACATGACTACCTCTTAAGCTATATAACAAAACTATAAACAAACAACGGTATTTAAAGCGCAGCATTTGTAGCTTGCCAACAAGTGTAAGTTTGTGTTATTCTAAGTTCAATTAGCGAAGATATCGCATATCACATTGAGGAGACAAAAAAAAGTGAATAAATTCCGTTTTCTGAAATGTCGGCATGTCGGTAAGAACATGCATATATTGGTTATTTTTCCACCAATTTCAGCTATAATTACACCAATCAATAGGTAATGAAATAAACTATGAAGTGCAAATCAAGTTTTGGCGAAAAAATATTATTTTTATTATTTATTTTACATTTTACTCATGGCATTACCATATGGTAATCGTGGGTCGCCTAGGGTACATGTTTTTTTCGCGTTTCTTGTGATTTTCGCTGCTATTTTTTCATTTTAAGTCATGTATTACGTGTTTTAACACTTTTTTAACAACATATTTTGTTCTCATTTATATATTTAACCGTTTTTAGAGGTTTAACATTCCAACAAATGCTTGATCACATTGAACAGCTTTATGAGCAGAAGATCAAAATAAACTGATAGTACCCCAGATAATGTTTGTCCGGCATGGTATCTACCAACTTTGGTAAAAATCCAAAATCAATGGCGCAGCGTCATTCAAAGGAAAGCGGAGCCAAAATAAGTGTACCCCGTACTTGTGCAATCGCAGAATATAAAAAATATATGCGTGGAATAGACCGATTCGACCAAAATTTAGCACAATATCGCATCGCATACAGAGCAAAAAGTGGTGTTCTAGTATTTTTACCTGGCTGATAGATGCTTATGTTCAAAATGCTTGGCAGCTTCATCGAAAAGTGGAACCGACAATGACTCAACTTGAGTTTCGAAGAAAACTGGTAAAAAATCCAAATCAGTTGGTCCGATGTCCTCCCAAAGATATGCCCAGGACACAGGTAGTGTTGAACACACTCTCTGCTATGATCAGACTGGGCATTTTGTAGTACCATCCAATCGTAGGCATTATGCGGGTGAAAGTTGTAAGGTTGACGGACGAACAGCATGTGGAAAATGCGAAGTTGGACTTTGTGTCAAGTGTTTTGCCAACTGCCATACCAAACCATGCTTGATTCTATTTCAAAATATATCCCTCTTTTTTATTTTCATTCATTTTTTAATAAAAACGTGTTAAAACATCTATTTTTTGTGATATTTTCTAAAAACGAAGTCCAAAAATAATTTTTTTATATCATAAAAAACATGTACCCTAGGCGACCCACGGTTACCATATGGTATCGCTTGTTTTTCGCATTTTTCGGAAAAGTGTCTAGTTAATCGAAAAAAGACTTCATTTTCGAGCTCAGGTGGTCGAAATATATAAGTATACAACTTTTCAATAAAATCTGCGACCAAAATAGTTCTGGACCTTACCAGGTTAAGGGCGAAATACTCAATATTTTTTTTTTATTTTTATTTAAAATTGCTTACTTCATTTTGGTAAAATTTTGTTGTTTTTGTTCTTTCTCCTGCCTTTTGCAATACTACGAATATTAAAAAAAATTAGGTAATTTTATGTAATTATTAGTAATTTATAATTTTAGGTAATTTTTTGCATGTATTTTTTTTTGAATACGGAGATCTAATATTAATAAATTATGTTGCTTTAGTAAATATTATCATAGTATAAGTTGAATCGTTTTTTAAAGAACAGAGTTATGGCTGTATTCATAAAAATTTATGAGCCTCTTATAAAGCCTTTATAAGAAAAATATCGAAAACATTATTCATAAACGTTCAATAATGAAAAAAACCTCTTATAAAGGCTTCATAAATGAGAAACCTTCAATAAACTCTTGATAAAGCATTTTTAAAATTTTAACTTTCATCTGAGCACAAATATTGTCAAAAATGCTTCAAACCAATTCAAAAAATATGAAGGCATTGCAAAACATTTCAAAATATTGAAAATAAAAATAATAATTGACAATTTTTTCAGAGCAAAACATAAATAACAACATCTTTTGACGGCTTGAATGTCAAAATAATAATAAAATTGTGACAAATAAACAAAAAATTATTGAATTTATCAAATTCACAAACCATTTCTGACACTGTTCCCACTTCAAATTGAAAGTGTTCCTATTTTAACAAAAAAAGCTGAGACAACATTTTTATGAATAAAAAAATTTTAAAAAGCATTTTATCTCTAAAAAGCTTTTTAACTATTGAGCATTTTAAAGCTATTTTAAGATTTTTTTATGAATAAGACCGTTAAAGTTTAATATTGTCAAAAGTTAGTATCTAAACATTTATTTTACCGTACACAGCTGTATATGCGTATTCCCAGACTCTTAAATGTTAGCATCATAAAGCTGTTCTTAAAATGTTCAACACAGTGTTAAACCACAATGTATTAAATATATATCTGCCACATCTGATATTTATAAATTAAAATTAAACCTAAGATAAATGAACAATCTTCAAATGTCATTGTTTATAATTAATGTTGCGTTTAATTTTTTTTGGTTTTTTTTTTTCTTTTGTTTCAACATTCATTAATCATGACAAAGCAGCCAATTAGCCATATTTTTATGACTATGAAAGTTTAACTATTAATTTTTGTGCTCTACACTCTATTATTTGTAATTAATTTAAATTTATTCCAGCTATATCAAATGACTAGGGCGGTTTTTTAGAGTTAACAATAAATACTACATTTTCTACACAAACTTGCTTCTATTTTACACATCATATGCTAATTCTTCATTTTTCTTTTTTTTTTCTTTTACTCTATTTTTAGATTCATTCCCACACTTGAGCTACACGTGAATACGACGTTAAATTTTCTCAGGTAAGCAATAAAAAAGCGATTTCCTTGCTTTAAATCTGGCTAAATTCCAGCTAAAGCCACTCTTAGCCGATATCAACGTCGATCGATAACAGTGGAATGACCTTAAAATGTCATTTATTAAGCATGCTTTGCATTGAATTCATAGCTCATCAATATGCCTGGCATGACAGCAGATGGTGGCAACACTGAAAAAAAGGCGTTTTTTATGGCAGTGCATATTTACTAGAGCAGAACTTTTACCGCACAATTTAATTGATAGCAATGTTTAGTACTTCGTGGAGTATGTGTTTTGTTTGTTTGTTTGTTTTTGCAATGACACTGCAACCGCTAAGTAAATAAATAATCTGAGCACGCATTGACGGACATGCGTAGCTTTCAAAGAACGTACATATAAAGAAACATAAATGAAAAAAAAAAAAAATCAACAAACCGCTCGGTTGGTTACTTGGTCAAGCTATTGATAGCCAGCCAGACAGTCGCTTTTTGTGAACGCACGTTAGACACATGCATTGCATTGACTATGACGGAGAAATTTTTAAGTTGGTCAGGTTAGTTTTAGCTATAAGCAGCAGACTAAGGATGTTGCTATAGAATATTTGAAGCATGTTTTAAGTTAGACAATTAAAAAATTGTTAGCTCTTAGAAGGTGCTGCATAAAAACTGCGCTGAATAACTGTCATTTAGTGCGTTTAACTATGCAGTTGTTAAGCAGTTAGTTGTGTGCAGTTATTTTTAACTGATTTTACTGATGCACACAACAATGTTGCCCATGACTGGCTGTCTGTTTTAAAAATGCTATGTTTTATAAATTATTGCCATGCCATTGTTACATAATTTGTTTGTAAAGCTGAGTGTTTTGTGTGTATATGCTTGTATGTGTGCTGATGAGAAATGTGCCATTAAACAATAAAACACAAAAATAAGTCATGCCATTATGATGCCATTCGCAATATTCTAGCTCTTCTAAGCCCATAAAAGCCAAATACATGCACCACGACTTAGTATTTGTTAGCTTGCATTCATAGTTACTCAAACACACACACACACATATATGCTTTATATTTAAGCATATAAAACCAACTTGCACTAACTCGAGAAACTATTGTTTGCTCGTGAACAGCAACAGAAAATAAATTATAAAGCAATTCTACAATGCAAAAGTAGAGCAGCCGGAGTTGTTTCATCGTGCACTACAGCGCGATTCCCAGCCTAAGAACATGTGTACTCATCTCACATGTGTACTTGTGTTTGTGTGCTCCTTTGAATGCTGCCATACAAAGCGCTTTCAAATATTATTCATTGCACAATTATAACTTCCCATAAAAGTAGAAAAACATTTAAAGCAGCCAGCTATAGCGGCAACACAGCATCAAACACAGCATCTTTTATTAACTTCCGTCGTTCCGACTGTCTTGCTGAAATTTAATAAAATTATGAAATTCCTTACATTACATTTTTAAACATAGCAATGCCTTTATTTTTTACTACAGATATAAGTATTTGTGCGTGCATAGCTAGCTAGTCGGCTACAGCTAAAGGAACCTGCTGATTGATTTTTTTTTCTTACACATAGCAGATCGAAGATATAGATGGTGCGATTGATTTTTTTTTTTTTTTATATATATAATCGAAGATGTGCAGCTAAGGCATAGAAAATCAATTTAGTAATTCGAGCGCGTAGATTTATTTAATATGCTATAGTTACTTTTACGAGCATTTCGAGAATAGGAAAAAAAAACCATTTGTTATAAAACCGGATATAAGATTATTAGTTTGAAGCTTATGTTTGTGCGCAATTGAGCTGTAGATATCTTTTTAAGAGTACAGCACGTTATAATTATAACACGTTCATGTTCGTTGCTGTTTGAAGGCTGTTTGGTGCCAAGAGTTCAATGAAACATGCGTTGGGTAGTTGTAGTGCATGTGAATTCCGTTGTATTGTGTTAAAGCTAAATCTGTTTAAAGAGTTCACATTTTGTATCAGAAGTAATAGTTCAATGAATGCATAAATATTAAAAAAAAAAAAATTGCCCAAGAATAAAAAAGAATTAATTTTATTTATGATTGCATGAAGTGAAAAAGAGAAAATTTAAATTCAAAGTAGTAGCACCTACTTAGAGTACACGATAAATAAAGCCTCATGAAGAAATCGTTTTCAGATAAAGTTAAATGAGTTGAAAAAATTAATAAACTTCAATTTCAGGAAATGTAGCTACTGATCACTGCTGCCAAAAGACTGAGAAAACAAAAATGTTGACTCTTATGAATATATTTCTTTAGGTTTAATCTCATGTGAACAGTACATTTTTAAATATGCTATGACAAGAATGTGCAATCATTTATTGTTTCAACTAGGTTTGGCAGTTCTTACGCGAAATGTTGGACGCATTCAATGTTATTCACATTCGTTTACTCTAAAACTGCATTTTATGCATTGTCATCTGAACGAATTTGAGTGCCAAATATATACACTGAGCGCAGCGAGCGTCTCCGTTTTTAAGAATTTTATGATTGCAATCATTTCATTAAAAAAAAATTACACAAATTAAAAAATATATTAAAATTACTTATTTTTCAAATAAAGACCACCACAATCGTAATTAATAAATAAAATTTACTGTTTCGGAATCAGCGACCAGTTTTCATTGGGATAGTGTTTTTAGGTGTTTTTTCTCTTTTCGAATTAACATTGTTATGTAGCTAAATACGGAATAACAATGTCAAAAAAACTGTATCTCATAACTTTGACATAACCCAGAGGTTGTCTGATCACCTGTATTTCAGTGCAGTTCACTCAACTTGCAGTGCAGTTGACGACTTGAGGACGTGTGCAGTTATGTAGTTTGGTTCTCGTGAACACACTTAACAATAAACTGAGTTTATTATTATTATGATTAGTATTGAGATTATTTTTATAATTTGATTGAGATTATTATTTCAATTAAGTAAGAGCTTCAAGTAATTGATACATAAACTATTAAAGGTTACATCACTATTTCAAACCTAAAAAATTTTGCAATGTACACAACTGCTCAGATCCTCAAGCAAGAAGGCTCAAGATGAATCAAAACAAGTCAATGTGGAAAAAATGTTATCACCAAAGTAAGGGCTGGACTTAGCGCTGGACTTAGGGACATCACAGGCGCTAAAAATTATCATAAATACACACAGAAAAATCATCACATAAGAACCTAATAATGTAGATAAGAGTTAAGAAGATTTCTCTATGGTTTTTGCGCAAGAAGATTTTCTTCTTAATATTATTGGCTATATCTTGTTAAATTAATTTAAGAAGAAATCTCATACAGCTATTAGGTTTTCTTTTTGATTTTGTTTAAGAAGAAATCTTATACAATTACTAATTTTTTCTCTTAATTTTGTTTAAGAAGGAGTCTCACAAATATTCTAGGTTTTATTCTTGATTTTTTCAGCAGAAATCTCATGAAGCAACAAAGTTTCTACATTTTTTGATTTTCTTCTCAACATGGAATAATAAACTAAGACATAATGAATCAACGATACATGAAGTGTTGGCGTCGTCTAGGACCTGAAAAAAGTCTTGAAATATGGATTTCAAAAGAAATTGAGAAGTTATGTTATTAAATAAATTTAAGAAGAAGTTGTTGAAAAACAAGAAGATTTCTTCTTAGAAAATATCTCTCTTCTTTCGGGTTTCATGTTCCTTGTTTTTAAAAAGTCTTGAAAATATAAATTTTAGAAGAAATTAAGAAGATATCTTATTAAGGTGGGACATAACTTTCACGGCAGAGAAAACATACCTTTTTTAAAAATTCATAACTCAGTCAAAATCAAACATTTTTCCAACATTTTTTATTATTGTAGAGAATTGAACAAATTACAAGAGAAAAAATATATTTTTCACTCCAACATGGTTTTATAGAGCTCCAACCTGGTGGCAGAGAAAAAAACGGGGCCTCGTGGTTGCGCTGGGAGCCGCAAAAATTGTCTGATCTAAAAAACAAAATGACTTTTTTTTAAATCTTAACAAAATTGGTTATCGTATGACAGGAGCTTGTTTATATATTTTTTTCAATATTCGGTGATGTTCCAAATTTGAAAGTGTGTTTTTTCGAAAAAAATATTTTTCTTTGAAAATTCATAAAAAATCAAAAAAAAATTTTTTAAAAAATCTAGTGTCATACGATAGCGAATCAAGTTTAAAAAAATTAAAAAAAAATTTTGACAAAAAATTAACCCGCTAGTGCCGCAACCAGTACGAAAAACATGGTTTCGAGATAAACGCGTTCAAAGTTTGTGAACAAAAAAAAAATGCAAATAAAAATAAAAATGCGCTCTCACTAATCCAGCTGTATCTTTTGAACCCGTAGGACTTTTTCAATGAAAATTTTCTCTTAGAATCTTAAGAATATTAACTAAAAAACAAAATTATAAAAAAATCGATAAAAAAAACGGCCAATGTCATGTCCCCCTTTAAATAAATTTATGAAGATTTTTGTTGAAGAACAAGAAGATTTTTTTGTAGTAAACCTTGTTGCTTTACCTCATTTCAGCATGAAAAGGATGCACTGAATTTTTTTTACACAACTTCTTAAACTAGTATTATTCTTATGAGGTATCTTTACCCGAATTTTTACTATTTTACCGATTTTGTACCAATTTTAAAATTGTAATTAAAATGTTCATTGGTCGTTTATCGAAGTTCAAAATCATATATTTTTGATTTTTGTTATATAGCTCCTGAAGAAATTGTTTTTTTTTTTACCAAAAGTGTTCGTTTGGGAATATTGAGGTACTAAAGTTTTTTTTTTTATATAAAATACCGAACATTTATGAACTTTTGTACACTTTGTACTTTTCGATCTATACATCTACTTTATGTTTCAACTTTCTGTCAAATTTTTTAAAGGAATGTTTTGCTTATACCATTTTTTTTTTTTTATTTTGGTATCCCCAAATGATAGAAATGTTCACCACATTTAGTTCGAAAAAGCAATTAAGCTCAATCTGTTTTTAAATTTCAGCACTTTTTCGCTTTTCATGGTATTAAAATGGAATATTTCTGGATGTTAGTTTTTATTCGAAAACAATTTATTAAACTGTTTAGCTGACAAAAATTAGAGTAAACTATAAAAAGATTTATATTATTATTTTGTAAGTCCTTAAAGCAACAATAAGCTTTATATGCCTTGTAAGTGTTCCTGTAATGTTTATAGAATATTTTGGAATCAAAAAATATAGTTCATACTTATATTTCAACTAACGTTAATACTGCTTTTTTAACTTTTGTAAGATTGGCTTTCAATGGATGTTGAATAAATGATTTGCTCGTGTAACAAATAGATGATTATTTTATTTTAAAATTTTCTTCTGGCGATACTGGAGATTATTTTGTCAGCTAGATTGTTGCCTTTGAAAGGATTTTGAACGGATTTTGAACGAGCTTGAACGATTAAATTTTTGCAGACAATTGACCGAGAACTGAACCTAAATGTTTTATACCGACTCCGAACGGCTAAAGTTCATGTCAAGAACTCAAGAAGCTTTGCGTGGCATTATTTACTCTCTGAGGTTTGCCATTGTCTGCAGAGAGATGGAGACCGATCAGCAAAATTTTTATTGAAAAAACTTTGCAGCGACTGGGGCTCGAACTCGGGCTCCGAGCATGCTAAGCCACATACTTATCATGCATGCCACGGTCACCATCAGCTTGATTGTTAAACTCAGAAAAAAGTTTCTCGGAATATGATAAAAAAGGCATCATATTAAGAGACAAATGGTATAGATTTTGCTCCAGAGAATGCCATTCTCTAAATGCGATCCCAAAATTCTCTAAAAATGATAAAAAGCTTCTATGAAAAAGACAAATATATAAAAATATATCCTTCTGAGAGAAAAATACTTTTTATTTTTGAGAAAACATTTGTTTTTATTGAAGAAAATACTTTTCATAGCGAATTTTTTATCAAAATATAGAAACAATTTTTCATTTTCAATAAATTTTTGTCTATAAATGAGCATTTTGTTGTACGATAAAAATATTTATCATTATTAGAGAGATTGAAATATTTCCATTTCCTGGAAGTGAAGAAAATTTTATTTGAAAATGAAAAAATTGTTATTATCGAAAATAGAGAAATTTTTTACCGGCGAAAGATATGTGTTTTTTTCTGAGTGTAGGTAAGGTTCACTACAAAAAAACTTACTCATATCAACATAATTTAGTTTTTATTAAGACCTATCTTATGTGATTTTTGACTAATTTTGATTAACTTCTGTTAATCTAACAACATAACTTCTTCTATGCAACATAAAACTTCTATTTTGAAAACAACTGTTATATTCGTAACATGTTTTTGTTGTCCTTTGTTTTGGCTCGTTATCTTCTAAAAGAATAACAACAGCTAGCAATATTATCTTCTACTACACACACCACACACAAATATGATGAAAATACAAATTAAGAAATTGATTCTTTTGCTCTATGATTAAACCATCAAACCGACATTGATGTCGATGGTTTGATAAACTAAATACCAGCTGCTAAAACAGACACTAATAGCACATCTCCACACACTGTAGAATCATACCAATTAAAAGCAGAAACCATTAATAGATGCCAATTTTAAAATTTCTTTCACACACAAGAGCAACAGAAGAGTTCGTTTTTATGTTCGAAGAAGAGCTCGTAACAACATAGTATTGACGTTTCCTCTTAACTTTATTCGCAAAATACTCTTAAGTGTGAGTGTTTAAGTAACTTGCTATTAAGTTTTTATACTTTTTATACAATTGAGTTAAAGAATACTTTGGCTTTTATTACTTTCTTTATGAGACCAAATAACTCGAATAAAAAAATAATTATAAATTCAAATTTTTGTTTTTTATTTTTGCATTTCTGAGAACTTTTATGAGGTTAGTAAAACACAAGCAAGTGCAAGCGTCTTAATATTTTCTTTTCTTTTTTTTTTTTGTTTTCTTTAAGCCATGCAATTCTGCTGAAACGTAGCAGAGCGCAAAAAAATTGAAGTTGGAATTTGTTGGATTTTAATTACATTTTAAACAATGTAATATTATAGCAAAACAAAGTATTGTGACCATTGATTGGCTGACGGGTAGGGGCAAGAACAAACGCTGTCTATACATCAGCTAATTATAGCCAACTACATAACACAGCTAAGAGCAGCAATTAAAGCACAACAATAACATCGATATAATAACATATAAGAGCAGAGAAAAAGTTAACAAGAATCATTAGATGAAATTATTACTGCAAATCAATCACATCACATTGCTTGTTGTTGCTGTTTGTTTCTTATAGCATTGCTTATTGTTTGTGTTTGTTGCTGGTTTTGTGCAGCTTTGGCCATATGTTATGCATGTCTTTGTCTTTGATATAATTGTGCATTAACTAATGGTAAAAAAAAAATGATGTCTTAAATGCGGATGCAGTTGTTAACAGCTGCTTTTCAAAGAAATTTTTTTTAATATCTTGGCAATTTCTAAACGAATGAAGAAAGTTAGCAGAATTGTTTTCAATGCAGAAAATCAGCCAAAAACGCACAATTCGCCCTTTTAAGTTTAAAGCTAGCTTTCATAAAAAGTTATTCAATTTATGGCATAAAAACACTAACTATGCGCTTTATTAAATAAAATTTTTGCACAGAATATAACAGCCAGCCAGCCCTGTAGCCAAGGCATTTTTTAAAACTATACAATTTGCGCCAATTTAAAAATATTAGACAAAGCTGGTTATTTTAAGGCCTTAGTTAAAATCTTAAAAAAATAAAAAAAAAATCTAAAACTACCACTACTGCAAATCATGCAGTCAGCGTATTGCTCGCTTTTCTAATGAAATCAAATTCAAACCGTACCGTTTTTGGCCTTCTTGTTCGTAGAGTCAGAGTTGCCACCCACGCTCACGAAAATCTTGTAAAATTTTATTTTATGAGGACATTAAAAAACGTTTAACTGCCAGCTAACAGCAAGAACAAAAACAACAACAACCACAAAAAGCATGCTACGATGTAAAAACAAAAGCATAAACTTGAGAACACAAAATTTGGCCAAAATAGACCGTGTAAACGTTTTGGTAGATAGACAAAAAAAAAAAAAAAAAAAAAAAATTCAAACAGCTCGTTGTCAGCAGTTAATAAAATTTCACAAATGTTTTTTTTTTTTTTTTGGCTAATTGTGGTAGTTGTTGCTGCTGCTGTTGCTGTTGTTGCTGCTGACGTTTTAATGCTGTTTGCTTGCTGCTTTTAACTGTTATTGAAAATTGTTAATAGCTTTTATTATGTTTTGTTAGTAGTTGCTAGTAATTATATTTTGTTATTTTTGTACATATAAGCGACTTGTTGTTGCTGCTTGGCCTAGACTGCAGGCTGTGAAAAGTCTGTTCCCAAAGAATTTTAAGTTCTTGTTAACATGACTTTCTTGCCATTCATCGAAGTCAGTTCAAAGCATAGGAAAACAAGGTAGCTAACTGCTAACCAATAGAGGTCAAACGTTGAACTTGTTAATGTCGTAGCTAATATGCAACAACAATTTTGGCTTATTTGGCTTTATTTATAATAATAATCTGCTGTTGGTTGATTGCAAGTAGCAAGCAAGCAAATCGTGAACTATTGTGCACACTTAAAACGGCTGAACTTGACTTAAAATTCTTTACTACTCAAAATGACTGCATTTGTTGTTATCAAGCTTATTTTAAAGCTGCTGAATCTGTTAAGTTGGAAATTTTTCAAATATTTCCGTAATGCATTTTGCACTAATTATCCCTTCGAGGCAAATCAGCTTAAAGTAATTTAAACTGAAGTTAATTTGATATTGTTGTTAATTCTTATTTATTGCCACATAAAAAAAAATAAAAAAAAAACAATAAAGAAATAAAGTATAATTCTTCTTAGCTGTTACAAATGCCAATAACATGCCGCAACTTGGCGTTAAAGTACGTAGCAATAAAAAAAGGAGTTTTCCCATTTAATCAACATAAAAACTAAGTCAAGCATATCCTCGACCTGATTTTGTGGCAGCAGCTGAAATTTGAATCTTTATTGCAGCATAACTGCTGCGCGAATAATATTCAACAGGCAATAGCATATCGCTGAACAGCAACATAAGAACTTCAAATTCTTAGTTGAAGGCTATTGTCGAACACTAGAGATTTTATTTTAGTGCTTGCTTGAACTACACGACAAGAGGTAATCAATACGCACAAATATACACACACATACGCAGAAGAAAATTGCAGTTGAAAGACAAAAACTGTTACAAGCACAATTTATGAGTTATTAACTTAAAATAAGTTCATGTTGGTTGTTGGCTGTTTGTTGTTAAAAAAAAAAACAAAAAACATATACAAGCGACAAAAAGACTGAAGTTTACTGAAGTTGGTCTTTGGCTAACTTCTCATGCTGTTACGGTATACTTTAATATCTGACAATAAGTAAACACATGTCTGCCTGTGTTGCATAGAAAATAAATAATGCCGTTACGATCATTTCATCTAGATAGAGTAAGTAAGGCAGTTAGGCTTTTTTTAAATTTAAGAAAATAAAAAAATGGCTCAGAATATTTTCCTAATCAAAAAATTAAATTTTTAATAAGCTTTTTACCATAGCAAACATATTTGGCTGCATATTTATGAGCGTTTAAGAAAAATAAAAATATTGATATAACAGTGAATTTTTATATTCTTAAAATTGTTGTTAGTTTCCTCTGTCATTCACTTAAATCGTTGTTTTTGTAGTCAGAATCAATGCATTCTGTTTAAATTGCAAGCAATCAAAAGACTTAAGAAACGAACTGAAACACTCGCCCACGCCAGCTAAGGCCGCGTGCATAGTAAACGCCGATTTAGACAGGCAGGCAGGCTGAGTGTGTGAATAAGCGAGATAGAGAGCTATTTTTATCTCGTTTGCTCACACAGATATCAGCCTGCCTGCCTGGCTGTCTGTCTGAATCGGCGTTTACTATGCACGCGGCCTAAGGCAATCGCACAAAAGACTTAAGAAACGAACTTATTATTATAGGCGTTGCTTAAAATTTAAGATAGCCAGCTTTTTTTTGGCATTCTACTGAGTTATCTGCTGATAAGTATAGAATTATATATTTTTTTAAATAATTATAAATTTGTAAACCTACTTGGAGTTAAATTAATGGGCTAGTAACACATTTCAAAGGTAGATTTTAGTGTTGCTGGTTTACTTATTTGATAAAATGACACGAAAGCACAAATTTCTGCAAAAAAACAAGCTAACTCAGTATTAAGAGTCAATTAATAATGGAAGGCCTATAATATAAAACCTTAAAAATCAATGGAACCAGCGGTCTTAAGGCAGAGCTTTAAATATTTTAAAATATTTATTTTTCGAAAAAAAAGCAATTTTAAATTATAAAAACGGATTTTTCTCTGACTTTCAGCTCAAAATATTAAAATACATGCAGTGGCTTAAAAAAATATATTTCGCTTCTAGACAAGTACCGAAAAAAACGACAAAAAATGTTAATTCTAACTATATAAATAAACTTAATAGGATCTGTTTGCTTTGAATAACAACTGACTAAGCACATAAGTGGTAGTTGAAACCATACAACAATTTCGAAAGGAACTTTTTCTCAGACTGTAAATTTGCTTCTAGAAAACGCTTCTACGAACGAACTCGAAAAATTTAGAAAAAATTTAGAATTTTTTCTAGAAAATTCATTTAGCTTCAAATCAAGAAAGTAATTTGTCTGTTTTATTTATTATTTTACATTTATTATTTTAAATTTTAAATAAAATGTTTTTATATTAATTGATGATACCGAGCAATAATCTGTTTACTACACTTTCTTATATCTTGAGACAGCTAAAATTAAAAAAACCTTACTGTTTAATGACTTAAAAAAGTAAGAACGACGAGAATATATTTTGTGTGTGGTTTATTTGAAGATGTCTAATAAACTGGTTTTACAAAATGTATACTCTTTGATAAGTGAGTGATGAAAGGTAAAGTCTAGAGAAATGAGTTAAAAAATGAGCGAGTTCTTAACTGTTATACAATTTCATATTAGTGTTGTTTTTTTTTTTTTTTTTTTTTTTTTTTTTTTTTTTTAATTTAACATTATTCGTTACTAACTAGATTTAAACATGATTAATGACATATTAATGATATTTTAATATAGACGATCTGATCCGACATAGTGCCCCCGTTGAAAGGCTTATCTTTCAAGAGTCTTCGTTGTGAGGTAAAGGAGCCACTTTTTGAATTGGCCGACGATATTCTCCTTTGGATGTCTTCAGATCAACGACTCGAACCTTACCATCTGCTCCAGCAATCGCTTTATTGACACGAGCTAGTGTCCATTGTTGTGGCGGAGCGTTATCATCATGAATGATGACGAGCTGTCCAACTTCGATATTTGGTGCAGGTGTGAACCATTTAGAACGTTGTTGTAGAGATAACATATAATCCCGCTTCCATAACTCCCAGAATTGTTGTTTTAAGAAGGTAACTCGCTGCCAGCGATTAAGAGTTGTCATTTTGCTGCAGTCATAACTTTCAGTAGGTATGGCCACTAGTGATGACCCGATAAGAAAATGAGATGGTGTTAGAGCTTCTCCATCATTAGGGTCATCGGACATTGGTGCGATGGGTCGTGAATTCAAAATTGCCTCCACTTCAACCAGGACAGTTTGGAGCTCTTCATAAGTTAAATTGGCTTGGGCGACGTTTTTAATCAGCAGCGTTTTGGCAGATTTAACTGCCGCCTCCCACAAACCACCGAAATGTGGAGCTCGCGGCGGAATGAAAATAAATTCGAACCCAACCTTGTTACTGTAACTTATGACGTCATCAAATTTAGCTTCTCGAAAAATTCGTTGTTGCACATTTCGCATTAGTGTTTGGGTGCCAGAAAAATTGGTCGCATTGTCACAGTAAATTCGCTGTGGTATGCCTCGTCTACCTATAAACCTTTTAAGACATAAAAGAAATGCATTAGAAGATAAATCAGACACAAGTTCAAGATGTGTCGCCTTAGAAGCAAAGCACACAAAAACAGCCATATATGTTTTGTATGGTGGCTTGCCACGAATGCGATACGTTGTGTAGAAGGGCCCACAAAAGTCGACGCCACATACCAGGAATGGGCGCTGAGCTCGTAAACGATCAGCTGGGAGATTACCCATGATTTGGCTTATTAGTTTTGGCTTATAGTGGAAACAGTGTACACAATTGCGAACCACCTTTCGAATTAGATCTTTAGCATTTATCACCCACAATTTTTGCCGAAGTATGGCAAGAAGGACCTTTGGGCCTGCGTGGAGGTGATTTCGATGAAGGTATTCTACGTAGAGTTTAGTAAACCGATTATCCTTTGGCATGACTGCCGGAAATTTTGCATCGTAGGGTATAGGAGCATTATACAACCGACCGCCGCTTCTCACAATGCAAACCACTGTGCTATCAATTTTCATTTCATGAAGAAATGGTGCAAGCCTTTGAAGAATGTTCGACTTGACTGTTTTGTTGTCTCGCAAACGCTTGATTTCTTCCTCGTACTCAGATCGCTGAACTTCTGCGATGACTCGCCAGAAAGTGTTTTCTAGTTCTTTATGAGACAGATGAATAATGTCAGCTGCTTTCAATGAAGTGTTGCAAGGTTTTTTATTGAAAACTCGAAAAATGTAAGAGAGAGTTCGAAGAATATAAATATATGACGAGTTTTGAGAAATTATTTCGTGTATTATTGATTTAGCATTGACATTGTTGCTTACTTTAAACGTTACCATTTTCCTGCACTCCAAGCCGATGAGTTCTTTACCATTGTCATTGGTCCATAAAGGCCATTCAGTAAATTCCTTGAGAAGAAAGTCCGGACCGGAAAACCAAATTGTATTCATAAGTTCCAAGGCGCTACAACCACGAGAAACGATGTCAGCAGGGTTTTCTTTCGACGGGACATGTCTCCATGACACGCCTTGAGTACTCTCCTGCAGCTCTGAAATCCGATTAGCGACAAAGCAGTTAAGTGACGATGAATGCATTTTAAGCCATTGGAGTACAATTTTCGAATCCGTCCAGAAGAAAGTATTTGAAACGTATGAAGAAATTTTAGGTTTAATCTTTTGCCATGTTTTATTTAACAACACGGCTGCGCATAGTTCAAGCCTTGGCAGCGACTGAGCTTTGATAGGCGCTACTTTCGACTTAGCAATAATTAAAGAAACCTTGTAAGCACCATTTACCATGGTTCGCAAATAAATGCAGCAACCATACGCACGCTGAGAAGCGTCTGCAAAGCCATGTAGCTCACTTACATGGTTGCGCGATGTAAGAACATAGCGCGGTACCTCGATGCGATTGATGTTGATTAAGTCTTCCTTAATTTGAATCCATAGTTTAATTAAATCATGTGTTAGTAAATCATCCCAGCCAATATTCTGAATCCACATTTGTTGCAATAGGATTTTGCAGCGAATAACTATTGGACTTAGAAGTCCAAGCAGATCGAAAACTCGTGCCACAATTGATAAAATAGAGCGTTTGGTGGGACTCTGCACGTCTGGCAAGTCAAAGCGAAAACAAAATGTATCTTGACGAGGCTTCCAAGACATGCCAAGTGCTTTAGTAATTTCTTGATCGCTAGTTTTTATTTGGATTTCATTGTCTGGGCTCACAAAAAGTTGCGAATGGTTGGTATTCCATTTCGCCAACTGCAGACCAGATGTGGCCAAGATTGCTGTTATTTGATCTCGTTTTCGTGTAAGTTCTTCAAGATCCTCCGCTCCAGTGAGCAAGTCATCTACGTATAAATCCTTCCGCAGCATCTGAGCGCCTTCTGGGTATGTAGCACTATTTATCTCAGCAATATGAAATAAACTGCGTATAGCGAGAAAAGGTGCAGAAGATAGACCATATGTAACGGTGTTGAGTTGGAAAGCTTGTAGTTCTGCGTCAATATCATTTCTCCAAAGAATCAGTTGAAATTTTCGGTCTCTTTCATCGACAAGAAATTGGCGATACATTTTTGAAATATCTGCCATGAGAGCATATCTGTGTAATCTAAACGAAAAAAGTGTTGTTATTAAATCTTGTTGAATGGTTGGTCCCACCATGAGAATATCGTTAAGGGAACGATTCGATGATGTACGTGCCGAAGCATCAAACACGACGCGCAGTTTTGTGGTTTCGCTTTGTGGTCTGAGCACGCAATGGTGTGGTATAAAATAGTGTGGATGACTTAAATCAATATCAACTGGTGACATATGACCAAGCGTTAAATATTCATTCATGAAATCGATATACATTTGTTTTGTTGTTGGGTCTCTTTGTAAGCGGCGCTCGAGAGAAACAAATCTTCTGCGTGCATTTTCGAATGACTCACCGAGAGTTTCAGGTGCTTCCTTGAATGGCAGCCGTACCTTTATACGACCATCTTCACGAACAAAAACATGCGCAGTAAAATGTTCCTCGCATTTAGTTTCTTCTTCAGAAAATGATTTAGCTGAAGTAGTATATTCTTCAACTGCCCAAAATTTTTCCAAATCAAATCCTACATTTGACGACTCAATAGCAACATTGCAAGTGAGTGGTCGAGAACTTATATGAGAGTCGAACTTGCCGCCAACTATCCATCCGAACACGCTATTTACGAGACAAGGCAATCCTTCGCCAAGAGAAATCTTACCATCAGTTAACAAATCAAAAAATATTTCAGTGCTAATGAGTAAATCGACTTGGTGTGGACGATAAAAATAAGGGTCTGCAAGCTCTATTCCATCTGGAATATTCCACGCGTTGGTGTTCACGTATTCACCAGGGTGCTTAGTTGAAATGGTTTTTGTAACAGCGAAGATAGATGACCATTCAAATGAGCTTATGCGAGATTTAACACTCGCATTAACCGAGTATTTTATTTTTGTACGTACATCAGCAATTCCAGAAACCTCGTGATTGTTGTGTTGGAAATTAAGGTGAAGTCGCTTGGCAGCTTCTTCTGTAATAAAATTAAGCTCGGAGCAAGAATCAAGCAGTGCACGTACGGGCTGAAAGATACCAAATTTATCCTTAACCAAAACTAAAGCAGTAGGAATAAGTGTTTTCCTGCTGGAACGCGTAATAAACGATACGGGAGAACTTTCCGTAGACTGCTGCTGAGCTGATACACTCTTCGATGAATCAGGTAAATTTTGTGGTTGACCTGGCGAAGCGAAAACATGAAGAAGAGTGTGGTGCGAGAAGTGACATACACGGCACCGAGAGTGTGACTGGCATTTGGACACGGTGTGGCCTTTGCGCAAACAGTTTATGCAGAACGCCGAACGCTTGACAAAGTCAAAACGTTGCGACACCGAAAGAGATGTAAAAGATGAACAATTAGCTAGCGAATGCTCGGAGTTATTACAATAAGCGCAATTTGGCTTCGAGTTGACAAATGTATGCGAAGGTTTTCTAAAATGTGCTCTTGATTCAACCTCTCGTACCTTTTTTGCAGTTTCCACTTTCTTTCCTTGACTTTCCAAAAATTGGCAACGACGATTTAGTAATTTGTAGCAGTCATCCCACGAGGGCAGTGTGGAAAAATCCTGCTTTTCATCATAGGAAGATTTTGATTCTGAATCTAATTTTGACAAAACTATATGAATTATAATTGAATTCATGATATCGAGTTCAGAACCTATTGACAATAAAGATCCACGAAGTGCTGAAACAGTATCTAGGATATGGCGCAGTGAATTGGAGTTTGACTTTTCCATATTAGGAAGATTAAAAATTGAAGTAATATTATCCAGAAAAATTAGAACGTCGTTGTCGTAACGTTCTTTTAATCGTTCTATCGCCTTCGGATAATTTTCCTCTGACACTGGAAATGCTTCAACTACGACCAGTGCAGACCCGGATAAACAATTGAGAAGATAATTAAACTTATCTACAGACGATATGGTTGAATTGTCATGAACCATATTTGAAAAGGCGTCGAAAAATCGCTTGAATTCAGCGTATTTGCCATCAAAGCGAGGCAGCTTAAGAGTTGGGAGTCGATTGTAGTGCGACACTCCAGCAAAGGTAGCATTTAAAGTCTGCTCACTTGTACTAAAGCGCCGATGCGTATTTAATAAAGACATTATTTTTGCTTTGGCAACAATAAAAAGCTCCTCCAAATCACCTCTAGAAGTGTCGTTTGGATTAAGCTTTTCTATTTGGCTCTGTATATGGCTTAGATGTTTAAAATATGATTCCATAATTTGGAGTCGACACTCAAGAACAGTTGAGTCTACCTTCTCACCATCTTTTTCTACCTTGAGTTTCATATTTGTGATGTTTCTCTTTACACTAGAGCGTTGTTGTTTTAGAGATGATAGAAGTGCTTCTTCCGAAAGCGTTGCTTGATTTATTGCTACAGTAGAATCTCCGTCTTGACTCATATTTAAATATTCTGGCAATGAGCCACAAACCGAAAAAAAAAATAGAAATAATAGATCGAAAAATTGTCAGCAGCAATGTATTGTTTAACAGCACAGTTTTGCAATGCGATGTTGCTTTGAGTAGGGGCGACAAAATTATTTAATTTAAGTATTGTAACGGCAGAGCGCGAACCCTTCGTCTTGACAAAAATTTGAAGATCGACGATAAGCTAAGCTGTTCCAAGTTCAGTGTTTGGCAGAATGTGAAAAAAGATTTTAACTTTCAGTAGTTAGACGAAAATTTCTGCTCTCAAAAAACGAAGAAGTAAAACGATGTGGGTAGCTTATATATTTGTCTACTGTTTGTATATAACGAAGGTTTCTGCTCTCGAAAACAAAGATGTGCAACGATGTGGCAGCGTTATGTACAAATTGCTTATATGCGGGAGATTAATAACGTTATTTATATGTTGAGTTTTTATATGCAATTATTTTATGTAGACGTTAAATTGTTGTACAGTTAAACTGTGTAAAAAAGTTGATAGCTTACGGACAGTGGTAAAATTTCACGTTCCAAATAGCGAGCGGTCGGGGATGTCCAACGATGACGTCACGATAGCGGCGCTGATTCCAATGCAATGAAGCGCACGTATATGGCAAACTTCCTTGTAATTATACAAAATTCGGCCCAGATTATGGCGATGAAGACGGCGATGAACACGGCTACCTCCAGTACAGCGACGGACCTTACCAACTCAGCCTTCTAATAGCGATAGTAATAAATGACGTCGTCCTGTCACGGTCGCCAAAATGTTTAATGACTTAAAAAAGTAAGAACGACGAGAATATATTTTGTGTGTGGTTTATTTGAAGATGTCTAATAAACTGGTTTTACAAAATGTATACTCTTTGATAAGTGAGTGATGAAAGGTAAAGTCTAGAGAAATGAGTTAAAAAATGAGCGAGTTCTTAACTGTTATACAATTTCATATTAGTGTTGTTTTTTTTTTTTTTTTTTTTTTTTTTTTTAATTTAACATTATTCGTTACTAACTAGATTTAAACATGATTAATGACATATTAATGATATTTTAATATAGACGATCTGATCCGACACTTACAAAAAAGTATAAAAACTTAATTTTAAATTAAATAAAATAAAATGTTTTTATATTAATTGTAGCATCCCGAGCAATAACCAGTTTACTACACTTTCTTAAATCTTGAGACAACTATAATTAAAATACCTTAAAAATAAATATAGAAACTTAATATTTGCACTACAAAATAACGGTGATGCAAAGAAATTTTTTTCAAATTTTTAATCAGTGTTTTTTAAATATCCTAGAAAAATTGAAAATTTCAAATCCTAATTTAAGTTGCATAGCAACAAGACCATAGCCAGAAATAGGCACAAAATTTAATTAAAGAAAGTTTTTAAATTAAATTTTTAAAAAATTCGAGACAGACTTTTTTAAAGCTTTTCCAAACATGTTTACTATCTGTTGTTTACTACATGTTTATTAAGTTAAACATATTTTTTTTAAGCTTAATAAAAATAAATAGTTAAAGAAAACGCTACAACTTAATTGTTTCTAAGAAAAAAAAAAACAAACAAAAAAAAAATGTAATAAAAAATATATAAAACTCTGAGACTAAAAAATAATGACCCAGAAACTGAAAATTATTTTAAATTAAATAAAATAAAAATCACTCAGCGTGTTTGCATGCATAAACAGCAAAAGTGGTATGAAAAAAGAAAAAATGAACTTGTTTTTAAGTAAAATGTACAAACGGCGTCATAAGCAGTGACGCGGCAGCGCTTTTTGGGCCGCTTCAGGAGCAGTTCGTGTGCCATTTTTATGCAGTTTTTTTTTTTTTTTGCTTTTTTCTCTTTCTTGTGTGCTGCTCTATTATGTATGACCAACAGAAGATGATGCAGTATTTTTTTCCACTTGATTCTTTTCTTATGGCTAACATCTTCAATGTTCTATTCTATTATTATCTATGCTACAACACACAATAGTTGCAGTTATGCTCCATATTCTGGCTCTGGAATAAGAATAACAATAACAACAGCAACAACAAAAAATGGAACAAAATTCATTATAACACGCCATTTTTAACTGCAGGCGTTTTGCATGAAATTATATTAAAATGCATAGAATTTATTATAATTTTCTTTTGTCAGTGTATATATCTATTTGTATATATTTATCAGTGTATATATTTATTTAAGTCTAAACACAGCAAAAGTCTATAATTTGATAAAATTGTTTATTTTTTAAAATATTAAGTTTTGATTTTTATATATTTTTAAAAAAATGCGTTAATATTTTGTATCATTGTTAATTTTATTTGTTATGCATTAGTTAATTTAAGTTTTCTATATAATAAATTATTAATTTATTTTATGTACATATTTATATGTGATAAATGTTGTTACAAAATGTATTTCCAAAAATTGTTTTTTCCAAAGAACTCATTAATTTATAGTTTACTTTTCTGAATTAATATAATTTAAGTTTAATTTATATCTTAAATTTATAAAATTATTAGTACGGCTGCATTTTAAGCAAAAAAGTCAGGCTTTTATATACATGATAAGAATGAGAGCGATTTTAGTTTAACATACTTTTTAATATTATATTATATCGTGTCTGTCACTTTTTAACCTTATTTTGTGATATATTGCTTTAACATGGTTAATCATTACTTAAGTTCTCAACATATAAAAACTAGAGCAAAGACAAAAAAAAAACAATTTGCGACAAAATTAAATCAAGCTTTAAATCTAGTAACACTGCATACAAATTATTTCTGCTCCATAAAAGTAGGCTAAATCTAAAAATATATGAAATTCAGTTAGAGCTGTTTTTTTTTTTTCGCTAAATTATTCATAAAATGCATTTCAATTAAAATATTTATGAAGCAACATTACGCAAGTGTATAACTAACAAAGACAATAAGCTATTAAAGTCATAACACCTACAAAAATACATACACACACACAAAAGTGCTATAGAAATATGCTTCAGCCAGACAAAAAGCAGCTATTTTATGCGAAAGACCTCGTTTACTTAGCATAACTGTTAAAGTTACACAATTAAACAGCTGACAGCTGAGACAGTAGAGACACACCCGCAATAACAAGAACAACAACAACAACAACAACAATAACAACAAGTGCAACAGCCAAGTTTCCTGTAACATCTAGACACTTTAGGTGATGCCACATAAGTCTACACAAACACACTCACACAACCATAGCTATGCATTCAACCAGCTGTTAAGTCAGCCTAATTGTCTACATGGCTGTCGAGTTATGTTGCTGTATTTGGACTTGATATCCACTTATTTTTTTTTAACCATTTTGCACATATCTTGTTCTAGTAAATGTACCGCCTTCGCTTGCCACATATTTGCATATAATTTGCTTAGAGATGCTTTATTAGCCAGCGGCTTCATGCAACAGACATGTTTTAAACGGGCTTATTTCTCTTGCCTTGTGCTGCCAACATGATTTTATTAGATTAAAGCAATTAGTTTTTTTTTTCAATACCAAAAAGCAGTTTGCTGTTAAAAATAAAAAAACAAAAAAATAATCAGAACAAATCTTGTTCATTAATGCAAAACACTGAAGTTCATTGTTAAATAATTAAATAAAATCTTAAAAATATATTCAAATATGATACATTTTTTAATATAATTTAAAGGAAAAATAATTTTATTAAATTTGTTTTTATTTTTGTTTTAAATTGAACGTAATTATATATGGTTAATAAAGATTCAATTGAGCTTAAGTAGGAGAAAAATCAAATATTTACTAAATTTATAATTCTTTAGAATTTGAACTAAGCCCACCACAGCCCGTGCACTTAATGCCTAGGACGAGTTTTCTGGCCAAAATCGATTTCCTGAATGTTCGATTCTTCATGTTGTTTTTTCATCCTAAATGGGGAACTCCAGCAGCTAACACTGCGTACTTTGTTTTTGACAGTGGACATTTCTTTAATAGAAATAAAAATAATTACATGTGATGAATTTTAAATTATAAAGAGATAACTTTTTAAATTAAAAACATCATTTAAAATGCGTGGAGTTTTTTAAAAAAATAAACAAAATAAAATATTTTAAAAGTATTTAGCTGAGTTTTAAAGAAGGACTAAAGAAATAGTTATTTTCTTTAATTCATTATATAACATATTGTATTCATTATATATATAAAATAATAATTTCTTTAACATTAATTAAACTTGACGAACAATATCCTATTTCTTGGAAAAATATATATTTATTTAAAAAATTTGACGTTGAATTCTCTTAAAAAATTTTTTATAGAACTTATTTTTGCGCTTTTAACTTTTTATAAATCTGACATCTGACATTTGTTAAAAATGTATAACAGTTACATTAGAAAGAGCTTAAGAGCTAATTTTGCAAACTTATAACTTTACAACTAACTGTTTTTAACACATTAAAGAAGATGAATTATTTGAAATACTTTTTGACCAGCACATGATGGTCAACCGTTGTTAATCAACTGAAAACATTGTCTCTCATCAGCTCCATCAATCTTATGAACATGCATTAAACAAAACTTGCTATTGAAAGGCATTGTTTAAATTTTTGTCAAAAAATAACAATTGATTTAAATTTCGTGTCATTCGCCAAAAAAAAAAAAAAACACAATTGAGTTAAATTAACCAAAATGTCACATACAACAATAGAGTTAAATATGCTGTCATTCGCTTAATGCAAAAAACAAACAAAAGAAAAAAAAAAAACAAATAAAAGAAATGACAAATTCATTCAAGAATTTTTAAACAAAAGTTCGACAGGCTTTTGTCAAAATTTACTTTCTTTAAAACCAGCTACTGAAGAAAGAGAAATTTCCGACTATTATTTTAAATTAAGCTGACATTTTATATTAAACAATAACCAAAAAATAAATTGTCTTACAACAAGCACGTACAATGCATAAGCTGAGCTTAAATTTTTTTATGCAGACAGACCTCAATTAACACTGTTAATAGCACGTTTTTACAAGCGTTATAATATAAAGACGTTGTCACTCTTAAGCCTCAAAAGTTCTACTTGCTTTATGTTTTCTTGCTTACAAGTCTTTTGTTGAGACCAAGTTTTTGGCATTTACAAAAAAAAAAATAATAAAGAAATTAAGCATGTTCGTTATGCTTTAGAAACTATTATAGTGACTTGCGGAAACTATGAAAAGACTTAGCTTGATTTAAATAAATAAAATGAAAGTCATTCGGTACGCAAGAATTCTGTAACTGTTTTCAATCTAATTGGCATTAATTCAAGAAACCTTTCCAAATTTTTTTTGAGTCTTACATTGTCTCAAATTTGGTTACAAAATGAAAAAAGAATATATGAAGTTATGAAAATATAAGTAAACGTATCATTTTTATGATGATTTAAAACATAACTTGCAGTAAATAAAAACAAAAAAAAAAAATGTATAAAAAATTGTAAAATTAAATTATTTAAAAAAATTTCAAGTACTTTTAGTTTAATATACAAGCATGAAAACAATATTGTTCTTATATCAACGATTGCAGCACTTCTACCTGCAGCAAACAAAAGACTTAAGAAACAAACTTGCTGAACAGGGCTAAGAATTGTGTAGGTTTTGCAGTTTTTAGCAAATTTTACAGTCATTATGTGTACAATTTGAGAGCGAAACACAAAATTTAAAAATTTTTATAACAGTATTCTACTTGCTTCACTGAGATTTGTAATTTCTCAGCCCTTCATGCAGTAATTCTCACAAATATTGCAGAGCCTGACAGTCAAAGCAGCTTATAATTTAGTTTCTAGTAAGTTTAATATTTTTTAAAACATTTTACATTTGTTAATATAAAATATTTTATTATACAGCCATCAAAATTTAAACATCAGTTTAAAGCAACTCATTTAAGTTAAACTTCATAATAACTTTGATCAATAGCAATATTGAAATTGGCTTAATTCATACTAAAAGCAACAAATTGAAACCACAAATGAGCTTAACAAAAAAAAAAAAGAAATGATTAATGATGATTTTTCAATGATCTCATTGCAAGTCCTTAAACATAAAACACACACACATATACAACCAAATAAAATAATCATTGAAAACTTCAACTCAAGCACTACAAACTTATTTCACACTAAATATAACACTCAATACATCTCTAATAAAACGCACAAATTGATATGTATTTAAAATATAATATGTACATAAAATTCAAGAAAAAATAAACCAATTTAAGATTCATAGAAGAAAGTAAGCGGCATGAAATGCTAAAAATAAATAAATATTTCTATGCTTCTCAAAGTGCTAAGAAGAAAATAGAATAAAAAATAAGATTAATCACGCAATTTATTTGGTCATCAAAACAGCCCAAATGTAGCAACTTGCTCATATTTTACCAACAGCTGGCTCTTAGATCTATGAGCAACACACAGACTAGCTTTGTATGTGCATTATTTATAAAAGAACTTTCATCTTCTTCGCGCTTTGATCAAGTATCAATTAACAGCTGATTTGAAGTATAACTGTTGAATTTTGTTTTTTTTTTCCTACCCGTCGTGTGGCTTAATTGAATTGCATTTCTTCTCGCTTTATTTCTAATTTCGGCTTAATTGTTTTGAAACATTTGAAATTTAATTTCACTGCTGCGGCTTAGAACGCCTACGCTGGACCAGCATGAATGGCGAGTTTGATTGGGGAAAAAAAACTTTCTTTTTAATACTAGCTAATTTGTTCAGTTGTCTAGGCAAATTCTCCTGCTAGGTTTTTTTATTATTTGTAAAAAAAATATAAATAAATTGTTTCTTAGCTCTCGTTTGAGTTGGCGGAAAATTAAATTATAATTGAAAATAAACATGAAAAGCAAGAGGTGAATGAGTAATGGAATTTCATATGCAAATAGCAATTAGTATTGTTTGAAAATGGCGGTTTTTGATTTTTTTAAATTTATAAATTTTTTCATAAAAGAAAGTCGTTTTTTTTACGGTTTGGAGTCAAAATATGATGTATACCAAATAACGCTTAACAAAATTCACTTTCCTAATATTCTCTCTCCTTGACCAAATTTCACTTTACAAAATTCACTTTTACAACTTTAAACGAAAATAAATTTTTAAAAAAATTCAAAGCTACAAATTGTTATTTATGCAGTTACTCCATTGTACAAATATATTCACTTATACTATTTTTTTTATTTCTACAAAGTAAGCATGATCTTTTACTGTTCTTAGATTTTGTATATTTTGTTTTTATTTTGTGCAACGAAATACTTCTTAGCAGTAATAATTTGGTTGAAGCCTAAGAAGTTCGTTTGTTAGTAAAGTTCTGTACTTTTGTTTGCTGTGTTTTTTTTTGTCAGATTATAACTTGCTGCGCGCTATTGGCCAAAGCTGCATGAAATGAATTAATTTTAACTTTACATTGGATCATCGCTTATGTCTGTTAGACTCAGTCAGAGAGTTAACTATTGGTTCAACATATTAAGCCATCTGAACTAATTGCTGCACAGACTTGCTGCTATTGATATGCTATGTGACAAATTATTAGAAAATAAATTTGAATTTCAAGCAAGTTTGTAGCTTAAGTCTTTTGTTATCAACTTTAGAACGCTGCTTGGTTAGCCAATTAAAAGTCAACTAAGCAATTAACGGTGCACTATTGGCTTTAATTGCAACTGTAAAAAAGTTTAGTCAATTTTGATTTCAAGCAAGTTTGTCGCTTAAGTCTTTTGTTTTGCATCATTGGGCTAAATTTGCTTTGCCATTTTAGCCAATTTGAACTAATTTGAAGAAAGGTTCTACTCATAATTTTTAAAAAACTGTTGCATAAATTTATGCTTTGTCTAAAAGGTAAAGTTATCTGGAGTGTTTTTCATAAACTTACACAGAAAATTTATTTTGAAAACAAATAATAAAAAAAATCAATAAATATGTGCTTCCAACACGATTTTTCAAAACTACATGGCTGAAAATATAGATTATTGTTTTTTTAACTTTAAAGTTGAACATATTTATACTTACATTCTTTGTTAAAATCGAATTTAAAAATTTAAAATCTAAGGTTGAAGTGTTGTTCCTACCTATATAACAAACTATATAACTTTCTGCAACTGTAATGGTTGAAAAATTAAACTGAAATTATTGGATTCTTTATCTAGAGAGCTGAAAAAATATTGCTTAAATAGCTTAATAATCCAGTCAGAAAGCTTAAAATTTCAACTTATAAGGATGAAGTCTGGCAAAAAGTTTAAATTTTCAACTATTGAAGTTGAAAACGTTTGTCATACTGTTAAATATTAGTTATTAAAAAGTCAACTGAAAAGCTTAAAATGTCAACTTCGAAGTTAAATTCATAAAATTCACAAACTTCAAACCAAGCTGGTGGAAAAAGTGTGCTGAAAAATTTAACTTTAGTGTAAAAAATTTCATTGAAAAGGTGTTGCGTGAAATTTTATTTGTATATTTTTCATTTATTTTCTATTTTTGAACCATTAGCAAATAAAAATTCAACTTAAAAGTTGAAAAAAATCGACTGATGTAGCAAATGTAAATTTAACCATTATGTGACACACTGGCCTCATTTAGCCCCCCTTTATTTTGCAGCCTTGACATAAAATTTAAATTTGTATACTTTTAACGGGCTTTTCTATATGTTTAAAATACATAAAATCAAACTTTAGAAAAGGTACAAAAAAAATATCAAGTCAAAATATTTTATAGTTTATATTTTATGTTTTTTTTGTCACTAGAGTGCACATGAATTCAGTAAGCAGAGCACCTTATAGCAGAGTAGTGTGGTAAATTTATTGAAAAAAATATAAATGCAATATTTTTTAAATCTGCGGAAAAATAGTTTTCTATAAGACTTAAAAAAAAAATTCGATGCCATTCAATTTACACGACATTTGATTAAGCTTACATGTTTGTTAACATATTTCAAAATATAAGAAACAAAAGGTTAAGCAATTAGTTATTGTGAAAAACATAATGAACTATTTGCTGCTGTTTTTAGCCCTTTTGAACTGCTTGTTGGCTTGGTGATTGGGTTGTGGAATAACATGAACAAATGTTGAAAGAGTGAAAGAGGCAAAAGTTTTGCACTTAAAGAGGGAAACCTATCAAATAGAAAAATCCTATTTAGGACAAGCCATTATGCGTGGGTCACAAAAAATTTTTTGAAAATTCGAGAAATGTATAGGAAAACCAATAAAGGAGGCTGTATAAAGGCAACTATCATACGAAAATAACAAGCTATTTTACACGAAGAATCAAATTCCTCAGCATTTGCTCGTCAAATTAACTCTTTCGTTAACCTTGTCCATTGTAATGGACATGCATTTAAAGTGAGTGTAGCGGAATGTTAACTGTTATTTTTGACAAAGAATGCATTGCAAACAGTGCATTGATATATTCTTTCTTCTATTAATGCCGTTCATGCAAAATTTGCGTTGAAAAAAATATCACGTGCTGTTTCTATGAGAACTTGTTGAGCCAAAAAGAAAACAACCAAAGTGTTTGAACGTTTTTTTTTTCTTATTTTATTTTAAGTTAACTTTTTTGCTTTTTTATTTGTTTCATTCTATAGAAAACAATTGCAAACTAGCAGTGAATGTCTATAAAAAATATTTTTTGTTTTTAATCTGGAAAAAAAAACAATTATTTAAGAGCAATGTCCACTGTAAAGGATACGCTGAAAAAACATACGTCCTTTTTATTTATTGTGTTTTTTTGTTTGTTTTTTGAATTTATTTAGACATATTTATTTATCATAAATTTAGCCTTTCTTAATTGTTTTTATTATTATTTCTTAAAATCTACTCAAAGAATTTAAGAAAACGTTGCAACTTCAGACTGTGTTCTAACTATTTAACGAATTATCAAACAGTGTCTCCATTTAGGGTACGGAAGACTGTAGAAGAAACCTTTCATACTTCCTTGACACACAAGCGTACGTTTAGAATTTGCAAATAAACTTGAACAAGGAATAACAATTACTTTTTTTCAGAGGGGAAGAAGTTCTGTTTGTAAAGGCCAAATGGCTTTCAGTATTATTTTACGATTTGATAAAACCAGAGTGTTTTTTTCCCGCACTCACTTTGAAGTTGGTTCAGTGATGGCATGGGCGGGAATATCAATGCGTGGTCAAATTGATTTAGTGTAATTGAAAGGTTAGTGCTTCTGGGGACTACATTGAGCTTTTGGAATACAAATTATTTACTTCAGTGAAAGGCCATCCATGGCCATCCATGGGCAAATAAAACAGCTATTTCATCGTATCTACTAAAATAGAAATTAATATTTCAATAATTCGGACTTTGTCAGATACTTTGAAGCTGCTTTTTTGTATATGTCATTAGAAAACTTGAAAAATTTGAGTGCATTTATTTCAAATAGAGTATCCGATATTTTTTGAAGCAATAGAGAATCAACACAATATGAATAATAAAATTTAAATAAAAGCTAAAGATTTACTCCAGTGGGTACTGAAGTTTTAAGCTAGCAATAGACTAAATTTGAAGTCATTTTAATTATTTTTATTAGAAGTAGATGTTTTTACCCACTGTACGTATATATGTTTTATCAGATTAAAGACTGGTATTTGTATTTATTAAAGACATGCTTAAAATCTCACATTTTAATTTTTTATTTGATAATATTTCAAAGAAAAAGTTTAGACAGAAATTTCAGCTGAGGGTTATCAAGTGCCAACTAGTATAAATATCTAAAGATTTTCAATATTATTTTTTTTTTTGTTGTTTGTTGAAAATAATAAAAAACAAAGTAAGAAAAATCGAGAACTTCACTCAAAATTCGACCACCGCATCTTAAAATTTAAAGTTATTTTATTTTATTAAGGTTTTGTTACTGTTGAGGTTACATATATTCGGTTCAGAAGAACTTTGACGTAAGTGCAAATTTTGGCAAATACGGTTTGTTGGTGAATTGATATCCTCAAAATCACTGATAGATGGGACTGAGTCCAACTATTAGTCAGTGACATACCAACATACATAATGCAATTATTCTCTATCAAATAATGTGTTTTTAATAAAAGTTTAACGTTATTACAATTTGTTCTTTGCCTCTCTTGCACAATTAAGATTTTTTCAGTTACGTCATTGTTCTTCTGAATCGACGATATAATGTTCCAAAATTATACTATTGTTTTGGCTTATTTGGTTCATTTTTTATATAAGAGCACGCTTGGGCCAATATTTTTAACGAATTGAAACTAACTTGTACGAACATACCCGCAAACGAAAGTAATTAACAGGCATAATAGTTTTTTCATTTCCTGTTTTATTAAAATTTTCTAATTTCATAGTTCATCACTTTAATCCAAATCAAACAGCTCCTTTGCATATTTTTCATTGTCTCTAAAAAAAGTTTGTTAATCTCTGCCTAGTTGCTAGAACGTTTAAGAGAATTTCGACTTAATAAGGCTAACAAAGAAGTTTGTCGCTTAAGTCTTTTGTTATGAAGCTTAAAGTGCTATTTTGGGCGGGAAAACTGCAATGTTTTGTTGTTTTTGTTAAAGCATTAAATGTATTTGGATGATTTAAAACCTTTTCGTTTTAAACTAAATCAATTGGGCTAACTGTACCACAGGTTCATCATTATTTATATAGATTGTATCAATTGCGACTATTTTTACTTAAATAAAATTTGGCGCTTAAAATTTTTATTTTTCACCTACAAGCATTCTAAGGCGCGCTCAAAACTGTTATTTTTTACAAACAATTGAAAATTTTGAAATTTTGAACTTCCTACGACAACAAAACGTAAATTCAAAATAAAGCAATCACCGACGACAACTTAAGTTTTATGGCAAAATAATTTGCCATTGACTGAGCAACGCAATTTTCATATTTATGCTAGCAATTTCTAAAACCGTTTCCTCTGCTGCACCAAACCGACAACAGCATCAACACATTTAATAATTTGAAGCACACCAACAAGACACCATCAAACAGACAATCAACCACACCCAAGCAAAACTGTCTAGCTACTGCGAGCATGGCCAATAACTGTATGAAAACCATGCTTCAACCACTCAACAACAACACCGCAAAAGTCGGCAACAATTTTCCATCTGATTGAAGCGGTGCGCATAACTAGAGCTGCACTTGCTGCATCATTGTTGCAACATTACAACACTTACCATAAAAATCACACCAACACCAACAGCAACTAGCAGAACGCGCTCATTTTGGCTGATGTTGTTGCATTTGCAATGTTATCATAAACTAAATTTAGTGGCTTATAAATATCTAAGCTAACCGCATTGTTGACCAAAATGTTGCACCAAAATGCTTGCACCAGAATATAACCGTTTTTTTTCGAACATTGTGTGCGGCGTTGTTGTTGTATGCGACCGCAGTACGTTTGTTCCGCAGTGATAAATTAGCACTCATGGGATTCCATTAGGCGTAAAATTTATGATATTATTTTGCCATTTGTTGTTGTTGCATAGCTCAGTTAGTTAGCTACAAATAACAGAAGAATTTAAATTATTACAAATCTGTATTTATGCGGTTACTTAATTTACAAGCTACAACTAATAGTTGCTGATCACTGATTGCGTCGTTGAGTGTAGCACAACTCAAATTATTAACTGTGGTATTGACCCTGCGGTGATAAAAAATATAATCACCGTTGTATTCTTAGGCAGTGAGGCCATGAATGAATGAATGAATGATGAGCCATTTGATTGGCTGTTGAAAGTGGTATGTAGAATATATATTTATTGTATTATATAAGTTTCGTAATTTTCGAGCTGAGTGAGTAGCATGGCATGACAAATATGACAAACATAACTTTTTGTAGAAAGAAGTCTTTAGATGCATTCAAAAAGATTTTTTCAATTATCTTTACGCTACTTTTATTAAAAAATACTATGTTAAAGTATTGAAATAACGCATTAAGTTTGACGAGGTATTCACATACTTAACTAGCTGCAAACAACATATGTTAAAAAAATTAATTGTTCCATTTTCTAAATATTGGTTTTTATTTTTTCTTCTATATTTTCGTGCTATAAAACATAAATTTATAAAAGCATTAAGTATTGCCGAATATTTATGATGCATAAAAATATTACTTCTTGTCTCCAAATAGAACATATTCAAAAAATTATGTTTGCTTAAAATTAAAATTGTGTATAACTTTTTAAGAAGTTTATCTTTCTATTTTGGTCCCAAAAAATTCTGTTTTATTTGTTAATAATGATTGTTCTGTTATGCCAAAATATGTATAAATTAATTTAAGCACATTTAAATTATTTCTTTAAACTGTTTTCCTTTTTTTTCTGATATAGGTCAATTGAATTTTAGTCTAAAGTTAATTTAATTATAAAACAAACAACCAGAATTAGCATCGAATAAGCAGCTTATAAAGGCTGCAGCTTACAAATTAGTAACAGCTGGTCAGCAAAGTCTACTACAAGAGCCTAATTAATTTGTAGTTCATACAGCAAATTAGCACATAGGTGCTGTAATAACGGTATTCACAGTTCAAACGTAACTATTTCTGCCTATTCTTATCTTAGGTAAACTTACACTAGCTAACTATACATACTTTAAATGTAAAACTATGCAAATTACAGTTATTTATTTAACACATTTACATTTGCCAATTGTCTTAATAAGTATGTCACTGAATTTAAAATTTAATTGCTTGTATAAATATAAAAACATTTTATTAAATATATGTCACATAATGTTAAATAACAGACCATTTAAGTGATACTTACTTTAAATGTTGATGTTTGTATAAAATATACCATGTGGTTTAATTGACTCATAAAAAAAACTAGAACAAATTATAAATTAAAATTTTTTTAAAAAAATTTTATGTCAAACTCCAAAGCAACAAAACACGAACATGCCAATTTAAATCTTCTCGAACTACTCATTCAATAATTTTGAACGCACGTTTTTTGCATTCATCAAAAACGACTTGATTAGCATAAATCACACATATATTTCTACAAACAGCATATTTTAATTTTGTCTGCAAAAAGATTGATTCTTAAAAGCCATGGATGCTTATTTATAAAGTAAAACAACAAAAGCAGAAATCATAAAAAAAAGCAAGTCACACCAGCAGCTGTTAGGTTGTTGCGATAAGCTGCAAACGAACACAGCTGAGTGCTAGAATTCACGGTTTTTTAACACATAAGCTTGGCAGAAAAAAACAAATAAAATAATATTTATGCAATTCAGAATCGATTTAATTTTATTATGCAATCGATAGGAAATCAAATGTCATTATATCTGGCTGCGCTATATTTCAATGTTATGGTCAGTGACATTAAGTTTAAAACAACAATAATAGCGCAGTTATTGCATCAACAACAACAACAAATAAAATATGCAAACAGTTTTCTAGCCAATTGTATCAGAATTGAGTGATCAATACAGCTTGACGACGTGCACTAAAGCTTAGCGAAAGACTCACAGACAAACACACAGAGACTGACAGACGCACCAGTCAGACACCCAGTTAGAAAACGACGTCAAAGTCTAGTGAATTGTTTCAAACGTGCTTTAAAATATTAGCTACACTAGCAGTCAGCAGGTTTTTAAATTAAGTTCAGGTTTTAAAGCTTTTGTTTTACAGGTTGATGTTACGGTTATATTATGTTATGCTGCAGCCATCATCCATTGCTTTGTATACCAAATTAAGTCCAGTTATATAAATGGTTCTGATCATTGAAATTGCTCTGCAAGTTGGCAAGTTGGACTAGAAATTGACTTGCTTGACCGCTTTTATTTAATTATAAAGCGTGCCTTTGTTCTTGCGTAATATTTGCTGATTGCCAGCTGTTGTTTGTGATCGCAGCCGATGAGCATAGAATGTCGTTTGTTTGCATAATCAAAACAAAGTTAATGACATAAATATGCATTGTTTCTAGAAATATATATATAAAAAAACAACTTATATTAATATTAAAATCTTTTAAAAATGCCAAATTAAAGCATTTGATTAACAGATAACAAAAGACTTAAGCAACATACTTGCTGAGCTAAGGCTGGTTAATAGGTGTATTAGTTTTTTATTAATTGTTTTTTAACTTATTTATTGCCTAATTTATTCAAACAAAAGAAAATCAAATGAAAAAAGAAATTGAATAGAAATTAAGATCAAGGTTAAAGAATGCCTAACATTTTTAATGGCGTCAGCTGTTAATTTAACATCAAACAGATAATATTTATAAACGATATAACGTTGCAGAGTGTTTAAAATAAAATTTTTGAGAATACATTAGAAATTTTAAGTTTATAGTTTTATGATTTTTTCATGCCCATGTCTCACACTAGAGGACTTTTTTCAGAATTCAGAAACGCCACAAAAGTTGTCAAGTTTTAACAACTCAGTTGATCAGTTCACTGAGAGTAGCCATATTTTTGTGTCACATTTTAGTCATACTTTTGTATCAATGATGATATTTTTTAATTTTGGAGGCGATTTTTTTCACTCTTCTTAAAGTACTTTTCCGGACGCGAGAGTACTTTTTGCTAATCTATATATAAATAGGCGTAGGCAAGACAGGAACAATTTTCTCCCGTGTTTCTCAACCGATATTGATTATTGTTTTTTAAATGAATCAGAGTGCGGAGCAGAAGTGCACCAAATATTTGCTATCTATAATTAAAAAAAAACAAAGAAAAAATGGGTCGAATTTCGACCTCAGGCGATACTAGTATTATTAAATAAGCTTTTGTGTTGTTGCTGAGACACTGAAGATGGTACAGTGATATATGGAGATATTTAGTAAACGGGATTTTGATACCCAGAAAACTAAAATTTTGTGAGGTTTTGAGGAACAAAACATTGCTTTTGAAAAAAACATATTCGGGCTGGCGTGGGGTTAAATTGAGCCGCATCAATGTTAAAGGTTAGTGGGAAGAGGAAAAATTAGACAAAAACCTTCATAACTACCCAAGTGTTGCCCCTAGAGTGGTGAAATGTTCGACAGACCCCCCTTCAGCCCTAAGGGGGGTTCCCAAACAAAATTGATATTTTTAGGAAATTTGGCCGCACCGCTTTCAGGGTGCGCATAGTAGGGTAAAATGTGTGCCTGACCACTATTAGATTTTTCTATTCAACATTTATCGCAACATACCTACCCTATATTTCCAACCGTCATAGGTGCCTCTTATGCATTTTTTTTTGTAAAAACTTTTTTTCTAAAATCGGCTTCTATCGCTCCCAGGGTGCCTTCCAAAAGGCTGAAATAAGAGACCGACCCACATTAACTTTTCTTCTCCAAATTTATATCGAGCATACTTGTCGTAAATAAGAAATAATCAATTTTGTAATTATAATTGTAAGACAATTTGAATAAAATTAATTAAGTTTAATTTTGTCATGTGATGGATTTGTATTTCTTTCGATTTTCGGCTACGATTTGAAGCAAAAATATTCTTTCCTAATATTATGCCTCTTTTGGTGGCGTCGTTATTGATTACGCAATATTTCTTGTGCTTGTTGGTAATCTTCGCTTTCAGTCCAGGTTTTTGGATCGGTAGTAATCAAATCAGTTGAAAATCCGAAGCTTGCGAAAAATGTTACTATCTCAGGAATGACGTAATGGCTCAAATTTTTTTGTAATTCCTGATTCACGTTCTCCGATGCCAATTGAATCTTTTTTAGACTTCTTTTAAGTCAACAATTTTACTGGACAAGCAAGTACTTGACTTCAGTTGCTGCCGATATCCTCGCTATCATCTTCCTCGTCTTCTTCATTGATATCAACGATATTATCTGCCTCTATAACTTCTTTCATCTCGCTCTGTTCATCATCAGACGATTCGTTCATCTGAAAACCCATCTAAAATTTTTGATCGGATAACTCAAATAAATACTGTTAAACTTCTCTTTGTGCATGTATTTTAAGAGAACAATTTTTTCGGTCTCAATATTTAGAACAAAATCTTAAACATGCGTGACGTTTACTTTTTTCGATGGTTACTGGTATTCGAAAGTATTTTTTTTGGGCTAAAGGAGTTGGGGACTTTCGAAACTCGAAAAGAGTTAATAAAATGGATATCGACTACAAATATCATCCCTATTATGTATGGTACTTTATGTATGGTATGGTGTTTTTAATAATACCGATGTATGGTTAGTGAAACGAACTATGAACTGTGAACCTTTAGAACTGGAGTCTATAACTAAGGAATTAGCAAAGCTATTGTAGTGAAGTTTCGTGAAAAATTTTGACAAAAAATCATTTGTTTTGAGCGTGTTTAAAGTAGCGGGTTTGGTACCTCACATACGAGAGGTTAAGAATATGGGTTAAAACTGGGAAAATAGTCAAGCTACGACAGTTAAATTTTAAGAAAAACTCTGAAGAATAATTTCTAAGAAGCGTACAAAATTATGGCTTGATTGCCATGAGTGGACGTATCAACTTTTATACAACTGAAAAAATATGTTGACCTATAAATCAGGAATAAGCAAAGCTACTCTTGCCAAATTCTATGCAAAGCTTTAGAAAGTGATTACTTAACATCTTAAAAAATATAGACTTAATTGGACAGGTCTTGGCTCCTCCCATACAACTGTTTTTTTATGAGTTTTTCTCATCTCATTGCTCAAGGAATGAAGGACTCTCATTGGACAAGGAAAAAAGCAACAATAGCCAGATTTTCGATTTACTAAATAAAAGTTTATAAAAATTTATTAATCTAAAAATTGGTGCCTGCGTAGCTTTGTTATTTTTCAAAAAAATAAAATGCAACCAGAATTCCACATAATTTTAGATAAAAAACCTAATTTTTTTGAAATGACTAGTGAACCTCTCGCCCAAATTTGAACAATTCAATCAAAAGTAATGTTTTAAAGCCATACGAAATAGTTATCTTCTTGTTATATATATTCATTAAAAATTTTTGTTCAGTATATTTTTCTTATATTTATATCAGAGATATTTGCATATATCAAAAAATGTACTTAAATAAATTAAAATTATAACTTAAACTAAATATAAGAATGCGAATTTGACTGTGAACTTAAATAGTAAAATTCATTATTCATTATTATAATGTCAAAATCATTTTAAAGTTGAGAATAAAAAGAGAATGAATTAGATTTTGTCGTAAGCGATTGTCATCCAGTTCATGCAAGCTATTACACGACTTATGTTATGTTATGTTATTTACGACAAGGAATTAAACTTCAGGTCTCATAATGATTATATTATTAGTAGAGCCTACTTTTGATATGACTTCATGAAACACTGGTTCATAGGGTTCTTCAATCCTTTCAACACAAATCTCTCTTTCTAACTTTTGTTGGACTCATCCTCGAATATGTTAGCCAGGTTTGTTCCTTCATCTATAACAACCATTCAACACGAATCGAAGCTGTTCAAACTTCTCGAAGATCGTTTATCAAACCTCTTGTGCTTTTTTTAATAGTCGATTTAGTTGTACCGTGTTATTGAATAAAACTTAATTTTTGGTAAAGCCTTGTTACTTTGAAAAACTTCGCATTCAACCTAACTTAAAAGTTCATTCCTAACCAAATTTCATAATAATTAAAAAAACGGTTAGTTTCAAAGAATTTTTTTTTTCTGTTAGAGAATGTCTGTGTAAGAATTAAACAAAGAAATTTAGTGAACACAAGTATAAATAAAATCGTTTCTTTTATAAAGCTTGGGAAAAACAAAAATTATTTTTAAGATCACTGAACAATTAACAATTTTAAATTTTCAATTCAATTGCATTTTAAAAACATTGACAAGCAAAAAAAACTCAAGTCAAGCGGCATGAATTTGAAAGTAAACATAATTCAAATATATCCAACTAGAATATTTCCAACAAAAATTAAAAATGTATGCAAAAAGCATGAAAAAAATATATAATATTTGAAATTTTCTGAAATTTATCTGACATAATTTATTTTAATTTTTACCACCAAAGCTTAAAATACTCTAGCGCGTGACTTAATCATTTTTACAAACGAAGACTAAATGACCCAAAGACAAAAAGAAAACTGCCTCACTGCACATCTAATCGAAATAGAAATATTGCTGCAACTAATTGCAACTTATAAGCAATAAAACCACATAAGAGCTGTTAGCTTCCGCCCCATATTTGAGCTACCTAAATGTCTTGACAGTTTTCATATAAATACATATCAACAAAAAAATCAAGTCATCACCAAATATTTATGAACTATTTAAATGCACAACACTCAGAAAATACTCAAAATAATAAAAACATTTCACAGATAAGTTCTATGGCCACACTCAACAGGTTTTTAGTTGGTATTATTTATTGGTGCAACCAAAAATTACACGCCCATTAAACAACAGACGCCAGTTGTGGTAGTCATATTTATACTGACCATCAGTAAAGCTAAAAACGAAGGCAAACAGGGAAATTTTTCTTTGTTGTTTTTTCTGTTTATGGTTTAGAGGAAATGTTAAGAAAAAAAATTAGAAATACACAACAAAAAAATAGAAAAATGCATAGACTGCTCTAGTTTAGCGGCAGCATGGTTTTTAGTATTTAGGTTTTCACCAAACCGTGCAATTGCTTCATTACTTTTATGTGTTAAGAGGTTAAGAACGAGGCGAAACTAAGCAACAAATAACTCAGCAAGTTAAGACAAATTTATTAGATTTGCGGGTGCGCGCGCGCGCGTTGCAATGCTCAAAATTAATGATTTTTTTATTCAAATTAATTGAAGTTGTAAATTTAAAGGAAAGCATAAAATTGCTGCTAAGAAGCTGCATTAGTGGATGTGTTGGTCAATTTGTGCGCTGTACTAATTATAATTAAATGCATGCAAAGCATGTTATTAAAATGAAAAGTTGTTAAAAGATTTGTTGAAGAAGTGATGATGGCCAGCGTTCAACAACAGCTTAATTTTGTTAAACAAATTTGTCAGATTTTTGTTTGATTTAATTTAAAAATTTTTTTAATAAAGTTTGTTAGTAATTTCTTTCCGTTTTTTGCTTAAGAGCGCGTGTTTGAGCGCAGCTAGTTGGTGCGGAAGTAAACATGTTGTTAAGGCATGCGCCAGTGAGTTGTGGTGCTATGTGAACAATTTCATGTGTGTATATGAGTGTATGTGTGTGTTTTCTGTTATGCTTAAGCTGCTTCATTAATTACATAACTTGTAACTGACTTCAACAACAACAACAAGAGCAACCATTTTTATTCTAATTCTTTGTCTAATTAAATGATTTACAACTATATGGCGTCAAGTTATACATGTGTTTGTGTACATGTGTGTGTGTGTGTGGTGGGATTTTTGTTAGATTCTTTAAGCTAGATAAGTCAATGAGTGCAGCCCTAGGCTTTAATATTACAGGGCGCCTAACAAATGTCTATCTATCTATCTATCCATCTTCAAAACGAAAGACTTAAGACACGAACTCGTCATTTTGATTAATTTGCTGCTGAAACCTGAATAAGTTTGAGTTACGTTTTCAGCTACGAATTAAAGTTAAATATCAAGCAATATACCGTTAGAAAATGCTTGAGGCATTTTTTAGCAGCAGCTGGCTGGGCGTATTTTAAACGTTTTCACTGTCAATGTATTGAACTGCTTCTAATGAAAAGACAAAATTTAAAATTTCAGCACAAAATAAAAGCAACAAGTGTTATACTTGGCTGTGCTAAATTAAATTAAAAACTTAAAACTTTTAAAAAAATACAACAAAAAAATAACTTAATTTTGCTCAAAGTGCTCTCAATTTAATGCATTTTCAAATATAAATTAAAAAAAAATATTTATAAAACTTTAAAATGTTTTTCGGTATGCCTTTTATTTGCTTGAAAAGTTCTTAAGCAGTTTAGTTATTTTAAATAAACCTCAAAAAATTGTGGTGTATTTTTCTCTATCATTCTGACAAACAAAAAACTTTGTTCTACCCAGTATGTTCTGCTGAAATGGCTCATTATTTCAATATTAAGATTGACAATTGACGTGAACTTTCTCACAATTAATTCCAAGCCGTTATTCTTGAGTTGCACAGTCTGTCTGCCTGCCTGCCTGCGTGCCTGCTATGCCTTGGCAGCAAACACATAAATGCTCATGAATATATTGCTACATAAACACAAGTAATTAAAACTGCTACTCAGCAATTAGTAGCGCTGTTATATTTACTCAAAAAAAAAAAAAAATATTTCAAAAACTCCACGCTACATTACATAATTAAAAATTAAGCTATAAAAAGAAACAACAATGCAAAAAGAACTTACAAATAACTTATTTCCTTTTTATCTTTTACAGATTTTCTCAACAATCATCTCACTAGCACTACAACAAACACAGCGAACTTCAAAAATGTTTTTGCGCAAGTGTACATTATATTTGATGCTCTTTCTTGTGATCAGCACAGCAGCGGCAGCGCGTAAAACCAAACGTCCTGTCAAGCCAGCCAAAACGTTTCCCCGCACAAATGTAACACCTGCACCACAAGTGGCTGCATCGACAACCGCCGCCTCAACATCGACCACCGCCACCGCCACAGCATTGAAAGCAGCCGCAGCCGACAATACAGATGCCAGCAACGAGGCAGCAATACTAGAAGATGCTGAGGGCAATACCGTTAATGTTAACGAATTGCCAAAACCGCTTAGCTCTCTGGCGGAAGCTGGCACCGGCACTGGCACAGGTTCTGGCAGCAGTGCGGAAGCTAAAACGGAGAAGCCGGAAGCTGTTGGTGCCACCTCAGAGACACCGATTGGCACGATTGAGGAGGACTGTGATCCGGATATGATTGGCTTCGAGATAATAACGGGGTAAGTAGTTAAGTTATTAATTTGAAAATTGTGAACAAGTTTGCTGCTTAAGTCTTTCGTTTGTCACTTGGACATTGTATGATGTTGTTATGTTATGTTGTCATGTGTTGCTGCTTCAAACGGTACTTTAATGTTGAACATTTATAAAAAAGCGACAACTTGCTCAAAAAATACCGCCACTTGTGCGTTTCAAATTTAACTGCATGCCAACATAAATGTTTCCAATATTGTGGTTTCAAAATTCAATGTCACAATGAAACCTTCTTGATATAAGACCTGTGTCAAAGCGGAGTAGATTTAATACCACAGAAGACTGCAGAAGTGCTTATTTGAAATGTATTGATGCAGTTTGGAAATTTAATTTATTAATATTCATATTCTATTTTCTTTTCTTTATTTCTATTCTTTATAAAATTTATTCTATTCTTTATAAAATTTATTTTTCCTCTATTTGTCAGGAATTCAACTTCTCTAACAAATGTGTGTCGAGAAGGAATAACCGGTATAGCCGAGTTACGACAAAGTGAGGTTATGACTTTCATTGCGTTTTTTCACAACGAAATACACGAAATTGAAAATTAAATTTTCGAGGCCATCAAAACTAAGCTGCAAAAGTCAGGGTGCCCTGATATAAGGTAGCAATTTTAATCTTAAAAATGCTCTCTTGAAATTTTGAAAATGGGTTTATCTGTTATTCCTTGTCGACACAGAAATATAAATAATAAAAAGTTTGATTTATATTCTCAGGTCAGATTTCAGCCATGAATTTGCACCGAAACAATATTATTATATTAGACAAGAAATTCTACGGACATTTAAAAAAACCCATCAAAATTTTCATTCGAACTTAAAAGGCATTCTTACAAACACTGCTTCGAGAAGACATTCTAAAAATGCTACAAAAAAAAAAAACAACTAATAATAATAAAACTTGAAAAATAATAAGTTTCATCAATAATTTAATTAGACTCTCATACTGATGATTGCGAAAAATAGGTAGCTTTCAATTATTTGCTCTGAAAAGTTCATTATCTAAAGATGACTGCTTAGGACTGTTTAATACTGTTCCCTAAAGTATGCAACAAATATTTCTTTGCATTTTTCAAATATTGAACTTTTTACAATTTTTCTTCGTGGAAGTAAGTTTCTTGACAAATTTTGTCCAAAGTGTCTTTTAGTGAGACTTAACAAGGAACATTTTCAGGAACAAATTTATGTAATTTCTACGTCTACTTCTAAGAGTATTTTTTGTTAATGTTTTGAAACACAAAATTCCAATAAACAAAAGAAAATAATCTGCTTTCACTGAGAGCTAAGACATTTGAAAACATTTGAAATCTTCACGTGTTCACAGCAAAAGAACTTACGGAGAGAGAAACAAATATTTTCACTCATTATGCTACAGAATAATGTTCCGTTATTCAAAATTTTTTCTTGTTTTTAATCAATCGACAGAACTATCTTGCAAGTTGTTTGTATTTTAATTAAAAAATTATTTAAATTTTGTAGTTTAGTTTGAATTAATTTTGTTGAAGCAAAATTAAAAATGTTAATTGGAATATAAAATTTTCCAACTGTTGAAAATAAACTTTCAACTTTGTTTTAGCCACTGTCTGACTGTGTTATCATTAAGTGGATATGTTTTACTTTGACTTCATAATCGCACATCTTAATTGTTTTAAATTAAAAACGAAAGTTTGAGACACAGTTTTCTTTAGACTTCTCAGCATTTTTCTTTAAACATGTGACTATTTTTTATTTTTTTTGTGGTTATTTTTTTTGTTGTTTTTTAAATGCAAATTTATAGACACTAAATGTGTCCAATAATTTCTTTGTCTTGACGTCAGGCAAGAGCAACAAAGGGGCGTATTCATCTTTTTATGCCAACTTAACAGTAGTTTATTAGAGATGAGCTGGCTAATTTGTGGTAATAACTAACAGTTAAAGTCGTAGGAAACAAAAAAAAAAAAACATTCCACGAATATTTATTTAACTACATTTTTGGAAAACTTTATTTCAGACGCATTTGTGTCATTTGAAGCTTAGTCTAGAATTTATAAAAGTTTACAAAATTAAAGAAAGAAAAAAAAACAACAAAACAATGTATGCGTTGATATGCAAATGAGCGTATAACTTTTGCTTTGAACTCTGTTTTGATGAAAGATGGTTTCTTGTTTTGATTGTAATTCGTTATTTTAAAAAACTTTCAGTCTCGTTTGTCACATTTCGGTGGCAACTTTCGGCTAACATTTTTATAGCTTTGTTTGTTTTCTTAGCCGTGTGTCTACGCTAAGCAAGTAACATAATAAAAAAAAAAAAAACAGATAAACCGTTAGTGAATTTATACAGCTATTAAATCTTTATGACTAAGTTTTGTGTACTAATGCTTTCAGTTTCATTTGTTATTAACGTGTTTTTCTTACTCATGCATCAGCGGCACTTATATTTTTATGACCACAACATATTCAAAACGCATGGCATGCAGTTATAAAATTTTTATTAATTTAGTTTCTTTGTCATTGTCTTGTGTTAAGTTTCATAGCTTTTTGTGCAACTCAAACGTTGTTTGAGGCATATCTCTTTTTTTTTCTTGTTTTTATGTTGTTTTTTTGTTGTTGATTGAACTTATCGAACAATCAAAGCTTAATTTGTTGCCTAGTTTGTTTCTTAAGTCTTTTGTTTGAAAGTAGCCAGAACTGTACATTTTACTGAATATTTTATTATTATTAGTACAACAAAAGCTGTTTTTTTTTTTGTTTTTCATACACTTTTTGGCTCTGTAATAAAAAAATATGGCTGGATATTGATTCGTTATGCATTTAAGGCTGAATATGGGGAAAATTAAGTTTAGGTGTAAAATTGATTATTTTTTGAAGAAAGTGTTAAATTTGTTGATTTTTATTGAAAATTTTCTAACATAAAATAAAAAGCATTGCAGTTTCAACATCAACTTGGTTTCGCGTTAAAAATTAATTTCCAAGCTTTTGCAAAAAAAACACTCTAGCTAGACTTATTTGGAAAATAAACATTACTGCCAAACATGGTCATTTCGCACTTATTTTCAAACAAACATATAAACATATATCTTTTAAAGAGTGCAGCATCCTACAACAAGCCAGCATAATTTGTCTTATTGCTGTTACACAACGAGTACCAAAGCGATAAAGACGTTTTTGACTTATTCCGTACACTGTACAGCATACAACTTCCTGCTTCTTACAGACTAAATGGCTGAACAAAAAAACCAGCGCATAAATTATTTCACTGTCAATAGCTATGCGCGCAGCAAATTTATCTCACACACACATACAGCACACATGCATATTTTACTTATTTTAATAATACACTTATATCTTTAAACACTGGCATGCATTTATTTAAATTTATGTGTTCTCTGATTTTTTGCAGTTATGTTCTATCGGCGCCATCGAGCATGCTTGACACGCTGCCTGGTACACTTATGTTGACCGATTGCCTTGAGGCATGTCAGCTTAACGAATCATGCAGCGCTGTTAATTACGAAACAGGATTGTGTGTGCTATTCAAGACCACAGCAGACAATCTACCAGGTGAGTGGGAATAATACAATATAAATAATAAATTTTTAGAAAAAAAAAAACCAAAAAGTGCATTTAAAGCACTTTAACTTAATTTGCCATTTGATAGCATGTTTAAAAAAAAAAGTGATCAAACAACGGAAATTGGTTACGGTGGGCGCGTCAACTTAAGTGTTAAAAATAGCAAGCAATTAACGCGCTTACGTCAGAACAAGTGCGCGACAAGCTCACTAAAGTAGTGCCACAACATCATCAATGTTGGCCATGAAACAAGTTTCCCTATGCAATAGCCTTAAACTAGATTGATCAGCAACTTGCGCGCACGCGCAGCATAACCTTCGTTGCAACAGCAGCAGCATCAGCAGCAGCAGCAGCCAGGCCAGGCTCTTGGCTAAAACAGACGTCAAACAGGCTTGTTTATTTGTTGTTGTTGTTGCTATTTACGCATGCTGCACTGTGCTCCATTAGCTGCGTTTCGCGTTTTCGCCACTACCAGGCAGGCAATTTATTTTATATGAGCGCTCAAGTTCTTCACGCCTGTTAAATCTTGGTTGAGGGGCGTATGCGTTTACGCATTTTACGCTATGCGTACGCTTAGTATTTGCGGTTGGCACTTTACGCTAGACACCGTTATTGAAATTTTGTTTTCTTGATTTTAAGTTGTATTTTTCTTATTTTTTATTGTTTTTTGTGCTCATTTCAGGCTCACTTTCGCGTTCACAGTTTCCAGTTTTCACCATTTACGCACAAAAATCCTGCTTGGGCGTACGTCCTTGCTCCAAGGCTTGGTGTATTGATCGCGTTCAAGGTTATCGTCTAGTCGAACATGTCAAATCCAGTCAGACTGTTTATTCTAGGCGCGACTGTTTGGAATTATGCTTAGGCGAGACAGAGTTCACATGCAGGTAAGTGTATTGGTGTGGAATGTGTGTAAATGGTATACGGGGCTAATTTAGTTATAAAAAAGTTTAAAATTTGTACTTTTAAAATTTGAAGAATTAAGCGAAGAATATATTTTTTATTTAAAATAGAACAGTTTACTTGACTTTTTCATTTTCAAGACCTTATATATGAACCCGGTAATAACTAATCCAGTGACTACACGGCCGTTCTATTTTTTTTTTGTTTCATTTAAAAAAAGTGGAGATTTCTAAAAATGTTAGAATGCTTTATAAGAATAGTTAGAAAATAATGTTAACGTATTAATTAAATTAATGAAAATAATGTTTAATAATTTAAAAAAAAATTTTAAAAAATAAAAAAATTCGACTTTCTCTTGGAAACTTGTACTTTTTCAAAATGTTCTGTTTGAAATCTGTCAAATATGTATTTTTTCAATCAAGTTAGTTGTAAAAAAAATGTCGAATTTAAAATCAGCTTCAGCTAAAATTATTTCAAAATCAACTTTTGTTAAAAAGTCTGTTTTTATTGGTTTTACATTAAAAAAAAGTCAGCTTTTTCTGAAAGTGACAACCTTTTTCTCAGAAAGTTTTGATTTATTAGCATGATATAATTACTCCAAGGTAGTATTGACGTTTCTGTTGGAAACGGACGTTTGTCAAAAAATATAATAAGAAAGAGAGCGCTCATAATCCGTCATAGCATACAATTAATTTTCACTGGTCACATTCAGCGTACCCAACAGTTGCCAACTGCTAAGTCAAAACTTAATGCACATAAATATGAAGTTGCGCATTAAAATGCGTTTAAAAATAGAAAATTTTTAATTTTTCGGTAAAATTTCCATTCGTGTTTGATACAAAGCTTGATATTTCATAAACTTGACAATTTTTCTCAAACTTCAATACCAATAATAGCGCTCCCCGATGTGTTGCTGTCACAACAGTTGACACAGCTGAATGTGGACAACGAATATAACAACGAATAGCTGTTTTTGACAAGAGTTCGTTTACTTGTTGCTGAGAGAATCAACATTTGTCAAGACTACCTGGTAAAATTATTCTATCATGATTTATTAGTAAAGCTGAATGTCTCACAAAAGCTACTTTTGTTAAAGTTAACTTTATTATCAGTTTCCTTGTACTGTTATACTCTGTCCTAGCAACATTCATAGATACTTTTGCAGAAACATAAAGCTATAAGAGCTAAAAACTAATATTAAAAGACTTATTTATTATAATTTTTATTATTTATTTATATTTTTCGAAAGAAGACATAGAATCAAAGTTTTTTGTTAAAAAATAATAGCAGAATGTTGATGTGAGGAATAAAGTTATAGCGAATGTAAAAATAAACTATTTCTGATAATGTATGTAGGTCAATTGAAAGGATATCCAAAATATCAATGAATTGAGTTTGAATTATTTTACAAAAATTTAAAAAAAAATTAATTTTTCAAAAATTAGAATTGAACATTTTGGACAGTTCTGAAAAAAAAAAAGATTCAAAATTTAACTGCTCTGCAAAATTTAACAATACTGTTGCAAAATTTTTTGACAAAGGCCATGTAATGATATATACTTGTAAATTTCTCAATTTCGAATAATTTTTCTCATTTAAATATACTATGAAATTGTGTCAAAAACTGAATTTTACTAAGAATTTAAATAATTTCATTTATATGTGTATTTATTTAATACCAAAACAAACAATTTTGTTTGTTTAATAAGCTTTAACTGTTGTTTTTTATGGAAAACCAAGCATTTTTTATATGAATACTTCCATTGTTTTGAAAACATGTGACAATTTTTTTGCTATCTTTAAGAAAAAATATGAAGGTATAAAACAAAAAAGGAAAAAAAACATGGTATTTAACATTTTCACGTATTATGTGAAAATTTCCATCTATCGATATTTACCTTAATAAGATTCTTAATTTCAAAATTAGCACTTTTTGAAATTAACCTTGTTTAAAATTCTCATTTACAAAATTCTTTCTTAACTAAATTCTCCTTTGCAAAATTCACCTTAACAAATTTCCTCTTTACAAAATTCTCCCTAACAATATTGCCCTAATACAAAATTTTACTTTACAAAAATTCTCTTTTTGAAACGTGTTACTAAAGCTGGAACAATATAATGAAATAATTATGTTGCACAAAAATCAATCAATCAAAAACCAAAATGGACAGCATTTAGAAAGAACCGATATGAAAAGGCTGAGAGCCATTTTTATTGAAGTGATGAACTCAATAGATAGGGGTCGGGTCAAAAAATCTCTTTGCAAAAATGCCAGTATTGAAATTAACCTTCACAAAATTTCATTTTACAATATTTGTCCTTTTTAAAATTCACCTTTTTTTAAATGTTCCTTAACAAAAATCGTTTTTAAAAACTCCCCATTACAAAATTTTACTTTAAAATTTGTAAAATGATATTTTAGAAATAACAATTTTTGTAAAGGGTATTTGTAAAGGTGAATTTATATAAAGGTGAATATTTAAAGTTGCAATTTTGAAACGGGAAAAATAGTAAACAAAAATTTTCATGAGGAGAATTTCGACTCCAAATCGAAAAGATAAAAGACACATATTAATTAGAAATTTATAAATTTCTTTTTAATCCTAACATAATTTGGCTCTGCAACGTAGTAACTGAGTAAATGACAGTTATCAGCGTTACAAAAAATTCTAAAAATAGGAAATAAAAAATAATATTTTGTAATGCGCGTGCTTTTGAGCAGTATCAACATATCCTTTTTTAATATTTTTGTTTTTGAATTGTGTAAAAAAGAACTTTAAAAATTGTGAATTTTTAAAATATGCTAAAATATTTATTTCGTTTTTAATAATTCTTCTCGCTTTTAGTATTCTCTCTAATAACTTTTATTCTTACTAATTTTTCATTCCTCATAATTTTTACTTTATTAATTTGTTTGTTTTATTTATTTCTGTTTCGACTCGTTTTTTATTTTTATCTCATCTTAAAACATAGATCTGCCAACTACTATCGTCACAGCGGCTTGTGTGAGCTCTCCGATATGGATCGTATTACTTTGACCGGCAACAATAATGTTGAACTCTACGATGGTGCTGATTATTTGGAAAACAATTGTGCCGAAGAACCCAGCAAATTGTGCGAATTCAAGCGTATTTCAGGCAAAATTTTAAAGACTGTCGATTCGGTTTACCAGGATATCAGTAACATTGATGAATGCCGTGATCTTTGCCTGAACTCACCCTATAGGTTTGTAAAATGTTCATACCTTTTTGAATATGAATTATGAAAACATTTATAAAGCTTTATAAATTCAAGAAGATATTCATGGTGAATTTGATTTTTCTATTTTCAAATACCGCTAAGCAATAAGAACAGAATTAACGTTATGAAGGCTATAAATCGATGGTTAAGCTCACTAAAGTGATAAGTGACCTTTTGATGAAAATAGGTTTTCTGTATTTTTCAAGCTATCGGTATGATATCTACTTTCTCTAAATTTGTTGATAAAGCATCACCAATAAATGCTGGTTAATAAAGAGTTAAATAAAGAGTTAAAAGTTCAAAACAAAATCGATGTTACTGAACATTGAAAATTTTGCAATTATCACTTAAGTGCACTTAAACATCGACATAATTAGAAATTTTATTAAACTTAAAAATATCAAAAGAGAATAGCATTTTTTGACGATTTTTAAATATGTTTTATTAAAAAAAAAAATAATTTCAAAGACATAAATCACGTGAGTTCTCCAAAACCTGACTAACGTAACATCTATGCCAAGAATATATCGCTCATTTTATGCAAGACTGTTACAACTCAAAATTTACAATTTCAGATAAGACCATGAACAAACTTTTATTTATGGGAATCACTGTTATAAAATCAACAATCAAAGTCTTAAATAATAATATTACACGATCTAACATTCGATTTTACATTTTTATTAACAAAATGTATCTTTAATTATTCGAGATATGAACTATAAAAAATAATCTTTTTCAAAAAATACTTGCACGAAATGAGCTATATGTGAATAAGTTGCAAATTGTATCGAAAAAATTCATAACTATTACAAAATATGACCATCCTAAGACAATTTTCAAATGCTCTTCTATATATTTCCTATTCCAGATGCCACTCATACGATTATAACGACACCGGCGACATGGTCTGCCGTCTATCGCATCACAGCCGCGCCACACTTACCGATGTTGTCGATCCCTATTTGGAGGTGCCTGAAGCAGCTACTTATGAACTCTCTTCATGCTATAATGTTTCCATTGAATGCCGCTCTGGGGAAATGATCACCAAAATACGCACTTCTAAACTTTTCGATGGCAAAGTCTATGCCAAGGGCTCACCCAAGTCTTGCGCCGTCAATGTCAACAGTTCGCTAGAGTTTGACTTCCGCATGGGCTATAATGATCTGGAGTGCAATGTGCGTCAGAGTGCTTATGGCCGTTACATGAACGACATTGTTATACAGCATCATGATATGATTGTAACCTCTTCCGATTTGGGTCTTGCCGTATCTTGCCAATATGATCTAACCAATAAGACTGTCTCTAATGATGTTGATCTTGGCGTCACTGGCGAAATTGAATCCTCACTGAGCGAAGAGATCATCATCGATTCACCAAATGTCATTATGAAGATCACTTCACGCGATGGCAGCGATATGAAACGCATTGCCGAGGTTGGTGATCCCCTGGCACTACGTTTCGAAATTGTCGAACAGAACAGTCCCTATGAGATATTCGTGCGCGAACTTGTTGCCATGGATGGTACCGACAATGCCGAAATTACGCTAATTGATGCCAATGGTTGCCCTACCGATCAGTACATCATGGGTTCCATACAGAAACTCTCGCAAAATCGCAAAGTCTTGCTCTCACAATTTGACGCCTTCAAGTTCCCCTCCTCAGAAGTAGTGCAGTTCCGCGCTTTGGTTACGCCTTGCATACCACGTTGTGAGCCCGTCATTTGCGACAATGAGGACAGCAACAGCGGAGAATTGAAGTCTTTGGTATCCTATGGACGCAGACGTCGTTCGTTGGTGAACGGCACCGATGGAGGTGAGTGCGCCAATGCCATAACCTGTTTAGCTTCTAGGTCATCAATGCAATGCATTTTGCTGTTTTTTTTCAATTTGTGTGTTTTTGTTTCGTTTTCTTTTACTTCTACTTCTGCAACTTGAAGTTGAATTCCTTGTAAGCACCATGGCCGATGGCAGTCAACGTTCTAAGCGCGACGTCAGTCACAAACCGGCTGATGATAATATTTTGCTGGTGCAATCGATTCAAATTACCGACAAGTTTGGCTTCAACCAGGAGGATGGCGGTAATGCGTTAGGTGCCGACAGTCGCGAGAAGATTTACGCCGGTATTGCCGAAGAGACGTTAACCTGCTTAAATGGTTACGGTGAGTTGTAAATAAATTTTATTCCATACAGATTTAAGATAAACGCAGCGCAGCGAATGCGCGTTATAAGGCTTAAAATATTTTGACAAAAAATACGAGCAAATATGGCAAAAGTTGATTAATGTGCAAAGTGGGTAGAGAGGATGCTTGTTGCAAGCCTAAAGATGATATAATATTTTTTTTTTTAGGTGATGTTTATGGTGAAGATTATATCGCAGAAGTAGTGTACAAAAAAAATGAGGCATAATTTTAAAACACTAGCAGAACGTAGCCAATCAAGCGTTTGATTTTAAAATTATGCTATAGCTTGCTGGTTGCTGATGGTGATGGTGATGGTGATGGCAACAACGTGCGCGGTCATAAGCAATTTTTCGGCAAATTTTTCTTTGTTGCAACAGCTCAGGTGAAAAATGACTGCATTCTGCACAGTTGCAGCGTAGTCGGTGTCTAATGAATCAATTTAATACTTTTTCCACTGTTTGTCGATTGCATTCGACTTGCTTGCCAATTGCTATGCATGCCGCGTGAATTATGCGATTTTGATTGGATTATGTGAGCAGCATCAAAGCAGCAGCAGCAGCAGACAGACAGCACTATCGGCAACATTGCTTTTTGAGTTGAGTGCCAGCGATGCAAATGTGCTAGCTAGCTAGCTAGTTGCTGTTTGCTAGTCATCATTCATCATCAAAAGCCGCTAAGTAGCATCTAGTTGGCGCATTTTATTTCCGTTGCTGCAATTTATGTCTATTTTACTCAGATAGAGAGACAACTTGTTGCAATTGGCAGAACAAGCAGCTACAGCAGCAACAGGATCAACAGTCGTTTCGATCACGACCGGGTCAGTAGTTCAATGTGATTTTGGTGTGCGCAACAGCACCATCAGCAACACCAATACGTTCTTCTTCTTCTTTTCCATCTCTTGCTGTCTGATAACTCTGACGATTCGATACACGTCTGAGCAGAATTCTTGGCTCAGTTCTAGGCTTATTTGCTGTTGAATTTGCACGCTTCAATGTCGTGCAAGCGTGAACACAATAAGTGTTGTTTTTGTTATTGCTGTTGTTGTTGGTGTTGTTGTTGTTGTTGTTGTTGTTGTTGTTGTTGTTGTTGTTGTTGTTGTTGATTTTGTAGCTAAAACTGCATTCTTTAAGCAACACCAGCACCACCACCTGTCGAGTTCTTCTTATGATTACTGTGCAATGAATGGCATCTGCTTTTATTATTGTTGTTGTGCTTAAATCGAGCAATTTGCATGTAGCAGAAAAAACCGTTCTACAGATATCGAAGGTGATGACTTGACACCTTGTTAGGCAATTAATATTTTGTTGTTACTGCTGTGTATTTATGAGGATTAGTTTATCAAACAACGCGTTCGCTGCTTAAGTCTTTTGTTTGTGGAAGCTTAATGGCCTCACTTACGTAAAATTAACACATTCAGACAAGCTGGTCACCAATGAAACAGCTGTCCAGTCTGCTAGGCAGTGTTTTCAATCGCAAAAACGTAAACCAATCTTCATGCTAATTTTAGTAATTTGAAATATAATACAAAATTTTGTCAAACAATTTGACGATAATAAAATACAATAATGTTGATTGTCTGAGGAAACGGAAGAACAAAAACTTTTTTAAACTCTTTAAATTAAATCGCAGACCAACTAACATATTTCTGTTCAAAAAAATATATCTTCATATTTTTATTTTTACACACTTATAAAAAATCTTTTTATAGAACTTAAGGGCCCTTGAGACGAGCAACTAATAGCAAACCTGTTTGAAAGACTGGCTGTGGTTTATTGCAAATAAGTCGAGTTGATGTCGAATTTTCAGTTTATAAGCCAGTTTTTCATTTAGCTTATAAAAAATCCAGAAATTTTAATTTTTTTCGATTTGAGCTGACTAGATTTTCCACTGGCTTAACTTAAGGGTGGCCTTGATAGTCGAGTGGTAGGCAGGTTGACTGCAAACCCAAAGGTTCCTGGTTCAAATCCCGGTCTTGTCATGGTTCTGCGCTTAAAACTTCCTTTAATTCTTTTCTCATTTCTAATCAACTGAAATAACAAATGCATCAATATAGCTATCTGTGTCGAAAAGGAATAAACGCTAAAGTTGAGTTAGGACAAAGTGAGGTTATTATTATCATTGCGTTTTTTTCACAACGAAATATACTAGTACGCAAATTTTTATGGTTGTACCTTGAATGCTAAATGTTTGAGCTCATCAAATCTAAACAGCAAAAGTCAGGGTACCCTGATATAAGGTAGCAATTTTAATGTTAAAAATCATCTTCTGAAATTTTGAGAAAAAATTAGTTTAGCTGTTATTCCTCCTGTTATACAAAGTGAGGTTATTATTATCATTGCGTTTTTTTCACAACGAAATATACTAGTACGCAAATTTTTATGGTTGTACCTTGAATGCTAAATGTTTGAGCTCATTAAATCTAAACAGCAAAAGTCAGGGTACCCTGATATAAGGTAGCAATTTTAATGTTAAAAATCATCTTCTGAAATTTTGAGAAAAAATGAGTTTAGCTGTTATTCCTTGTCAACACAGATATATGTTAGAATAATATTGCTTAATAACTCGATTTGACCGAAGTAAAGTCATCACACTTGCCTCAGATTCAAATCGCATGTTGGTATAGTCCTCCGCCACCCATTCTACACTTGTTTCGCTTGATCGCTCTCCTACTTATCTACCACCCCATTTCCGAACCAAGGCAGACTTGACTGAATAGGTTTCACACCTGAAAGTTATCTAAAATAGTCTTTAGCTAAAAACATGAACGAGTGTCATAACCAGTTTTACAATGAATTGCTCGTCTTTAAGGCCCTTTATAAAGAAGATTGTATTTCCTTCATATACCATCAACAAAATGATTGTATCGAGAACAAAATAGAATTTATTAAGTATAGCTGTCAAAACATTCGTCAATTTCTTAAACGCCACTCCAATAATTAGCTACTTCAAAAACAGCTTAACCCTCTAATGCCATGTACAAAAGAAAATATCTTAGCCAACACCATCTGTACAAAGTCTCATTAACCAGTATTTAACAGATAATCTCTTGGCCACAGATAAACCTCAGCTAAGCAATGTTCGTCAAGATCAACAAAATAATAAACAAACCTATCAAAACAACAATTACTGCATTGGTAGCAGCTGCTTAAACAACAACATAAATATTTTAAAAAGGCTATTCATATAAAAGGTTATAAAAGGTAAAACAAAAAACTGCCCACCAAGGAACCAGAAACCATTATTAAGTGCTCTTCAATAGAGATCAAAAACAGCTTCATTTCATTTAAGTTGAAGTTTTTCTACAAATTCTCTTGAGTTGAATTTGAATCACATTTTAACACGCATGCCCACTTAAAGGCATACTCAAGTTGAATTCAAAAAAGGAATTTTTATAACAATTTCTAAAACGAGTTCTTATTTTTATTTATTTATTTATTTCAACTGCCTTAAACATGCGCACAAAGTGTGCTCTTAACTTTCCATGCCGAATTGTATTGATTTATTTAACAGACACACACGCACATACAAATTTATGTAGTTTCAATTATTTTGGTTTTTTGTGTTTTATTGTTTTTGCTAGAATTCCCAATGGTTAAGACCACGCATCGACAAAGTGCTGCACTTTCACCACTTGGACAGTTAAATTGGATTATGTCTAGTGGTCAAGTGATTGTTTTGGTTTTTGATTATCTGTTACTGTTTTCTATGTGTGTGTGTGTGTGTGTGTGTTATGTGTATAACTGTTGTTATTGTTGTTCTTGTTGTGCCATAGCTTAAGGTCAGTGCATACTAAATTTCTAGCAGAAAAAATGCAATTCAAGCAGCATGTCTGCCAAGTTAACATGTCAGCAGCAGCAGCAAGTTTGTCGCTTAAGTCTTTTGTTTTTATTGCTCTAGCATGTGCCAAAACAACAATGGCTGCCCACATATTGTTGTGTTTTTGTTTTTGTTGCCACACACATTATTTAAACAGGGTTAAAAGTGAAAATGAGTGTCGGAAGCCATTTATAACGCAATTGTTTATTAAAATTGCCCAAAAACAAAGCATTTCAATATTAATATTTGATTATTTATTTGCAGGTCTAGTTATTGCCGGTGCGCTTTTCCTGCTCGCCCAAGTCAGCGTTATTGCTATCTGGAAAACTGTGCAGAAACGCACCAAGAAGGAACGCTATCTCTATCAGCATGAACAGTCAACGTCACCAGCAGCGACAATGAATTTTGCCGCACCCAACATGGTCTATGGACAAGCAGCAGCAGCCGCTCACGGTGGTAATGCCAGCGATACACTCGGTAAACTTTACGATAGCGGCATGACGGGACGTTATGGTCAACAATTTTAAAGGCAACGACAAAGCAGCGAGGAACAAAAACAAAACGATTCACTTGGAGGGCAGCGCAAAACTTTAAGCTGCAAGTGCAAAAAAAAGTGCATTCTTCAAAAACTACTATAAAGAGAAGCTAGCTATTTATAAATTTTGAGAAATATTTTATGCTTTGCAATAAGTAAGCACATCAATAGACTTTTTTTCTAATAGTTTTTACTAAACATACAGCAGTAAAAAACATTTAATTAAGCTAATTATGCTAAGTTTATCTCTATAGCTAAAACTAAACTTTATTTTATGTTTAAAAATGAAATATAAATCAAGTATGGAAAGAGCAGAAAAGTAGGGCAATTTTGATATTTAGTTTTAATTTATATTAATTATTTTTTCATTTAAGCTAATTAATGCAATGCTCTAATTTAAACGTAATTTATTTGATACCTCAAAAGCTTGAAAGAAAAATTTAAGATCTAAATATTTGACTGTCAAAGGCTAAAAACAAAATTACGAATTAAAACTGAGCATTGAAAATATGTATCGGAATTAACAAAAATGAAAGAAAAAATAAAAACAAAAAAAAAATTAAAAAAAAAACAACACAAAAAACCAATAAAGTATCTTAGTTAATGTAAGCCAGGCGCTTCGAGAAAGCTTTACTTATGCAAACACACTGAAAAACATACACACACACACATACACAAGCAAGCATATCAACTCAATTTGTTTTCTCCAGAAATATATTGACTCATTTCTTTCACTTTTACTAATTAATTATTTCTGTTAACATTCTGATTCATCATTATTGCACATTTTAGAAAAATTTCTGAAATAGTTTTGTATCAAAATATTTTAGAAATTTAAATTGAAACAAAATAAAGAAAAGAAAACCACTATATAAATTGAATATCTAATTAATACAATAACTAATTTAATTAAATATTTATTTATGCAATAATTGTCACATTAAGCTTATTTATTTCTAAAATTTTTGAAAACTTAATTTTATGTTGCTGCTTTTTTAATCTTTATAAGCCGCAAGATAATATATATATATATATAGTTATATATATAATTTTTTATATATTAGTAACGACCGAATGTAAGGTGCTTTTCGTTTAGTTAAAAAAAAACAAACTTTATAAAACGCATTTTTAAGCTCACAAAACAATTTCTTAAATATTTAAATTTAGTTACTTTTTTTATACTGAAATGTACTGATTAAGTAAATAATAAAATAAATAATATTTAATAATAACAAGCGTTTTTGAAAAAGGTTTGGAAGATATTTATGGTGTTGAATGAAAATGTTCGAGTTGAATAAAATGGGGTTTCGTAATTTTGTGTGTGATAATCTCAAATGCAGAAAAAATTCATTAAGCATTTCAATGAATACAGAAATCTGAAATCTGAGACTACAAGGCTGAAATGTCTGTTCTGAAACTTACCAAATTTTTATTAAATACAAATACAGTGACTCTTCCTTAACTCGAAACGTCAAGGGAACGGAATCTAACTTCGAGTTACGGAAAATTCGAGTTATCACGAATAATACTTCGAGTTATGGAGAATTTCGAGTTAGAGAAGTTCGAGTTAGGGAAGTTTCACTGTAGTTAGTTTGTAATCGAATATTAATATTGCACCTGTTAATACATTGAGTTTTGAAAAGAACATGCTCATTTATCTGTAATATCGTGTTGCTAGATAATATATAGGTACAATATATTCTCGTATTTGTAAAAGTTTTCGGCTCCTTTCACAATTGTGTTTGAGCCGTAAATGTGCTCTATAATTTTACCAGCGTCGTTCGAAATTTTCTTAGTCTCGTTATAGAAAATAATATTTAGATTTTTAAATTTATGTATATTTTTTCCATATAATCTTCTGAAACCTCAATGCACTTGTCCACCGCTTATCTAAAGCTCAATGCAACTTTATTCGAGGTAAAACACTTACAAGTAAGAATTTTTTAGAGTTGGCAGCAGGTCAAAATCAAAGGAAGCTAAATCAGTAGAATTAGGTTTGTGGTCAAGCAATTTGTACTTTAATTCGTTGAATTTTGGCAGTGTAAGAACACTCCAGTACGCTGGTAAAAAAATTAAAGGTCATTTTGACATAAAATCTTTTTTAAAGCACATGTATTTTTTTTAATTACAAAATAGTAAGTAGGGAGAAAAGTTGTTTTTTAAGAGAAAATTTGGTACATTTTCAAATTTAACCCAAATGTCTCTAATTCAGTGATAAAATTTGTTGATTAAACTTTATGCCGTAAATTTTAGTCTCTAATTCCGTTAAAAATCCAAACCATAAATTTAAGGGTTTCTATTTTCATTTTGTAAGTAATATGATGACATTTGATACATTCTTTAATTTTTTAAAAATTAATTTTAGTAACGAAACATAAAATGAGGTTTGAATGTAAATGAAACTTCTGGATTACATGGGATTGAAAAAATGATTAATAGAATAAAAATAAAACCTTTTAGTGAAGGTAATTTATCGAGAACGACACGATGCTTGATTTGTTCTGGCGGTCTTAGTTTTTAAAGCACATCTATTTTGGTGTTAGTATCATGGTTTTGACCTCATAGCGCCGAGAAGTAACCAAAATGTTGCGAATTTTCTTAGAAACTTTTCTTATTCATATTTACTAAAACATCATTTCCTTTCAAAAAAAATAATTCATTGATTAAACCATTAAAAATTACTTCTTTGGTGAGTGTGGTTTTTTATTTTTATCCCGAGTTTTTGATAATATCGGGATTTAAACTAGACTGAATGCGTTGCTCAAGCAGTTGCAGATGGCACAACTTCTTCTCGTTTTATATGAGTTAATTCGAATAATATTAAGTCTTCATAGTCAGCAGTTTACGTCGCCCTGCTTAGCCACGCGCTCTCAGAATTGCGCAAGTAACAGCGTTGACGACCGCGCTGCCCTACTTTTGACACGCGCACCAAAAGTGCACTTAGGCAAGTGCATCACGCCGATGTCAGCAGTTATTAATAAGTTATCAATAAGCTACCAATAAGTAGTAATTAAATAAAGACGGTCGCAAGACCTAAAAAAATATTTTTTTACGAGTTTCAATTATTAAAACTCTAACTTATGCTCTGCAATATTATTGATAAGCAGATATTATCTAAGAAACTTTAAGGGAGTGGAAGACGGCAATAGCTATTGGTTGAAAAAAATTAGCGATAAAATAGCGACAGCTGAGAAGAATGCCTCCTATGAAGAGCGACATTAAGAATTAATTGATTTTTAGTCACAGGAAACGCTTTTTTTGTCTTGTTATAGACCCGTTCAAGAATTAATGCTTCCACGGTTGTAACCATTTTTACAGAATTAAGTGCAAAATCTAGTTCTTAACTTAATTTAGAGATAAAAGAATCACTAATGGTCAATGATGTAAAAAGATTTAGTTAAATAATCAGACAGAAAAAAATATGTTAACATTGTTGACAATGACGCCTTAACTCAAGCTATCTGAAAAACTGACATGATTTTCGAAAACAGCATTGAATATTCGTCTGCAATAAATTTTTATTTCTTCTGAATTGTCATATTTATTCCCCTTATTAATTCTTTTTCAGAAAAGGTTTTTTCGTTAAGAAATGCAACGTAATTAGAAACCTTATGCTTCTAATGCCATGATATATAACGGAATTAGGTAACATTGAAGAAATTTTGCACTTTATTCCGTAAAACAAAAATTTAAAATTGAATATAAGAAATAAAATGTTTTGTACAATACAAACTAGTAAACTGACTTGATTTTGTTTGCACATTTTCAAATAGACAACAAATATCTATACTTCCATAACCTCTTTTTTAATAAATTTTAAGGAAATCAATGAATTACAATTGCACATATTAAAGATTTGGAAAGTAATTTTATATCACATAATTGGCTCTAAAAGTTTTTTAAGGATATATAAAGTTAAAAAAAATAAAATAACAATAAGAAGTATTAATTATGAATATGTAATTTAGTAATTTAAAATGCAATAACTTTCCTTAAATCCGTTACTATCACGTCATTAGGTTCATACAAAAAGTTATTTGTTCTCAATTACGTAAATCACTAAAATAACTGCTATTTTTAATATCTACTTTATTAAATCAACAAACACTATTAAAACACTGCTTACTTTTCGTTAAAAATGAATTTTATAAAACTTCTGTAAACTTTCAAATAATAAGCTTAAGAAAATATACTCTAAGGCTTAACCATTTTGATAAGAGAAACAGAACAAAGTGCGTATGCGGCGAAGTGTGTCGACTTACTCGGAAACTATGAATAATCTAACGATATCTCGAAAATGAGTGTGATGCAAATGTGGGCAGGACACGTTTCTCAAGACAGTGGCTTAAAAAAATTGTTTGATTTTTACCATGGCATAATTAATATAGCGGAGCTTTAATTAAGAGATCATCAAACGAAATATTGCAAAATTTTGTATCTTTTGTTTTAGCGAAGCTATAATCGTCCAAAGTTAAAATTGAGAAAAAACTTTTGATTAAGTGTTTTTTTTTTCATAAAAAACAGTCACTTTAAATTTGGACGATTATATTTCCGCTACAACAAAAGATACAAAGATTTGGTGATATTTCGTTTCATGATCTCTTAACTATAGTTCCGCTACAACACATAACACGATAGTACTTGATATACCGTTGAAACATTTCATATTTTCTCTAATATACAAAATTTAATTTTTTATCTTATGGTGTGTTGTTTAGATTCTGGATTAATAAAACTGGACAAGTGTAAAAAGTCTAAAACACCCTGTATCTTGAAAATCCTAACACAGCGGTAAAAATTGAGTATAGATTTGGAATCAGCGTTGAAAGCTCATATAGAAATTATATTGAGTTTTCCGGATTCTTCATTTTTAGACTAGTATTATTTATTCAAGCATGTCTGAATAGAGCACTGCTATTATTTTGACCACATATAATCTACTTTACATATAGCACTGTCCGATGTATAGTTTGCGTTCATTAAAACACAAATGAACAAATTTTACTATAAATTTAAAAAAAAGTGAAGACCCCAATTTTTAAAAAAATCTGATGGTGGCTATATATCTCAAGCTAAGCAAATGCCCATTCCATTGGTGTCAGTTTCGTCTCTGTTCGATGTATGCGAGCTACACTCAAAATAATCACTAATAATAAGTTCTTAAAAAAATCACTTAATTTACTATATTATTATCAGGTTTTCTTCTTATAACTCTCTCTGTAAGTCAAATTTGGCTTAGGTTGGCACTGAGAAAGAAGAGAAATTTGATTTTGAGCTATTTAAAGCAAGTTTGTGCTTGAGTAAAGTGAACAAAAATACTCTCATTTCGTGCGCAGACTTGCTTGAAATAAGAATTAATTTCTTGACAACAACAAACAAGAAATGATTCACTTAAATAACTTTTTGTTTCGTTATAGCTATTCTTTGTGTAAGGAAGTTTTCTCATATCGAACGAAGGACCCTCGAATCTACGTGAAGTGAAAAGACGTGATGGTTTTAATATTTCAAATTTAATAAGTTTTTATTTAATAAAATATAAAAGATTAATTACGAATACATAAATATATTTTGTACATAAGTCTTTGTCAGGAATACACAACATCAATTGATAAATCAAGCTAGTATTTAAAAATTCTCCAACAATTGCCCTTTCTGACTCTTCCTCGGTGCTTTGGTTAATATTGGTGATTGCGTTCGTGGCTAGTTTATACGACTTGGCTTGGACAGAGCTTGACAGAGTGCGTTAGATTTGAGAAATATACCCTGACTGCTAAATGGTTATATACAAAAGAACCATATATTCTTCTCATGTAGCATTATGTAGTACAAATTAAATCATATATAAATATATCTTAAGTATTAGCATAAACAACTTTAATTTATATTTCTTTTCAATAATAATAACAAAAATTATAAATATATCATACGCTTAATTCATATTATCCCTGATGGGTAGCTTATCGACAACTATGAAGTATTCCGGAGGATATTCGACCAACCAAAGCCGACGGTGTAGTCCAACACAAACATGACAAGCTAAGTATTCGGAGAAGATATGCGAAAGACCAAAGCCGACGGTGAGGTCCGACCAAATACCACAATTACAACTACGGAGTATTCGGGAGGATATTCGACCGACCTAAGCCGCGTTGAAATTCAAGAAACTATGCCTTCAAGCCGTACCCACTACCGACAAAACTGAATAGTGTTAAACAATCTATTCATAGAACGTGTTGTGAATTATATCGATGCTATACAAATTCTGCTTGGAGCTGGTGGTTGTTGTAATGCCTTGGCTGTGTTGGTAACTTGTTGTGATGTTGTTGTTTTTGCACACTACGCTGGCTGCTTTTTCATGCGTTGGTCTGCATACTGCTGGTAGCGGAGTGTGTATTGTTCTTGGTATGTATTTGTCGTGCTGTACCAATTGAACTAGCAAGGTTTGGTATATAAAGCTATTGGTAGATTTTTTAACGTAGACCACCGTTTGTTGCACTTGTTTAAAAAAAAAACAACAATTTTTTTTGAGATGTAAGCAAAAACTTATTTCGGAGGTTGTTTCTGTTCAAGCAGTTTCTGTTCAAGCATCCATGAATGTATTAATGAAGAATTGGAATCGAAATTTCAATAATAATTAAATTAAAATTGTTATACTCACAGAGTCGGGATACGAACGAACTTACGTCCTCCGCATGCCAGTCATTCACATTTCCACTGAAATATTGGTAATGGTATTTTGACTGTAGCAAAATATAATTAAGTAATGCTCTTCTCAAAAACTTTAAGAAAATTTGAACAAAAACATTTAGGTTTTTGTATTTCTTATTAAATTGTAATTGTAGCCGAGCTATGAACCAATAATTTTTGTCTTATTACTATTCAAACTGACATATATATTTGTTTAAAAAAATAGTTGACTTTAACCGTGCTCGAACCTGCGCGAAGTGTTTTAAAAACTCAACACTTAACACATTTGACCACCACTGCAATGAAATTCGTTGCTTCGATTTCAATCTAAAATCATAAAATGTATATCTTCAAACAATGCATTGTTTGAAATATGAATGCGTTTATGTAAAAATTGCATGCTACATTTCCCTCTGTTTAAGATTTTCATTAAATTTATTTATAAAAATTTCATTGAATTTGTGAGAGTAATAAGACCATATGCACTTTTATATCGTTATGTTTAAGGTCCAATTTCAATACTTCAAAATAAATTAAAAAAAAAAACAAAAAATTTAATGCAGCATATATCGTTTCAAATATTTTTATTGGATCTCACTTAAATCAGATAGTAATGTTTAAAAATGCCTCGCAGACAGAATTGAAACAACTGCACAAGGCAAGTATTTTGCTTTACAATCGAGTTCAAAAGTATCCAATAACAAGTCAGCATGGAGTTATATGGGTTTTTTAAGCATGTGTTAATATAAACCTTGGTACCTTATAAAACTGTATTAGATTTATCAATTTGTGAAAAAAAACTATTTTTTATGCTTTCTCCTTTACACAGGTCAGCCTCAGAGCTGTTTAATCAAATGCTCATAAAATAACTTGTTTCGTTAAAAAAAAAGCTGAATTAAAATATTGTGTTGCTTGTTAAACAGTTTTTGTTTCTGTTCTCAAAACACAATCCAAGATCAGCCCATTAAAAAATTACTTCACCGTTTAGTAGCTAAACTTGCAGCCGCCGAGCTCAGTGCGAAAATTATACGCATCACGGTAATTCACACACCCTTGAGTAAACAAGGTGTTAATTTAATTACCGCAACAACAATGGCTACATCAACAGCTGCAATAACAACAACAACAACAACAGCAGCAACACCAACGGTAACATTATACAACTATTTAACGCCTCAGTTACGCACGCCATTATTTTTGATGTTGTTAATAGAAAACAACACAACAACAAAAACTGCGCATGCGCACAGGCAGCAAATGAATATCATAAAAAAATCATATAATTAATCATTCCACAATAGAGAAGGAGAAGCAGAAAAAAATGATAAATCGGTGCAAAAAAAAATGCTAAACAAGCTCTTTAAGCATTTAATGAAGACATCAACACTTAATAAAAGCAAAAAAAATGCTTTAAGCGCCTCGCGCGACTATGACAAACGTTATGCGCATGAGTGACTTAATGCAGTACGCCTCTTGAGAAAAAAAAGAAATATATAAAAATTAACAACAACAACTAATAATATCAAGTGACACTTTCATAACATGCATGCAACGAACGCGGTTTTTATCACTGCTCATGCGTGCTGTTTTGCTACCACGCAGATGCTGGTGCGTGCGCAAATGAAATATACTGCAAGATAGTGCTCAACAGATGTGACATCCTTGTCACGTTTTAGCATAAAATTTAAATATAAAATATGAGCTCAGCGGGAACAACACGATTCACACTATAAAATATAGAAGTTCGTTAAATTTAAAGCGTAGTCATGGCTAGAAGCAACATCGGGCTTGACTACCGATTCAAGCTCTTGATGGCGGAATATTTGCTCGATCATGGTGGTCAAGCAGAGCTTTATATTAAATTATAGGCTTAATCAATACTTCTGTTCAACTGGGCATTTAACAGCAGTTACTGAATGTTTATGGCATTACGTGATGGTTATGTTATTGTATAGATTTTTTTACAACATTAGGCGTGCGATTTTTAATTGAAATATTCCAAAAGTAATTGGAGAGCAGAGCAGGGAATGTTGTGAAGATGATGTTGTTGCCCAAATAGCTAAGCAATTGGAAGAAATATTTCAGTACATAAAAACAGAAAATTTTGTTAAAACTTTTTTTGACAATAATTCATCAAGTAAAAATATTTTAATAACAATGACCTATTCATCAAAAAATAATCTGATGTCTTGAGTTACTTTATGAAGTTTTTATAGAAAGAAATTTAAAGAATAATTTTGGTTAAAAAAATAAAAATAATAATAATAATAAAAATAATAATAATAATAAAAATAATAATAATAATAAAAATAATAATAATAATAAAAATAATAATAATAAAAAAAAAATTAATATACAAAAAAAAAATAAAAATAACAACTACAAAAAAAATTAAAATATTCTAATAACAATGACCTATTCATCAAAAAATAATCTGATGTCTTGAGTTACTTTATGAAGTTTTTATAGAAAGAAATTTAAAGAATAATTTTCGTTATAATGAATAAATAATTTTCGTTATAAAAATAAAAATAATAAAACTAATACTAATAAAAAAAAACATAAAAAAAAAAATTAAAATACAAAAAAAAATAAAAATAACAACAACAAAAAAATTAAAATAATAATAAAAATAAAACCTGGAATTCGTAGGAACTTATATTTTTATATTTACATAAACCCATGTAGGTTCTCAGTTTTACTTCTCAGTAACCTTCGCAAAACAAAATCTTCACATAAATACTCACACTTAAAATTTGTAATTATTGAATTACCAATTTATACTTTGGACCTATCGTTATGTATAAATCTGTTGCACTATTAAAAACATTTCACTTAAAGGATTCATACATTTCTTTATTGGTTTTCCATCTTGTGTACCCCACAAGCTGTAGTTAGCTGCCGACAGCTTTCAGCCAGCCAAAAGCAACAGCATATATTCTCACTTCTTTCAATTCAATGATTTATAGGTAATGTGTCGACGTTTGACGTTCATTTATCTTAACTAGCTTCCTTTGCGGTAGAAATTTCACTTAATTCCTTTTTGTTTGTTGTGTCATACATTTTTCTTACTTGGATTTTTAAATGTTTGCACCTTTAATGCGCTCCATTGATTAAACATCATTTCGCGATTTATTCAGCTGTCTGCACAGACATTCAAAGATGCAGTGGGAGTTGGGGATGGTGGGGTTTGAGACAAATGCCAAACTCAAACAGCAGAACACTTTCCAAACAAGTGCAAAACTGGGACACTACAAACAACCTTATGTGCCAGCTATGTATCACTTCGACAATGAAAACAGCTAAGACACCGTCATAGCGACAGCCAGACAGACAGTTCAAGATACCACAAGACCGCCTAACGTTTAAACAGACGCATTGGAACGCGTGTCATGCGGTGTGTTCGACTTGCTGTATGTTTTTTTTGTCAGTTTTGTGGAATTTTCATGCATATTTCACGCGACTTCCTTTCATTTCATGTTGGCGCTGGTCACGACCATATCGATTACAAGTTGTCGCTGAATGCCATCTATTGAGAACAACAAAATAAACAAAAACGAACACAAAACCAACAGTTTGAAATTGAAATTCTAACACTTAAAAAATCTCACATCAAGCGTATACTTTAAAAGAAAGTCATTCCAATTTTCTATCACAGCATTAACCTAGTATATCTAATAAAGCAAGGTAAAGGTAAAGGTAAAGGTAAAGGTAAAGGTAAAGGTAAAGGTAAAGGTAAAGGTAAAGGTAAAGGTAAAGGTAAAGGTAAAGGTAAAGGTAAAGGTAAAGGTAAAGGTAAAGGTAAAGGTAAAGGTAAAGGTAAAGGTAAAGGTAAAGGTAAAGGTAAAGGTAAAGGTAAAGGTAAAGGTAAAGGTAAAGGTAAAGGTAAAGGTAAAGGTAAAGGTAAAGGTAAAGGTAAAGGTAAAGGTAAAGGTAAAGGTAAAGGTAAAGGTAAAGGTAAAGGTAAAGGTAAAGGTAAAGGTAAAGGTAAAGGTAAAGGTAAAGGTAAAGGTAAAGGTAAAGGTAAAGGTAAAGGTAAAGGTAAAGGTAAAGGTAAAGGTAAAGGTAAAGGTAAAGGTAAAGGTAAAGGTAAAGGTAAAGGTAAAGGTAAAGGTAAAGGTAAAGGTAAAGGTAAAGGTAAAGGTAAAGGTAAAGGTAAAGGTAAAGGTAAAGGTAAAGGTAAAGGTAAAGGTAAAGGTAAAGGTAAAGGTAAAGGTAAAGGTAAAGGTAAAGGTAAAGGTAAAGGTAAAGGTAAAGGTAAAGGTAAAGGTAAAGGTAAAGGTAAAGGTAAAGGTAAAGGTAAAGGTAAAGGTAAAGGTAAAGGTAAAGGTAAAGGTAAAGGTAAAGGTAAAGGTAAAGGTAAAGGTAAAGGTAAAGGTAAAGGTAAAGGTAAAGGTAAAGGTAAAGGTAAAGGTAAAGGTAAAGGTAAAGGTAAAGGTAAAGGTAAAGGTAAAGGTAAAGGTAAAGGTAAAGGTAAAGGTAAAGGTAAAGGTAAAGGTAAAGGTAAAGGTAAAGGTAAAGGTAAAGGTAAAGGTAAAGGTAAAGGTAAAGGTAAAGGTAAAGGTAAAGGTAAAGGTAAAGGTAAAGGTAAAGGTAAAGGTAAAGGTAAAGGTAAAGGTAAAGGTAAAGGTAAAGGTAAAGGTAAAGGTAAAGGTAAAGGTAAAGGTAAAGGTAAAGGTAAAGGTAAAGGTAAAGGTAAAGGTAAAGGTAAAGGTAAAGGTAAAGGTAAAGGTAAAGGTAAAGGTAAAGGTAAAGGTAAAGGTAAAGGTAAAGGTAAAGGTAAAGGTAAAGGTAAAGGTAAAGGTAAAGGTAAAGGTAAAGGTAAAGGTAAAGGTAAAGGTAAAGGTAAAGGTAAAGGTAAAGGTAAAGGTAAAGGTAAAGGTAAAGGTAAAGGTAAAGGTAAAGGTAAAGGTAAAGGTAAAGGTAAAGGTAAAGGTAAAGGTAAAGGTAAAGGTAAAGGTAAAGGTAAAGGTAAAGGTAAAGGTAAAGGTAAAGGTAAAGGTAAAGGTAAAGGTAAAGGTAAAGGTAAAGGTTTGATCTTGATCTTGATCTTGATCTTGATCTTGATCTTGATCTTGATCTTGATCTTGATCTTGATCTTGATCTTGATCTTGATCTTGATCTTGATCTTGATCTTGATCTTGATCTTGATCTTGATCTTGATCTTGATCTTGATCTTGATCTTGATCTTGATCTTGATCTTGATCTTGATCTTGATCTTGATCTTGATCTTGATCTTGATCTTGATCTTGTTCGTGATCTTGATCTTGATCCTGATCTTGATCTTGTTCTTGATCTTGATCTTGATCTTGATTTTAAGTTGGATTTTTATCTCGACATTGATATTGATCTTGGTTGCTCCTGATCTTGGTCTTGATTATTATTTTGTAACCTGCTTGTTTACCTTGAGTTGAATCTTGATCTTGATTTTAATTTTTTTTATATCTTCTTCTGCATAGATTTTGATATTGTTAAAAAATCAGATTTTGATAATGAGTGAGTAATAAGTTTAATTTTTATTTTTATTATTGTATCAATCCTGAAACTTTCTTTGATGTTTTTCTTGATTTAAGTCATAATCAAAATAGTTATCATGATTGCGATCTTGGGTTGATATGGGTTTTGATCGTGACCCTTATATCCTTATATTATGATCATAATCGTGATTTTAATTAAACATGTTTAAGTTTAAGCTTCAGTTCGATATTGATATATATTTTCGTTTTCATATTGAACTTAATTTTTATTTTAATTGTTTAATTGATTGTGATCTCCACATGTGTTTTTGTTTTCTGTTGATCTGTTGATCGTTGAAAATTTATCGTTATTTTGTTTAATATTTTGATTTGGTTAATCATATCTTGCTTAACAAGGAGCTTGAGATTTGGATAAACTATGGTTTTAATTTTGCAGATTTTGTTTTTTTTTAATTGTTTTCACTGAATTTCTCTTTATTTATTTGTATTTTCATACTTTTTGCTGTAAAAACAAAATTTATTGAATCTTAAATTCTTATTTTAGCCAGTACTACTTTTTAAAAAATTTAATTTCTCACAAAGTCCAACAGTTATTTAATAATATAATTTATCGACTGAAGTGCTTTTTAAGTAATGATTTCTCGAGTGGAATGCTTTTTAGTGCCTTATTTATTAATAAAAAAAATGTAATTTTCAATATTAACTTTATAAGAACACCACTAACATTAGTTAAGAGCACCATATGACAGCACCTCAGGCACGCTCTTAACATTCCACCTGAAGTGCTAGCAATTTGAACGCGCAGAGTCAAACACCTTCGTCTAGAATTCAGTTACTACATTTCTTCTATTTGTTTTGCTCAGCACGAATATCTTGAAACATGCTGTCGTCATCCATAAACGAGTCCCTTGCAGAAGGTGTCTCTAATTGCGCAGCTTCTGCGCCTGCAGAGCCTAATGGTTTTGGGTCCAGATGGCAATCGTAAGAAAACCAAAGCGCTCTGCAATCGCATTGTTAACAACAGAAATTCGTGTGTTGGCAATAATTTTCACAAAAACAAATTGGAACATTTTGCCGTGATGGTAGCGACGACACAAAAAAAAAAAACAACTTCAACTAGTAGTGTACGACGACCCTTTGGCAGATGATAGCATCTGGTGCAACGGACGATTTTGCAAAACCAAAGGACACTGACTTTTTTAAGCTCAAGTTGTGTATAAAGTTGGATGGACAGCACTTCCGCTTGTAAGAAACCGCGTAGACGCAACTGCAGTTTGTGTGCGTTGCCGTCCATTGTTATCAGCTGCGCTACATCGCAAGACTGACTCTAGTGGTTGCGCATGCGTGCAGCAGCTTGCATTCGAATGAATGGCTAGATTTGTTTAAGGTTTGAGCGCTTGGTTTTGGGTAAGTTTTTCAATTGGCTGAAAAGGGCGTGCGTGAAAATTGCACGAAAATCGACCCTGGAGGCAAGCCGCACGAAGGACACTTGGCTCTGGCTGCCATGCGGCACGCGAACTAACTGATTATGTAACCAACAAATGGCTTTCGCTTTCGAGTAAAGAAATGCGCTTCGGAGTGAAGGGGAGCTCTTTGTAGGATTGTGAGTTTGAGGCGTGAGTGTGGGTTTTTTTATAACATGAGGTAACGCAAGTTTAGGGCGGCTTATCAATGCCGCAGCATCGCGCATTTAGCCAAGGCAAAGGCAAACAAGCAAAATACTTACTACCAAGATGAACGGACGGACGATATGGCTTGCCGGCCAAAGAGTGTTGTACAAGTACTGTTTATTTTGCTGAATAGCTGGATGGTTGGTTGCAAACAAAAGGAAATAATTTATTTCGTTGCATTCATTTTACTTCCTGGTAAGCTGCGCAGCTTTTAAAATGCGATAAAATAACAGCCTAGAGCAAAAATGTATTACAACAATGTAAGACAGCAACAACACTTGAGAAATCACTCGACTTAATTTAATTCAACCTCAGTGGGAATTCCAATGGTGAGGTCAAATAAAGGTGAAAGAAATTCATCTATTATGTATGCAGCATCAGTTTTGGGAAAAATAAAACTTAAATGAATCAAGAATTATATTCAATTCATTACTAAATTTAAATACTTTTATAGATTTTTAAAGGAAGGCAAATGGAAAATGGAACTTCGAACATTATACATAAGAGTTGTTAAGATTTATGTATTCTGAATATAAAATACAAAAAGGACTTACTAAAGCATATATTAGGTCAGTTGCCATGACGGACGAATATGGATAAATTGGCTCACAAGGTAACCGAGAGCAAGTAACATGTCTCAGATTTTGATCAAATTTGGGGGATTTTAGGAAAGAGCTAAACATTCCCTTAAACTGAATTTATTATTTTTTTTTGTGGATTTTGTTTTTATTATTTAAAAATTAAAAAAAAATGTTTATATTATAAAAAAATTAGATTAAAAAATTAGATTATTAAGTGGGGGTAAATTTGCTTAAAACATAAACATTTAGTTAACAGAATTAACACTTTAATTCCTAGTTCCTAGTTCTAAAATTTTTCGTAAGTTTCGGACTTTCTCATATATTTCTTTGAAAAAAATCGAAGAGTTGGTCTTTTGAGACAGAACAATAATAAAAGAAACTCGCGTGTAGCAACGTACACGTGGCAGATGTAAAACTTCTGTTACAGTAAGAAATAAGAGAGATTTTAGTTTGAAAAAGAGAGAGAAAGTATCTGAAAAGAAATTCAATCAATACGAAATGGAATAATAATTTGTTGATTCAATATTTGCATCCAGGGACCATACCGGCTATGGTTTTTGTCGAAAGTGTCACATATTAACTTTTATCTCTTAATTTTTATTTTTTTCGACAAAAATAACAGTTTTTTATTTTCGAAAAATAAACTGCAGAAGTTATTTTCTGCAGTTTATTTTTCGGTCAAAAATATCAGGTAATTTATATTTGTTCAAGTCATTTTACCGATAAAAAAATTTTGGTATTATTATTTTCATCTCATCGATGAGACATTTTACACATGGTGTCAATCTGTCAAAAATATCAGTTAATTTATATTTGTTCAAGTCATTTTACCGATAAAAAAATTTTTATATTATTATTTTCATCTCATCGGTGAGACATATTAGGTCTGTTCCCGTACTCTAAAGTTTTAGTCCAATTTACCAGTTTTTACCTTTTTAGTCCGAGAAGCGTTCCCGTACTCGAAAAAATGGTAAAAGAGAGTGCAATGGAGAGAGTAAAACATTTCCCCTCCTTGTCAAAAGTTGCAAAGTTTAGTCCGAGAAATTTCTTCGGGTAAAAATGGTAAAAGTGTCAAACAGCTTAAAATCAGCTGTTTACAAGTTAGCAAAGAAATTTCGATCCATCAAAACTTATTTGAAACTATTAAAATGGAAACCAGAAACATTGGAAAATGTGCAAAAACTAATATAAATGCTAAACATCAGAATTACTTTCAATATTATAAAAAATCTCAAGCATTTCGCTTGCACTGCCGATGTTCCATATCAAGTCAAAGCTGGACAAACATTCTTATTTGACAGTTTTTACAATTTTAGTCCAAAAAGCGTTCCCGTACTTTTTTGTGTTTTTCTCTACTTTCGAGAGATTTTTTTTTTCTCTCAGACTTTTGACAGTTTAACCATTTTTAGTCCAAAAAGTACGGGAACAGACCTATTTACACATGGTGTCAACAGTTCAATCTGTCAAGCGGCCTTTAAGAGAACACAAATTGCTTGATATTTTTGACCGAAAAAATTAAAGTCACAAAATAACTGCTATTTTTGACCGATAAAATAAAAGTCAAAAGTAACCTTTAAGAAATTAACTTTTAAAGAATCAGTTTCAAATTTAAAAGCGACTTAATATTCGTGAGGCTGAAGACATTTGTAACATAATGGTATATTTGAAAAAGTCTTTCGACAATTTTTTTCATTTGAAAATTGTAAAGTAACAGTTATTTTCGGTACTTGTTTTAGTTCAGTTGGTGTTTTAGTTACTTTCGAATGTCTTCTCAACATTGTTACTTTTTGAATGTTGGATTGCATTTGCATAGTACTCTTTGAAGGAGCCTCCGAAAGCAGAGGCAAATCTTGTTCATTATTACCTCCTGCTTCCTGATCATAATAATTGCTATGTTGATAGAGGGCCTCATAAAGCAGCGAACGTTGATTGTTGAGTGCATCAACTTGATTGGCTTTCAAATTTTGTTGAGATGCATCAGTGTGTTTTTTGGGATTGGTTCTTTGTAGATTCAACAAAATACACTGATGTTTCGTAAAAATGCATTTCGAAACTCAGCCGTTGTTGCAATCACCTTACCTTCATCATTAGTTGCAGACCCAGCTGCGGCTGTATTCTTAAGAGCTCTAATTCGCTCTCTATATTCACGAACGCGTTCTGCTTTAGCTGTTTTAGCTATTTTTCTATTTTTTTTTCCGTGCATACTTGTGATGAAAATTAATGTTACGGTTATGTTACTAATGTAATGTTAATGTTAATGTAATGGTCATGTTAATTATGTTATTTTCAGTATGTTACGCGTTCAGTTTTAATTACATTTTGTTTGGCTATTTATCATGTGCCTACGTGGCGTAAGGGTATAGATTTCGTCTCTTAAGCAACGATGTTCGGGGTTCAATTGTCGGCAGCGGCAATAATTTATTTAAAATTTTCATATAAATTGAAAACGTTAGCCTAGCGTCACGAATAAGAAGCCTTGAAATTTTACTCGCCGCCAAAGAAGTTTCGCTTCAAAAAACTTTCAGAAATTCTAAGAAAAATTTGGTTCTTTATTTATTTTGAAAGACAATGCCGTTAAGAATGTTTGTAATTTGTTTCAAAATTTTAAAATTATTAATTATTATTAATTATATAATTTTATTTTGAGTTATTTAAAAAGAAAAATTGGAATTTTATTGTACTGTAAAAGCCTTCAAATTCTACAACAAAAATTAAAAAAATTTGGTTTTTGGGACTGAGCCCCTTTTAAAATCCCCCAAATTTGATAAAAATTACTAACTTTCCAACAATAACAATTCCACGTAAATAGAATGAGAAATGTGTCTTTTGAAGCGATTTTAAAAAAATGTGTTTTTGAAAATAGCAAAAAAATTCAACTTTTGATGAATTTGATGATAATGAAACATTATTTTCAAAACTTTATTATTTCAAAATATTGGCATGAGTAAGAAATTTAATATTTTATCAGATGTGGGTATGCGTTCTATGAAAAATAAAAAATAACAAGCAAATTACATGTTTTTTTTTATCAATCAAAATTGCTTCGGCGGATTTTCTCCAATATAAAAAAAAAATATGCAGAAATCATTGTTATAAGTTCCTCTAACTTTTGAGACCCTGACCAGCGGAATATAAATTTCGATCCGATCTACTGTCCATGTCGGTGGACGTTATGTCATCCCCCACTGTTTCATACTGACAAGGAAAGGTCCCCAGGTGACTGTGACTCATTCACAAAGTTGAGGTTTTGAAATAAGAAGAAAATTTTTATGATTTTTCCTGCTAAAAATCAAAAAATTTTTTTTTTTTAAAATATGAGGAAATGCATTCAATTTCTTTTACATATCGTAAAAATGTTCATATTTGCTATTTTGGATGATTAAAACTATTGGTTACTGGAGCGATGAGACTTACAAGAAAAAGCACCTTTTTTGTATGCAAGCCTTATGATATATCAACTTTTCAGATAAAATATTTAAACATGAGAATAGACCATAAAAAAATACAATTTTTGATACCCATATTGGCTACTTTTAATGTAATGAAATTTTTTCTTTAAGGAAAATAAATGCATTTCAATAAAACAAAAATATTATAATAAACAGTAACAAATTTAAAAGAACCAAAAAAAAAGGTAAGTTTTTTAAATTGCCTAAAATATAACATAAATTAATATGAAATTATTGTATCACATACTTCTTTGATATCGACTTAATATTACTAAAAAATACAAAAAAAAATTTCTTATGAAAAATTGATGCCATCATGTGTGGTTTTGTAAGAGCTTTCGTTTAATAACAAATTTGTAAATGTTTTCATAGAAAATAGCGAAATTAAAGCAAAAAACCGAAATTTTCGCTGATTTTTGAACGCGAGTTTGAAACTATAATCCATCGACTGAGTACGTATAAAAAAATACGTCGATCTTAGAATTTTGTCTGCTATCACATATTCGAAAATCATTCAAATCGGAGACTGTCATCTGGGGACCTTTCCTTGTGAGTGTTATATTTTCCAAAACGTTGTTTTTTTATTGTTTGTAAAAAACTTTTTCGACTTTGTTAAAGAATTCAATTAAAAAAATTTTTTCTTAAAAATATATTTTTTTTTTGATAACTTTGACTCTTCATAACTTTGGCTGAAGTGAGTTAAATAACAAAAAAATAGTTTTTTGAAGTCCCTGGACATTTATAAACACCTCCCTATTAAAAATATATAAGAATTTGATTTAAACTATTTTCCGGCTGAAATGATCAATGACTGCACTGTTCTCTGGTTTAGTTTTAATTTAACTTTTAAAATCCGGTAAGAGCCAAACCCTACGCACATTCCATCCTTAAAGTTTTGTAGCAACCAGAAAAATAGAGATTTGCTTAAACATAAGCGCACAGTTATCTCAGTAATAACCAAATTTTTATCCTTACCGAAGAAAATAGATAGATATACAAATCATACTTCTGCAAGAACCAAACTTTTTTTTTGCAGTGTTCTGGCTAATTATGTTCGCATTCAAAGCTGATATTCACTCAATCATCATAAATTTGCAATTTTGAGAACCTTTAAACTGCAATTCTTTCGAAGCTAATTTTAAGGCATAAAACAATAATCTTTGCCGAAATTTTTTTTATTGACCGGCAAATTCCACAGAGCAAGAAAAAGAAAATACAAGTTTTTTAAAAAAAAAAATCCATTTTGTGCTGCTTGCAAATCCAGGAAGCATTAACAGTGCTGTGTTATTTTTCTCAGAATTAACTCCAACGAAATGTTTTAATTTCAGTTCTGGAGTCACTTAATTTAAGCACTTAAGAGGTTGATTTTTTGGCAAACATCTCAAAATGGCTTAAATAGGAAGTGGCGCGCAGCTTAAAGATTTTTGTATTCGTTTCGAGTAACAAAAAAATCAAGAGTCGAGAATAAAACAAGCAAAAATTTACTCGTTTCATTTAAAGCGCTTTTGCTGAATTTTGTGGCAGTTGTTGTTGGTGTTATTGTAGTTGTTGTTGTTGTTGTTGCTGCTGCGCGTTGTGTTTGCTGCATATAAAAATGCATATCGCGGAACGTGCATCTGCGCAGTCTAATTTTTGTGTTAGTTTATTTGCGACCATTAAATGCTGTTTCTGCTGCTGCTGCTGCTGCTGCTTCTTCTTATATTTCTTCTTCTTTAAGCTCATAGTCTTCTTCTTATTAAAGCAATTCTTATGCGCTGCTTAAGCTTCTGCTGCCACTTTCAGCTGCGTTGACGCTATTTTTGACGCTTGTTATATAAAAAAACAAAAAAAAAAATAAAATCGCAACTTAGCCAAATGTCCAACTAACGAACTTGGCAGAGTTAACAAAACGTGGTGTTAGATTAGAACATTTCTGTGTAGGTCCAGATCTTTTCCGCTATTTTTTTATAATTTTTTTTCATTTGTTGTTTTTAAATATATATATTTTTTTTTTTGTTTTGCTATTTAAGCCTTAGAGAACAATGCAATAAATGTTCATTTAAATGGTTCCAAAAGGTGCAATACTAGAAGTTCTTATCGCTGCATTTGTTTGTTTGTTTGTTCAGTTTTGTTTGTTAAGCTTGTATATTGTTTTTGTTGTTGTGAGTTGTAAAGAACCTTTTCATGTTTGACCATATTTATTGTTTGGTTTTTATAAAGATGGGCGGGTGTGTTGTTGATAGTGGGCGGAGTGCAGTGGGCAAGGACACTCAATTGCTTAAGCAATTAGTTGTTATAAATTTTGCTATTGTTTTTGTTGTTGTTGTAAGTATAGCTGTTGTTGAAGTTAACGTAGCTAGAAGAAAATATTCACGAGAGCAAAAATAATATTATTAGAAAATCAAAAATTCGAGACAAAAACTTTCAAATAAATAACTACAGTTTTAGAAAAATTTCTTTTTAATGTCAACGCCTGTGTTTCTCACTACAATATGTTCTTAAAATATGTAGCAAACATAGGCTTATGAGAATTATTTATGAAATTTTTAGTTACAACATGATATTTTTACTATTAAGCAAACTAAAAGATAAGATCTTGTACTAGTTATTTTAAACTTATTGTGAATGTTGTATGGTTTCTGTCATAACATGGCACGTCAGTTGCATTCCTAGCTACTTTAATTGAAATCGCTAAGGTACTTCATAATGGCATAATATATTACCCGCTGTTTCCAAACTCCCAATTTCATAATCATAACAATAAATTTTATGAAAACCTTATATTTTTTTTCATGCCCACTTTTCCGTTAGTGAACAGTACTAACGGCTATTTACAATAGCATTACAAACACTTAAAGTTCATATTTTTCAGAAGAGTTTAAGAACCGTTATTATAGTAATTTAAGAATGATTTTTAGCACTTCCGCTTCAGTTTTCATTGCTGCAAATATTTTAATTTATTACTTGGACTTAAGAAGCTGCTCTTTAAAATTGTTTTTCACTGTTCACAGTTGGCTTCGATTTAATTATGCAATCATTCAATTTTACTGCTTGTAAATAAGTGTTTGTATTTTGCAGAAAAATTCTCCTGAGTATTCTATCATCTTAAATTACACTCTCGTAAAATATTTTAACAGCTTGTTCCCGCCTGCAGCGCACTTGTTCATGTGTTAATTGTGTGCACGAACGTGGTGTGGCGTATGTGAGGAGACTTCTTTTGGAAGTAGCTAGCTTCAATTTTTGGCAAGCGATAAGCGCCATTAAGGCAGCTGCACATGCGTACCAAAAATAGTCAAAGTATGGCTCGCGTGCCGAAACGCAAGAACTGTCAGAAGCTTCAACTTGTTAGTGAATGCTTGCCTCCCACAGCTGCAACGACCAGAACAGAACAAGACACGGACATAGTCAAGAATTGAGTGTGGTTGTGCGTTTGCGCAGTCATTCCCAAATGGCAACTGATGCTGATATGCTTGCTTATGAGCAGGCGCAGCTTTTCCGTCTGTTTGTTTTTTTATACTTTTCCTTTTTTTGAACAATTGATGCCGTTAAGACCTGGTTGACGTTTGACTCTTGTTCTTTTCCTTTTATGACATCAATAAAAGGAGTTTCCAAGAGTACAAGTAAAAATACTCACACACACACACACGTAGAGATGCACGTTATTCCACTCGCCAAGTATGGATTTTTATGAATGTCTTGAACTAATATGAACTTCAAATTTATGTGAAATTGATAATCTTGTCGCATATAAAAGTCCAACTTAATTAACAGAATTTATTTGTTTGCTTACCTGATAGCGGTTAAGCCGTTTTTTAACACTCAATAAAGGCTTGAATCTTGCTGACTGCTTTAAAATGCTATGCAGAGAAAGATATATTTTAAGCACATTTAGTTATAATGTTGAATTCTTCATTTGTTGATCAATTAAACAGCGGCTGCTTGTTAGTAGCATTGAATATTTGTTTTTACTGCAAATGCGTTCATCTATAAAGCATACTTATTGCAGAACAAATTCTTACGAACATCTCCCCACAACTCTGGAAACTGAAGTTTTAAGCTCTAATAAAGTTAAAAGCTATTTTTCATCATAGCTTCAACTCGACGGGTGGCAAATGTTAGGAACGCATTTAATTGCTGACTTGATTCGCACAATCGACGTTCTTAACAGGTGAATTTACAGAATTTTAAAGTAACGTCAAGTCGTTTGGAATTTACTATTTATTAGTGGAGTCAACTATTAAATTCAGGTGTTGTTAAGTACTTTTGTTATTTATTTCATTACCGTTTGTCAAGTTGATTGACTTTAAGTAAGTTGTTATTTGATGTTCAGTGTTTTAAGCATTTGCAAATAAAGCATTTTCATTTTTTATGCCTTTAAGAATTGTTGGTAGTGTAAGATTGTAAAAGATGTAAAGATGTGTTTTTTTAATTCTAAAATATTTCTTGGAATTTTCAACTTTACTCAATAATAATTATCGTGACAAATCGTCAAAAAATATTCATTCAAAAATATTTAAAATATTAAATTTAAATCGGTAAATCAGTTGTGTGGTTTTTGAGATTAGCGTAAACCATCATTGTGGCACGTGATTTTTATATATTAAGATTAAGAAAGATAAGAGATAATTAAGCCTTTGATGTTTGTAGTCAAAACTTACGTTTGTACGTATATGATACATTGCATATGATTAATTTTCGTGTAACCCATCCGAGTCTGATGATCAGACACATAGGAAATAATTAAAGCAGTGGTCATCAACGCCGAGTGCAGAGCTTTACACTGAAACAAGAAGTTTTCAAAAGCTCTCGCATCATTTGGTTTAAGTAAATATTGTCGCGTGTTCGATTAACATTATAAAGTTGTGTTTTTATCTTCGTGTTTGTTTGTTGCTATTAAAATAGCATGTTAAATAATAGGATAGATGTTAAAACATAGAAAAACCAAAAGATAAAAGTTAATGAATATAATGTTTTAAGAAGTTCGACGAAAAAAGCATATCACACATTGTGATTCACTGCAAAAATTGTCAGCAAATAAAAATTGTAAAAACCATCTTTCCTAAAACATTGTAAAATATTTGTATTCATCAACAAACCAGCGAGCGACAACCCTACCGCATGAATGCTCAAAACAGACTGACTAAAAATTTAAAGCACAGCAAAAAAAAAAAACAAACTTTTACGCAGTGTACGTTGACAGCGAGCCGAATGCTATTTCGTGATCAAAATTTCAAAAACACACGACGCCCGCGGGCTATGGGAAAACATAAGTTGATGACAACTGAATTAAAGACTTTTGTCGCTGATCTTTGTTGGTTCCTCTCTGGTATATAAATTTAACCATTCCAATGATTTTAGTTATAATTATTTAAAAAAATTTTATAAAATGTGTAAAAATTAAATATTTTTCATTTGTACTTAGAAAAAAGTTTCTAGGAATATGATTATAAAGAGCATCATATTTAGAGATAAATGGTATAGACTTTGCTCCAGAGAATGCTTTTATCTAAATGTTATCCTAAAAATTCTCTAAAAAGTATAAAAAGCTTCTCTGAAAAAGAGAAATATATAAAAATATATCGTTTTTAGAGAAAAAAAGAACTTTTAGTTTTGAGAAAAGATTTGTTTTTATTGATGAAACTACTTCTTATAGTGAATTTTTTATCAAAATATAGGAAAAATTTTTAATTTTCAATAAATTGTTATCTATAAATGAGAATTTTTTGGGCAAGAAAGAAAACATTTTTTTATAGGAGAAAGATATGTGTTTTTTCTGAGTGTATAAACTACCAAAATTGTGATTAAAACTATTTTTCGCAAAAATTATTATACGAAGGCGGAACAATAAGTCCGTGAAGTTATGAATTCCCCGCCTTTTAACTGAAAGGGCAACATTGCTCTTGCCAAAAAGCAACTGTCAGTGGTATCCTATCAAATTTTGAACAAGCTACGTCATATAGTCTATGTTTGACAGTCATTGATATCAGACGATCACCTGAATTGAAGAGAAAATGGAAAAAAGTGAATTTCGTGTGCTTATCAAGCGTTATTATTTGCGGGAAAAAAAATCATCCAAACCAAGGCTAAGCTTGATAAATACTATTGGGCTCTGCACCAACAGTTTCAAAGGTAAAAAAGTGCTTAACTGAATTTCGTAACAGCCGTTTGCTCACAATCGACCAAAAACGCAATCGTATGAAAACTAAGAAAGAATGTTTGGCGTTTTTCAACAGCAATATGGACGAGTTCTGGTCCGTTTCGTTACCGTAGACGAAACATGGATTCACCATAACACATCACAGATTAAGCAGTTGTCAAAACAGTGGATTTTTCTGTTCGAATCGGAAGAAGGCTTAAGTGGGTATTTCTGCCAATAAATAATAGTTTTTAAGTCTTCAAATTTATGACAAAACGTCATAAGATAATATGTTAATATATGATGCAAGCAAGCATAAATTATTAAATCACCAAAACCTATTGCGAAAAGCAGTTGGCTCATTCCACAGAAATGAGGAACGGAAACATGATTTCTAAAATGCATGTATTTGAAGTAATTTTTCGTTTTCGAATTGAAGTTGAATCTTAAGTTAGTTCTGCTGCAAAAATATTTTTAAATTAAATGCTTTTTTATATTATTTTGACAATTTAACTAAACAAACTTCGAGTTGAAAAAAATTTTTAAATATTTTGATTTAATTCAAACCTTAAAACCAGTCATCTTTTGATACAACTTCTATAAAAATAAGGTTAGTAATATTAAAAAAGATATTAATTGACAGTCAGTAAATGTTTAACGTCGAAGTATGAATGAAATTATTTTCTTTCGAACGAATTAGTGAATGATCTTAATCGTATTACGATTACGCTTAAGATTAAATCTTAAGCATGTACAATCTTAATTAAATGGACCAAAATAGTATAATTTTTTTTGTTTCAACCAGAAAAAAAATTGCGTGATATTTGCCGAGACCCCCTCTCTCTCCAACGTAAGACTAGATGAGTTTGACTCGACCCCCTCCCCCCCTTAAACATCACACGTAATTTATGGACGCCCCCTAAGAATGTTGATATTTTACATAAATTTGTTAACTTTTTTCATTCAATAAATTATTTTTATTCTTCATTTCCGTTAGAAGAAGTTGGTCACACCCGGAACGGTTTTCAAAATTTTTTTCTAATAATGAAATTTTTGCAAGTATATAAATAAATTTTTTGATTAAAACAAGTTTTGTAAATTCATGTATAGCGAAATCATTTGTATAGGTATTAATTTGATCAAAAATTCATGCGGAAAAATTTTTGCAAAAAAATATTTTTGTTTTTCAAATATATTAAAGTCTTGAAATTCTTTGTAAAGGTATTAATTTGATAAGAAATTCATTTTTTGCAAAAAAAAAAAATTTTTTTTTAAATTAATACATTAATTGAAAACATATTTTTTGGATTTTAGTGTCAAAAATATGTGATGGTTGTTAGTATACCCATTAAGTTCTTATATATAATTCCCACATCATTCGCACTTGTCACACCCGGGACAATCTTATGTCACACCCGTCCTATTTAAAAATTTAAAAAAGAATGGTTATCGCCATTTTTTCAAAATATTTTTTACTGGTATTCAACAGAAAATATATTAAATTTGAATATATGCAATTCAAAAATGGTCTCATTGTGGCAGATGGACTGAATTTCAATGTTACACTCAGAATTTTTTCACACCCGTCCCAGGTGTTTAAGCGAATGTAACTATTAAACTAGTATAAATAATTGCATTTTGTTTTAGCATTTTGAAACTTTGGAGTATGTTCTAAAATACTTTATAGTAAATTGCTAAAATTTTAACCGGTTAATACCATTTTCAGCATGATAAAGTAGTCAAAGCGTCACACTCGTCTGTATGGAATGAGCCAGTTATCGTTTTAGTTCAAAAATAATAATGTTTTTCAGTTCTATGCTTTGTCCTTTGTTAATTTGTTAGAATTCATTGTAAATATTTAAAGACTCAATAAATGTACTTATTTACTTACTTAAGAGAAAGTTATTTTCCAGCAAGATGATAAAAGGTGCACACAAGTGCAGTCTACATGGCAAAATTTCATAAGTAAGGCTACTAATTGCCCCTCATCAGTCTTTTTCTACAGATTTAGCTTCGAGTGACTATTTCTTGTTTCTAAACTTTAAGAAATAGCTCCGCGGAAAGAGATTGACTTCAATGATAGAACTATCTCACTTTTTTCGAGTACCTCGACAAAACTTATTTTGTGGAGAGGATACAAAAATTTAAGTAACCAAACAACAACAAAAGAAAAAACCCATATGAAATGTTAGGATTACTTCAAATATTCCAAAAAATTCAAAGAAGCACAATAAAATATATGTTAAATACAAAAATGCAACTTTTATATTTTCGTTCGATAACTTCTCATTATTCAAAAAAATTTTTATATTCGTATATTTTCAGCAGAGTAAAATTTTAAATAGATTAAGGCCCGTTAACTGATCTCAATTTTAAACAAAGTTTAGCTTAAACAAAGTTTAAAATTCCTTAACCTCAGTTTAAATTTTAACGCCGATACCTCATCTCAAAAAATCTAAGTTTAACTTGGTGAGGCAAGTTTAAATTTAAACACAGAAATTCTAGGTTTAAAAAATTTAAACTTAGATTCTGTCAAAAATTCTCTGAGAACATTGAAAATATTCTCAATCATAAACAAAAAATAAAAAATAATAAATCATACTTCAAAAAAATCAAAACAATAAACAAAAAACAAACATATTTTAAGTTTTGAAAAAAAATATTCCAATGAAACTGACAATTTGCATTATTTTATCAAAAATTTTTGAAATATTTTGATGTTCTACGTCAAAGTTGTAGAATTTTTACTACAGTGCCGCTCAAATATGTTTTTTAATCTCAGTTTAAATTTTTAAACAGAGTTTAAGAAAACTGCCGATAAAAATGAGATAAGTTACGAAAATAATTTTAACTGAGTTTAAAATTTAAACTCTGTTTACGAAATCTGAGATTAAGGAATTTAAACTTCGGAGATCAGTTAACGGGCCTAAGGCCCGTTAACTGATCTCAATTTTAAACAAAGTTTAGCTTAAACAAAGTTTAAAATTCCTTAACCTCAGTTTAAATTTTAACGCCAATACCTCATCTCAAAAAATCTAAGTTTAACTTGGTGAGGCAAGTTTAAATTTAAACACAGAAATTCTAGGTTTAAAAAATTTAATCCCAGATTTTGTCAAAAATTCTCTGAGAACATTGGAAATATTCTCAATCGTAAACAAAAAATAAAAAATAAAAAAATCATACTTCAAAAAAATCAAAACAATAAACAAAAAACAGTCATATATTAAGTTTTGAAGAAAAAATATTCCAATGAAACTGACAATTTGCTTTATTTTATCAAAAATTTTTGAAATATTTTGATGTCCTACGTCAAAGTTGTAGAATTTTTACTACAGTGCCGCTCAAATATGTTTTTTAATCTCAGTTTAAAGTTTTAAACAGAGTTTAAGCAAACTGCCGATAAAAATGAGATAAGTTACGAAAATAATTTTAACTGAGTTTAAAATTTAAACTCTGTTTACGAAACCTGAGGTTAAGGAATTTAAACTTCGGAGATCAGTTAACGGGCCTAAGACTATTTTTGCCAGTAATATTGTTATTTAATAAGAAAGCACGGACCCTTTTCTCTAAATTTTATACCTCTAAACGCCTCAATACTCTATCAACCTGTCATGGTGTGGAATATTCATATTCCATTTCAAATAAATTCACAGCCATTTCACAAACTTGAAGACTAAGTTATTTTGGTTCTTAAATAATAGCAAAATATAAAAAACAAATAATTATGACTGATCCTTTAATGTCTTCAATTGTGTTATATTGTTGAAAATATTCATTAAAAATTTTTCTTTAATTTGTTCAATACAAACGCTGAAGACACAGATTTTAAGTCATAGCATATATATTTTATTAGGCGGTTGCTTGCATTTTTAGACGCAATGGAGCTACAGTTGCGTACATATCTGCAACGGAGACTTTTTTGAGCTAGCTAAGAACAGTGTTTCTTCGAACGATATAAATGGTAACGTTGAAGATTTCATGGATGAGTTGAAAATGGGGACAATATAAAATTAATCTTCCCTTTGAATTAGACTCACTAGCTACCAATATTGAAATTGTCGATTGGACAATGTTTTCTTTTCGAAGAATTATTCTTATTTTCGATAGAAAGGTGCACAAAAGTGATTGTTAGATTCTTTCAATAATATTCAAGTCAAAGAAAAGAAACAATTTAATCAAAAACAAATAACAAAATTCTTTTAATATGAATATCGCTTAAAGTGGCTCAAGCTATGAATTCTATGAAATTCTTTGCAATTTATTCATATGTTTACTTGTTTTTATTGTTAAAAACCGCACTGCATACTTTTAGGCATGCATTAAAAAGCAACGCAAAGAAGCATGACGTACACCAGTTCGTGTCTTAAGTCTTTCGTTAATCATGTAGATATGAGTTATGCGATTCATGACGATAACAAAAGACTTTTCTACAGAATGAATTGCCTTACTATAAGAGCTTAAAGCTTTTTTGCGAGTTTGTGTATTTTTTATGTTGTATTTGTGGTATTGAAATTTATACAGATTGTTAATATACTAAAAAGTTACTTAGCTAAAATTGCCGACTTTGTAACATTCTGATATGCTTTTCCATTAAGTGTAAACGTTAAACTACATTTAAGTCGAAATTTGTTTGCATGCATCAGCATACAATGACTTAAGGTCATGGCTGTTAAACAATTATGGCATAAAGCCATAAATTATATTTCAACAACATCTTTAAATGCTTGACAATTGCGAAGAAAAAAGAAACAACAAAAAAAAAAAACCTGTAGACTAAGGTTCAACACTTAATCATGTTGGCAAACATATGCTGAGTGTATCCATAACCCATATTGGTTAGAACATACAAGCAAACATGCCATCTTAGATATGCGCGTGTCTCCACTAACCCACAACTAACACAAAAGACAGCTAAAATAAAGACATCTGTTTTTTCGCTTAAGCATAAATCATACAATTTTTAACTATACTTACTCCCAACGCAAACGTAAGCGGTGCTGTTTGCCAATGTTTTTTTTTAGTTTTTTGTTTGGAATAATATTTGGAACACTCAAAGTGGTTTGGAATAGCAAATCATATGCAATAAATTAAAACTAACAATAGAACAAATACAACACAACTCAACAGCGACAACGACAACGACAACCAGGTAGATATTTGTTGGAGTAAGTTTTGTTGAGCGCAAGCTGCAGCCTATTCAGAGTTAACGTCAGCATAACTAAGCAAAAAAATAGCATCTGCTGACCAATTTAGTGTCTCAGTTTTTGGTTTAGTGAATTTTCTTAAGCTTGCGGTAAATTGTGCGCAATATGTCAACCAATTTCACATTGATAGTTGTTGAGCTGGACACACAACTTTAGGTCTTATTCTTGATGCGTGGCAAACATGCATACAATATTTAAATTTTAGCCGTGAAACGTTTTCACTGATATGCTAGGAAAAGCTATGAGTGAACATTAAAATCAGTTTGCATAGAAATTTTCTCAATACATGCACATTTGTTGCAATATCTTGCATTAAATGGAGAAATTTTTCAGGTATCGCCTTTGACACACATAAAATTTGTCAACAAAATACCACGGACAAGACATAAATTTATATAATTTTGAGCCCACTTGACTGTTTGATTTTATAAGAAAATCTTTTCTTATATTCGAGTTACTGTCATGTGAGTATTATTGAAGCCCCCTGAGATTGTTTTGTACAACATGATTATTAAAAAATTATTTTTATAAATAAATATATGTATGTGTTATAGAATTAAGTTGAGGCTGTATCTACAGATTTTTAGTGCTGTTTTGATATATATGTATATGTTTTTATGGGATTAAAATTGTAAAAAAAAATATTTAATGTAAAGTCCTAAAAACGAATGAAATAAAACGAATTTGAGGTAAAAGTAAATGAGGCTTTTTGGTCTAGTATTGTAGTTAGCTTAAAATAGATTCATTTTAAAGGATGAACTGAATAAATTTTTTTGACAAAGAGCCTTCAAATAATTCTAATTTTATAATTCATGAAATTTACAAAATTCATAAAATTCATAAAATTCATAAAATTCATAAAATTCATAAAATTCATAAAATTCATAAAATTCATAAAATTCATAAAATTCATAAAATTCATAAAATTCATAAAATTCATAAAATTCATAAAATTCATAAAATTCATAAAATTCATAAAATTCATAAAATTCATAAAATTCATAAAATTCATAAAATTCATAAAATTCATAAAATTCATAAAATTCATAAAATTCATAAAATTCAGAAAATTCATAAAATTCATAAAATTCATAAAATTCATAAAATTCATAAAATTCATAAAATTTATAAAATTCATAAAATTCATAAAATTCATAAAATTCATAAAATTCATAAAATTCATAAAATTCATAAAAATCATGAAACTTATATAATTATTTAAATTTATAAAGTTCTTAAAGTTCATTCATAAATTCATAAAATTTATCAAATGCCTATCTAAGATAATTTTTTATGAATCGTTATAATTTCTGTTACTTAAAAATAAAAAAAATTCCATTTGTACAGAGACAGCTTTTATTTTTTATAAAGAAGTATGTATATAAATATAAATTAACTTTATATATGTTAGAGTGTATCGAAAATCTGACCCCCAATTCCGGTACCAAAATTAAATAGTACATGAAAAATCATTTCCATTGGTGTACTTTTTTTTTATTTGAACCAATTTTGGCGTCCCCCGAAAAGCAATAAAAAAAAGTTAAAAAATACTTCCATACAAAAAATAAAAACATTAATAAAACATCAAATATTGAATAACAAGTAAATATAACGTTATATCTCGTCAAAGCATTTGTCAACAGGAATGAAAATTTGCAGTTTTGTGTTTTTATATGAAAGGAATTGATTGATAAACTTGATTTTCTTTTTAAAGCAACCATTAATGGATCTCCAGTACAAAATTTGATAAAAAATGCACAAAAATGCATTTCAGGGGACACCAAAATTGGTTCAAATAAAAAAAGTACACCAATGGAAATGATTTTTCCTGTACTATTTAATTTTGGTACCGGAATTGGGAGTCAGATTTTTCCCATACAAGTCGATACACTCTTATATATGTAAAAAAAATAAAAAACATAAAACCGTTCTGGCTCATAAATAAACTTCAAAGAGGCGCTGTAAAAGTCTCTTTTTTGGTCGACTTTGTTCACAATAACTTGTCTTGGACTGGATTTCAAGTTAACTTTTAGCACATGAAATCTCTTTGCCTATCAAAGCAGCAACAAATTATTGATTACTTTACAAGAGAAAACTAGAGACAGCCGCTTATCAGCTCTTCGTCTGGCTTACTTCGACTCTTTACGAGTACTTTATTAATCAAAGTAAACTTAAAGCTTTCCGATATAGCTTGAGCTAAAGCTGCGCTTCAGATTTAAAACACTTTTTTGAGCATACTTTTGTGCTGCTCTCAGTAGATGAATACCTGTTAAGAGAGTTTTTATTCAATTAAGAGATTTATTTCAACCAAGTTGGTTAAAGCAAATTAAAAATAAATCTATAAACTTTTTATAAAGCTTGTAATTCTTACAGATATGCGTATATAAAAAAATTATATGCCAATTCATGTTATTTTTACTACAATTTGCTCAGTTTGTGTTTCAATGCAGTCATTGACGGATTTTTGCAAAAGACAAACAAAAAAGTTTCGACACACAATTTGGCCGCAATTCTTTTTAAAATTAAACATTATTTAAAAAAATGCTTGAATTTTTAGAATACAATGCATTTCTACTTATTTCAGTTGTTATTCTGATAATGTTACCCTGATAACTGAAAATAAGTTTTTCTTTCCTTTAGCTGCTTTTTAGGGCTTTTTCGATTTATGTTTGCACTCTTCTTATAAAATTTTTCTTTCAACTACAAATCAACAATTATAATAAAAATACACCAAACCGAGTTGGTAATTACTATTCCAAACTTTGTAATTACTATTCTAATGTCGCATTCTGGCACCTACATCAACATTTATTACAGAACTTCGCGATCGTTCTAAGCAAGTGTCCGAAAACTTTTACTCAAGTCGAATTGCGTTGCCTTCTTTAAGGGTGGACATGACATTAGCCGTTTTTATAAATTAATTTTTTTGTATTTTAGTAAATATTCTTAATATTCTAAGAAAAAAATTTCATGGAAAAATTCTTACGGGTTCAAAAGTTACAGCCGGATAAGTGAGAACTCATTTTTTATTTTTCTTTGCATTTTTCTTTGTTCACAAACTTTGAACGCGTTTATCTCGAAACCATGTTTTTCGTACTGGTTGCGGCACTAGCGGGTTCATTTTTTGACAATATTTTTTTTTTGTTTTGTATTTTTTAAACTTGATTCGCCATCGTATGACACGTGCTTTTTTTTAAATTTTTTTTTCGATTATTTATGAATTTTTAAAGTAAATATTTTTTTCGAAAAAACACACTTTCAAATTTGGAACACATTACCAAAAATTGAAAAAAATTTTAAAAAAGCTTCTGTCATACGATAACCAATTTTGTTAAGATGTAAAAAAGTAATTTTTTTCCAGATCGGACAATTTTTGCGATTCCGAGCGCTGCAACCACGAGGCACCGTTTTTTCTCTGCGTCCAGTTTGGAGCTCTATAAAACCATGTTGGAGTGAAAAATATATTTTTTTTTTATTTTTTTCTTGTAATTTGTTCAATTCTCTACAATAATAAAAAAGAAATTATGGAAAAATGCTTGTTTTTGACTGAGTTATGAATTTTTTAAAAAAGGTCTGTTTTCTCTGTCGCGTATGTTATGTCCCACCTAAAAGGGCTTTTCCTCTCTTCAATTGTTCGTTAATATATTCATGTATGTTTGCACTCTTCGTAAAAAGAGTTTAGTTGTAAAATATTTTTTCGACTTAAAATAAATAATAAAAAAAGATACCAAACAGAGTTCAATTAACGGTCAATTTTCTATTGCTTTAATTACTATTCAAATGTCGTGTTCTTGTACCTACATCATTATTTGTCATTAGAACTTCGCGATCGTTCTAAGCAAGTGACCGAAAACTTTAACCAAATCAAATGGGTTGAATCATTAAAAAAAAATTTGACAGCAGGTAATAATCGTACTAAATATTTAATTTTGGTATTCAAAGTGTGTCGCGCTCGCGATCTTGCGTTGTTTCTTCAAATACACTTTGTATGGGAATATGAAAAGTTTTTATTCGATTTTGCTGAATTTTGAATTTAGCATTACTAGTTCAAATTAAAACTCATATAAAAATTTTCAAGTTATTGGATTGATTTTATTTACAGACCCAATAAATATTTACCTTGAAGATTGGCTTGACCTCAAGTGGAGCTGCAACTCGTTTCTCCAATCTCCAGTGCTGGATATCTACTTAACCTCCACTTTAGATCCAAGCTATTCTTCCAAGAAATGGTGCTTCGATCTCCAGTTGAGATAAGGCTGGTTCTGCACTTGATCTCCAATGTCTTTCTCTAAGCCATATCCAACCCAAAATGAAACTAGTAAGGTAAATTTTCGACTTGGCCGAAGTTAAAATACCCCCACGTCCGATTCTTAAGGGTGGAAGAATCTTAAATTGGAGAGCTTTTTGTATGAGATTCTGAGAGATTTTATGATTTTTATGTGTCTAAAATACATACATATCAAATTGTTTTCCTGCAGCTTAAATATAAGCCTTTTTATAAAGTTTTAAATTTTGGGGTTGTATTGGAGGTGGGCATGTTAGATTGTGTATGACGCCCATTTTTCTAACATACCTTAGTTTCGACATAGAATACACAAATACCGAGTTTCTGTCTTGTAACTTTAATATTAGCCTCTTATAGATTTTTTAAATTTTGGAGTTGTGGGAGGTGGGCGTGTTAATGTGTGGATGACGCCCATTTTTATAACACACCTCAGTTTTGACATTAAATACACAAATACCGAGTTTTCATCTTGTAACTTTAATATTAGTCTCTTTATAGATTTTTCAATTTTGGGTTTGTATGGGAGGTGGGCGTGTTAATGAGTGGATGACGCCCATTTTTATAACACACCTCAGTTTTGACATAAAATACACAAATACCGAGTTTCAGTTTTGTATCTTTAATATTAGCCTCTTTATAGATTTTTAAATTTTGGGATTATATGGGAGGTGGGCGTGTTAGTGAATGGATGACACCCATTTTTCTAAGAATTCTCAGTTTTGATATAGAATATACATATACCAAATTTCAGTATTGTTGCTTTAATATTAGCTTCTTTGTAGAGTTTTCAATTTTGAGTTTGTATGGGAGGTAGGCGTGGTTTTCATCTGATTTAGCCCATTCTCGAATTTGACCTTAGATTTTTTAAAAAAAGCTTAAATATCGAATTTCATTACGATAGCTTCAAAATTACGGCTGTAATCGTGTCGACAGACAGACAGACGGACAGACAAACGGGCATGGCTAAATCAACTCAGGTGGTGATGCTGAGCAAGAATATATATACTTTTCCATACCTACCACGCCTCCTTTTGGGTGTTACACACGTCGTGACAAAATTAATATACCCCTTACGCAGTACGCGTGGGGGTATAAAAATAAATAGTATTTTAAGAGAAAGCTTTTAAAATTATTTTTTATTTTAATCATTGAAAATAGTTTCATATATGAAAAAAAAAATATTTGAAATAAATTATGTTCAGCAAGCTTTTTCTGCAACAGTGAAAGTTCCAGGTGCTTCTAGTGCTCCTTTTGCATGCCTATCTGATATCAAATCTACAATTTGCTGCACTTCGTGCTTTCTTCTTTACATTATTTAAACTTTTATAAAACGAATTTTTTATTTATTACACTTACTATACTTCTATTATTTTGCTGTTGTAATTTACAAATTCACTTTTATACAATTGTGCAAGTCACAAATGTCCACAAAATAACAAGAGACACAATAACCAAAACAAACAGTACTGCCAAATACAAATTATTTTTTGACACTTCAACAGTATTGAAACTTTGAAAATTAAACATTTCAAGCCAATTTCCAGCTCAACTCCAAGATGTTGGAGTAGTCTTGGAGGAATGAGTTGGAGATCAAGTGGAGGTTGAAGACTATTTTTTCAAGTTTGGAGAAAAATCGTTTTTTTGCTTGTTGGGGATTTTTAAGAAATTTTGCGTTTTGAGACTGTCAATTTGCATGGGAAGTAGACGTGGTTTTTATCTTTGTTTTGATCTTTGTTTTGATCTTTGTTTTGATCTTTGTTTTGATCTTTATTTTTACGATAGAAGCTAAGATATCAAAAAAATGACCAAATGATACCATGGTTTAAAAATGACGGCTGTAATCATGTCAACAGACAAACGGACATACAGACACTCAGACTGATTAAATTAATTTAGGTGGTGATACTGATCGATAATATATGTACTTTTCTATAGAAGCCATGCCTGCATATGGGAGTAAAAACGTGGTGACGAAGTAAAGAACGACATTCGCAGAACTGTGGTGGGGGTATTATAATATGCCATAATTTTTCACTTGCCTCATATGTAATTTTATAATGCTATCGAAAACTTGAAAAGATAGAAAATTTGTTTAAAGTTTTATTTATTTTTTTTGTTCCTTAAAGGTGACGAATGTTGCGTTAGTAAGACTGGCAACGCCCATATATGACGACACCGAAATTGTATTAAAATTTAAACCACGTTAAATACTGAAACTAGTTTAAGTCCCCCTAAGTTAAAGTTTAAGTCCCGTGGCTTAAAACTTAAACCACGTCAAGTACTAAAGCTTGTGATATTTGACCATCTGAAATATTTTACTTATGGACCTCGGTACAAAACCATACAAAATACAGTTGGTATAAGAACCGAAGCCGTGTGACTTATCACAATGTCTTTTGTTTGATGATGAATGGGCCTGAAAAAAGTTGTTTGAAGATCCACTTTTTTATCGAAGAATTAATTCTTGGTTGAATGGATACATCAAACAGAAATACCGAAGTTGGTGTGAAGAGCAGGTAGAGGCAGTTCAAAACTCTGACAAATGCACGGCTTGGCATCTTTGAACCATTCTTTTTCAAAAATATTGAAAATCGCAACGTAACAGACAATGGAGTAAGGTACCGTGCGATGATTACCGATTTTTTTATTTTTTTTGCTCAAAATGGAAGAAAAAAACTTTGTTGACATGTGATTTCAACAAGGCGGTGCCGAATGCCACACGGCACGCGATACCATGGACCTATTGGGTCCAAGATCTTGCGATTTGAACCCAGTAGATTATTTTGTGTGGGGCTATTTAAAGCTTAACGTAAACTGGGATAAGCCAGCCACAATTGGAGCCTTGGAATACAACATTACAACTGCTATTGGTGGGATACTGGCCGAAATGCTGGAAAAAAATATGCCAAAATTAGAGCTTACGAATAGGCAACCTCAGACGTAGCAGAAGGAAACATTTCCATGAAATAATTTTTAAAAATAAAAGGCATGGTATTGATGTGTCGCTCCAGATCAACAACAATCAATTTACTATTGCAAGTTTTATGTTTTTTATACCCTAAACCTGAAAGGTCAGGGTATATTAACTTTGTACTAACGTTTGTAACGCATAGAACGAAGCGAGTCCGGTATAGAAAAGTATATATATTCTTGACCAGCGTCACCACGTGAGTCGAGCTATCTATGTCCGTCCGTCCGTCCGTCCGTCTGTGTGTTGTCCGTAAACACATGATAGGAAGAAGGAGTTTAGATAATTGGATGAAACTTGGTAAACATGGTCACATGCACCCAAGGATTTGCACTATAGAATATTTTTAGAATCCGCCCACGGACACGCCTACCTCCCATACAATGCAAAAATTTAAAACTGCATAACTCAGCTCATAATAAGCCTACAACAATAAAATTTGGTATGTATGTGTTTTATATCAATACAAAGATGTCTTTGAAAAATGGACGTCATCCGCTTACGGACACGCCCACCTCCCATACAATCCAAAAATTGAAAACGCAATAAGTAAGCCTCTGTTTAATTTACAGAGCTAAAATTTGACACATATGTTTTTTATAACAAAACAAAGATGGTTTTGAAAAATAGACATCATCCGCCTACGGACACGCCCACCTCCCATACAATCCAAAAATTGAAAACGCAATAAGTAAGCCTCTGTTTAATTTACAGAGCTAAAATTTGACACATATGTTTTTTATAACAAAACAAAGATGGTTTTGAAAAATAGACATCATCCGCCTACGAACACGCCTACCTCCCATGCAACGCGAAAATTGAAAATTGCATAACTCAGCTTATAATAACCCTACAACAATAAAATTTGACATGTATTTGTTTTATACAAACACAAAGATGTCTTCGAAAAATGGACGTCATCCGCTCACGGACACGCCCACCTCCCATACAACCCAAAAATAGAAAACGAAATAAATAAGCGTCTGTTTAACCTACAGAGCTAAAATTTGGCACGTATGTTTTTTATGACAAGACAAAGATGGTTTTGAAAAATGGACGTCATTCGCTAACGAACACGCCTACCTCCCATACAACCCAAAAAGTTTAAAACTCAATAAATAAGGTTATGTTTGTCATAGAGAAATTATATTTGGTATGCATGTATTTTATACCAAAACTAAGGTGTGTTCGAAAATTGGGAGTAATCCGTCCATGAACACGCCCACCTCCCATAGCGAAAGCACAATAAAGGCATTAACTGTGAGCTAAAGGAATAAAACTTGGTATGTGTAAATTTTTCATCAACATTTAAATGCATATAAAGAATAGGCTTCATCCGCGGAGACGCGGAGACGATTATTTTCAATAAAATTTTTTTGTTTTTGAAAAGAAGGTTTAGGGTATTTCATAGTCGGCCTAGACCGACTTTAGACTTATGTTTTTTTAATTTTCAAGAGTCAAATGTTTAAAAAATTACCTTTAATTCTTTAATTATCTATTAAAATCATTCTATATATGTTCTCATAAGGAAGTAGAGAAGTAGACGCTTAAATTAAAAAAAATAAAAACTAAAAATAATTGGGACAAATAAGATAACTGTCCGAATGAATTTCACTTCATAATTTTTCTTAGAAGCAATTAATTTGATTTTATGAAATTTGCTTATGTTATCTCTCCTAAACTGTAGATTTCTTCAAATCGTTGGTGCAAAAACACACTTATGAGATTATAAGTTCTGAATTTTTAAAAAGTGCAGTTCTCAAATGAAAGTGTTAACTTAAGGCAATTACTTTGCAATTTAGGGGATGACACAGACAAAACGAACTATGTATGAACTGATTAAATAAATTAATGTAGTTGTTGAAATATATATCTATTGACTACACTGAGAAAAAAACACATACCTTTCTCCGGTAAAAAATTTCTCTATTTTCGATAATAGCAATTTTCTCTTTTTCAGATAAAATTTTCTTCAATTAGAAAAAATTTCTCATTTTCGAAAAAATATTTCTGTACTTCTAGGAAATGGAAATATTTCAATGTCTCTAAAAATGATAAGTATTTTTCTCGCACAAAAAATTTCTCATTTTTAGAGAAACATTTATTGAACATGAAAAATTTTTCTTATATTTTGATAAAAAATTCACTGCGAGAAGTAATTTCTTCAATATAAACAAATCTTTTCTCAAAAATAAAAAGAATTTTTCTCTAAAAACGATATATTTTTATATAATTTTCTTTTTCATGGAAGCTTTTTATCATTTTTAGAGAATTTTTTGTATCGTAATTAGAGAATAGCATTCTCTGGAGCAAAGTCAATACCATTTTTCTCTAAATATGATGCCTTTTTTATCATATTCCGAGACACTTTTTTCTGAGTGCAGTGATGTCAGTAAGTAAAAAATATATGCATTTGATGGGTACATATTCACTGTAGGTACTCATCACAAAACTATGGTATATAATTTTATGTAATGAGTACATCACTGAAGTTCGTAGTACGAAGATGATTGAACCAATACATAAAATTTAGTACAATATATATATAGTTTGAGTATGTTAGAACTTCAAATATGTTCTAAATACAAACATACCGCATACTAAATACAAAACAGTCACAACTCAAAATTTTTTATATCGAATTTTTGATATAAATCAATACAGAAAACACATATTTATCTCACTATCTTTTTCATTATTTTCTTCATTAGCTGGAAGAATGAAGTTTTTGCGCTTAAATGAAAATTGCTTTTCTTCTGCAGTTTCAACGAAATAGTTTTATTTTTCGCTTCTCCTGATTAGTTATGTTGTTTGAGTTGTGACTGTTTTATATTTTGTGTGCGATATATTATTCATTTATTCATTAAATAATTAAATATTTGTGGTACAATTTATTCATCACATATTTGTAGTACATAATTAAATTTCTACATCGATATAAGTGGAAAAAGGTAGACTTTTTCTTAAAAAAAGCCCAATAAATGAAAATAATTTGGCCATTTTAGTAAATTTTTCAGCAATAGCCATTGTCTGCAGAAAGATGACTGACAGCCGTCGAGAAAAATGTATTTCCAAAAAGCTTTCTGTTGAATGTGAGGTTTGAACTTGGGCTTCGATATAATCAAGACTAAATAAGAGGTGCTCAGAAGCAAGTGGTCCAACCAACAAACGGCATTTTTTTTTGGCATTTTGCTATCAGACTTCCTTACTGAGATATATTTTGGAATAAACATCCCTTCCTTAAGATTTTGGAATTATTGAAATTATTATAGTTATTAGTTTTGCTTTACCATTTTTAAAAAAATTATGTTAAGGAAATGAAAAGTGGTCGATGCAAAAAATATTCAATTCCATTAAAAAAATAAGTCGATTTTACGTAGATATGAAGCAACTTTGGCAATTGTTAAGGTGGTTTTGCTGTTCCTTAAGAGTGACTTAAAATTCATTCATTTTTTCAAATCAATGTTTCTCCATTACTTCAATGTGTGCGTTATACCACTTTGATTCTGAGCGCCTCATATATCCTTGTCATAATTCCAGGTGTGAGTTTAAATAAACGTTTAAAGAAAAAATTTATTGAAAATGCAGTTGCGTAAATTTTCTTACGCGTATCTTACATCAAGAAATTTTCTTTCATCATCGTCATCATCATCATCATTATTATTGTCATAAAAAGTAACAAAATCGAAACACTTGCTCTAATGATCAACAATGCATATGTCTGCAGGCAGCAGCTAGCAAAAGCCACAATTATTCTTGAATTATGCAAAATATATGTATTCAACAACCATTTCTTATCCATATTAAATGTTAAATTATTATGATGATTCCTTGCTGTGCCTTAACCAAAACACAAACAACAACAATAAAAAAATATACCACTATCTACTATAGTATGTGAGAGATATTAAAATATTGCCGCATAGATTAACATCCAGAGCAGCTGTTAGATATATTCTGATAGTAACTCTCGAACAAGTTTTTTCTATTACCAAAGAAAGTTGCTGCACGAATTAATCTAATCGCATTCGTGCGTCTTTGAACCGCATCTATTTCTTGCAACACACACACAAAAAATCGAAATTAATTATATAAATAACAAAATATTATAAAAAAATTTATCAAACATACCACTGATGATAGATGAAGCACACATAACGCGTGTGAATTAATTATAGACATGAAAAACTCAAATTATTTTGCATGCAGCGACATTTAGAAGATGTTGTGCGCAGCAGCTACTGGAATTTTATAATAAAGATTATAAATTGGTACAAAGAACGAAGAGAAAAAAATCCGAAAAAAATTAAAAAAAAAAAAAACACAACACATTGGCATCTTCTATGTTCTGTTGTGACAGAACGTGTTCACAATAGCGTTCGTCGCATGCAAAATGATCGATGACCAGACTGATGAAGGAGGCAGTTTATAAAAACAAGGAAGTCAAAGATGTGCCAAGAATAAAGCTTCCTTTTTAGATAAAATCGCAGCGCAGTAAAATGCATTAAATGCACAGCATGATAGTTAAGCGAAGGACTTGCATGCTAGGGCCAGGCTATTTATGGCTAACAACAATAACAACAACAACAGCAACAAATTGTTGTAACTAAATGCATACATCTAAGCATATTTAGATATGTTGCTATAATTGTTAGCATGATTGCCACAATTAGTTAAGGTTACAAAATAATGCAACGACAAGCATTTTCATGTCATGTCATTCCACGCGTCTCGAAATACAATTAAATATTTCCTGTAGCCTTAATATGTGATGGTGGCTGACATTTGCATGTCCTGAAGATGGTTGGTTGACTTGACTGAATAGCAATAGCAGACAAAATGTGCCGCAGGATCTGTAAAAATAGAGAAAACATGTCTGTCTAAAGCATTAAATTGCAGAAGATCTAATAAACAGAATCATAAAGAAAATAAAATTTGCAAATAAACGAATATGGCAGCAACAAGAGGAGCGATTTAAAGTTATTAATTCTACTTAGCATAAATATCAGATAAAACACCTGCAGAAAAATATAGCAATTTCATAAGTTGACACTTAAAAAGAATGAGCTGGAAATATTTTTTTTTTTCACTGAACAAACACAAGCGTAGGTTTGACGAATAGTTATAGTTTGGATATGCTTTTTATTTTGGTAGATTAAAAGCGAAATTTTTTTCCCAATAAAAAACTGCAGTAAAATAAAAACAAAAATTTTTGTTCATTTTAAAAACAAATACACTTCGTAAATAAAACTATGGTGTAAAGAACTGAAATCGTATAAAATAAAAAAATCCCGTTCTTGATCAACTGTGTGCAAATATTTCAATATAAATACTAGTAGTTCTGTAAAAATTTTTCAAAATATGAAATTTCTGAGATGGAGTACAAGAAAGTAAGCCTTAAATCTTGCATTTTATGTATACAAATCTATATTCTAACTTTTGTTACATTTAGGATATAACCAGTTTCATGTGGTCTTTAACGTTACATTTTTTGAAAAAATTTAAACTGGCAATGAAAAAAGGTTAAATAGGAAACTATTTTGAAGAAGAGGGATTAAAATAATAATGAAAAAAAAATATATATTTTCTGACATTTCTAGGAGCCAAAATGTTTGATCTTTAACGTTACAAGTTCATCCATTTTTGTGCCGATTTAAATTTTTTCCGTACGCCACACATGCGAAAGAACGTATGCAGTGAAGCGCGACAAAATCAAATTGTTTTGATATTTATGTATTCCAGTATAGCCCGTTTCAAAAGAGTTTCATTTCCATTTTTTAGTTTCATTTTTCGATGCGCAGTGAGAAATTATTTTTAAAGCTAAAAAATTTTTTAGAGCGTAATTTCTTGCTCTTTTTGTACTGTTCGCTGAACTTTTTGCTTTTTTTGAGTGTTTTCTACGATTTTTCTATATATTTAAATGCGCAAATATTCAGAATAAATGATCGCACAAACGGTGTTGCACCCACGGCCTGCCGCAACCTGCATCTTGAGAGAGAAATGAAATACTAATTACATATAAAATAAATTATTTTCTAGAAAAAATTGTGAAGTGAAATTTCGGCTAACAAATAATTTTTGCCGCCCCCTTTTTTTCAATTTTGATTGGTTGATTGATTGAGCGCAGTTGCGATGGACAATAAAATTCAGGAATATACAATAATTTTTTTTAAAATTTTGCTGCTCAGAGAATACTAAATTTTATTTTTAATGTCTACCAATCAAAATGAAGAACACTATCAAAATTATTTTCTTATTCTCAAACATGCGCGAAAATGTTCTTCTCTTTTGAAACAGGCTATATAAGTGATTTTATCTATTTGTAAATTAATGGTTGTGTCCTATTTTAGTTCTATAAAAAAATACAAACATGTTTTGAGATGTTTAAAACAAAATTTGAATAAACTTTCATTATATTTTAAATCCTTGAAAATATATATGTATTTATTTTCAACTTATTATAGTCAAAGAGAAATGATTGAATAAGTAAACAAATTTTATCAACTTTTCCCAAATATTGGCATGATAGTAGCATTATTTAAGAAAAAATTTGTGTCAACAATTTTTTGCATCCTCAACGGAGCACCTTTCATTATCTTCATCTAAATCAAATCAAATTCGCTGCATACAAAAAAAAAGCATAATTTCACTTTTTTTTCCGTGTAACTGTTGCTGTTGCATTTAATACTGCATCATTCTCTGAATGGAATGTTGAGAACTGAAAAGTTCCCTCTTTTTATTTTCACGTTCATCCATACGCTGGAAGCCCGTAATTAAGATTCAATTACAAGTAATAATTTTTTGCGCTTCATTCTCTAAATGTGTGATGACGTGTTGCACACCACACCAAGCAACGCACACAGAATACGGGCAGGGAGCACAGGACATATCACAGCTCAGGACAGCACAGCCCTAATGCCGACGTGCAACATGCTAAATCTAAGTTCTGTGCAACAACAATAATGCTACTGTGGCAATTACAGATGCACAAACTGACACCGACACCGACACCGACACCGACAGCGACAGCGACAGCGACAGCTACAACGACACTGAGATCGAGACCAGCATGCTTAGGATGTGCTGAGGTTTTTCTAAACTTAGCTGGTGGTTGTTGTTTTTTTTTTTTTCTTCTTCTTGTTCAGTTTATGTTGTTTTTATTGTGGCTTCATTAGAGCGGACACAGTTCACAGGACTTATTTTGTAATTAGCAACAGCAACGTGCAACTAGCCGCTAATGCATGGCTTATGTTGCTGTAGCTCTTGCTGCTGTTACTGCTGTTACTGTTGTTGCTGTTGTCGTTGTTGTTGTTGCAAAGGAAGCAATCGCTGCTATTGCTGCCTAGTCATGCAAATATGCAACAAGGACTTAAATAATATTAACTCTAGATGGTAGAGTATCCGATGTGTGAACAACAACAGCATGAGATCATGTGAATCTATCATGTGTGAAATTTATTTGGCATTATTAGCTTTTAAATTGTTGCTGCTGTTGTCTTTTGTGTGGAAAAGTAGTACTTATCCGGCTTGTTTGAATAGATTTAATAACCGTCCATAACTATTTATCAAATCGGAAGTAGCTACTTAGAGCTGTTATCAGCACGTCAGAATTAATCAGTTTTTGAGCGATATGATTAGGCTTAAATAAGGGGAATGAAATAAAAATCATAATTATAGCATTGCAAATATTGAACTGGTTCTTGCAATATTAATTCAGTATTCACGATGGTGAGTCTTAAAAGTTGTCACTATGGAGATAATAGGCGAGGTTTAAGTCTTATTTATTTATTTAACATGATAGGTTAGTATTGCTTAAAAACACCGTGGAACAAAAATAAACAGAGCAAAAATCTCATCAGCTACCGTCTATTTTGTAATAATTTTGTGGTCATTCAGTTTTTGCGGGCTAGTTCAAATTTTTATTCAAGAGCAATTTCAAAGGTGCATACATAACAGTGTGTAATAAAATTTTATAAACTTAGATTAATTAATTTAAACAATATTTATAATAAAACTAAGGTTGTTAGAACTCCTTAGAATTGATATCTCTTGTTGAAATGAATGTGCAACTCAGGACAAAATGTTGTATACAAATGTATTTTGTTATAATAGGTTGTTCTCTAACAAAAAGTTTTACGAATTGTTATAAATTTTTGCTTGTGAAGATTCACGTACTCGAAAAACTTGCATAGAGAGAGGATAAAGAGTGAATAATGGAAAAGGGGAACGATTGTCATTTCCTGTGACTCCAACCAGTAAAAAGCGAAAGTTTGATCAATGTTAAAGGTTATTGTAGTGGGACGACAAATATTATTTGGTTCATTTTACATAATACGATCCACGAAACCTTATGATTCCTCGAATTTTTTAAAAAAATTATATAAAATATTTTAAGAAATTTGCTCGTTTGGAATTTTTTCACATTGTGAATTTGTTTCGTGTAGGATACATTCATGTCAAAAATAGTTTGAAAAAAGTATCGAAATTTGCACTAAAGGTTAAAAAAGCCTCCATCAATATTTGAATAAAAAAAGTATCCAAATGGATACATTTGTATCCAAACGGCAACACTGCCTACAAGTTTCTGCTACTTAAATTTTTAATTGCAAGAATTTTCAGCTACCGAAAAAAAAATATATATAAAAAAAATTACAATTTTTTTTTGGTTTGAATCATGATTCAAGAATTTATAAGGTTATCCCAATATGTGATAATCTTATTTTTTGTAAACAAAAAAATATTCTTTCTCGAAAATTTGTTTTGTACATCTATTTCAGTGTTTTGTTGTGTTTTTTGAAAGTATGTGTTTTCAATATTTTACTGTTTGAAAAAAAAAACAAATACCCAATAAACCAAACGAATTTGCCTCGAATTCAAGGTAAATCTGAGATCTCGGACATTTATTTCGAAAACGAAGTTCGAAAATGTTTTGCTAATGAACCCAAGGTCGGGAGAAATGCACATTTCATTCTCGAAGCGAGATTTTTTATCATAATCGAATCACTGCCGAAGCGAGAATTTCAACATTAGCAAATAGTTTTCGAATAATTTTGGCAATTTTTTTTTTTAATTACATTTTTTTAATATATTCGTGTCTTACGCAATTCGATTATTATGATAAAAGATTATAAGATTATTATTGTTATAAAATAGAAAAAAAATATTCAGGATTCGTACCCACCTCCTCCGGATGCCAGTCTGCTACGTTATCCACTAGCCTATCACAGTTGTTGTTTTGAAGCGGCATAATTTGCTTCATTATGAAAACAAACGTTTGAGGAAGTGGGTTCTACTCCCAGCTCAGACAAAAAAGTTATCAGTTTTTTTTTTGCTTTTCGTGATTTTTTCTCTATTTTTTAAAAAATCTGAAGGGATCTCGAATTTAAAAACAAAAACATCAATGTTGCGATGATTAATAGCAGATATATAAAAATGTATTTTATTTTACGAGATTGCGGACTCGTTTCGAATTCGAATCGAATACGAGATATCAAATCCGAGTTCTCGGTTTCATTACTAATTCGAAACTAAACCGAGTCCGCTATGTGGTTTATTGGGTATGTATGCATTGCTTTCATTGAATTTAGTAAGGCAATAAATTCGTGAAAATATTTCAAACTTGGACGCTTTGAATTCGCAGAATCATCTGATGTTTGCTTCAAAGTAAATAAATATTAGAAAATGTAGTGATTTAAATATCTTCAGATATATTGTGCTAAGAAATAGTATGATAATCAAGCAGCTGAGGAAATTTTGTGTCCTTAAAAAGTTGCTCTTTTGCTGTCCTCTTCAAGTAAGGTAATCTATCTTCATTTTCGTTAGAAGACGTCAAATATCGGAATAACCTTAATAACCCATGGAACAGGTTGTTTGAAGCTGTTTAGAGACCTTAAACTCTGGAATGGATTGACCGATCTTGAAATTTCTTTTTCTGTACTGTTCTACTCTTCCTAACGAAGGTTGTTTTCTTAGGAAGTTTTTTCAAATTCCATTTAGTTTAAAAGTTAATTGAAAATAATATTTCCGTGAGTTTTGTTGTTGTTATTCGCTGAAATAGTTTTCATCTAACATGCTTGTGTATGTATGTATCAGTCAATGAAAAAACCGAACGACATGAAACGACAGCAAAAATCTTGCGGCGAATGTTTTTCGCTGCAACAGTTATTTATCAATAAATATTAAAATAGTAAAAAACAAGAGTACGAATTTTATTTATGAAAGAAAATAGTTAGAAAACAAGTAAAGAAAGTCTAAAGTCGGTCTAGGCCGACTATGAAATACCCTAAACCCACTTTTGCAAAAACAAAAAATTTTTATTGTAAATGGGCGTGTCCGTGGGATAATGAAGCCTATAATTTATGTGCATTTAAATGTTGATGAAAAATGTACACATACCAAGTTTTATTCCCGTAGCTCACAGTTAATGCCTTTATTGTGCTTTCGCTATGGGAGGTGGGCGAGTTTTTGGACGGACTACTCCCAATTTTTGAACACACCTTAGTTTTTGTATAAAATACATACATACTAAATTTAATTTCTCTATGACAAACATAACCTTATTTATTGAGTTTTCAACTTTTTGGGCTATATGGGAGGCAGGCGTGTCCGTAGGCGGATGACGTCCATTTTTCAAAACCATCTTTGTCTTGTCATAAAAAACATATGTGCCAAATTTTAGCTCTTTAGGTTAAACACAGGCTTATATATTGCGTTTTCAATTTTTGTGTTGTATGGGAGGTGGGCGTGTCAGTGAGCGGATGACGTCCATTTTTCGAAGACATATTTGTGTTGGTATGAAACACATATATATCAAATTTTATTGTTGTAGGCTAATTATGAGCTGAGCTATGCAGTTTTCAATTTTCGCGTTGTATGGGAAGTAGGCGTGTCCGTGGGCGGACGATGTCCATTTTTCAAAACCATCTTTGTTTTGTTATACAAACATATGTGCCAAATTTAAGGTTTTTAAGTTAAACACAGGCTTATTTATTGCGTTTTCATTTTTTGGGTTGTATGGGAGGTGGGCGTGTCCGTAAACGGATGACGTCCATTTTTCGAAGACATCTTTGTGTTGACATAAAATACATGCACACCAAATTTTATTGTTGTAGGTAAATTATGAGCTGAGTTATGCAGTTTTCAATTTTTGCGTTGTATGGGAGGTAGGCGTGTCCGTGGGCGGATTTCAAAAATATTCAATAGTGCAGATCCTTGGGTGCAGGTGACCATGTGTACCAAGTGTCATCCAATTATCTCGACTCCTTCTTCTTATAATGTGTTTACGGACAACACACAGACGGACAGACGGACGGACGGACGGACGGACGGACATGGATAGCTCGACTCAGGTGGTGACGCTGATCAAGAATATATATACTTTTCTATACCGGACTCGCTTCGTTCTATGCGTTACAAACGTTTGCACAAAGTTAATATACCCTGACCTTTCAGGTTTTGGGTATAATAAAACACAAAACATGAAATCTGTTTATATTTGCATATGTAGGAGAACCCTGTTAAATAAAATAAATTTGCATTTTTAATTCTTATTTTAGGCTTATTTTCTTTCATAAACAACATTTGTTGTTGTTTGACAGACATTTGTAATTCCATAAATTGCAGCTCAGCGCTGCTAATAATTTGCTGCTAAGGAATCTTGCACATGTTAATCAAGTTTTATTCTTTACTGTTACAACTACAAAACATTTAACAATTTTAAGTGGGCAAGGAACAATGAGCGCGTAATTGTCGCAGAGTATTTGAAAAGAAATTTACTATTATTTTGTTTTCATCAGCAATCCATTAAATATATTTAATAATAATTTTCTTAAATGATTCTTAAACTTATTTAATAGCAGATTTATTTCGTTTGCAATCGAACGCAGGCATGCACGTTAATTCTTCCCTTTTACCCGCTGCTTTTTTGAAGATCTTAAAAATGCGAAAAAAGCAAGTGTCATACCAGCTTTAGCATAGGAGAAAATAATAGAAAATTTTTCGTTTTTCAACGAAACGAAATTTGATTTGATAAATTTTTAACGTTATTTAAAAAACGAAATAATTTTGATAATTTATTTTTCTGCCTCACCGAAACAAAAAAAATTCTGTTAATTTCGTTGTGCATGTCTGGTCGAAAGATAAAAGCATTTTTTTATCACGGAAAATTTGTCTGTTGCGTATTTTCTCAAGAAATTTTACACACAACTTCAAAAATCAACGAACGTTCGTTTCAACCGTTCATTTAAAATTGATGTTTAAATAGAATGTCCGTTCAGAAAAAAATTAGCAGCGTCAGTGATTTTTTTTTTGTTGTGCGTGCGTCATCGGTTCGGTTTGCGTTGTTGCTGTTCTACATGTTTTCGTTTTTGCGTTATCGTGGAGAAATGAAAACAATAAGAAATAAGAAAGAAAAGTAAAGAAATCAATCTGCAAGAAACATTCAGATAATTAAGTGCCGGTCGTGAACAAAGTTCCTGAATTTTTAATTCAAACGCTCATTTTGAATAAGTGATTAAAAACGAACGTTCGCTGATTTTTTTTTTATTGTGTGAAAAAACCGAAATAATCCAATTGGATTTTTATTGCCTTTAATTGTTTTTACACAACATTTTTGGATTTGAGTATTCACTTAAATATTTCTTTTTAGCATATTTCTAAAGCTTTCGCTGTTCAAAAGTAAATAAATTAAATAATTATTTTTTAGATTTAGTAAGAAAAAAATTAAAGATGTGTTAGTCTGTCAACTTATGTGAAAACGAGAAATTATGAAATTGTTAAATATTATTATTTTCATTTTGAATTATCATATTCATTGCACCAAAAAAATATATGGCAAATTTTTTCCAAAAATTTATCACATGCTCTTAGTAGGTTCCTTTTCTTCTTATAAGAATATCAGTTATTTGTTTTTTTATCGCCATAATTTTGTAAAATATTATGGAGATACCAATATTTTTATAAAAGCAACAATCTTAAAAATGAAGTCATTTCTAATAAATCATATCTCCATCTTATGTTACCTTATTTTTGTAATGGTAACATTCCTATCGTTAGAAAACTATAGCAAAGCAATTTCAAAAAATTAAATATTTTTGGAATTTTTATGCTAGAGTTGCCAACTTTCTGAAAAACTTTAATTTGGTTTTATCAAAGAAGTAAAATATAAGGAAGTGCTGTAGTTGAACAAAAGTGCGGCACCTCTCATATTTGTGTTGGTTCTACAAATACATTAACATTCACAAAGGGTCGTATTTGGTGGCATCGATAAAAAAGGGCCAAACTTTCGGATTTCGGAAACTTGAACAACGTGACTGTTCAATATGTGATCAAGTTTAAAGCAATCGCTATCTTATTTGTTTTTTTCAATAAAATACGATATTGTACTACTTTACTATTTCCACACCACCCTTTAGGTACACAATTTGGTGCGTTACCGATTTTTTTCTGGGTGTTCGGTTCGGTTTCACTCTAAAGCTGAGAATAAAATTAGCAAATAATATAAAAAGTTATTAATTTTCAAAAAATAAAATTTGTTTATGCACTTGATTTATATTCAATCATTCATTCATTTAAAAAACGCGCCCTAAAAATGTGTTAAATTATGGAAAATGAATGCACCTATGGAGAAATGATTGTACTTTGACAATTCGATATCCAATGTTGGGATATCGAATTGTCAAAAACACCCTTCGTCTCGCTCATCACATGCCGCATCACACGTACACTGTATGTGAGAAGAACACCATTTCCTTATATTTTACTTCTTTGGGTTTTATCTCAAAAAGTGAATTTTATTTTTTTTTTGTTATTTTAAACTGTTTGCCGTTTTAGAGGTTTATATATAGTAATGTTTGTTTTATTTATATTAATGACCTCACACGTGACTTTGAAACATACAAATGGAAGAAAACTAGAATAAATTAAAAAATTTTAATTTTTTCGTTTAAGATACTCGAAAGAGATAATATCTCTTTTTTTACAGATTTAAGAAAAAAATTTTTAAAGCGAGCGACCCAACTAATTTGTATCTTCAACGTACCTATTTATGTGGCCAGCTTAGGTACTTGCTAAGCGATTGCTACGACCTAGTAATTATTAAATCATGGTTTACATAAGCTGTCCGGTCATCCGATCAGCTACTAACTTGCAAGTTTTAACAAGTTTTCTTTTCACGTACTTTTTCTGCTTTTTTTCTCTTCATGAAATTTTGACGTAGAATTACGTATTACAGCGCCATTTATATGGGGTAATTTTAACAAATTTTTCAAGGCCATGAAACTTTTTTGACCAATACTTTAGGGTATACCTTCAGCCTTTAGTACTCATCGTTCGAAGATAATATAAATGTGAAAATATTAGATATATCATGCGCTGAATGAATATCTAATTTTGGATTTTATCACTATTATATTAAAGGCACAAAATGGCATAATCTATGAGCAAAATTCATAATTTTATATAGGAAAATCAAGTACTAGTTGCTTATATTGTGCTTGTTACTTTTTTTGTTTTTGTTTCGTTATTTTTGCTTGTGTTGTTTTTGTTTTGTACAAACTGATTCGCAGCATTGGTACTCTACTCCACGTTAAAAACACTCATTGGGTTCTTGTGTGTACTACTTCTTTAGTGTATTGAGTGCTCCTTTTTAACAAAAGAGGTCAATCACAATCTCTCTTTTCAACTCAGTCAATGAACTGACAGTCAAACTGTCAAACTCAACGAAATGGGTCTGTGATCCAATTAGATTTAACTCTTATGAAAAAAATTACTTGCATCATATTTCATTTTATGCTATTACCCAATAGATGACGCTGTCTATTCGGCTGGTTGGCATGAAATATGCATTCAACAGAGCAAGCGTTGGTTAGTGCATCTAGTAGAAAGGACCAGAACTAAATATGTGAGATGAACACATCTATTTTGGATTCAAGAAGCTATTTAGTGTTCGTTCCGGATCATTTGATAATTTTTTTTTTCATGCAAATTCATTTTGATCCCACATCAAACTGCTCATTTGAGTGTAGCTTGCGAACTATACATCTTACTGAGACGAAAGTGTATCTTGCAAACTATACATCGGACAGAGACAAATTGGAACGGCACTAATGGAAAGCATATTTGCTCAGCGTTAGATGTAGTGACCATGAGATTTTTTTATAAATCGAGGTCTTAATATTTTTTTTAAATAAGTTGTAAAACTGACTGTAGCTTGCAAACTTAAAATCGGGCAAAAGTAGCACCAATGGAAAGAAAATTTGCTTCACCTTCTTTTCAACTAAGTCAATGAACTCAACCTGCCAAACTTAACGCAATGATCGAACGAATTTGACATTTTGATACAAGCAAAATTTTGCGTGGTCATTTTATCGTGCGCACTTTCAACTTTTTCTGTGTTTTGGTTTCGATAATTAGTTCATAATTAAGTGTTTGTTTTAAGATCATAATTAGTTCATCATTTGTTAATTTACCGAAGATAAATAAAAAATATGTTTAAAATGGTGAAAACAATCGGCCCAAAGAGACAAAAGAGAAGATGTTACAACTTTAACAAAATTCTACGTATACACTTACAATACTATCGAAACTGTTTATTTATTTTTCTAAATTTTCCTTTTGTCTCTCCCTGCAAGTTTTAACTTTTAATTAAAGTACGTTTTAAGTACTAACCTATTGTGAAAAATCGACTATCCCCTAATAGTGAGAATATATATAAATAAAATTTATTGAAGATAATTTGGTTTTGAACCATAAAAACACATACACATGGGCATCTCCCAATGGCACGGACGCGACATTTGCACGGTTTTAATTACTCGAAAAACAAGAAAGAAACAAAAAGAGCCGATATGTATTTTAAGTGTTCTAATGCGATGAAAGAGTGCTACATTTTATAAAAAAAATTGGCAAGATTTAGTACAAATTAGTACTACAAAGTAATAAGCAATCATACAATGGAACGGACGCGACAAAAAACATAAGTTTTTTTAAGCTGTTATAGATACATGCAAAATTGAGCTAACTTTGAGAACTTTTTTTATATATAATATACATATAATGTTAATAATGTTAATGGAGGTCAAAGTTAACCTTTTCTTCGTAGACTTATGGAATATGAAAATTATCTCTTACCTTTTTTTAAATACATATAGCACGAATACGGACGCGGCAAATTTTTTCGACAGTAGTAAAATACAATAAAGATGTTCAGCATTAATTTTAATAAAAATAAATATAATAAGTTAAATTCAAGTTACATAGCAGTAATACTAATCAAAATAAAAAAAAATTAAGTTAAAAGCTGTAAGAGTGCTTTATTTTAATTTTTTTTTTCATTTTTGGTGGTCCGTTTTTTAATAACACTAACTATCACAATAACACTAATTTTAATAACACTAACTATCGTCTGCCTTATCAATTCTTAATCAGTTATCAATTTATCAATTATAAGTTGTTTATCTTAAAATCCTTAATAAAAACTTTTTAACAAAAAAAAAAACCTACTTCAAAATCACTACAAAGTAAAAAATAATTTTAAATTACTTTTCCTATTAATCGTGGTAAGATCTGATAATTTATTTATATACATTATTATATTGGAAATCTTATTATTTTAACTTTTTTTAATTTGTTTTATCATTATCATAAATATATTATTTTTTTTATGATAATAAAAGCTTTGTAGTCGGCGCTAATGTTTGTCATTAAATCAGGATATTTTTACCATCCCTGCCCTAATTTCAACTTTTTTTATTAATTTAAGTTTAAAAGTAATTTTAAAAGCTTTGCATACATAAACATTATCAATCTACTGTTTGAGTGTGTGTTGCAGCTTCTCAAAGAAACTGATTTTATTAGCGCCGACTTCGAAGCTTTTATTATCATAAAAAAAAATAATATATTTATGATAATAATAAAACAAATTAAAAAAAGTTAAAATAATAAGATTTCCAATATAATAATGTATATAAATAAATTATCAGATCTTACCACGATTAATAGGAAAAGTAATTTAAAATTATTTTTTACTTTGTAGTGATTTTGAAGTAGGTTTTTTTTTTTGTTAAAAAGTTTTTATTTCTTTCTTTTTAGAATGAAAAATTTAAGGAAAAGTTTGTAAACACAATTATTTAAGCTCATAATTTAAAAAATGTGTTTTTCTGTCGTTTCTTATCCTTTTCTCTTTTGAATTTTTTAATACATATGCAAGAATTATTAAGGAAAATTTAAAATATTTCACTATTTCATGGTTTGTTGATTATTTTCAATTTCTGCCTCTTTACAATTTTTATTAAAGTGTCACGCCCTATTTTGAATCCCGCCTATGTAATTTATTGATCATACTTTAAAATAATTCAACCTTGACCTGCACCAAATTTCAGTTCCCTAGCATCAGTATTAACCGATATACAGTATTTCCTTAAAGTGCCTCACGCTATTTATAATCTCTCCCCCTTTTTAATTATTCTACCTACCCACCTACCAAATATTAGTACCTAAGTTTCAATATTTACTGAAATGCAGTGTTTTTCTATTGTGACACGCCCCTTTGTTGAATCTAATCTACTTTCTTGATTATGTTTAATTAAAACTTTACCTTTTTCTCGTATTGATTTCAATACCCTAGTGTCAATATTAACTGAGATCATATTGTAATAATTGTGCTTACCTCAGTACTAAATATCAGTATTCAAGTGTCAGTATTATTCGAGATACAATATGTTTCAAATATTTCCACACCCCTTTATCATACAACGCCCACTTAATTTAAATTAATTTTTTATACTTGTGCCTACCTCTGTAGTAAACTTTAGTACTCTAGTGTCAATATTATTCGAGATACAGAGTTTTTATAATATTGCCACACCTCTTTGTCGAATAACGCTCACTTAATTGACCGTAATTTTTGATAATTGTACCTACCCTTGCATGTTTGCTGTAAATGTCAGTACCCTAGTGTCAATATTTACTGAGATACAGTGATTTTCTTATAGTGACACGCCCCTTTATCGAATACCGCCCACATTATTGGCAGTAAGTTGTTATACTTGTGAATACCTCCGTACTAAATTTAAGTATTCTAGTGCCAATAGTATTCGAGATACAGTGTTTTTCAATATTGCCACACCCCTTATGGAATAACGCCCAGTTTTTCTTTACAAAAATTTGTACTTATTGTACCTACCGCTGTAGTAAATTTCTGTACCCTAGGGTCAATATTATTCGAGATACAGTAATTGTCTTATATTGCCACACCCCTTTGTCGAATAACGCCCACTTTCTTGATAGTTATTTTCTGTGCTAACCTCTGTGCTAAATTTCAGTACTGTAGTGTTAATTTTATACGAGATACAGAGTTTTTCCAATATTGCCACACCCTTTTTTAGAACAACGCCCACTTAAGTGTTTGTAGTTTTTCATATAGGTGCCTGCCCTTTTAACTTTACAGTGAATTTTATTTCTGTAGTGGCAATATTGACTGAGATAAAGTGTTTTTCTTATTGAGACACGCCCCTTTGTCGAATACCGCCCCCTTTTATAGTCGGGCACCTCCGCGTTGATGGTCTCTATATGTTGACAAAAAATTACGGTAATCGGGCAAGTACTTTAGGAGTAATCGAAAACAACTTTCTAATTTACCGATGAAGTTGTATTTATTAGAAAATATCATGATGATATCATGCTTTTATTGCTGGTTGGCGATAGAGCGATGGATGGTTATGAAAAAGCTCTAAAACTTAATTAAATTTCTATGAAAAACAATTTACTGAATTTTCAAAAATTTAGCAAAAGCTTTTACGTATTCAAATAGTTTAATAATAAACAATTTTTATAAAGCAAGTGCTTTAAGCATTATCTTAATATATAAAAAAGAAGCGTCCTCCTTCGTGCTCTATATCGCTCAAACTGTTATAGTTGTTATTGCTATGTATAGGCTGAACATGTAAGCCTGGACCAGAACCTGTTTCCCTAGTACAATGCTCTTTGTATGAATTTTTAGCCTAAAAGTCTGCACACAAAATTTATTTGATATTTATCAGTAAGGACACATTGACGACAACTGGAACAAAACAAGATATGAGGTGAATGAAAAATATCATATCGTCTGCTACTTTATTATTTTGTATACGACCCGTCGTATGACGTGCATCTATACTAGTTTACAATAAAATATTTCAGAACTTTAAAGAAGCTAAGAAATCTGCGAAGTTGTGAAGTTTCGTTCTTAAGTCTTTTGTTTTCAATATTCAACAACCTCTATAAAGTTTCTTCTGTGCGTGTAACAATTTACTATAACTCAATTAAACTAAATATTTTTTTAATTATTATCTTATATCGTGTAAGTATTTCATTTTTATTGAGAAAGCAATGATTTTTTTATATAATATTTGAGACTTCTTATGAAGCTCACAACAATTAAACAGGTATATTTAAAATAATCACACGTAAATCTGGATTCTTGTTTTATTGAACTAATTGCAATTTAACTAATCTACGCTTACTGCTACGGAAATTTAGAAGCTAACCGCTCACTGCTCTAAACACCGCTGCCACTGCCCACCGCAAATACCGTAAATCGCATTAGGCTCATTTCCAATTAATTTAATGCATATCAAGAAGTTAAAAACACGTTGCCAAGACTACTCTTTGGCCATTAAGTGGCATGCAACCGTATAAGAAGAAGAAGAAGAAGATGAAGCAAAGTTATAAAGCTTAAAAGATGGCAACATTGCATATCAAGGCAACATTAGAAATATGACAGATGGCGCTCGCAAAAAGAAAAAAATTCGCAATTGCCGCTTAAGCAGGCTACGCTTAAGCATCAACTAAAGCAGCAGCAGTAGTTGCTGCTACTTTGGCTGCTGCTGCTGCCGCTTAATGTTGTCGGCATATCAGGCAGCCACATTATGACATTTGAATGTGCCGCACTGGCGGTCATTGCTGCGCCTGCGCATGCACAACATGCAAATGCGCAGACTTGCAGCGTAATGCTGCACGTTCTAGCATTTGTCCATGGCAGATGAGGCTGCAGGCTGCTGCATTCATCGATTTCAAAGAGGCCACCGACAAAGTGCAGGCGATACAACAACGTTTGTGTGCAATACGCAATGGTCAGCTAGCAACTCGTTTTGCTGATTTGCTTAAAATGTTTGCATATTTATGTAGATTCTAATTAGAATTGCGCAACTAGCATTAGGCATACTTTGATGATGCATTATTTGCATCATCCTGTTAGTTGAGCTTGCCAATCGGTTGGCCAACGAACAATTCTCGCCATCTATCAAACACCATTTTAAAGATTACAAGAATGCTGTCTGCATTTAAGCTAAAGTAGCAGCACGGAACTTTATTTTGTGGCTTTCACTCAAAAAACATGTTAGTGCCACAGTCAGACAGTCATATTCCGTCATTTTCAAAGCCACTTTAAAATTTCTTATTAATCGTTTTAGCTAGGCCTTCATTGGACAAGGCTTCCACGCCTGCTACTTAATTGAACGCTGAGAAATATTTCGCCATTTGTGCTTTATTGCTTAATATGATGGCAACAGTTGCCACATTAAAATGTTAATGTAATTTGCACTAAAGATACAACAACAATATCATGCTCGCATAGTGGATATCCATAAGATTGCTTTTTGGTCGGTTGCACCCAACAATGCGATGCCGCTGCTATAGCCACTGTTGGGTTCTACTCTATGTCGCATATTTCAATGCAAATCAGTGCTCATAGAAGTGTGTGTGTGTTTGTGTCTGAGCATTGTATTTAAATGATTACAAATTGTTTTTGTCTGTATTAATAATATTGGTAATTGGTGGCCAAACACTTAATGTGGTCAGGCAGTTGTTGGCAAAAAAATGGAATGCCATTCTATGAGTTTGCTTTTTGGAATGTGTTGACCTCTTTTTTCTAGCCACTTAGTTATTTATTAAATTTATTGTTTAAAGAATTCCAACAAATACTAGACAAAATTTTTTAGTATATTTGTGGTTTGTTTTTTGTTTGAAAATTGGTTTTTTTTATTGTATTTGAAATGGCCGTTAAACCGCAAATGTCGATGCTTGGTTAATTTATAAGACAATTTTAGACTCTTCAGTGTGTGTGTGTGTAAGTCTGACACAGAAGAAGTATTTTTAGCATTTTTAGCATAATGTAAGAAGAAAAGATTTATAAGAAACAATTGCCCAGTTCAACCAAAGCAACCTTTTAATTTTTAGAGGACAGATTTTGAAAATTTAAATTAATTTTTAGAACAAATTTTGCAACATTGGCCGGAACTATTGCGCTCCAAAAAGAAATTTCTTAATTCATTAATGAATTCACATAAGTAGTATACAGAGAAATGATCTAAATAAAATCCTTTAAAATTTAACCTTTTAACTTCTCTAGTTTGCATAAAAGGGTAGCGTCGCTAGCATTTTTTGTAATGTTTTTCATTTTTATATTGTTTGTAACAAATTTCAAACTAACATTTTTTTCAATTCTTAATCAATTTGTTATTTTCACTCATATAATTTTAAGCAATTATTCAAAACAATTTTGCTTAGCGTGTAAAATGCAGAAACCACCATATATAACCAGCATCATTAATCAACAATTTTTTAACCGTTAGAGCCCTGTTGATATCATTATCCATACAAGCTCAAAACAACAAGCTTATGCCTAGAGTTCACAGCTTGTGCAGTCAGATTTAATAACTGATAAGAAGCTTTAAACATTTACTTGCAGCACTCAAACATATGAACACCGGCTGTAAGTTTAATATTGCATAATTTTAAAGTTATCATTGTTTCAATGTTTGTATGTGTGTGCAATATGTGCATTTGAATTTGCAACATATACGATTACAACTATTTGTTTGCAATATCATGTGCTTGATTAAATGCTGACAGGCTTTGCAGCTTAGACTTGGACAATTGTGCGTATTGCTCACGGTGTTAGAAAGAGTTAAGTCCCAACACGTTTTACAGCTATTTCCATAACTGTTTCATAACTGAAACTGACAGCTCGAGAGTCTCAATTATCAAGAAGACAAGAGTATAGAAATGCTTTGTAAACATTGCATATTTGCATCAAACCGTTAAGAGGCTCAGAGAAAAATTGTTTTTTTTTACAATGCTGCAAATTCAAATCAGTTTCAGAATTTTATATCACAAAAATATTATTCAATGTAGTCTTTCACAAAAAAATAATGTCATGATGATTTAAGATATACTTACGTATGTATGTCATTCATGAGCAAAGCAATTGCGAATAATTTTAATTATGTTTAGCTTCTAATTGGAAAGAAACTAAAGATAAACTATGACATTTTATCAATTTGGAATGATAATTCGATGGCTTTATAAATAATTCTTTAACCTAAAATAACAGGTATTTTCATAACCTGTAGTAAAAAAAAAATGAATACAGAAATGGATGCAGAGAACAACATAAAAATGGATGAACTAATATAGAAATTGATGGAGAAAACTATATATAAAAAAAATGCAGAGTAATCTAGTGTTGGAAAACTATTAATAGTCAGGACCATCGATATTATGGTTTGCAATTGTGGTCTTTCATATAAAGTGGTGATAAAATTTAAAGTTACCTTGTTTAACGATGATCTCTTATCTATTCTCACTTCTTCGATAGTCTTTCTATAATAGTTTTAACTTTCGACGACAATTCTGCTTAATGCTGCTAATGCAAATAACAAAACAATATGTTTTGGTACAAGTGGAAAACGGTTTGAATGGATTAAAAAAAAATTATCATAAATTTTAAAAAAGCAAAACTTCTTTTAACTTTTACTCAAAACAGCGAGAAGTGAACGATTTATGTTATGGTTTTCGACGGTTATGTTCGAATTATTTCTTAATGTTATAGATAGTATTTTTATGACAATGCAATGAAAACAAAAACATTAATATTTAACAATTTCATAATTTCCCGTTTTCACATAAGTTGGCAGACTAACACCACTATAATTTTTTTTAACTAACAGCTCTTTTCTAACGAAATCACAAAAGCCACCTCAATATCAATTGATACCAGAGTCCCAATTGATACAAATTCCTATTCTGAGCAATTTGCTCTTTTGTATCATTTGAGATCGTAACAGTGACGAGTAGTTAAGCAGGTCACAAGCACAATTAACATAAAAAACTCGCGTGTAGCAACATTCACGTGGCAGAAGTGCAAATAACTTCTTTAACAGTAAGAAATAAGAGAGATTTTAGTGTGAAATAGAGAGAGAAAGTATCTGAAAAGAAATTCAATCAATACGAAATGGAATAATAATTTGTTGATTCAATATTTGCATCCAGGGACCGTACCGAATATGGTTTTTGTCGAAAGTGTCACATATTAACTTTTATCTCTTAATTTTTATTTTTTTCGACAAAAATAACAGTTTTTTGTGCCTTATAGTTTTTTTGGGCAAAAATAACAGTTATTTTCTACCGTTTATTTTTCGGTCATAAATATCAGGTAATTTATATTTGTTCAAGTCATTTCACTGATAAAAAAATTTTGATATTATTATTTTCATCTCATCGGTGAGACATTTTACACATGGTGTTAACAGTTCAATCTGTCAAGCGGCCTTTAAGAAAACACAAATTGCTTGATTTTTTTGACCGAAAAAATTAAAGTCACAAAATAACTGCTATTTTTGACCGATAAAATAAAAGTCAAAAGTAACCTTTAAGAAATTAACTTTTAGAGAATCAGTTTCAAATTTAAAAGCGACTTAATATTCGTGAGGCTGAGGACATTTGTAACATAATGGTATATTTGAAAAAGTCTTTCGACAATTTTTTTCATTTGAAAATTGTAAAATAACAGTTATTTTTGGTTCTTGTTTTAGTTCAGTTGGTATTTTAGTTGCTTTCGAATGTATTCTCAACAATGTCACTTTTTGAATGCTGGATTGCATTTGCATAGTACTCTTTGAAGGAGCCTCCGAAAGCAGAGGCATATCTTGTTCATTATTACCTCCTGCTTCCTGATCATAATAATTGCTATGTTGATAGAGTGCATCAACTTGATTGGCTTTAAAATTTTGTTGAGATGCATCAGTGTGTTTTTTGGGATTGGTTCTGTGTAGATTCAACAAAATACACTGATGTTTCGTAAAAATGCATTTCGAAACTCAGCCGTTGTTGCAATCACCTTACCTTCATCATTAGTTGCAGACCCAGCTGCGGCTGTATTCTTAAGAGCTCTAATTCGCTCTCTATATTTACGAACGCGTTCTGCTTTAGCTGTTTTAGCTATTTTTCTATTTTTTTTTCCGTGCATACTTGTGATGAAAATTAATGTTACGGTTATGTTACTAATGTAATGTTAATGTTAATGTAATGTTAATGTTAATTATGTTATTTTCAGTATGTTACGCGTTCAGTTTTAATTACATTTTGTTTGGCTATTTATCATGTGCCTACGTGGCGTAAAGGAATAGATTCCGGCTCATAAGCAACGATATTCGGGGTTCAGTTCTCGGCAGCGGCAGTATTTTTTTTTAATTTTCATATGAATTGAAAACGTTAGCCTAGCGTCACGAAAAAGGACCTTGAAATTTTACACGCCGCCAAAGAAGTTTCACTTCAAAAAAGTTTGCAGGAGTTAAATTGTATGAGAAACAAATAGACTTTTATTGAAATGTAGGTCGTAAGATTACTCATGAAGCGGCGGAAATATTTAAAGCAAGAAACCTGTTGAGAGAAAACGACTTCTTACTATCTGATGGACCGGAATGATCCATGCAACCAGTCAGAAAACCTTTAAATTGTCGAAGTCAATGTGTTGGAGTTAATTTCAAGAACTGTTGCCACACGTATACCTAATGTGACCAACCGTTCCGAAAAATCGGAATCATTCCGAAATTTAAAGGCAAGTTCCGGTAAATTTGTTCGGTCTATTCCGGAATATACCAAAATTTCCCTCAGTTCAACAAAAAACAAAATATTATAATTAAGCCAAACAAAGAAAATACTGTCCAGCTGGCGATAAATGGCACAATCTTGAAAGGTGGACACCAAAGAACAATTTGGTTTAAATGGCGTTTTGAATGTCTCGTCAAAATACGAGCTACGAATGTGCCTCTACATTAAAATTAATGCGCAAACCAGTGATGATATCGAATCATTTTCGAGAGTACTTTTGTACAAAGGCATATAGTACTTTTTTATTGTTTAGGGTACTTTTTATTAAGTAATGATATGTGAATAAATACATAAGTTAAAACCAATACTTTCTTAAATGATATTATATTTATCACATAAAGGAACAATAAATAATCAGGATTTCTTTCAGAACCCGTTATATATGTGTATTAGGGTCGAGGCCTCTATGGGACAAAAAAAAGTTGTAATTGCCACCAACTTAAAATGCACCTTGATCGATTCTAAAACGAATACACAACATTGTTTGTTCGCCACAACTTGGGGATAGACGCCAGTGAGCTAAACCATTTTGAAATACCATGTCTTTCGTAAAAATATTAGCTGGTGCAGCAGTTACAAATAATGAAATGGTTGGAAATAGTAGTACTGAAGAAGATCTTACTATCTGGTCCAAAAGATTCCAAATCTTTGCCGCCTGACCAAAGATATTGCGCATTTTAATGAAAATTTTGGACTTTTTCTTTTAAAAACTCTTGTTCTGGAAACATTTCTAAAATCAACGGCAAATAATTTGTGACTGGGCGAGAATTTTGGCAATAAGTTTATGACTTAATTTTCAAAAAACATTTTTTTGAACTCTTGACAAAATTTCAAGTAAAATTTTTTAATATACAAGAGTACTTTTTTCGGCAAGAAGGTACTCGGGTACATTTGTAGAGTCAATAGTACTCAAAAAAGTACTATTCCACTCAAAATATCATCCCTGGCGCAAACACATGTACCAATCGCTGTGGTACGAATGCCGGAGAGTACGAGCGATGACGAAGACGAATGCCTACGAAACATGAATGTCCGATTAAGCCAGACAATTGCCAAAAGCAACGAAAATTCATGCTTTTATGTTTATTCGCAGCAAGGAAAAAAAGTTAACTGCAGTCTGTAGCAGCGATCACCAGCGCGTAACTCTTTCCAGTAGAGCTTCAGCTCAAACACGTGTTTCGAACTACGAGAACGAGATAGGCCAAAAATAAATAAAATACTTATATGAAAAAAACAGAACAAGTGGTATATCTCGAAAACGAAGCGAGATAGGCCAAAAATAACAACTTTTTACCTAGAGTTCAAAAAAACTATGAAAAGTAGCAGCAAACACTCGAGTTTTCAGCGAATTATTCGAATGTCAGCATTGTCTGGATGCTGCCTTTGTATCGATTCGCAGTCGTCACACACTGTGCCAAGCAGCAATCGTTGTTTACGAACTCGAGTGTTATGCATGCATTTTTTATTTTGTGCGATTGTGACTGACTCACGATTGTTATTCGAGTGGCAAAAAATGACGAATGGTCTCGTATAGTTCTCTGGTGGCAACCGCATACTTTTGGATGAGTCAATTTATTTGTGAACGCAGATTATTATATATTTCTCTTCTCTTGCGCATATTTACGAAAAATATAGGAAACTTCGGTAGAAAAGGGACAGTCTTATGTCCTGCCTATGTCAAATTGAAGACAAAAACTTCCCCGGTTTCATGCGATCCAACAATACTTAAAAGCCATGAAGTGAATTATCACTTTAATATTTTAAACTGACAGCTTTGCCTTGTGTTTGCCAGGCACTTCCGTTGAAAGAGTGTTCGCTATCATTAAAAAAAAGGGACCATCGAGAAGACACAACTGCAAATCAATACGCTGAAAAATATATTGTACCGACGCCAATCCTAGTACTAGTACTTCATCTTCAAATATGGGTTTGTCAAACGCAAGAAATTGTGGGTTTTAATGATTGATAGTTATGAACTTGTACTATTTTTCACACTGTCTTTCATCCATCGATATATGTATCTTTTAAACTATATTAAAACCACAAAAGTTGTCAAATTGATGTTTTGCATATCATTCCGAAATTTCGAACCAGTTTCCGGAATCCATTCTGAAATTTCACCAAAAGTAGTTGGTCACATTACGTATAGCCAACTTAATTCTGCTTAATACGAGTATTCTTACCAATAACCAGTTCCGTCCGTAAAGATTTCTCTACGTTTTGATTTTATTTCAATTTTTGTTTATTTAAATTATATTTGGATGACAAGATATAATGTCATATTGAATAAAAAGCTTTACACCATTATGTGGTGAACTTTTAAAGCTTTTTTCTTGTAAAAGTTCATACGGAATATGAATCAATAGAGACGGATCAAAACTATCACAGTTTTTAGTTTCAACTGATTGTGACCATGATTCTAGCATAGGGCTGTAAGTCTAAAAAAAATAATCTTTTCATTTATTTTACTTTTGAACTGCTCAAAGCTTTAGAAAGATTTTATTTAAGTGAACATTCAAATCCAAAGATGTTGTTTAAAAAACAATTAAAGGCAATAAAAATCGAATTGGATTATTTGGATTTTTCACACAATAAAAAAAAAACAACGAACGTTCGTTTGTAATCACTTACTAAAAATGAGTGTTTGAATTAAAAATTCAGGAACTTTGTTCACGACCGGAACTTAATTATCTTAATGTTTCTTTCAAACTGATTTTCTTACTTTTCGCATGCACAACAAACAAAAAAAACCACTTGTCGATGCTGATGCTGATAATCGAGCGCTGCATACAAAAGTTTTTTCAGAACGTTAATTTTTAATGAATGATTAAAACGAACGTTTCTTGATTTTTGTAGTTGTGTGTATAATTTCTTTCGAAAATACGAAGCAGACAAATTTTCAGTGATAAAAAATGCGCTTCTCTTTCGATTGTAAGCAAAATAAATCTGCTTTTAAATATCTCTAAGAACCATTTAGAAATATCATTTAAGAAATTTATTATCAAGTATCGTAAATGGCTAGCCGATGATAACAAAATACATATATTATTCTGACTTCATATTCTTGATAAAAAATTAGTGCAGTATTTTTTTAATCATATTTTCTTAATCTTTCTTATTAGAAACTACTTATTGTTTGATAACGGGTGAAATGCTGAAGCGGCACACATCATGCAGCTTGATTGCATGTTCTTGCAGCATGGCATTCTAAAATTATTTTTTTAAACATGTTCCGCAATTTAATCATAAAAACGCATGCGAATAACTAACATTCCAAAGATATACAAACTGTTTAAATTCTTGGAAGCTCAATTAATTTCAACTTTTACGAGCAAATAACAAGAAACAAATAAATTAAATTTTGATTTAAGACTTCGATGAAATTAGCAAAGAATTCCAATTTAGCTGATTGCTAAGTTAAGGTCAGCGCTAGCGAGCATGTGTCCAAGATCAGCAGCAGCAGCCGCAGAAAACACCCACTTATGAGAACAAGTGTGAGGCGGTAACCTGTACAAACCTGCGGTAACCTGTGGCAAAACATTGAAATAATTTATTTTTCTTTCCTTTTTTTTTAAACAAAATTAAGGTGACCATATAATAACATAAAATGCTGTAGTCAAGAATTTTCTAAAAGAAACATTTATTAAGTAAAACTTTTACTAAACTATTTTTATTTTATACAAAATTTATTCATTTATTTATAACTGAGCTCAAAAGTATGCATAGAAATTTTCAAACTCTATCTAACTAATAACTAACCAGTGCCAATATTTATTCAAATTATGCAGTTATTTCCATTTGCCATTAACAATAACATTTAACTTAAAAATTTTGCAAACTTCACTAACTGGTGACCTTAACTCAGTTCTATATCACAACAACAATTTCAAGGTTGTTGAAAGAGCGCACAGGTTATAAATACTTACGCCTCAATTGCAAAAATATACCAAAAAATTTCTGTAGCAGCAAAATTTATAGAGTCATCAACATTTCGCATGTTTGTCGAAGAGAAGAAAAAAGACTTTCATTTGATTTTAATTTTATTGGAATTTATATTGCATGCATGCAAGCAAAGCAACACACCCGGGCTATAAATTTATTAAAAGTGACGTTTTAAAATACAACAAAAAGCAACCAAAACTGAAGTGTTAGAACGCACGCGTGGCATGCCGTCGAAGTCCTGTGCTGCGTCTCAATTGTGCCGAACGACAAGTGCAGCCACTGGCTGCTGCTGCTGCTGCTGCTTGGTTAGATACTCAAAACCTCCAATTGAAGATTTCAATCTGCCACGCAGTGCTGAAGCTTGCTGCAGAACATAGCCTCCTGTTGAGTGAAAACATAAAGAAGATGAAGTTGGCAACAACTAAGTATGATGGTGGCATTGCATGTTGCAGCAGGTGGATGGATGAATGCTCAACAGACACCTTCACCAAGAAGAAGTGCAACTTTATAAATATTGTGCAGCTTTGAATAAGAAATGAAATTGAAGCAGCTTGTAATGTGATGAAATGAAAAAAAAAAGAAGGCGAAGGAGAATGAGAAGAAGACGAAGCAGAAGCGGAAACAGGCAAAAGTGATTTTGTTTTTAGTAAAATGATTGGTGAGCAAGTGAGTGTATATGTTGGTTGCATCATAACGGTGATTATGCAACAATTGCTGCTGCGGCTGCTGCCGTCGAGTGCTGCCGATTGCCATGACAGAGTGGCAGCCAGGCACGATGCTGCTTCTAACAACATTCAAGGCTTTTTTGTGGTTGGAATAGATTTACATTTTTTTTTTTTCCTTTCATGACACATGTACAACCATAACTGTTGCTATCAACGTCTGCATGTTCGATTTTTAAGAGACCTTTAGACAACTTTTTGACTTCTAACTAATGTCTTTCAACCACTCACATCTGCTAACCGCTTTCCTACATGCCAAGTTCAATGCCTGCTTTCGGTTTCCAACGCTTACAAAATCATTTAGTTGTGCAGCAAAAACAGTAAACTATTCCAAGAATCAGTGACTTTGGCACACGTAACGCTTTTTCTAACTGCAACAGCCAACTCATTTTCAACCGCAGTTATAGAGTTTTTTGCATATGAAGTGTTTTCTTTGGCTTGCTCTTCAACCGAACCGCTGCAGTAAGTTTTCAGCATTTGTTTAAAATTTTCACGTTACTAGATGGATAACGTCTGTATTGCGGGTCTGATAATTTGCATAAATTTTCGCGCAAGTGCCAATTTGCACTCAAGAGTTAGAGGTTCCTCAATTTACAGTGCCAAATGCAAAATTTCAATTTAGGCTTCTGCAGAAGCGTTCAACGTGATGATCTTTTGAATAATAACTTAATTGAAAAAAATGCATTCAAAGATTTGATTTCAAATCGTCGAAAAGTTTTTTAACGATAGTTAGAGACTGCTGAAAAAAAAACTACGCTAACTGCTATAAGAAAAATAATTTCGATAACATAACAATGGTTTATTTCCCAGTGAACGAAAAGTTACTTTTTGAAATTCGTAAATGAAACTTACGACTATGACCCCTCTCGGCGATTCGTTTGCGGCAGTTCCTAGCGAATCGCTTAAGACTAATCTTGGCGATTTATTGTAGAATCTTTACACATGTAAAAATTTCACACGTTTTACAAGAATATGTAACATTTTAAATTTTAAGCTGGGTAAACCAGAAAATGTTTGACGTAATATAAAAAACCAAATACGTTACCTCAGGACCGTAGCCAGAATTTTCTTTGGGAGGGAAGGGGGGTAGGGTTTGATAAAAAAATATTTGTACTTAAAACAATTTAAAAAATACTTGCCACAAAATTATTTTAATGTGAATTCCTTTGATATATGACCATTTAATAGCTCTGTTTTCGATTAAAAAAAAAATACAAAAAGAACCCAACACCTACTTTATATTGTACGGTACGTTCACAAAACTAACATAGAATGCAATATAGCAATTAAGCATAATATGGTCATTTCTACGTCTTGTGGTGAAGGAGTATGAAAAAACGCTGAAAAATAAAATTTTAACTTTATTTGGACCTCATGGAGCCCAATTTTTACGCATGTGTTTTATTATTTTTGTGCAGTTTTAACCAGTTTTGGCTGATTGTAGTAAAAAAATTACGAAAAAGTCAGATAAAAGCCCAAATATTTAGTAAAGTTTTACCTAAAGGTGTTTAAACCAATTTTTGGTATTTGGTATGTATACAAAAGATAAAGTTCGAGACATTGTGAACAACTTTTTTCAAAGAAATCTTACAAAAAAAGCCGCCCAGATCCAAACAAGCCACAAAGTAGGGCATATAACCTGAAGAATATTCCCTTGCCGGGAAAATTTTCAACGAAATATTTTTTTAGACTCAAAGCTGAACATTTAAAAAACTAATTATGCTATTCAATTCCATGCCCTAAATAAGGTTCAAACTTAAAAAAACTGTCACAGTCTTATTTTGATCACAGATTTTAGTCCAATTTAGATTTTGACGTCAATCTTGACGATTTTCGTCAAGACTCCAAAGAGAGACAGTCGAATTAACTTAACCTTCATCTAATAACCTTATGCTTAAACATATTCAGCCCAATCATTAAACTTTTTCTCCCGGGAGTTGTAAATGGGAGTTTCCGTTTTTAAGATAAAGTTAAAATACTTCTTGGAAATTTTTAATGCAATTTTGTTCATCAGCCGCCAATATTAATGAGTGTAAAATAAAAAAAAATGAGATATCATTATCTGCTATCTTAAAACCGGAAACTCCCATTTACAACTCCCGGGAGAAAATGTTTCATGATTGGGCTGAATTTTTCGACAATAAAAAAAAATTAAAAAATTGGAAGAATTAAATTTGAATTTCATGATAAAATAAACGTTAAAAACATAGTTTATTAAAATATTTTTACAATCAACATTTATTTTAAACAAAATATTGAAACTTAGTTAAGGAAAAAAACAATAAAACAGTTTTGTTTTTTCTTTTTCCTGGCAGAAGTTTTTTCTATTAAGTTAAACTGTTCTGCTTTTAAGCAATATTATTGCTTGTTGCTTACGAGTTCACATCAGATTTAATAAATGTAAGATGATTGATCCAATATAACGTTCACCGATTCGACAAATTTTACATAATATTATAAAATTTTAAACTAAAAGTTTTACAGTAGCTTCTCAAAGGTTCCGAAAAAATATACTTAATATCTGTATTTTCTTATTTTGAGTTGTCATTCTGAAATGAAACTGTTCGCCGTTCGCGGTGATAGTGAGCTAATCATTCCTTAAAAATATTGTGGTCAGGCAGGAAAAGGACTTAAAGCTTTGTTGCTCAAAATGTAGGTATTAAATTAAAAATACATATTTATATAGAGTCTTTGTCAGTCAATTTTTAACCCTCTGTTGTATGCATTTAACATTAACGTGTTTTCATATCAATATCAATGAAGAATTTCTTATTTTTAAACACCTTTTTTTATATTTGCGTAGTAATTAAGTAGCACTATATTAAATAAAAATAAAATAATAAAAATTATAACAATCGACTCTAAGAACTAAAAGATATAAGCAAAAATATGCACTGGCGTGACGTTACAAAAAAACAGAAGTGGTTTTCGACTTTGATTAGAAAATTTGCAAAACTCTGCGAGTTGAGCAAGACTTTTTATGCAAAACTTTGTTTGGAAGAATTTCAAATAATATAAGTTTATTTTGCTAGTTATCAAATTAAAAAAATCTTTTGTCGTTTTTTTTTTTTATTAGGCTAAATCATCTGGATTGACGTTACTGGCGTTTTGCTACTTAAATTTCCATCCGAACATTTGAAGTTAAAATTTATTTTAAAAAAATATTTGACGAAAAATAGAAAAAAAACACTAAATGCTTTTTTGTCTGGCGTGACGTTACCTCAGAATATCATTAAAGGCAAATCAATATTTTACCGTTAATTGATATTTGTTTGCTCTTTTGCATTTATTTTGCGGTTAGTTGTTGTTGTAGCAAAAGTTTTGCATAAGAGTGCAATTGCACAATTACTCTTAGAAATGGAAATTGTAAAGAGAAAATGCTCATAGAAATAAACAAAACTGACCAAAACATTAACTTTAGTTTGTTAGCCCGATATCTTGCCATCGCAACATGGGAAAAATTGTAACTCTTTTATTAAACTAATTTTGAATATTTCTCTTTAATAATATAAGTAAAAAAAAAATGTTGGTTAACTTTTAATTTTTTGTTCACGGTTGACTTTTCTGCGGAAATGCCCATAAAGTAAATGCATAAAAATTATAATTGGTTGTTACATAGGTACCATTGCAAGCCATCTTAACTTAAGAATTGGTGAAAAAAATAATAGTTAGACACAGTCTAACAGTTTAACTTTACACATTTTTCTGACCTGTTAAAACCTGATAAAACACAATTGCTTTATTATCATCATTTAATTATAACGTTTCTGATTAGGTCATTTCTAACCAATTTCTTTGAATTTTTAGAAAAATTTGATATTTTGAATTTATCTCTAAAACATTTAAATGTTTCATTTTTTGAAAAGTTTTCTTAATGAAAAATATCAACATTTGCTTGTAATAGTTTGAGTTCAATAGATTTTTTGTCAATTGATATCTTGTGAAATTATAAAGGTTTAAAACTTTAAATTAAAGTTTTATAATTCAACTTCAACTCTTCCTAATTCCAAGTAATTTTGTTTTGTAAAAATTGAATTTGGTTTGGCAAAAGTGTAATTTAAAATGTTAAAGGTAAAATTTTTACATGTTAAAACTGGTTTTACACGAAATTTAGATTTGATTTAATTAATTCGAGTTCGTCATCTTGCTTATCATTCTAGGATGACTTTTAATACTCTGGAGCTTTTTTAGCCGTTGTTCCGTTTTATTGCCTGAGCTCAAAAATCGTTAAAATATCATAAAAAAAATTTAAAATGCAGGATAAATGAGGAAATCCCTTTTTTAAAAAACAATTCTTTAATTTGTTAAGGCAAAAAAAAAATTTTTATTTAAAAAATTCTATATAAAAATAATCCAAAATACCTTTTTTAAAGATTTTCTTAAAAAAAAAATTCATGTAAGGGACTCAAACTCAAGATAAACCAATAATTTATCTTAAAAATTTCTTTGTTGTTTATTTAAAGTAAAAAATTACCAATTTTTATGCTATATTTTTTTCTTACCCTACTTCAAATTGAAACAATTTAATTTATAAAAACTTTAATTTTATTTATTTTAACAAGTTTATGAAATAAACAAAATTATTTTTGATTAGTTAAAGAATTAATTAATAAGAAGGAAATATTTTTAACCACTTAATTATAGCAATAAATCTTTTTCAGGCCCGTTAACTGATCTCCGAAGTTTAAATTCTTTAACCTCAGATTTCGTAAACAGAGTTTAAATTTTAAACTCAGTTTAAATTATTTTCGTAACTTATCTCATTTTTATCGGCAGTGTACTTTAACTTTGTTTAAAAATTTAAACTGAGATTAAAAAACATATTGAGCGAAAGAAACATTTGAGCGGCACTGTAGTAAAAATTCTACAACTTTGACGTAGAACATCAAAATATTTGATAAAATAATGCCAATTGTCAGTTTCATTGAAATATTTTTTTTTCAAAACTTAAAAAAAATTCTTCAAATTTCAAACACTCATAACGAAAAATCAAACCAAAACTGAAGACGCCCAATTGTTTATGGTAATTTTTAGGATCCTCAGCTTTAAAGGAATCTGAACAGGCTTTTTTAAAGACAATGTGGCGCTGCAAAAATTAATTTTTATGCATGTTTTGCTTTGTTTTAAACATTGTAAGAACTACACAGCGTTATTTAAAAAACACATTCTGCAATAATTTTAATTTTAACATTTCAGATACAAGCTTGCAAATAGTAAAATACTCATGAAGAAGATATCCATAATGTGTTGTTTATTGTTTTGTTTGTTTTAATTTATTTCAAGTATGTTTTTTTTTGGTTTATTGTTTTGAATTTTTTGAAGTATGATTTTTTTATGTTTTGTTTATTATTGAGAATATTTCCAATGTTCTCAGAGAATTTTTGACAAAATCGAAGTTAAAATTTTTTAAACCTAGAATTTTTGTGTTTAAATTTAAACTTGCCTCACCAAGTTAAACTTAGATTTTTGAGATGAGGTATCGGCGTTAAAATTTAAACTGAGGTTAAGGAATTTTAAACTTTGTTTAAGCTAAACTTTGTTTAAAAATGAGATCAGTTAATGGGCCTAAGTCGATATTAAAAAAATTTCAATATAAAAAAAAGTTTAAACGTTAAATTTTGTTCACAAAAATTTTGCAATGCGTAGAACTCGAATCCAATACTACTTACCATAAATTTCATTTTTAAATAAATATTTTCTGAGCAAATGTAACACTTCGAAATTGAAAACAAGTAAAGAAAGTCTAAAGTCGGTCTAGGCCGACTATGAAATACCCTAAACCCACTTTTCAAAAAAAAAAAAAAATAAATAAATGTTAATGGGCGTGTCCGTGGGCGGATGAAGTCCATTTTTCCAAACCATCTTTGTCTTGTCATAAAAAACATACGTGCCAAATTTTAGCTCTGTAGGTTAAACACATGCTTATTTATTGCGTTTTCAATTTTTGGGTTGTATGGGAGGTAGGCGTGTCCGTAATCGGATGACGTCCATTTTCCGAAGACATATTTGTGTTGGTATGAAACACATACATATCAAATTTTATTGTTGTAGGCTAATTATGAGCTGAGCTATGCAGTTTTCAATTTTCGCGTTGTATGGGAAGTAGGCGTGTCCGTGGGCGGATGATGTCCATTTTTCTAAACCATCTTTTTTTTGTTATGAAAAACATACGTGTCAAATTTTAGCTCTGTAGATTAAACACATGCTTACTTATTGCGTTTTTAATTTTTGGGTTGTATGGGACGTAGGCGTGTCCGTAATCGGATGACGGCCATTTTCCGAAGACATATTTATGTTGGTATAAAACACACACATACCAAATTTTGTTGTTGTAGACTTATTATGAGCTGAGTTATGCAGTTTTAAATTTTTGCGTTGTATGGGAGGTAGGCGTGTCCGTGGGCGGATTCCAAAAATATTCTATAGTGCAGATCCTTGGGTACATGTGACCATGTGTACCAAGTTTCATCCAATTATCTCAACTCCTTCTTCTTATCCTGTGTACACGGACAACACACAGACGGACGGACGGACGGACATAGATAGCTCGACTCACGTGGTGACGCTGATCAAGAATATATATACTTTTCTATACCGGACTCGCTTCGTTCAATGCGTTACAAACGTTTGCACAAAGTTAATATACCCTGACCTTTCAGGTTTAGGGTATAATAAACTTTCAGCTAATTTTGCGCAAAGTTGTAAGCAAATGTTAAAAATGTTTTGCTGGGATAGCTTATTACATTCATTTAATTCATTGCTTATAATCATTAGTTGAGTAATTTTCGCTATATTTGTAAATATAACACATAACTTTTGGTTTTCAATTTCAAACTCAATGTCCGTTACAAATTCGCTTAATAGAGAGTCTTGCCATTCGATGCAGTGTTATTTATTCTAAAAATCATCAAACATCAAACAACTGTCGGAAGCTGAGCGTGAGCTGATATGGTAATATTTGCTAATGCTAAAAATTTCCACATATCAAAGTATGAAATGACAAAAGTTGCCGCCGCCTCAGACTGAAAAAAAAGTAGCAAAAAAAAAAACAGGCATCAAAACCTGACGAAGACGGCTGCTGCTTAACCTTGCACCAGCGCAACGCAGCACCTTCACAAATAAATACAACGATCTATCGTCCTAGCAGCACCACCGGATAAGCAGCAAGAACTATGGCTAAGGCCATAGCAACAACGGCGTTTAAGCATTTTTCATGCATCCCGGAAGTGCATAAGTAGCCATCATGTAAAATGAAAATTGGCATTTGGCATTGGCAGTGGCATCAGCAGCAAACAGCAACAGTTGGCATTTGGAATGAATTGAATGTAAGAATGTATGTAAGATTTTCCACAGCTCAGCCAAAACGGCTCTTGATGATTGCTGGCGTTAGCGATGGTGATGGCCATGACGTTGGCGGTAATGCAGACGTTTCTGCATGTATAGAATAAACGCCCAGTGCCGCCCAGTGAAGCCCAGTGCCGCCCAGTAAAGCCCAGTGCTGCTCATAAGCAATAAACAACATTGGGCAGCAACAGCAACACTTCAAAGAACAACATAAAAAAAAATTAATATTTTCATTACTATATTTGTTAACTCTTTTAATTCATTCAATTTATTTAATTTTGCTTTAAGTGTATTTTTAATGCAATTTTATTTTTAATAATTAACCAGATTTCATTCGGAATGTTCAAGCAACTCCAACTGGTTGCTAAGAATGTTTTGTAGTGTTGGCCCGTTGGCAATTTAACACCTTCGTCTAATGATAATTGCACTGACAATTCTTTAATCGCTGCAATTTGGCAGCACTTGCAACTTTTTTTCTATTGTTGCCATTGAGTATTGTCGGTTTCAAAGCCAAGTGAGCATTGCTGGTGAGAAGATCTATGAATTAAGTATGAGAGTTTTGAACAGTAGGTAACAATAACTAAGAACCGCAAGTGCATCATTATTATTGCTATAATTTGCCATTTTCACGGTTATTGTACTGTCGGCACTTCTCTGTTTGTATTTTCCTTTTGCTTGTTTTTTATTTTAAGTATGAGCCAGGTTGAACATTATTCGAACAACAGCGACATCGAAATTAGTAAGTATGTTGGCAATATAATATATAATTCTAATTATATAATTCAATTGAAGTACTTCATCGGCTAAGTTGATTTTTCTAAAAAACTGAATTTTCTTTTAATTTCATTTTCATTTGTCTACTTTTGTATTTTCACTTGGAGTGTGAATTTCCTTTTCGATTTCAAGTAATTTTATTGTACGCACAGTTATACCTTGAAATCATTTCCTTGAATCACATCTGGATTTTCTGCAGGGAAGTAATTTGTTTTTTTCTTGCTTTGCCATAAATTATGCAACACTTTTTTCGCAACTGATCTCATATCTTCATCAGTGATCACAACTTTCCCACTCAAAACAAAATCGAAATAACAAAGTCTTTCACGTCCGGCGGTTATTCCGGTTGAAAACAGTTGGTCGAAACGAATGTTAAAGAACAGTCGGTAAGTATTGTTGTTGAGACGCAGCTATATGTTGCGTGTAATAATGACATTCAACTAATACAAATCTGTGAATTATTATTATAGTTTTCTTAGTAATGCTACATGATACGAGTAAAAGTATCAAGAACACTTAGCATTAAAAGAGACTTACGGATTAACTCAACCTCTAGTTCTATTGTGCCATTGTGTAGGGTGCAGAAAAATGTTATTCCTCTCTGTTTTAACTGTTCTTTGTGACCAAACTAAGTAAAGCCCTCAATATCCTGAAGTACCAATGACTGCACAATTGATAATATAAAGAAGAATTGGCATCATTAATAAACATCGCCTGGCGACACGGAAAAGGCGTTGCGACGTTGCATCCTTTAGTTTACACTTTGCATTACCTCCCGCCCGACCAGTCGCAACTGTCCCCCCAGCATCAGTCACTATAGCAGCTCATATTACGTCACCTGCGAGCGTCATAGCACATAGCATGAAAGAACAGCTGAAATAACGTGCAAACGATGCACACAGATGAACGGACGAACAGACCAACACCTTGACTGAGAGTCCTTACGGCGTTGATTATGATTAGATATGGTGCAGAATTCTAAATTTCATTTTAAATAGACATTAGAACATAACAGAAAATTAGTCATTTTTCATTTCCACAAGTGGAAACCGGCACTTGGCATGAACATGAACTTGGAATGATGTTGTGTTGGGACCTTAACCGGACGAGGTTTGTTGGTCGTGTTAAGCGCACGCATGCGCATTGTTGGAATGAAGTGCATCTAATTCAAATCAATTTAAGTTTTTCTTCTGCTTATTCGTGCCTATTGTGGGTTTCCGCGAGCCATTAATAAACAAACGCCAAACGGGCAGCCGCAAAATGTTGTAGCTTGGCAATGCTTGGCGGAACAACCGTACCGAATGGTTAAGTTATAGATATTAATTTTTTTTTGTTTTCATATGACTGGAAGCGACTACTGGACACAACGATTCAAAGATTGAATTTGTACACTGTTCGAATAATTGAGATAGTTAAGGCGAGATGATGATTAAAAAAATATTGACTATCTTTGGGTGAATTTTTTGGAAGATAAAGTTCAAAAGTTAAAAGTTTTTAAATGTTATTAATTAGTAAAAATAATAAATAAGAAAGTATGACAAACACGATTTTTCATAACTACGTGATAGGCACATACAATAAACAAATACAATTAACCACAATTTACCTTCTACCTGAAGCTATCAAGGTGACACTTGATTAACCTTAGCTAATTTTTTACCTTAAACGGACTGTGTCTGACTTTTAGACTCTGATATACTGAACCAAAAATGGGCACTATAATTATGGTTTTCTACATGATCTCAATGAATTATATTCATGAATTTTGGTCGAGTAACCAATAAACCAAGTCATATGATATATATATGATTTTAATGTACAACATGCATAATAGAAAAAATGTAGCGTTTAAAGTTCATAAAGTTTGGATACAAAAAACACGATCCAATAAAAATTTCTTAAATGGCATACAAAAAACAAAAAGCAAATATGAAGCATTCATGTTTTTTGTGAATAAAATTCATGATATTCATGCACAAATACGAGGAGAACCAGAAAAGTTAATGCGATAAGTGGCGAAAATGCATGAATTCCGTGTACATATACATAAAAGATGTTGAGGACCGTGGCATTCAGGTAAAGTGTGTGTGGCTTAGCATGCTCGGAGCCCGAGTTCGATCCCCAGTCGCGGTGAAAAATTTTTTCAATAAAAAACTTTTTTCTGATCGGTCACCACCTCTCTGCAGACAATGGCAAACCTCAGAGAGTAAATAATGCCATGTAAAGCTTATTGAGAACATGAACTTTAGCCGTTCGGAGTCGGCATAAAACATGTAGATCCAGTTCTCGGTCAATTTTGTGCAAACATTTAATAACACACACAACATAATTGATCATAAGAAGCTCGGTTAAAGTCCTTTCAAGGGCTGAAATGACCAATTTATTTATTTTTTTTTTATACAAAAAACATAATTTCGTGTACACATACAAAAATCTTGAAATTATTTTTAAATCAATCGTTCGACTACTTACATTTTGTTCATGTTCTAGTAAGCAACAGATTAGGCAGAGGTTCAAACGCACGACTCTAATGCGATGGTTGTCGAAGTGCGCGGTTGTACCTAGGATGTGGTGCACAATGAAAATGTTGAGGAATAGAATTTTTACATTAAATAATTAATAACACTGCTTTACGGCTGGGGAATACCAAGAACGGCACATATATGAACAAGTTAGTCTGGATCTCCAGAATACAAAAATCATGATAAATTTTTTTTCATTTGTAGGGTTTTTAAGATAACGGTACTTTTGTTCTTCTCGAGAAATGATTTTATTAAAATTTCTCGTCGGATAAAAAATGTTCAAGTGATAGCTCGTCAAAATTAAAATTTCTTGCAATTTTCATGGTTTTTTTTTTAAATTCCATTTTTAAGTAACTTGTTTTTTTAGAAAATGTTAAAATCAGGAACATTTTATATTTTTTAAGTAAAGTTTATTTAATTACAAACATTTTAAGACTAATTTGACCAAAACCGGATGAAAAATACATATTTTAAAAATAATTTTGAATAAAAATTTTAATTTCAATTTCAGTGCTTGCACTTTATTTATACCTATACGTTTAAAAAACGAAAACGGGGTATATTAATTTTATCACTCCGTTTGTAACGCCCATAAGGAAGCGTGGTAGGTATAGAAAAGTATATATATTCTTGATCAGCATCAACACCCGAGTCGATTAGCCATGTCCGTCTGTGATACGATCAGTATATCAATAGAAAGGCAATTTAATTACCTTTTCAGCTATATTCTACTTATTTCTACCGGATAAGTAGTTTTAACTGTAAGTAACTTTGAATAAAATCATCTCTCGAGAAGTACAAAAGTACCGTTATCTTAAAAACCCTACAAATGAAAAAAATTTTTTATGATTTTTGTGTTCTGGAGATCCAAATGTAAACCTGTAAAACTGGTTATGTGAACTGGTAAAACTTTAGAGTACGGGAACAGACCTAATAATTGTTTGTTTATTTGTCATAATTGAGTAATATTTTGACATTTAAACAATCAAGAGGTCTGTTCGCGTAGTCGATTGCAAACGAAATATTTCAAAAACTTTTACTTGAAAGTGCCTGAAAAGCTTTCGTTTACTGAGAGGATTGTGTTAAAGAGGGGGAAATTCTATTTTCTCTGCTTTCAAGTTTTTTAAAGTTTTTACTAGTAGAATTTCATGAGGTTAAAAAATGAAAACTGTCAAACGATAGGTGTGAGGAGCAGCACAGCAGTTGCGAACTAGGCAGATTTGACATTTTTCAGTTTTTTACCAGAAAATCGTTCGTTTACTTTTTATTGTTGGAGTTTTCTCTCTCAATTCAATTTCTTTTGACGTTTTTCATTATTTTACTAGGAAAATACGCGAACAGACCTAAGTAATGTTGTTATCTATAGGTCTGTTTCCGTACGCACTTCAAGTACAGTTCTAGTAAAGTTTGGGTAGTAGAGAGTAACTTGATTATTTGTCAAAATAAAAAAATTTGTCAAAAAGTACGGAAACGATTTCAAGTAAGTTTCAAGCTCAACAGCTGTTTTTTTAAAACAATAATATATAATTTTTTTGTTTTTCTATTTGAAACACTTTCGTAAGAGTTCATATTTGTTATTTCAACTACTTTAATTGGGTTGCCAACCAATTGCATATATTTTTTTTACAACAAAAGTCAACAATTTAATTTTATAACTTTGACAATAAGCTGTTCGAAGTTCGAGATTCGTGCTTGAAAAAATTTTTCATGTAAAGTTCAAGTAATAGAGAGCGACAAAAGGTGACATTTTGCTTGTTCTTCTTCTCGTGTTGGAAAAATGTGTAAAAAACGCTTTCGAGTAACTTCAAGTTCCTTGAAGTGAGTGAGTACGGAAACAGACCTTTGTGTTGCTCTGAAAAAATTGTCACTTACTATTTTTATTTTCAATATTTTGAAATGCTTTGCGATGTTTTCATATTAGGTGTGTTTCCGTAATCTACACGTAAGTTATGCGTAATCATAAAAAAGTTTTAGAAGGAAGTCAACGAAAAGTATACAAAAGTACAAAAACACACTTTTCCATACTTAATTAAAAACAAAGTAAGCATGGAAACAAATTTCAATATAAATCGATTCTAATAAAATGACAAATAAAAAATAATTTGTTTTTGTAAAAAAAGATTGCCAACTAATATTACAAAAAAATATTTTCTTGAAGTTTGTAAATTCATCCGTGCTTTATGATTGAAACTAGCGGTCAATTTCAGTACGAACCTCACCTAATAAATTAATCCTTAGCAATATACGGTGTCGAGCGCTCACACTCAAGTTTTGAAAAGTAAACGAAAATTGAGAAACTGAACGAAAAATTGCCTACGCACAACTTGGGCGACGCTCAGTGATGCCAACTACACGGAAATTACGGATTTCTACGGATATTTAAGCCTTGCAAAGATAAACGGACAACAGCGACAAAATAAAGGCCCAACCAAAATAGACGAAACGAGACGATTGCAATCTGACGAGCGTTTGCATTCGTTACGGCTGTTTTGGCATTTAACCCAAAATAAAACGTTGTAGAACACGTCTGACCTGATCAACTGACAACCGAAATAAAAACATGTAAATTAATTTTTCATCCCCAACAACGACATTAAAATAATAAATATATGTTAACTTGCACTAATTGATAAAAATGCAACAAAACTTGATGTAAACATACTCTACACAGTTGTTGCTGACGAGTTGAGACGGTAAAAGTTCGGTTCTTACGGAAAAAAGCGTCTAGTCAAACGTTTCGTTCAGTTTCGATCAAATACGTTACACCATTTTGGTTAATAACATTGTTTCACGTATGCTTGAATTTTCTCGTTACGTCTCGTTTCGTCTATTTTGGTTGGCCCTTAAGCTGAATCTACGGATTTTTAAGAATTTCACGTGGATTTTCGAGGATTTCCAAGGATTTTTATGTTTGTGTCAATATAATAACAAATTTATTTGAATGTTAAACGAATTTGCGTATCACTCAAAATATATTTACTTACTTTGTTACAACTTCACAAAGCTAAGTAGGCAACGATTTAGTTGAGATGCACCTTGGCACGAAAGTTGAAGCAAAAATTTTAAACTAAGGTTCAGCCAGTATCAACAACATTCAGCAAATTCAAATTTTCTGTTTTAATTTTTATATTGAAGCTTATAATCAATTAAAATAAAAAAATTTCGATTGGGCGATCCAAAAAATCGATCCAAAATTAAAAAAAAAAAAATTTAATTTCATCATCCACCCACGAACACGCCCACCTCCTATACAACCCAAAATTTAAAACTCTATAAATAGACTTCTCTTTAAGCTACAGGCAAAGAGAAAGAAAAAATTTGATAGATTTGTATTTTATTTCAAAACTTAATCGTGGAAGAAAAGTAGGCGTCATCCGCTTACGGAAACACCCACTTCTCATAGAACCCATGATTGTGAAAACTCTATAAAAAGGCTTATATTTAAGCTACAAAACTGAAATCACGACGAAAATGCCAACCTCCCATACAACCCCAAACTTTCAGAACTTTATAGAAAGGCTTATATTTAAACTGCAGGAAAACAATTTAATATGCATGTATTTTAGACGTCATCACTTTAACCCTTACGAATTGGCCGTGGGGGTATTTTAACTACGGCCTTACTAAACTATATACCTTACTAATTTTAATTATTTGTATACCCCCACGCGTACTGAGTAAGGAGTATATTAATTGTGTCACGACGTGTGTAACGCACATAAGGAGGCGTGGAAGTAATAGAAAAGTATATATATTCTTGTTCAGCATCACCACCTGAGTTGATTAAGCCTTGTTCATCTGTCTGTGGACACGATTACAGCCGTAATTTTGAAGCTATCGCACTGAAATTCGATACTTAAGCTTTTTTCTAAAAAACTAAGATCAAGTTCGAGAATGGGCTAAATCGGATGAAAACCACGCCTACCTCCCATACAACCCCAATATTGAAAACTCCATAAAGATGCAAGTATTTTAGCTACAAAACTTAAATTCGGTATTTATGTGATCTATGTCAAAACTGAAGTGTGTTAGAAAAACAGGCGTCATGCGCCTACTAACACGCCCACATCCAATACAACCCCAAATTGAAAACTTTATAAAGAGGCTTGTATTTCCTTTGCAGGAAAACAATTTGATATGAATGTATTGTACGTCATTAAAATAGTAATTTTTTTAAATCTTATAAAACAAGAGCTTCAATTATAGATTTTGTAGCTCTTAAGACCATAACGAACCGGCCGTGGGGGTCGATAGTTACTAATTTCTTTTAGTTATGTTTTTCATTATTTGTTACTTTTCATTAGTTCAATGCAAATTAAAAAAAAATGCAAACTATTTTTAAAAACGACTTTAATTGTGAAATTTATTAGCTGTTAGTTTAAAAATTGATGAAAAAATAGTATAATGTTTACACGGATTAACACGGATTTTTAATGTCGCATTTGCGGATTTTTACTCTCTTCGGGTTGGCATCACTGGCGACGCTATATATTGCTGAGCAAGTACGTTCTTTTGCTCTCTAACTTTTGTGTGCTTACGCATAACTTGGTTGAGCCTTTAAGTTCTGTGAAAAAATTTGTTTGTGAAGTAAATTAATAAAATTGTTTAAAGCAAAAATATTTCTTTAAGTAATAAATGTATATTGAAAATGAGTTGAAAATCAACTTTTCGTCGCAAAATTTTTGATTTTAATGATCGCAAAACATAAATAAACGTCAATTAGACATATGCTTGTTCTTCTTGATGCTTCTTTTTAATTTACTCGTAGTCTTGAGTTCAAGCACACTCTGGTAAGCTTCTGTGTTCGAAAGAGCGATTTATGCTTGTTCTACTTCTCACATCTTAAGCACAAAAAGCACGGAAGTATTTTTGACAATATTTGCGCTCTTATATTTTCAGATGAGAGTCTAAATTTTAAAATGGATTAATTCTTTATCAAGAATTTATTGAAGGTTTCTCATTTATGAAGCCTTTATAAAAGGTTTTTGTCATATTGTACGTTTGGGGCATTCCATCGTGACTTACACGACATTTATACGACTTTTGCTATGTTTCAAAGGAGCTTGCTAAAAATTCAAGTAATTATTCATTATTCTTTTGCATTATTTTAATAATTTAAGACCTCTTACACTTATAGAAATAAGTTTAAACAAATTTCTCTTGATGGTTAAAAGAAAAAAAACGATAAAATGTTGGGTGACGTACCCGACAATGAATCAACCAGTTTTAATGCTATAACGATTTATCACGAAAATTCAGCTAAACAGTAAATGCAAAAACAAAATATGGATATAATAATAAAAATATGCATTTTGAAAATAACTATACAAAGTCAAATTTGGAAATTAAACTTGAAAAATGTGAAAATGTATAAAAAGCAAGCGTGACGTACACAACATACTGTGTGACGTAAGCGACACGTACGAATTTAAACTATTTTATTGGTGTTTTTAACTTTGAATATTGGTGTTTCGGCATCCATGCTGTATTCTTGAGTGTGAATTTCGTCTCCAATGTACTGCAGAATGTGAAAATTTATATGTCTGTGATGGGTTGCATAGACATCCATGGGGATTTCTCATTGGCGTGTCACTATTACAAAAACTCTGTATCTCGGTTAATATTGACACTAGGGTACTGAATTTGAAATTATATGGGGGTAGGGAGATTCAGTAAAACGCACGACGAAAAAGTGGGATGAATTATACATAGGGCGTGGCACTTTTAAAAAATTATTTTTTTTCGATTAATATTCATACTAAGGTGCTGAAATTCGGTGAAGGTTTGGGAAGAATTATTACAAATCACGATTAAGAAAGTTGGTGGGACTCACATGGGAGCGTGTCACTATTAGAAAAACTCTGTAAGTTGGTTTATATTGTTTCAAGGATAGCTATTTGGTACATTGGAACATTTTTCAAAATATCTCTAAAACTGCCAAAGATTGAGATAAAAAATATATATTTTTGATAAAAAGTTTTCTGTAAAGTTTTTATAAAGAGTTTTACACCATATAAAAAACAATTTTGAAAATTTTAGAGAGGATAAAAAGTTATAGTCTAAAAATATGTTAAAATTTTAATATTTTTCAGCTTTGAAGGGACATTTTTCGCAAACTAAAAAAGATAATTCAACTTTGGGTTCACAAATTGAAATAACTTATATTTTAAATATAAAAAATTTAAATACAATCGAAATCCGTCCCCGCATTTAAAAGATTGAAAGCAATTATTGAAAAAGGGACACATTTTCAGATTTTTGCCTATAACTCCTAAGTTCGAACTGATAATGAAAACCGAATACCATTTTTAAAATTTGCGTTTATAATTCATTTAGAACTGATAGCATTTTGTTCTGCAACTTTTGTTGTTTTTCCATATTGCCCTTATGCAAAAACTTCCATTAACTATGTGACGTACGCGAAAAACAAGTAACTGCTAATTTTAAATATATTAAAAATGAAAAAGTCTGGACATTCAGTAGTTTTAAAATTGTTGACACTTTGTCTGTTTAGTAGTGATGTGCAAAAAATTTCACCTTTACTCTTACTCTAGTGATGACAATATATATCTTTTAAGCGTGACGTACACGACATCGATTTACCAATTATAATGTTATCGATTTTACTCAAATGGAACTATTCCTTGGAGAACTGAAGGTTGTGATAGTAACAACACGATATGCGGTATTGAATAAAATCAATTACCTAATAATTACTAATGTATATAAAAGGAAAAATTGAGAAAAACTTTGAGTTCATTTTTAGCATTGATCTCTTTGACGATATCATAAGTATATATATATATAATTATTATTGCAGTGATGAGCCAGAAAAAAGATATTGCACCATTAGGGACTTAACTCATGTAGGTTCACTGCCCTGTTGTTAAAAATTAGAAAGTTTTTTTTTTTTTTTTTTTGCTAAAATATACCGCTTTTCGTGGAATGCCCCGCCCCGTTTAAGAATAATGTTTTTGATATTATTCTTATAAAAGTTTTATAAGAGGCTCATAAATTTTTATGAATTCAGCCGTAAGATTATAAAAACAAAAAAATTAAAAAAAAAACTGTCTGGCTGAGTATCGAACCAGTCACTCGATTTATTAAATCAAATTGACAACCGCTTAACCAACTGAGCCACGGAATAAAATTTTTTGAACGTCATAAGTTTTTACTTTCATGTTGCAAACGAAATTAAAAACTAAAACCGAAAGTTTACATGTTTAACCCATGCGGTCCTGAAAATAAATTTTAGTGTTTGGCGTGGTTTTAGTTTTTAGCCCATGCCGGACTTAATCTTAGCTTTAGTATTTCACGTGGTTTAAATTTTAAGCCCATGCGTTACTTAAACTTAGTTTTAGTATATGTCGTGATTTAAGTTTAAATACAATTTCGGTGTCGACATATATACAGTACAGGATTGACTAAAATTTAGTCCACAAGGGAAAAGTAAACATTATTATGAATTAAGTGACCTTAATAATTTATATAATTCATGTACGAATACGATGAGGACAAGAGTAGTTCATTAGATAAGAGTCAAAAATGCATGAAACTCACGTATGTATACAAGGAAAGCGTCAACCGTGGTGACCGTGGCATGCAGGTTAGATGTGTGGCTTGACATGGTCGGAGCCCGAGTTCGATCTCCAGTCGCGGCAAAAGTTTTTTTCAATAAAAAATTTTTTCTGATAGTTCATCACCTCTCTGTAGACAATGGCAAACCTCAGAGAGCAAATAACACTGTGCAACAGTCAACAAAATAACAAGATTCTGCTCTATAGGTTCGATACTTTGATTCAATGTGAGTATAACCCTAGCTGGGTTTCGCGAGTTTGGCGACCGTTTGATTTTTATGGCCCCCAACATATTGTGCTCCTGAGTGATTTCGCCCAAAAAAGGTGTCATCACTTTATGGTCAACAGCTCCTTCATAGTTAGTGATATTGGTTTACTGTCTTCGGCAATGTTGTAGCTAATAGTCTAATGGTTAAATATAAAAGCAAAACATACTCAGAAAATCATTTTTTTCAACACTTTTTTTGAAAAAAGTTAAAAAAAAATTTGATTTTTTTTGCTTTTTTTTGCATAACTTGAAGGGAATCCAAATTTTTCCTATACTATATTCAACAAAATTATAGCCGAAAAAAAACTAAACAAATCTTGTGAACATACTTATGTGATCTGAACATGTCCACAGTACTTTAAAAGCTCCAAAAGATCATATAATTTGGTAAAAAAATTTTTATTATTTTATTTAAATGTTTTCTTTTATTTTCATACACTTTATTATGATGCAATGAAATTAAGAGTTTACTTCTTAGAAAGCGGAAAGCCGAAATGAATCAAAAATAATTCATTTCATGCGAAATCTTAAAAACTTAACTCAATGCAATACTTTAAACAATTTAGAAAGATCTTGTTGTTGTTTAAATTATACACAAGTGATAAATGATGATAATGTATTTTTTGGGATAATTTATTTAGTCAGCAAGGTCTAACAAATCTTAGTTGCTCGAAGAATCATCATCAGAGTCTTGATAAACTTCATCAAATGTACCATCAAACACCACTCATTTTGGTGCTTTCTGTGACACGTGACCTTTACGTCTGGCGCCAATATATTTTGTTCATTAAAAAATTTGGTGAGCTCTTCGGACTTTCTTTGAGAAAACTCAAATCTGCTAACCATGAAATCTAGCCAGCCCTGTGTGATCAGAATTGGTATTGAGGTTGAATATTTTCGGTACATATTGAGAATGGCTTTCCCATTCTTCGTTGTCGGTACTATAAATTGTAGCAGTTTCTATTTCGGATGGTTGTTGCGGAATTTGAACAATGCCTATTGAGTGTCTCTTCGGTAAGTTGGCACTAGACACCGCTTGGTACTGAAAAGCTTTAGCCTTCTTAGTGTACATGCTATTAACAGTATTTTTACATGCGTAGCAGTTTGATTCATTGTGCTTCCTTCCCGCATTAGTCCAAATCAGAGTTGTAAATTCCATAGCTCAATTTGCTCAATTTGCTCACTTACAACAACTTCAATATTTTCGTGTGTGTTGTAATTCTGAGAATTGACTTCGCCGGCACATCGCGCTGCTACAGCAAGAAAAAACATTTGCATAGCATTGTTGTTGCAAAGTTTTTGCTGCTGCGTGTATTTTGTTGGTATTCGCACCCAATGGTAGTGCTAAAAAACTAAAACTTCAAACGCATTCGCTTTTACTTTGGTGTGCTTTTGTTGCTCGTAACACTTCTTAAAAACTTTCGGAAGCACTACCGAAGACTACTTTAGTGGAACTACGCAGTAAACTTAATTATTTTTGATGCTGGCCTACGGAAAAATACAATCAATCAAGTTGCAATAACAAAAAATTGTTTCAATTGAATAGTTCCGTGATCACTTTTACAAAAAAATAATAATAATTCAAATGAAACACTTAAACAAAAAAAAAATTACAAAAAAAGTGCATTTTGTTTTGCTGCATTGGGTCAAGTTTTTAAGATTTCGCATGAAATGAATTATTTTTGATTCATTTCGGTTTTCTGCTTTCTAAGAAGTAAACTCTTAATTTCATTACATCATAATAAAGTGTATGAAAATAAAAGAAAACATTTAAATATAATAATAAAAATTTGTTTACCAAATTATATGATCTTTTGGAGCTTTTAAAGTACTGTGGACATGTTCAAATCACATAAGTATGTTCACAAGATTAGTTTAGTTTTTTTTCGGCCATAATTTTGTTGAATATAGTATAGGAAAAATTTGGATTCCCTTCAAGTTATGCAAAAAAAAGCAAAAAAAATCAAATTTTTTTTTTAAATTTTTCAAAAAAAGTGTTGAAAAAAATAATTTTATGAGTATGTTTTGCTTTTATATTTAACCATTAGACTATTAGCTACAACATTGCGGAAGACAGTAAACCAATATCTCTAACTATGATGGCGCTGTTGACCATAAAGTGATGATACCTTTTTTGGGCGAAATCACTCAGGAGCACAATATGTTGGGGGCCATAAAAATCAAACGGTCGCCAAACTCGCGAAACCCAGCTAGGGTTATACTCACCTTGAATCATAGTATCGAACCTATACCGCAGAATCCTGTTATTTTTCCAAAAACCGTTTTTTGTGTCATAGTGTAATGCTATGTAGGCAACTTTTCAACAAATATTAGAAGAGTGTGTTTTCCATTTCGTTGTTAAAAATTGTTATAAAAGTTTAAAATTACTGGAAAAAAATAATTTTATAAAATTTAACAAAGAAGGTGATTTTTAAATATTGTAGCAAGACCTATTTTGGTTTTTTAAATTTTGGATGATGTAAAAAAACATTTGAGTTCCAAAAGAGAGTTGCTTAAATGGTATTCTAAGAATTTAGCAAGGTTTTTTCTATAAATAAGGGTCTACAGAAAATATGTTTCAATAAACGAAGTGGTCATAGGGTTCAATAATTCCACTTTGGCCAAAAGTGTGCGAATAAACTAAGTAAAGTCATTCAATTGGTCGCTATGAGTGACTTTTCATAAGATTATGTACAGTTGCATGTTGACGCAAATGTTTTTTTATAGACATACTCATGTGAGCGTTTACTTTGGTCATCCATTTGAAACATTGCCAACTCAGGTAGGAGGGTTTTATAACGGTGCTTGTGGTACATAATGGGTTTTTAAGAATACGGATAATTAATGGGTAATTATGAACACAGATCATTTGAAAACATTTACATCCTTATATTATTATTCATGTGTGACCATCTTAGACGTCGGTTAACTATTGTTTTTATATTATTATTAAAGTTATTAATAATATGACAAAAATTTTTTATTAATAATATTATTTATAAATTATTTTATTTTTAATAATTTTTTAATATACTTTATTTTTAACTATTCGGCACTTGTTTTTCAATTTTGCTCATTTACGTTATTTGAGTAGAGTTCTGATTTTTTTTTTAAGAATCCGCAGTATAGCTTCCAACTTCTTCAATACTATTTATTGAAGAAGTTGGTATTGTATACAAAAAGCTGAAATTCGTTAAGAAGTTTCTGGTTGACCTCTAACAGGGATATATATATAAAACTTATTTAACCAGATTCACCACAATGTAGGTGGAATTCAACTCTTACAGAATTTTTAGTTTATCGATTATTTGAGTAATAAACAATTCAATAAGCATCAGACAAAATTTTTTTTATTTTTTTTTTAAAGTCATTGATTTTTAATAAGAACAATATTAACCTCTATGAATGATTTAATGAATAAAATCTTTTAGTAAACATATAATATTGCAATGCAAAAGAATAAGAATCATGAAAACTAGAAATCAAAGTTATATCGAAATATTTTTCAATTTAGTTAAAACTATAATATCAAATTTATATCGAAAAAAATTAAGTGTGAAGATCATTCTTTCTGAAGAAATATCAAAGAATAATTGCTTCAAATTTCTCAGTGTATGTTTTCAACGGCATTTACATGAAGAAGAAAACTTGACAAACTATCTCAATGGCCAGCAGGTGAAACTTAAGCTTTAACCAAGCGCCTTCTTCCCCCTGACAATGATGTCTCCCATATAAAGATGCACAGAATCTATCCCCGAGCAGCAGCAGCATCTACTGAGCCAACGTACAGGTAGGTTTAATAGACCAAAAAAGTTGCGGCTAAAACGAGCAAGATTGAATGCGTGGCAAAAAGTTAAATGAAGAAAATGAAGTGAAATTAAATTGAATTACATAACAAAGTGTATGCGCTTGAATGTGTGTGTGAGAGTGTATGTGAATTACCTCACCAACACACAAGGCAGACCCACAACCCAGTAGACAATGACATCGCTGCTAGCAGGCCTTCCTGTGGATTTTGTAGTACTGCCGCACTCATATACAATTACACTTTCTTTTTTATATGAAGTGGGAAAATTTCGCAGGCCTTCCGCTCCGATAGCTCAAAAGAGGCCTGATAGAAGCACTTCTTTAGAATGGCTAAAAGTAGGGGTAAACAAAAAGTGTTGAAAAAATATTTTTTTCTTTTACACATTTTTCAATTTACTTATATATTCTATGATGTTATCTTCTCTCCTATGTTTTTTTAAGTTAGATTAATTTCAATCTATAATCTTTGATATAGCAGTCAGAAGGGCCATTATTGCGTCATATTTTTAAACTGATATATATTCTAACTTTTAACGAAAAAGTTGCCCTGAAGTATATGAAAAGTCAGTCCTTGTAGGGAAAACAAATTTGTTGTGCTGCCTTTTGTGCAGATAAGGAAGGCCTTCAAGAAGTGCACATAAGAGCAGCGAGGAACGGATGTGTTTAGTCTTCAAAAGTAGCAGTCAATGCAGGCCTTCGTATGAAGAGCGCTGGTTTAATTGCCTATTGGGAAGGCAAATAAAGTTGCACTTTCTCTTCATTAACATTAATTTGCGCTTGTCGTTGTCGTGGCCACTGTTGTTGTTGTCGCTGCTGTTGTTGTTGTTGTTGTTGTTGTTGTTGTTGTTGTTGTTGCTGTTGCTGTCGTTCTTTTTCCTGCTAGTTAGACGTTGACTAGAGCGTAGAAATTGCTGCAACATGATAGCACAAAGTGTTGCACCTAAAGCTGAAAATAACGCAATTTGCGCAGGCGTGTAGATGTCGTTTGTTTTTTTATTTTTTGTTTTGTCGTTCTTTTCAAAGGTTTGCTGCTATTTCATGCTAGGTTTTGTGGACAGCATCATCGGCGGCGCTCTAAGCTTAGCCCTATTTAATGCCAAGCATTCTAGTCAGCCGATGACACTTCAGCTATGCGAAAAAATAAAAATTAATTGCTATGTACGAGCAGCTACACTGGCTCTGTTCTCTTCTCTTATATGTTGCTTAGATATCGTTAGCTTTGGTGCGGCGCATGTGCGGATTTTCTAGTGAGCAGCTGCAATTAAATTTGTTTTTAATGTGTTGCATGTTGTTGGCAATTAATTTTAAATTTTTGAATTATGGAAAAATTTGTTGCCATAAAGTTCAATGCTACGAATTGGTCTTGCGACATGGTTACTTCCGAGGCTGGAGGCTCATTAGGAAGGGCTGTATTGGGACGGACAACTTAACGGTTGTCATGTTGTTGTTAAATTTAATTAATAGCCATAGCTTGAGTGTGTTTGAAACTAAACAAGGTAATGTTGTTGTAATTAAACATTCTGAAGGTATTTCTTGAAGGAAATTCTTTGTTATAATCGTTTTGCTGACAACAAAACATGCAATTTTGAAACATTTTTTAATTATACTTATAAAAATTACATTTTTAATTATCATTTAATTTTGAACTTTTCGTTAACAAATCCTAAAAATATTGCTTTCACTTTCATCAAAAATAAGAATATCTTCTACGGGATGGTTATCGCATGCATTTGAAAGATGAAATTTCATTTGCAATTTTTTAAAATGCATCTGTGTAAAATCCTCTAAAAATAAAATTTCAAATTTTGATTATGTTTTGTCACAACAAAATGGATTCTATAACTAAATAAAGTGGCGGCCGTGGTCGTGCGTTCTAATTGTTTGGCCTGTGAACCAACAGATCCCAAGTCCAAACTTCACCTCGGGCAAAATTTGTTTTTGTTCGGCCGTCACCTGTCTGAAGGCCTCAGAGAGTAAATAATTTCATGTAAAGCTTCTTGCGAACATGAACTTTAGCTGTTCGAAGTCAGAATAAGCTATGTGGGTTCAGCTCTCGATCAATTGTATGCAAACATTGAATAACACACGTAACATAATTGATCATTTCAAGTTTGGTCAAAGTCCTGAAATGTCATATTTGCTTTTGTTTGTTTTTAACTAAATACAAAATAATTTTTGACGCTTATTAATTTCACACAACGGTTTATCTCTCACAGCAACATTTCTTTTAAATTTAAAACTTTTTTCCAAAATGCTTTTGTATAATCTAAGGTTGTCCCATTGGCTTTCCGGTTGCCTTTAAATTTATTTCTTCAATAAAAATATCATTTTTGAGAATGCATGTGCTTGTATTTTTATCATCTGGTAGTGTTCAAATTTTTACTGAGCAGCATTAGCGGTGCTTGATTTCACTTTGTTTTGCTTGATTTCATTTATTGTTGGTATTTTCTACCAACATACTTGTTCTACCATCATCTTTATTTAAACACCCAACGTATTTAGCGTAAAACCAGCAGCTCAGATCATTTCTCATCATTAAAGTGTTTTCAATGATGTACAATGGCATAAATTACAAAAGTAATGTCCAGAAACAAGAAGAAATCTTTTACTGAACATGACATTTGATATTATTTTAGGACACTGAAATAAAATTTTAGGTTGAGCATTTGAAATAGCTAATTCCTATGGTACCAACTCAAATGTTAACCGATAAATGGCAGTTTAATTTAGTTCAAATTATGATTGTACATGATTGTTCTAATAACTACGAGCCTTCAGTCGGGAAATTTATTTTTTTTGATTTCTATACCTGCATGAGAAAAAGTTTGAAGTATACCAATCAAAAGGATGTTTTAAATAGGTACTACTTTATTTTGGTATCGGAATGTGGGCTGAAATTATTCCCATACAGATCACACTACAGCGTCCATATCACAAAAATCATCTCCATGCTTAAGATGACAATTGATCCTTAATAGATAGCCATAGATTAAAGTTTTTGTCAGATTTTTATATCAAATTCTTAATCAACGACTTCAAAGACTTATGAAAAACTTTTCCCGGATAGCCCCTTTAAAAGCTTAATTTGGAGTTATATGCCAAATAATGTAATGATTTGTTCCATTGTACGATGCAACAATAACTTCCTTACCGCCATCGCATAGACAACAAATACAAACATTCCAAATAATGTTATTAAGAGGTAATTAATTTTTAATTATAACGAAAAATATTGCAGATACTTCGAATTAACGTGCAGAGTCGGCTACACCCCGTTATCGAAGCAGGCGGAAACCTTCAGCTGTATTCTGCAATATTGCGCTGGGCAACTTGCTGTAAATTTTTCACGCTGGTCTTCATGGAGCGTAATTTTAAGTAAAACAAATCTATGATCAACTCATCTGATCAGCGCATTCGTTAGAATTACCAACGTCCTATGGCACAGCATGAAGCTGCAAGATAATTGAATGGTATTTGTTTGTTTAGAGTTAAACATAGCTAGCCTAGCAGGATTCTATGTGCTAAAGCTAATCAACAGCGGCAGCTCTTGCGATATAGTTATTGATTGTCAGCTTCACGAGTGGTTGATTAATGCAGCAAGTTTAACAAAAAAATATTAGTATACACTCAGAAAAAAGTTCAACTTTAAAATCAGAGAACAGAACCCAGCAAACATTATGACTCTTAAAAGACTCTTTCAAGCCTCATATAAATGAGGTTTTTTCGTCATAATGCGCTCAAAATAAACTCTTTTATGAGTACATTTTCGTATGTTGTGGGCACCAAAATATGATTCATAAAAATTATTGTTTTATGAGTCTTTTTGGACTCATAGTAATGACGGTTTTAAAACTCATATTTGATACTCTTTTAAGACTCATATTGCGTACTCTTTTAAGACTCATATTTAATACTCCTTAAAGACTCATATAAGTCTTTTTGCAACGAACATTTCTTGTAGTTCAATTTTAATGCATGTTTATCACCACAAACAAACAATTCACCGAAAAGCAACGCCAGGACAGCATGTGCGCATAACGTACAGTTACAAAGTTTTATACAATTAAAAAAAAGAATATGCTCGGTTAAGTTCTTATTTATTTATTAGATATGGTGCTTTTGCAATAATCCCATTATTTTTACTCATGAAAAACTCGTATATAAGACTCTTTTATGAGATTTTTTTATGATTACGCATATATCAATCAATATATGATTCTTTATGAGTCTTTTTTATGAACAATCATATCACCGTCATATTTAGGACTCTTTAATGAGTCTCTTTTATGAGTACTCATAAATCCGATACAATAATGACTCTTGTATGAGTCTTATTTTTGAGCAATCATTTAACAATCATATTACAGACTCTTTCATGAGTCAATTTAATGAGTCATCATAAAACACGCATAAAAGACACTCTTTTTAGAGTCATTTTTTGGAGAGCCTCATAAAATGTTTGTAGGGAAGTTTTTATATTAAAAATCTGAAATTTCTTTAGTAGTAAGGAAAATTTATTTTGAAACAATAGTATTTACATTTGTTTGAAGAAATTAAGAATTTAATTTTAATTAATATAATTTATATAATTATGTCAATTCTTTTCATAACACGCTTTCGAACTGGATTAGCAAAATGAATACCATTCCAAAAATAAGCATATTAAAAACGTATGGCATTTTCTCAGCAAAATACCTCACTTCACACTTCATATCCTGTAAAACTGTTAACCTAAATGCCAAAATAATTTTTAAAATTTTTTCCGTAAAATTGTAAGTTTTTTCGAAGACTAAAGAAGAATAAAATCATCAAAAAAAGTTTTTGATTGAAAGTTGTTCATTTGTATATACATATGTAGACATCAGAGATCTGCAACAAGTAAAGTTGAAATCAAGTTCTCACTTGATTTGAAGAAACTTGATTTTTTTTCTACCCTTCAAGTCACGACTTGCTTCTGAAAAACGAATCATAAGTCTGAATTGATTCTTTTTTATTTCTATCCCACATGAGCTGTTAGAAAAGAATCAAGTTTCCTAATCTTCTAATATTCAATCATTTTTGAAATGAAATTAAAAATTTATGAAATAAAAATCTTTTAAAGAATGGAATTGAATTTTATTTGATATATTTATAATATATATGAATATGATAAAAAAAATTATCAAAAGTGCTTAAAGCAAATTTTTAAGTTTCAAAATCATATTTCTTTATACAAGCCTAAATCCTTTTATTTATATGATTTCTTCTTTTTTGGTTTAAAAATGTTGAATTTTGTTACAAAATTTCATTTTATAATTAGAATTATTTTGTTTTTTTTTAATGTTAATATATTCCGGTTTTCTCAACAATAATTATATTTTCATTTGAAATAAAAATGTCTCTGTTGAATGCTAGTCCTTTTTTTACACAAAAAAACATTCTTTTTTTGGTTTAACAAACTTTAAGTTTTGTTGCGAAAATCCTTTTTCTTTGTAATTTACTTAGCTTTCTTTTTTCCCAAAATACTTCTTTTTGTTTCAAAAAAAATTTAATTTGAAATGAATTCCATGACTTCCATTTGAAATGAAACAAGTCAAAACAAGTCAAATTTTCTTAAAAATTAAGTACATTTTTTTTGAGTTGAGTGTGATTTTTTCTCAATGTAGTTGAGAATACTCTTCATAAGTTTAGTACTCAGGATGAACCAAGAAGACAGTTTTTAAAAATTTTACTGGAGATAAACATATATATTTGCCTAGGAGCGACCAAAGTTTTGACTTTTATGTTTTTGTTTTCAGTGTAAAAACCTATATAAGAATAAATAGAAGAATAAGAAGAAGATAAATAGAATAAAATATATGTGATACACAAATTTTTATATAAATTTTAAATTATATATATTTTTTTTTTTATAATTAAAATTTCTTTGTTTCTACCAACATTTTTATCTGGCTGTTGAAAATAGTGCGTTGTATTCTATAGCGATCTGCAGCCCTTTTTCATTCATTCATTCATGCATTTAAACTGCATTTGGTTGCAAATCTTTCAATTTTTATATATTTTTGTTTTGTTTTGCCTGCAGTTTTTATGGTTGTACTTGTTTTTGTTCTCCGTTGTAGTGCGTTTGCTTGGCAGGTGCAAATGCCAACTAGGAAAGGTAAATTCAACTAGCAAGGATTTGGAATCTAAGAAGCGCCAATTCTAGCTTCTTCCTCTTTTTGCTTGAGTGCCTTAGATTGTGATTGTGTGCTGATTGCGCATTTAAACACGTGCGCGCGCTTGCGTCTACGTATCAAGCTTTAATGACGCTGGAAAATTAATGTGCCTGCAAATTATATTGATACAACAATTTTTTTACCCAGTGATAACAATCAGCGCAGTAATTTTTATAGCGTATAGGTTATGTTTATCTGGCATACAACAAAAATTGCTTCATTCCGGAAGAGGAAAGTAATAGACAGAGAAAAGGATCGAGTTAGAATTAAGTTATGCTATAACTTTAGAAAGAAATTTTTGAATCTTTTGATGAATCTAAAGTAGTCCAGACTCGTTTAGATTAACTGTTTTTTTATCTTTTGAACCTTATCACCTGTAAGACGGCTGAAATGATTTTTTATTTTATAACTTCCTTCTTACTAGCACAGAGTATTTAGGTCGGAACTCTATGTACTGACAAGAGTACTAATGGGTCACACTACATGCCTCACAGTACATGCCAAAACAGAAGAAACAGCAAACAAACTTGTAGAAGAAACAGCCACCACTTGAGCATTTGAATATAAATTGAGACAACACCCCAAGAAAAGTGCAGATTTTTATACCCACCAAACTGAGTGTTCCCTCAAAAAATCTATATGAACACTCAACTTTATTATCACCTTCCCCCATATCTCTAAAGACATTATTGATATTGACAAATTCATAATTACAAACGGCAACCGTAGCGATATTTAAAAAAGCACGGTTAAAAATTTTGAACTAGTTTTTAATCCAAACTTTGGTTTAAAGGAATTTTTAATCATAAAAGTACTATTTTTTATTCTATATTTTAGTTTAATTTTTTTTAATCCGAAAAAGTTTAAGTTTAAGACTATTTTTGGACTACAAATTTGCATTAAGGTAAATTTTTCAGGGAAAAGTATTTATGTTATTTAATAGCTGAATTACAATGCAGCAGTGGCAGTGGCAGCAGTTGTGTCAGATCAGCTGTTTAGCATTTTACTGCCTTCAAATTACAATCTAGCGTCAGCATGAAAAGCAGTGAATGTGGAATTTTTCTTAGTAGTTTAATTATTTGCAGTGAATTTAGAAATAGGGCTTACCTCGGCAGTACTGCTTACTGCCAGTGTTGCTATGTTAGTTTTACCATTGAACAACTATATTCCTAAAATATCAGCTCATCAATGCCACTACCACTGACGCTGCCAGTGCCGCATTGTAATTCAGGTATAAGATTAAAAACTACTACTACTACGAAATTTAAGCTAAATATAATTCTAAATGTTGTCAAAGCATCCGAAATTTATTTTGAATTAAATGAAACAAATTTTTTATTAAAATCTGATCCAAAATATTATTATATACATCATTACAGTAAGCAGTGTTTAAACCTTTGTGGATTAAATAGTAATTCTTTTCGGATTACAATGTTTTAATCTTTTTTGGACTAAAATCTAATCCTTATTGGGTTATTATATTTTAAACTTTCTGTGGATTAACAATTATTCTTTTCTGGATTACGAAATTTTAAACTTTTTGTGGATTAAAAATAAATCCTTTTTGGATTGAAAAATTTAAAACTTTTCATTGGATTAAAAAATAATCTTTTTTTGGTCGTGTCGTATATGTAATCCAAAAAAGTTTAAAATTTAGTGCAAGATTTTTAACCGTGAGGTTTCTAAGTAAAGAAAAACAAAACTGCAAAAATCATAATTTTTTTGTAGCAGTCTCTATGATAACTAATGATAGAAAGAGAATTTTTGACTTGTTCTTCTTTTCTTTTCTTTTTAAATTCGTTTGACAGCTTTTTGAAATAAGCAGTCTACTAAAATACATAATGTTTTTGACGTAGAATTACGTCTTACAGCGCGGTCAGTATGGGGTCGTTTTAACAGATTTTTTTCAAGGCCATGAAACTTTTTAGACGAATACTTTAGGGTATACCTACATCCTTTAATACTCACCGTTCAAAGATAATATATATATATACTAAAATATCAGATATATCCTGCGCTAAATGAATATCTAATTTTGGATTAGATTACTATTAGATCACTATTATATCAAAGTCACAAAACAGTAAGAGATAAGAAGAAAAATGCACGTGTTTATATAAGAAAATCAACCTTCAGCTGCTTATGCTGTGCCTGCTGCTTTCTTTTGTTTTTGTTTCGTTGTTTTTGCTTGTGTTGTTTTTGTTTTGTACGAACTGATTTGCAGCATTGGTTCTCTACTCTCGGTTAAGAAGGTGATCGGATTAGATTTAATTAAGATCTTAATTAAGATAAAGATTTAAGGATTATTAGATTTAAGGTGATCGGATTAGATTTAATTCTCATGAAAAAACGACTTGCATCATATTTCGTTTTATGCTATTACCCAATAGATGGCGCTATCTATTCAGCTGACAGACAATATGCATCTAACAGACAAAGCTTTCGTCATTGAATAATTACAAATAGAAGGTGACACTACCGACGATGAAGCGACATTAGAGCTATGTGGCAGATATTTGCACTCCACATAATTATCCAGTTCTATAACCCAAATTAATTGTCTTCGCTTATGTGTGAAAAATTTCCCTTGGTTTTTTTCTCACTTGTTTTGTTATTGTTATAGTCCTTTTCTGATTACCAGTTACTTTCTGCGATATTGTTTTGTGTCTTTTGTCAATTGCTAGCTTTTTGACCACTTTGTTAACTTTTTTATATGCATTGGTAGCGCGTAAGAGTTTTATTTATTTAAATATTTTGAAAGATCTTTTAGTGTGATGAAGTTTTATGATTGCGTCGGGTGTGAAATTAAAAAAAAAATGGATTTCTAGATTTCTTATGCCAAAAGAAAGCTTTTCTTCCAAGTTGATAGAAGATGAAAAATTGTATATATGCTTTGAACACTTTGAAAAGAAGTTCGTAAATATTAGTGGCTTTAAGGAGGGACATAACATTCGCTGCAGAGAAAACAGACCTTTTTTAAAAAATTCATAAATTCGTAATTAGCTATCGCAAAATATTTGTAGAAAGCACTACTTTAAAAAGTATTGCCACAAATTGCAGTGATATAATATGTTTATATACAATAATAATAATATAGTATAATAGTAATATAGTTTTTATATAATAAGTAGTTAACTGATTTCGATTGATTTGCGACTGGGGATCGAACTCGGGCTCCGAGCATTCTAAGCCAAACACTTAACCTGCATGCCATGGTCACCAAAAATAATTGATAATGGGTTTAAAAATACCCAATGAATATCTCAACAACGCATTGAGGTATGGAGCTGAATGTGTGAATATATATTTTAAAGTTGAAATTTAAACACGTTTGCTTTCAATTTTGTTTGTTTCACAATTTTGTATCACTGTCATATTGTGATACTGAGATATTTATGGTGGTATTTATGGTGATATTTATAAAGCAGTAAAATGTTACAGACCTCAATCTTGTCTAGAAAAGTCCAAGTAGAGATTAATAAATACTATAAAGAAATTAATAAAAATTATGAAAAATGTTTATAAATAAATTTTAGTATTTTATTTTAACTTTTCATTTAAATTTTTTGTAGAAAATGGGGGTTGATTTCGAAAAAATATTTATATTAATAGTTATTCAGGGTAAAAAAAAAAAAAAAAAAAAACAAATTGGCCATTTCAGCCCTTGAAAGGACTTTGGCCGAGCTTCTTATGATCAATTGGGTTGTGTGTGCAATTAAATGTTTGCACACAATTGACCGAGAACAGGACCTAAATGTTTTATGCCGACTCCGAACGGCTAAAAATCATGTTCTCAAGAAGCTATACATGGCATTATTTACTCTCTGAGGTTTGGCATTTTCTGCAGAGAGGTGGTGACCGATCAGAAAAATTTTTTTGCTTGCTCTATTTATAATGCTTACTTAGAACTTTTTCTGTACTCTGGTCTCGATAACAAGTCCATAATTGAGTGTTATTAATTTATTTATTCGGAAGATCAATAAAAAATACGTGCAAAATTGACACAACAATCAGACTAAAGAGACAAAGAAGAAGAGGTTAGAAGTTAAACGGAATTCTACGTTTACACTTACGATACTATCAAAACTGTTTTTATTTTTATCTAAGTTTTAATTATCAAATTAATTATTAATTATTTATAAATATTATTTTCCCAACTGAATTACGGTGTTGACAGCGCAGTGCTGAAAGATTCCTACTATAAATCTGATGATAGTGAGTTCAATCCCTGTAACGTACATTCAATTTTTTTGTTTTTATTGTTTAGCTACACGAAACAAACACTGAAGCTGCCGCTTATTCGAAACAGCTGAAATAGTCAAAAAGCAGCAACAACACTGCACTCTGTTCTTTATCAATGTAGTTTTTAGATTCTTTCTTGTTACTGAACACTACCGGTTTCATATATTTCTCATTTAGTTTTTGTAATAAAAACTATTTAGCCTAGATGTTTAGTAGTGCGGAAGTGTGACGTGTTAAATTTATAACGAAATCTTGTCTGCGTTCCACTTGCATTCAATGTACTGAATGTGGTCAGACCGGCCAGCAATCGTGGTGGCATGGGTTCGAATCCCACGACAGACAATTATTTGTTTTAAAAATTTCTTATTATTTTTATCAATTTGAGTCATCGTTTATATTTTTTAAATTTATTTTCTTCTGTTTATTGTTATTAATAAAAGGCTTAAAGCTTCATTGGATCAACAGATAAAAATTATATTATTTATTTTTAAAATTTTTCAATACTTTTGTTATATTTTTAAGAAGATTTATAACTTGTTTAGGTTTTGGTTGATCCATTTAAGCTTTTAAGTCATAAAAAGAAAAAAAAACCATTAAGAAAATAGTTTGTAAAATATAAACAAGGATAAAAATTGATAAAATGAATAAAAAGTCTCTAAAAAAAAAGTGTCGACCGTGGAATTCGAAAATTCGTTCATTGGCAAAAAATTTAAAATTTGTCGATTAAATAGAAAACAATAATAAAATATTTTTAATTATATAAACAATAGTTAAAATTGATAAAAAATCATAGAAAATAATCAATAATTCCTGCAAAAATTAGTGTCGGTCGTAGGATTCGAACTCACGTCGCTACGATCGCGAAATTCGGCGAAATTAGTTTATAGGCAAAAAATGTAATTTTTGCCAAAATAAAGAAAAATAATTGCACGGTTGACATTTTTCGCTAAAAATAGCATATTTCTCTCTCTCTCTCTCTTCTCTATATATCTTTGGCCTTCGCATTCCTCTATGAATAAGCTTGATTCTGAGATGCACAACGGATTCAAAAACTTTTTTAATTTCGTGTAGCATGTTTAGAAAGCTATCGAAATTATTTTGTATTTTAATGGGGATAAAAATACCAAAACCGATTTCGTTAAGTTGAAAAACGAAATTATCACAAAATAAAAATGAGGTTCAAGTTAATTGTAAATTATAATTTCATATGTTGGTTCTAGGATAAAGTTGGCATTTTCGATACATTATAAACCGTGGAACATTTAAATATGCGGTGGGAATCTGAGCAGAGCTGGGTCGCTCAGGTACTGCAAATATTAATAGGGAACTGCAGCTTTCGTTGATACATTTACAAAAATTAGCATGGTAGGCTATACAGATAAGATAGATTAGGAAATATATAGGATGTAAAGAGATATGTTTATAGATAAGCTGAAATTCAGAAAAAAATCAACTGAAATTAGAAAAACTCATTTGCAATCCAGAAAAGGTCACTCGAAATTAAGAAATTTTGGAAATATCAACTCAAATTTAAATCAGATCAATTTCATGGTGATGGTATGGTATGGTAGTGGTAAGTGAAGTGGCAATTTTGTAGTTTTTTATGAATTTTAATTAATGTCTTCGGAATTTTATTTGTTTTTTTCTCAATATCAATGGACGCTTTCTGAATTTCAAATGGAATTTCTAAGTTTCAATTAATGTTTTACGAATTTCGACCCGAATTTATGTATTTTAACAAGAGATTTCTGAATTTCAAACAAAAAATCTGAATTTCAATTGAACTCTACTGAGTTTCAATTGATCTCTTCTGAATTTAAACTGATGTATTCTTTACATCAATTGATGTTTTCTAAACTTTTAATGGCATTTCTGCATTTCTTTTAGTGCTTTCTAAACGTAAATTTGAATTTGTGTATCCTTTCTGAGTTTAAAATTGAACTTGTGAATTTAAACTGATTTCTTTTGAATTTTAAATTTAATTTGTAAATTTCAATCCACCATTCAAGTTGATCCACCAAGTATACAAATGCACTCAAATAGTTATTAAATATTCATGGGATTGTGTTGGCGTCAGTGTAGCTGGTAAAGTTAATTTCCAAGTCACACACTACATATATTAAAACGCACTTAGAAGCTTATTTTCCTACTATTCATTTTGACGCTCTTGCCATTGTTGCAACGCTGGCATGCAAGGGCTTGGAAAGATTTTCCCTAGGCGATAGAAAACTTGCGGTGCAAATCGCTGACGCCAACGCCAGCGGCAATGGTGGAACGGCAAACAAATGAAAATCATGTTCTTTGCACATGTTATACCAACACCAGCAACAAGAACACGCGCTGCAACTGTGCTGCAACAACTATAACCAAGTCGGTGCTGCAACAACTATAACCAAGTCCAAGCGAAAGCAAACAGCTGATTCGCCAACAAAGCACCAATTTAAAGAGTTCCATGAACTCCGGCCAGTGAATCAATTCACTTGTTCTAGACGTAATTGTTTTATGTTGCTGCAACCACCGCTGTTGCTGTTGCTGCTGCCGATGCTACCACTAATGCTGTTGTTCTTGCTATATTGAGTGCATTTCATGCTGATAATTATTTGACGCATAATTGTTTTAAAGCCTGCTCATATTTTACCTTAACGGCTCTGTCGGTATTGCCAACTGGTGCTTGAGCGGTGCTTGAACAACTTGAACAGCTTGAACTTGCTGCATTCTTGAACAGCGCGCTTAGAATCTGATTAGGATTAACATCAGGCAATGCTGCATGCTGCGCACGCTGAACTTATTGTTAAAGTTAACGTTAACTTTAACATTAAGGGAACCAGCTACTCCATCAACATTTGCACCGGCTCTTAATTTGAGCTACGTGCGCATGAGCAATGATATTGTTTGTTATTTTTTTTTTTTTTCTGTACAAATGTATTTTTATTATTTTTATTTTTAATCATTGTGCGCTAGCCAGCGATAAAATCAGCTGCAGATATGATCGCTTAAGTGCATTGCAGTGAATAGGCGCAGATTGACGCTGAGATTCGAGGACATGTGAAATTTTGTATTTAGTTGCAGCATGAAGTAGTCGTAACTTTTTTACTGTTCTTTCTAGGAATGCAAATAATTGCGGCGGCACATATTTATTACACAATATATATAGTGAATATTAGATAATATCATAGATTGTTGCCAAGATGCGTGCTTCTTCTCTGTGCTCAGGGCAATTATGTCAGTTGTGCGCTAGTTCGTCATAGCAAGTGCGGCACCTCTTACGCAGTCATGTTTGCTCCATTAGTATAATTGTGAGTAATGATAAATTACTTGTTCTCCTCTCATATTAGTTCCTAATGAGTATGATTCAATTATGTATGATTAAAATCAGCCATCAGTTGAAGTTTTATTTACTTAGCTTGATGAAGTAGCATGCAAGGTGGTTATTAGCTTTTCTATGCGTAGTTTTATTGGCCTGTGTTTTTTAAAAGTTAAATTAAAAATTAAAATGCAACGGGTACTGGTGCCGGATAGTAAATACACCAATGCCTGTTTTATTCATTCTTAAAAAAAATTAAAAATTTTTGTGGGTTTCCGTTTGAAATTACAATAGAGTATAGCTATAACAGTTTTGTTTTTAAAATTTTGAAAGTTGAGTATTAATAAGCCGTTTAATGAAGGTTACGGCATAAACATATTTTAAGTGTTGTTTTACAAAAAGGGCCTCAAAAATTAAATTTTATATGTTATTAAATTTTTGTTTTTAAAAAAATAATTTGTTATCATATATGATGTATCACAACTGAACACTTTTTCAAATTTCATTTAAAATTTTCTAAAATAATAATTTAATAGAATATTTGAATACAAATTTCTTTTTCAGCTGAGAAACGGTCTACACAAGAGTAGTTTTTGCTTTTAAGTGATTTAATATTGAATCATATATCAATGATCAAAACTTACTTAACATTTGACTTTCATCATTAAGGCTATAAAAACATTAAAAAATATCCCTCTGATGTTAATATGCTCTGCTTTGCTTCTGGCAGGCTGTCTAATACAATGGACAAAATCATGATAACGTTGTATTATAATATTTAAGTTCAGTTAAAACTACCGGAGACCAATGCAAATGCATCATCTATAATTTTATTATAGAAACAAAAAATTATGCTTTGCACACCAACCACAATAACCACTTTCTTTTAGGAAATAAAAAACTTTTAGGCTTCTGTTGGGCATAAAATCGAAAATCCAACTAACAATTAGTTAAACGTTATATATCTCCCTAAATTTATTTTTGTCATGTTGGCATAACTTCATTTCATAGTACCAACCTATTTGATTTTAGAAAAGACGTTGGAAATTAAAAAAAAAATAATTATTTTCCGAAGTGTCCAATAAAATGGACAAATTTATTGAAAGGTTTAAGATCATTATGGTTTAATACTTTCAAAAAATCGAACAATGTAGAAAAAGTAGAAAAAAGGCCAGATCGAAGAAAATGAAGCATAATCCTCTATAAGTTTTTAATTTTTAGGATTGTACATTAGACCGTATCACCTTGTATGACAGAAAAATAAACCTATTTTGACCCCGCCTCAATCGTTAGATATTTGAAAGACATTTTTGATATGAAGTGACCGCTACAGCCACCTTAAATCCGAAATCTTAAATCCGAATTTCCGATTTCGAAAATTCAAAAAAAATTTTTACTATGATCCATAGTGTTATTCTTTGTAAAATAGGTCGGAAGTGCTCTTAAAATCCATTTTTTCGATTTCACTTCTTCCCTTGGTTATAATGATTTTTTCAAAGTTTTAATTTGTTGGAATTTTTGGGAGCAGGATTATACGGTAGGAACGAAGATCGATTGTGTAATCAGTCGAAAAAAAAACATTTGAGGCAAAAAAAAATTAGAAAATATTTGGATAACACCAACAAACACACAGATATAAAATCTTCCGGATCGAACAAGAAACACCGAATATATAACGAAAAAACCAAAATAGCACCATAGGGACCACTTCAAAAAAAAAACAAAATATTTTTTTCGAAAATGTCTTTCAAATATCTAACGATTATTTTAAATGAATAAACATTTTTTTATGAACTTGGAAAGTACATTTGTTCACATTTTTTTGTCTGGAGATCAGACCATGTTTTCTGTATCGTTCTATTCTAAGTTGTAACCTCAAAAATCCGATAATGAGGCTTTTCATCGTTTTTATCACAGGTCAACATTTAGTTTGAAAAGAACACCTGACTCCACCTAGATACCCAAAGGTTTCTGAGATCGAAACTGATTATGTTGCTGAGTTTGGTTTAGCGCCATCACTTAAGGTTCAAGGTCAATTAATGCTCGAACTAAGAAGAGGTGGTTGAAAAAGTTACAAATTGTTCACCTCGTGGTAAGCTTACTTGTACTTGGGATTCGAATTCAGTGACCCATCAAAATATAAAATACTTGGTATCATCTCTAGGCTCGAACATTATTTTTTGTGCGTTTTCAATTAAATAAAAAAAAATAATAAAAAATGTCTAATTTTTAGGACATCTCAGCCAAACCAATTCCTTAAATAAATGAGATTTTAAAAATTTTGAAGGAAATCAATAACACTGTAAAAAAAGAGGAGTTTTGAAAATTTTCATGGACTTTTCCATGTCTTCAACATTTGAAATGGAAAGTACGTTAATAAGTTAGTTTTGAAAAGCAGTCCAAAATAATTGTGAACATTATTGAAATAATTATTAATTATGCTACAAAAGGTAATTTTGCAAATATGATGATCTCTTGAATTCTTGATAAAAAAAAAAATGAAAAACTAGTACGTAATTATCTTCGACTGTTGAAGTATGTATATTCGAAGTTATATAAATTTTATAATTTCGATGAGGTCATTTTAATAGAGCGTATGCGTTGTTTTCATTTAATTTAAAAATCAGAAATATATTATACAGAGTTATGATGAAGGTATATGAACTGCCTTACATCCTGTATGATTTATAATTTGAGTCAATTTCATTGACAATTTTTGAAAGCAATTAAGTTCAAAGTGGGAGCAACTGCATTGATATATTATGCGAAAAAAAAAAATTAGTCAAATAGTGAAAAATAACTTCGCAAAATCAATTTCAAAATTGCACTTATCTGGTTTTGAAAGTTAGGATTAAATCAAAATTTATATTCCGCCGTTCGGGGTCTCAAAAGTTAAAGGAACTTATTAAAATGATTTCTGCATACTTTTTTTTCAAATCGCAGGATAACCGCCGAGGTAATTTGTGTTCTTCTGACTTTGGATTTGTGTCCTTATTAGTAAAAAAATGATTTTTGCTTTTATCTTTTTATTTTTTACAGAACGCGTTCCCAAATCCGCTAAAATGTTAAATTTATTACTTATACCAACGTTTTGAGATAAAAAAGTTTTTAAAACTTGCTTGGACTTATCTGGTTTTGATTGAAAATTTACAGTGGGCATATCTGCTTTTGATTGCAAAGGAAATTTTTAATGCATTTTTCTCTAGGATTTTTAACATGTTTATCAAAGAGATTTTATGGATCTATATATTGTGACATTAGCTTTTCAATGGCATTTCTAACCAAAATTTTTTTTCCTTGGACTTCTCTGGATTTAATTGTAAACTCCTCATTTATCTATTGGACCCATGCACCGAAATATTATCTATGTACTTTAATCTATCCGAGTGTATTACGATATTTGAACACCTGTGTGGAGTCCATTGTCATTTTTCATTTCGGAAATAATACGAACCCTCGAAGCTTAATAGATATGGCTTGAAATATGAATGTTTTTCTAATAGTTTTTCTAATACGCATAGAATATTCAACCATACCTTGTAAAATGCGGTATAATTTATCAAAGTTCAATATTGATTCAAAGGCCCAAACATGTCGCTTTTGTACTTATTTGCCGAAAAAAAGCCGTAACAACAAAAATTAGTGGGAATTGGCTTAATGTTTTTTGTTAATTTTTTCATGTTTTTGATTGATTTTTAACGGTCGAGGCACCCAAAAATTGCAGTCAGTTTTCTTAAGCCCAAATGTCCATGTAATATGGAAACCAACATCCACTTGATATGGCTGTAGCTATCACACAATTTCCAAATAAAGAAGTATATTCGAAGTTATTTAGCAAATTTTTGTTTTTAACAAACGCAAAAATGTCCATTATTGCTTTTACTTAAAAAAAAAAAAAAAAAATGCAAAAACAAAAACATATCATGGGGTTTTTAAGCTACGAACAAAGTATTTCATATGTTTCAAACCTATCCACCAGACTGTCTGCAGTCAAGTTTGCCTTGGTTCGGATATGAGGAAATAAATAAATAGGAGAGATAGGAAAGACTCAACACTCAGGGAAAAATCACAACTTAAAATTAAATAATATCGTATCAATTTTACGTTGTTCCATTTTAAAAAAAATCCTCTTTAAATTCACCATGAAAGCCTTCAAATCAAATATGAAAACATTTTATTATTCAAAAAGAAGTAGAAAAACTTCAAAATAATGATGAATACACTTACTCTTATTTTCAATGAAGTATATCAAATTCGAAAATAAGTTGAAAAATTACATTGTTTACAGTTGAAGTCGTCAAAAGTGAAAACGAAGAGGAAGACACTTCAATTTGAAGTTGCATACTTTCATGTGTCAAAATGTAATATAAAAATAGTTTTAGTTTTCTGAAATTAAGTGCGGAAGCTGGAAAGTAAATCCTGCTTAAGTTCATGTTAAGTTAATGTTTAAAAACAAAAGGAGTAGTTGCAAATAAAGACGATATTAATAAGTAATTGCTGACATTGGGCTCTGGACTGAATTCTGAGAGAAGTTCGTTTTATGGAGGGGAGGAAACAAGATGGCATTTTTTTAATATTTAAGGTACCTACAAGTTATCGCTTGCGCTCGACATAATACAATCTGTTAATACAATACTTATTTAGATTAATATATTTTAGTATTTCAAAATAATTAATTAGTTAAAGTAATTTACCAAATGTTTTTTATGTGTCAATAAAAGAAAATTTCTGAAAAAAATAATATTGTTTTACTTATTTGTATGTATCCATGTGATATCAAAAATTTTGAGGATTTGATTCAAAGTTATTTTCACTTTGATTCATTAATATAACAATTTGGAATCAAAGCTATAGTGCATTTAAAATAAAGATGTAAGTATTTGAATTGAATATGATTCCTTTTTGAATTAAATCTAAGTCCACGTTAAATTGAAGTGGAATGCTTTTCATTTCAAAGTGCTTAAAACTTTAGTTTAAAGTGAAAATAACATCAAACTGGATTTGTGTTTTTCGAAGTGGAAACACTTCGAATTTAATATTTTCGTGTTTGGTGCCAAATTGTTCCGAAAAATATTTGAATCGAAGTGGTTTTCTTTGATTGTACGTTGTTTTTTAGCTCAGTGAAGTGAAAAAAGTGTAGAATGTTTTATGATTGGTGGAGCGCTATATAAACATGATAATTTGATTTTGAGGCTAATGCATGATCTGAATCCTTTACCTCAGTCAATTCGTCTTATTATGCAGTCTCATTCCACAAACATCTCTACCACCAACTACAACTTCCAAAATTGCATAAATTGAGAATTATTAACTTCTAATTATTAAAGAAATGTACACCGAGACAACTACATTTTCAAAACTAGCAGACTTCACATATCAAAACAAGCTTTTAAAAACGTTAAACCTAGATTTTGCACCACTGGGTTTCAACGCTTACCACTCGACTACCAAGGCCGCCAAAATTATTTTCAGGGGAATAATCGATTTGTTGTCTTTGCAGATGAAAGTGACACTGAAAAGGACTAGAGAAGATTTCAACGGAAATTGAAACTGCTGAATTAGTAATTGATATGTTTTCTTAAATCTTGAGCTGATGTTTCCTTTTCATTATTGTTGACCTATTCAAATACATATAGTTCAGTAAGTGGCGGAGGATAAGAAAAAATTGGCGCCGAGATGCTCTTCGCTGGTCGAAAACTGAGACGTGTCGCTGAAAAATTAAAAGACTGCGAAAAGGCTGAGTTGGCACCCTATGCCCTCAAAGGATTGATAGTATTGTAAAATACAATGTTATGATTAAGACATGAACTTTACAGTCTTAATTAAATTTTTACATTTTTAACCTCTTTCTTAAAAAAACAAATAAGTATTTCTATTTTTTTTAGATACTTCTGAAACTGAATTGTCGTTTGCATTGTGATTTTGGTCAACTTTTTTCTTATTAAAAATTTTAAATTTTTTCATTAGCTGCAAAAATTGCAACTTAATAACACACTTCAGAGCTACATACTTTAGAGTTATGAAATATTTTCAATTTCACCTTCATAACTAACAACTTTATAGATAAGTATATTTTTAGATGAGCAAATTCCACTCTCAATTGCATCAATAGTCTGGCGCTCTAAGGCAACATTTCCTAGTGCTTTAATTGGAATTGCATGTGAATTAAAAATTGTATTCCAACAAAACGATCGTTTACACTTCCTACGTGTCCAGCTGTAATTACATATATATATGAACATGTGTGTGTGTGTGTGAGTAAGTGTAGTTACTTATTTTCCTACTTGAATATGTTAAGGTATGTGTATCTAAGCAACAATTGCAAGCTATTAGAGCAAAAATAGTTTCCCAGCAATACTCCAAGCATGAATTAAAATCCATAATTTATGGTAATAAAACAATTTCGTGCCTATAATTTTTACTATAATGAGCACCACAGGAGGTTGTTGCACGAGCAGTATAAATAGCAAATCTGGGTATACATTACTTTTATTTAATTGAAACAAATTAAGCAGGCGCGAAAGGCATGGCGTTATGCAAACCGCTGAAATAAAATTATATCAGGACATCAGCAGTAACAGTAACTTTAAAAATAAACTAATTGTTATTTCCTTATTTTAATTTTCACCATAAAAGTATTTAACAAATTAAAATTCGTTCAATATTGTTTTGCATTTGCTTGTGAACGACCAAAAATCAGTCGCTCAGACAAATCCCCTGACATTAAAGCCATTTACTCTGCTAGTGCTTGTTTTAAAATTTTGTCTCCTGTCAATGACAATTAGCAATTATTGCCAACATAGACATTCTACGTGCTGCGTCAATTCCAAATACCAAAATTGGTATATCAAGTCCTTAACCCACCATTTCCTTACCAGCCCATCCATCTATCCATCCAGCCTGCCTATTACAATCCACGCCATTCTTAGCTTTGAAACTACTGCCAGTAATTAGTGCCCAACACTGTATCAAGCTGTTGTTCTTGTTGCCTTCCGACATGGTATCCAGCCACACATATGAACGTGCACACATTCGTGTAACATGATGAGTGGCTAAAAATACTTGTTCCCTCTCGATCTTTGGTGCGTGCGTTTGTGATCCCAACATTGGGATCATCGGTATCCAGCTGAAGGTCGTTTGACGTTCTTGTTTTTTTGTTTGTTTCTTTTATGTGGTATTTTTATTTGTTGTTTGTGAATATGTATGGATTGAAATACTCGTAAGTATATTTGTTTGTATGACGGAGCATGACATTCAATACTAATGGGTGTTGAGTTCAAGCACGGTATGCTTTGGCATTTCTTGTTGTGCTATTGTTGAAATGCAATTTTCAAAATATTTCTGCCTATGCAAGTGTTTAAATGAAGAGATATAATTATGTATTTATGTGCTTACACTATGTTTCAAAATCAAATGTTTTTTATAACAAAACATTTAAGAAAAAAATTGTATGATTGGACTGGACAAATTGTACAAATGAGAGCTTTTTCCAAAAATATGTTTTGTATAGAATGAGAATCCGAACAAAGAAAAATAATCAAAATTCGTTGGAGGGAGGATTTGATGATACTTTGACTAAATTTAATGGTTTTTGATTCAGATAATTTCCAACCGAGATAAGGTGAACATTACAAATTGCTATTTTTCTAAGACGTTCTGGGAAAAGCTCTGTCATCGCCATGTTTTTCAATATTTCCAGATGAAAAAATGAAAGAATATTGTTAAAAGTACCCTTAATAATGTTCAAAAGGTTTAAATCAATCCAATATTCTTAAAAAAATTCACAAAAAAAGTGTTTTTCTTACGCTGAAAACCTTACCACGGCCTTCATTACTGCTGTCAATCACTCTTCCCCTACAAAATAGCACTTGTTGTTCAAAACTGTCACTGTATATTCAGAGTGTCCGCGTTTTTGTAACAAAAACAAAAATGTAAATTTACTTAAGTCATGATATAATAATTAACACTGCAATTCCTTAATGTGCGAAAAAAGAAACACCCTCCCGTACGATGTTTATCAGATCGACTTCACCTTTCACTTCCACAAATATACGCACTTCCAGTGCGGACACCCTGTAATATAAATTACTTAATTTATTATTTAATTTAATAATTATTTGCAAGGTTTTTCTTTCAAATAAAATAAAATTAAATTTACAATTTTTTAGAATTAATTTTTGGAATTAATTTTTTGAAAATTTTTGATTTTTAAGGTGTTTTGAAAATAACCCAGCAAACATTATGACTCTTAAAAGACTCTTTCAAGCCTCATATAAATGAGGGTTAAGCATCATAATGCGCTAAAAAAGACTGTTTTATGAGTACATGAGTACATTTTCGTATGTTGTGGGCCCCAAAATATGATTCATATATATGAATGTTCTTTTTAGACTCATAGCAATGACGGTTTTAAGGCTCATATATAATACTCTTTTAAGACTCATATTAAGTACTCTTTTAAGACTCATATTTAGTACTCTTTTAATACTCATATTCAATACTCTTTAGGAATCACATAAGAAGCAGGGCTGCCACTCTCAAACATTTTATTCTACCAAATTTCATCCACAAATTTACCAAAATGAAAAAGAATTTACCAAACACAAAAAAAAAATTATTCTTAAGTGTTTACAGTGTTAAAGAGTTCGGATTTGTCATGTTTATCATCTAAGAAGGAAATGTTCCGAGGTGTTACTCTCCGATTTGATTCCTTTTCGAAAGCCTTAAACTTTAACTCAGCAGATATAAAAAAATACGTCAACCTTAGAATTTTGTCCACTATCACATAACCAAAGCACAATTTCAAATCGGGGAGTGATACCAGGGGATCTTTTCTTGTAAGTTAATCTTTTGAATGCAGTTATCTTACATTGTCTAGAAATTTGTAGTTATCAGAAGACAGAACGTGTAACCTCCCATATAACTCAGAAACTAAAAAAGGACAACTTTTAAATTTTTTGAAGCTATTGATTAGAGAGCTTCAGAAAAAAAGGTCGAAATTTTGTTTGCGGGTACTGCCTAAATAAAATCGGGAGTCAAAATGATCTTATCTCTTCAAGTTTTTTTGTTTTTTTTTTTCTTAACCTCAGAAATAGTCTCAGAATCATAAAATGTAATAAAAAGATTAGGAAGAACCTAACGTGATAGAATTATTTGAACTCCGATGCATTTTCGGCATGCTTGATAACATTCAGTGAGGTTTATTTAAAACATTGTTTATATTCTAAAAATGTATAAAAAATATTCTAAATGTAAAATGAAAAAATTGTTTTAAATTAACCCTGAAGATGACTTCCGATGGAAGTCGAAATATTGGTTGAAATATAACATAAAATCAGTTTATAATAAAAGTTGATATTTTTAAAAGTCGAAGGTCGATTAATAAAGTAACAATTTTATTTCTAAGTTAAAGAAACAATTTATTTATACATAGTTTTTAATTAAATTATCATTTATTATACGCTTGAAGATGTTTCATCGCTTTCTACATCGGTCACCTTCTTTATAATAAAAAATCTAAACAGAAATAACATAATAGCTTAGTATCTAAATTTTAAGAAAATGAATTAATTTAAAATAAAAACTTACTTATACATCAATTTCTCCCTAAATCGACGATCTAAACAACTGACAAATTCAAATTTTTAATATTTTGCTTTACGTTCATTCGTGTAATTTTCACTCGATGCGTTCGTCTTTATTTGAAAGATTATTTCAAACATAAGGGTGTTGCTCCACAATGAGCATAATTGATATAATTTTTATACAATCATTTTTTGATTTGTAAATTATTTTAAACTTCCATTAATTTTAAATTTACCAAACCAAAAAACAATTTACCATTTTACCAAGTCAAAAAATTTTTACCAAATTTGGTAAAATTTTACCAAAACGGCAGCCCTGATAAGAAGTCTTTTTTTGAACGAACATTTGTTGTAGTGCAAACAATTCTCCGAAGAGCGACACCAGGATAGCATGTGACCATAACGGACAGTCACATTTCAATCTATATATATATATTATATATTATCTTTTTATGAGTCTTTTTTATGAACAATCCTTTTACCTTCATATTTAGAACTCTTTAATGAGTGTCTTTTATGAGAACTCATATAGCAGATACAATAATGACTCTTTTCTGAGTCTTATTTTTGAACAAGCATTTAACAGTCATATTAAAGACTCTTTCATGAGGCCTTTTTATGAGGACATGCATAAAAAACACTATTTTTAGAGTAATTTTTTTGAGAGCCTCATAAAATGTTTGCAGGGAAATTTTTGCGTTGCGGATTTCACTTTTTTTAAAAATAAAATGATCATTATTTTATCACAATCCAGTAATCTACTGCATTTAGCTGGCCAAAAATACATTTTTCTAGTTCTTCAAAATTTATTTTTTTTACTGTTAGTCAGCAGTCCGTAGAACTTGTAGATATAAAAACCTTTAAAACCCTCTTGTTTTAAATTTTTTGTAGAAACAATGAATATTTTCTATAGTTTTCAATCACCATATTTAAAAGTTGTTTTTAACATAAGATTTGGAATCAGTGATTTCAAAAACTTGCTTTTTCTAAGTTTTGAGCAGATACGACAATATTTTAAATTTTTAAATTCTTAACTGAAACAACTAAGCCCAATTATTTTTTTAAAACGGTAGATGCGTTCCTGAGTAAATTGTGTGAAAAAAATCGTGTAAAAAACAAGCGATATATAATAAATTTAGGAACGTGTTCCAAAACTTTGAAAAACCGTACGAGTCAACAAACTTTTAAATTTTTGCCTACAAACCGTTCAAAAAAAGAATCAATTCAAAGAACATACTCGTAGAAGTATATTAAATAAGAATAATAAATTTTTATAAAAAAAACTAAAAGAATAAAGAAGTAAGAGTACAACAACGTACTCAAAAGTCAGCGTACAACGAAAATCTTAAACAAAATGAGAAATACAAATCAATTTCACTGAATTTTTTTTTATTAACAGCACAATAAAAGTGAATTAAAAAACTTTGATTTATTAATATTGAAACTTCATACAACGATTTAATGACAAAATCCAACTATAAGCAGTGCAAATTATTGCGTTCTATGAACGAGAGAAATATACTATAGAAATCGGGTGTTCCCCGTAACTTGTAAAGGTAAGCCAGTGGTAGGCAAAAAATTCAGAATTTTAAAGTCACTTCCACACACGTGTGAGCATAAACCGTTATTATTTGAACATAACATTAATATAATTGGTTAAAAAATAATGTCTGTTTATCGAGCAAAATCGAAAAATTGCTTAAAAAAATTTTTCATTCATAATTTTGGCATCGAATTCGAACTCAGTTATAAAAAACCGTTGTTTGGAATCATTTCAGAATTATGGCCAATAAACTGGGTAAAATTTCCAAATGTGCAATTGGAAATTTTGGAGAACATTTCTGAGACACATTAGGACTTTTTGGGGTTTTGTGCACTACGTAGTTGGCAGGTTTAGATAGTAGCTGATCACGTCTGATGCCAGAAATTAGAAGTCAAAGATCAAAGGGTTCACATCTAGTTTTTTCTGTGCTGAGAAATTTGGCACTGGTGCGAATCCGCTGACAGAATTTCAATATTATGTAAATTTTTACCGTATCGTTGCTATCATAGGTGTAAATTGTGTTTTAGCGACCATTTTTACCTAGTCTTCGCCCCAAATTGATAAAAATTAAAAATAAGCTTTCAAGCTTTTCTCACACTCCCTCAATGAAATATTTTACTTTTTTTATTAAAAAAAAAAAAAACAAATTGACCATTTCAGCCCTTGAAAGGACTTCGACCGAGCTTCTTATGATCAATTCTGTTGTGTGTGTTGTTAAATATTTGCACACAATTTACTGAGAACTAGATCTATATATTTTATGCCGACTCCGAACGTCTAAAGTTCATATTCTCAAGAAGTTTAACGTGGCATTATTTACTCTCTGAGCTTTGCCATTGTCTACAGAGAGGTGGAACAGAATTTTTTTTATTGAAGAAATGTTGCCGCGAGTGGGAAACGATCAAAGTAACTGCGTGTCTTTTGCTTGTAGCTACACTCAGAAAAAAGATTCTCGGAATATGATAAAAAAGGCATCATATTTAGAGAAAAATGGTATAGATTTTGTTCCAGAGAATGCCTTTCTCTAAATGCGATCCTAAAATTTCTCTAAAAATGATAAAGAGTTTCTATGAAAAAGATAATTATATAAAAATATATCGTTTTTAGAGAAAAAGACTTTTCATTTTTGAAAAAACATTTGTTTTTATTGAAGACAATGCTTCTCAATGAATTTTTTATCAAAATATAGGAAAAAATTTTCATTTTCAATAAATTTTTTTCTATAAATGAGAATTCTTTTCCTAGAAGTAAAGTAAAGAAATATTTCTTCGAAAATGTGAAAATTGATTATAAGTGAAGAAAATTTTATTTTGAAAAAGAGAAAATTGCTATTATCGAGAAATTTTAAATAGAAAAATTTTTCACTGGAGAAAGATATGTGTTTTTTTTCTGGATGTAGCATAGTGGGTTTTACTTGATTGAAAATTGTCAAGATCAATTAAGCTTACACTTGTATTTGTTGCAAGTGGTTCAAAAAGATTTGAAATAAGCATGTGCAATTTTCTGGCACTTTTGTACTTTAATACAGAGGGAAAAACCTATGGAGGAAAAAACCGTCAACTCTGTTGAAGCCCATAACTTGAAAACTTGACCTGCTATGAAAAACAAAAAAAACGTGTTCTGTCATCTCCACTAGAGGTGCCTACAATTAGCCCTGATATCATCAAATTTAAGAACCTTACATATTTTTCGGTGTCCGCTTCACAATAAATGCCTTTCTGTTCTTTTTTTATGACTGTGGCAATCTTTTAAGTACCAATTTAGTTCAAACATATATATGTAGGTGCTGTTAAGCCCATTTTCTTATACTAATGTTTTTGGGGACAGTTTATTTAATCATATCTAACACTTTTAATCCATTTTAAAAGCTTAGCTTTCAAAGGATTATTCTTTTTTAAGTTTATGAATAGCATGAGAGTTTTTAGTTTCATCAGGTTTTCTGTAGTGATTTTTTGTCGGCCTGTGTAATTAATTTCTGATGCGAAGACAAATAAAATAAAAGCTTTTAAAAATTTATGGAACAGATTAAAAAAATAGAAAAAGTGGAAAGAAATTCTCTGAAAAAAGCATAATATGATTATGTCTTAAATTTGTTTTTGTAGAACCATCTCATTTACGAGTTGGTTCTTTAAAATTTTTTTAAATATTTATGTATACATCCTCATATGTGAGTTTTTAAACGTTGGATTTACACATATTTAAAATTCCATAATTCTTGAAATTTCTTTTTAGAAAAACATTCTCAAAAGTCAAGTGCTAACCGGCTGACGCAGGCAATGTCTGCGATCTATTTTTGCAATAAATAAACTTAACCAATGCTCCATAAATAGCAACATTTCTGGTGTCCCAACCGTGACAACAGGGTTTCCATTAGCACAGTCATTATATGCGACATCTATAAATAATATATATTGCTTACCTATTTTTTTATCTTAATTCGCTTTCAATCTATCTTTGCAAATGTAATTCACTGCTGGCAAACATACATTCATGCTATCTATAAGAAGAAGCGTCATCAGCGACAAAATACTTTTTTTATAAAAGTATCTCTTAATTCAAGGAAAAACCACAAGACTAGCCGATGAGACACATCGATGATCTATGGAAAATAAAAAAAAAACATATAAAAAAAATTGTATCTGCTATTAATAGTCGGTTTGTATGCCAGCGAGTGCGTGTGGATTAACGTTTGATGACAGGAATTTTAATAGCTCTTGACAGATACGCCCTTGTATGCGAGTGTACTAGATAAAAAAGCAAACAAAACAATACAAAAATAAATCAAAATGAAAACATAAACAACTCATGAAAACCGGCATTGTTTTAAGATTTACACTTGTTGATGCTTGTGGCATTGCACGGTTTCGCTCAGATTTATTGCCTTACAATCTGTGCCTGAGACGCGCCTTTGACTTGACTGACTGCTGCAGAGGCGCTCTTTAAACTTCAGCAAAGACAGCCCAAATTATATCGTAAGTCCAGAGGCGATCCATCCTCTTTAACAACCAGCACCTTGTGTACACTGAGCTGATAATGGAACAGTGCGAATTTGAAGAATCCTTAAAGTACAACATAACTTAGCCTTTCATGGCGCCTCAGCATTAAAAACATTCTCAATACAATCTTCGGGGCACATTTAGAGTTGCGCACTACTAAATATTTTATAAGCATTAACGGCTCTTTTGAAACGGTTTGCCTCCACTTTAAAATTTTAAGACTGAAGCAGTTATTAAAAATATAAGTTCATCCTTACTAAACTTACGATTTCTGCCAACTTCCGCCTACGTTCTACTTTGATGCATGCCACATAATAACCACATTAATTTGAAATTTAAGCATGTTACTGCAAACTAACTTAATTAAAGCTCATAAACGCAGTCTCATAAAAATTAATGCATTTACAAAAAAAAAAAAACAAAAAATAAAAACAAGGAATATTTCTAAGCGCGGATGTAACGCAAAGCTAACACCTGCAGCTGGTACTTAGCTGGTAAATAAGTGTAGTATGCACATGTTTTACCCAATCAGCCACATGTGGTCAATCATTCTGCATTTAAATATCTATTAAGCGTTGCAGATACATTACAACGTTTAAGGATGTGTTCCCTGCCTCTGTAGACAGCCAATAGAGACATCAAAAATGGTTTCATTTAAATTATTAACATATTTAAATAACATCCAAAGGGCATATACGCCAATTTTATGAGCGTCTGCACATTAAAGCTATGCTTCGTTTTTAATTTATAAATTTATTTTTATTTATGCAGTACAACAAATTATCATACTAATTTTTTAAAACAAACATATAATTGCTTAACAACCTAAAGGTAAGAGTTATTATAAAATACCTTATTTATTGTGACTTAAGGCATTTTTAGGAAAAACGCTTCCGTGGCCATCAATACTAATTTATACTCTCTCCAAAGTGTACTTAAAATATTATTCCATGTTCATTTGCAGTTCTTGTCTGTTGTAGAGCAATTATTGAAAATGAACATTGAAATCTTGCATAATTGAATTGAAAATGCTATGTTTAATTGATTCTTTAAGTTTTCTATGGCAAGAATCATTTAAATAATTACGAAATGATGCTTGCATAATTTAAGTGTACTTCAGAGATCAGAAGAGATTTGTTCATTTAATTCTTTTATAGCGAAAAGAGAAAGTTTTTAATTATTAACTATAAAAGTCCATCATCTGAAGATTTATAAATATCATAATTAAGATTTTGTTAGATATTGTAATATATTCATTCAGGAACAAATGCTCTCACCTGATCCACTTTATTTTTAGCTGACCAATTTGTTAAGGAGAGTCAACTAGATTTTATTAACCTGATCCACGTTACTTTAACCTGACTTACATATCTGGTAGAAACACTTTGTATCCAATGTCCATCATACGAAACTGCATAGTTTATCTGTCATTTCTGTATTTTCTTCATTGATCTGAAATAATGTTTTATTTTATATTATATTACATATATCAATATCAATTTATTTTTGTTAACTGACATTTCCTTTTCTCCTTCCAAACTTAACAGTTTTGGAGCTCAATTTTTAATTTTAATGTTCTTGTAATAGTTATGAAAACATCATTATTCACACAAAAACAAATCTTTAACCTTAAATGTTTAAATATCATGATTTGCAAACATTTTTGGACTCATAACATTGTTATGCGTGAACACGTGTTTATAAAGAATTTCACCAAATTCACTTTCTGGGATTCACATTTCCATGACATTCACGTAAAAAAGCTAATAAACATAGATGCGTAGAGTCATTGGAACTATTTTTAATTATTTTGACTTGTAAACGATGAATTAATGGTCCTTCGACAAATAGGGTCGACCAGCTAAAATTTTCGTGGTTTCTTATTAGCTAAGAAACATGAAAATCAAGAAAACGTGAATCTATGTCCATATGAACACTGTATTCTAAGCTGGATCGAAATTTAGATATCGCCGGTCACCGACTTAAAAGTTAGAAGAAATCCTAAAAACTATTTATGCATCATTTTTTAATCGCAGAAATCCCCATGGAGCGTTTTTGGTTCTCCTGAACCACTTTTTAGGTAAAAAAATACATTTTTTTGCCTGCACAACTTTTTTTTTCTTATCTTGGGTATGTATTCTGAAGAACAAAAAAGTTATTGGCAAACAACTTAAGTTTTTTTGACCAAAAAAGAGGTTCAGGAGAACCAACACCGCTTCATGGGTATTTCTCCGCTCAAAAAAAAATTATGCAAAGTTTTGAAGAGTCCCTTTTGAGTCGGTGCCCGGATGACTTTTTTCTTCATACAAAATCGATCCAGCTGTCTGTATTCCAATATTTTTGCAACTACCCGTGTATTTCATGCTACCCGTGTATTTCGAACTTTCATGTTCATGTTATAACCCTTTAGATAAATGGACCAGATTTAGAATAGTTCTAAACTAGTTCTAAAAGGGGCCAGTACTAGTCTCACTTCAATAACCCTTTACATTGAACAAACTGACGCTTTTAACAGGTTGATGTCATAGGAAAAGACAATTGTACCCATAAACATCCCTTTTTTCCTATATCTGTGTTAGTCCATAATGAATAGTTCTAAACTAGTCCGTTTTGATACAGTCCAGAAGTGGTCAGTTGTAAGCCCTATTACTATTCTAATTTCGAATACGGGTTTGTAAAATAGAACTAATTAAATTATTTTATATAGTTTTGCCTGATATTTACCACTTAATCATATTCATCGAAAATGCTTGCAAAATTAAAAAGAAGTGTGGGATCTAAATGAAAAAACGAGCCACAACACGTTTTGAACGTGTATATTTTTTGTGCCTACTGACAAGAAAAACAAAGAATATAAAAATAAATTCAAACTGTTCTATGCTGAGCGTCTTTTGTACTAGTTCGCAACCAACCAAAAAATTGTGTGGAAAACCGCCCTCTTTCCGAGATATTGGGTCTTCTTTTTCGTTTTAATTCATTAAGTCTTAATTTATTTAAAAATCATATCCCTTTCCTACCTACGCAAGAACTGTTGGTTAAAATTTTATAAAATTTTAGAACCTGCCATTTTTGTATGCATAAAAATCAATGAAATAAACTAAATTATATCTAATTGCTCGATAATCCTTTAATTTCAGGATACGCATAACTGTTGCACTTAGGGCCAATTTTTCAGTTCTAGTTTAAACTGTAGTTTACAAGAGTTAAGTTGAACGTAGATTAAAGTTAATCAGCATTTAAATACACAATCAGTTTCTTAGAGCTTTTTTACGTTACCACCAATTATGTGCTTATTGATATGGCAGTACCATCAAACGTCAAAAAATAATCAATTCTCTTCGATTATTTTAACAGCTCATGCTTAACTTACCAGTCTTCAAAAAAAACTTTGCTTGAGAATTACAATAGGTTTATAAAACCGGAGGAGGCCCGAAACTGTTGTTGTAAGTGAAGTTAAATTTAAAGATAGAGCTGTTAAAAAAACAGTTCAGTACGTTGTCCCAAACTAGACTTCTTCATGATGAAAATTTCTTTGTAGGATTTCCCAACTTTTTAATTCATCTAAGAATTCGGTGTTGATATACAAACTTACCAACATATTTCTTGAGTGTACTATTTCTTGATTAAGCTAATTAAAAATATTCCATAAATTAACCAAAAAAAAAATAATCTGTTACAATCATATGGCAAGTTAACCAAAATTTTACTCAGCAATATTGGGCGTTTAACATAAGCTTAAACTTTAATCAATGTTCACTAAAAACTTGTTCCTTGGTTTAAACTTTGTTCAAACCAGAAACACAGTTTAACTTGCACTGAAAAACTGGCCCTTAGTATGAAAGTGGCTAAAAAATAAATTAAATTACAAATTCAAAATCGAATTTCATTTTCTTATTAAAAGTTGTAGTGCCTTGATCATAAAAACACTAAGATGTTATCTATCAAACTTAAAAAATAATTAAAATAAATTTTAATACTTACTGTTCCGACTCGTTTTCACAAAATTTCAAAATAACACACAAAAAGAATCATTTTGTCACAAAATGCAAATATACATATATAACGGCAGATTTTGGTTTTCTTTCTTTAAAATTTTCATAACATCATACAATTATGTGCTTCAGGTCTAATCACACAATGTCAGAATTTTGTTGAATTAAGAAAAATTTAAGTCATACGCACAATTGTGCGAATACGGTCGGAAAGGGATATGTAACCCGACTGAATAACAGATATCGCGATGCGTCTTTTAATAATCTATAGTTTAAACTGTCCCTTATACCGGTGACATACATATTAATATGAGCCTCTTCGGCAAGTATTATCAAAGTTATACAATACTCTAAAGGTCATGCAAAAAGGTCATCTATTTGGAAAAAGATCATCTATTTGAAAAAGGCGTCTATATTTTCATTAAACCAATATTAGTAGTCATTACTTTTATAAGCTATTTTTAAACATTTAATTCTAATTCTGCTCAAATTTATTCTTACAAAAACCGGGCCAGCCATTTTTGGCGGGGAAAAGCACGTTTTAATAATTTCAGAAGCGTTTCTGTAAAAAAAAAGTATTTATAAACAGAGTGCTTATTTCATGGTCACAGACAAAGTTTTCGTTCAACAAAGATACAAAGATTTTTGGCTATAGTTCATTTGAAAACTTTTGTGCATGTTTATTGATGCTAATTGGGCGATTGTTCACTATGAATGATTCCCCAAAATTTGTCAAATGAACTACGTTCAACCATGTTTTTGGGCGATTGTTCACTTTCTGGTTTTGGGTTTTGTGCGCTTGTTCGCACAGTCATGTAATTTTTCTGCGCGTATTTGATACGATTTTATTAGATTATTAACAATTTTTTATTATAATTAAAATATTTGTTGACATCAAATCTGAAGTATCAAATCAGAATTCTATTGTTTTTGCAATTGATTATTTCACACATCGTAAGTTTTTTTTTTTTTTGCTTCCATCTCAAATTATCTAGAGATGGTTGAACAATTTGTCTTGATTTATTCCATCTAACGGTGAATAATTTTTTTACGACACTACAATTTGCAGGCATGCAAAAGACAACACACCCTTCGACAGATGGAGGAGTTTTTGTGGGTGTTTCAGGGAGTTGACTACTTTTCTGTGTTTATTGTTAAATCTTGCCAACCAGCAAACTATCTTTGCAATCTTGCAAACAGAAAAGCAATTTATAGTTCGTGTGTGTGCGTATTTTTCGTGGATAGATTTTTCATGTTAAGTCAATTGTTAAGAAAAGCAAACAATGTAGGAGCGTACATTGGGATAATAATAGGCAAAAACGTACGTTTAAGAAATAATTCAAGGTTGGATGCATCAAGGATTCAAATTTCAAAAATATTTATAGCATAGCTGTTAAATAATGATTAGTAATCGTATTCATTAGTAATGAGATTATTTTCATCACATATTTAAAATAATTGATTGAGTACGATTATTTTCTTTTGGCTCAGTAATCAAACGATTACGATAACAAATAATCAAATTATAATCACGATTACTTGAAATTACGAAAGTAATTAAATAGAATCTAAAGTAAGCCACAAAAATAGTCCGATTATTTTTGAAGATTATTTTTGATTATTTTTAAGAATTTTGGCTGCTTAGGCTCGAATTCTTAAAATAATCAATAAGACTCTAATTATTTAAGTTGATTTCTTTTGATTCTTTTTAATAATTTTCGTAATTCAAAGTAATCGTGATTATAATAAGATTATATGTATTCGTAATCAATTACTAATCAGAAACTTGTCAGCTAAGGTTATATAATGATTATAATTCTTCTTAAAAAATAATCTAATTGTTTACTAATCGTAATCGAAATTTAACAGCTATGTTTTATAGCAATAAAAATTAACTAAACTTTCAACATTTAAGACAAAATTTTTTAAATTTCAAAAATTTTTCGACGATGTATTTGGAATCAGAGGGATTTAAGTACACCTAAAATATACTTCACATCAAAAAAATTTAACAATTTAAGTTGAATGCGCAAATTTCAAAATTAAGTCTAAAAAGTTTCCACGTATGAGCACTGTCCAATGATATAAATACACAATTTTGCAAGACATCGAACCCAAAGTGCAAAGTTAGTTTGTAGTGGTCATGTTTTTCTTTAGTTTAACAATATAAGTATCAAAACTGAATCCATATCCACACAGAATGTTTAATATTATGTGAAGAAATTCATATTTTTTGTTAAATTCTGAATTTCATCTTTAATTTCGTGCTTTATGTGCCATAAAACAAAACAAAAAAAAAAGTACCAATCAGTTATTTAAATAATTTTCCATCTGATATCTAAAATGCCAGTTTCTATCATTAACAATAAACGTTTGGTATTCCCAATGTGCAACGCCTATGTAGCAGCTTGTTATACTTATACTCGTATAGCAAAGAGTTGACTCCTACACGCAAGTGCAACGTTTTGTTGCAGCAACTGATAATAGAAAAATTATTAGTTCACGGAACAGTGTAAAGTAATTTATGAAATTCTAGTAAAATTTGCCATTTAGCTAAGTTAAATCAATGTGAAAATTATTTTAAACAACAGTTGGCCAAGATATACCAAGAGACCACCGTCTCAGAAAAAACAAAAACATTTGGCTAGAGGTGAAGGTGGTGCTGATCATCGTTTAAGCTTAAGACGTGTGCGTGTTTGCAAAAGCCTTAAAACTCATACTCACACACCCACAAATCATTTACGCTGGTGGCTAGCCTATCTCTTATTGAATAAATTAATAATTCTATTTTGACAAAGAAGTTCTTTTATTCATTTGGCATGAATCAGTCTTTGTTTATAGAGAGAAATGGGTATCTGAATGAAACATTGTATCAATTCTGCAGCTCATAACGAAAAACAAAGAATATTGTTTTTTTCAATTTCTTAGTTCACTTTCTTCCACAATTTCTTCCACAAACAAAAACAAAAATTTTCTAAATATTTTGCGAGAATTTCTACAAACCTCATCACGTTATGATGTTTCTCGCAGTTCCTCAAACACTATATAAAATATTCAACATACAAAATAATCAAATTTGTATAAATTTTCATCACTTTACTTTACATAAGCAAAAACGCATAATTTTTGGCAATTTCTTGTAACACACCCCATAAATTTATACTAAGTACCAGTTTGTAGCAGTCATTAAGAATCTGCACCAATCATTAACCACACTTTGGTACTCATACGAAGACAACTCAATTTATTCTGTTCTCCATTTATTTATGCAAATTTAATGGGCAAATATGGCAACGCCTGCAGGTGTTTTATAAGAGCCAGAATCTTTTAATTGGCAGAATTTATTTAATGCTTTGTATTTTTTGCACACTGTTGTAACTTCTGAAAAAGCGGTAACTGTGCGTAGCTGAACCTACAATTAGCGAAGAAAACGCATGTTTTCGTGAACACAGACACATTAAATTAACGAATTTACCTTGATTCTAAGCATTTTCTGTGAATTGTGTAATAAAATCGTGAAGACTTTCAATTCGGGCTGAACAAAAAACAAAGTAGCAAATCGGTATTTGCCAAAATTACAAATCAGAACAAAGTTTCTTTCACTTAGCAGAACTGGAGAATAAAGTGGCTCAATAGCCACATCGAAAACTGCATGTATTTGTTCTTCTTCTCAAAATAATAAATAAATCAATATTTTAAAAGCATATGTTCAACAGTTATCCGCTTTCAAATTTATTTGCTGTGGTTCATTTGTTTCGTTAATTATTTTTGCAGTTATGTGAGTGTGCGATAAATTTAGGGAAAATCTTTATGTTAGAACACATCAATTATTAATGTTTTTAAAATTGAAATTATCTGCACATTTAACGCTAATAACAAAATAAGCATTTACAAAATACTGCTTCAGCAAATATTTTCATCGTTCCTAATTTTCCAACTCTGTTTTACTGCAATTTAAAAAGAAAATTTTAACAAAAATTACACTGTCAATTGAATTTCGCACAGTTTACCGGCGTTACAAAAATATAAGTAAGTGCCTTTTTTTCAAACAGAAACTACGTGGAACAGCCTTTTGTTTCAACTGATTTCAAAGCTACAAAAAAAAAACTAATGTACACTGAGAGAACAATTTTCAAGCTTTCTAGTTGAGACAAATTTTTATTTGGTTATAACCAAATCCACTAACCCATCTTGAGTGATCAAAATATTTTGTAAAATGAAAAACACTTACGAATTAAAAAACAATAATTTACACACTGCGAATCGAACCAACAATCCATCGCACAAGAGTCAAATCCTCTAAAGTCGTTCGTTGAAGAACAATAAAATGCAAACAATACAACAAGCAATCGAATATTTCAAGTTTCATTACAACAGTAAACAAAAATAGGTGGGTCACCCGCCCCTAATATGAAAGCTTATTAGAACAATAAACAGTTTTTTTGGTGAACTTAAAATCTGCATTAAATGGTCTTTTTTGTATAAATTCACCAGTTTTTACCAATGAAAAAAGTATTTCATTGGGTAGGTCTCAGTTAGTACAATAATCCGTTCTGAAAAATTTTCACCTAAGAATCCATCTTTGACCAAATATTTAAATTTTCGTCGTATTTCCTCAGTACCTCCAAAATTTAAAATTTTTTTTAAGATAATAAAAGTTCATAAAAAAATCGATAAACTTTTGTGAAGAAATTATTAAATTTCATTCGTAGGAAAAAAGTTACAGCCACGCGAAATTTCAGTGAAGTTTGTTTTCGCTTTTGGACTTTAGCCTTCGGTTCATCTTTGTACGGCTTCGTATCCCTTCGGAATGACTTCATTCAATTTCGGTATTGCGCGTAAGTATTCGGTTCATTTTCGTTTGGATTTGTTTTTCATACCAAATTTCTTTGCAATCGGTCCAGTCGTTCAGGCGTTACTGAGCCATATATATTTTATTACTTTAAGCGCCCTCTATCAAAAGTTTTTATAACATCTAAAAGTCTATCTTGTATTCATGGGTCAGAAGTATCTTCGTACAATTTCATCAAAATCGCTCCAGTCGTTTAGCCAGAAACATATTATTACATAAAATAACAATAAAACAACCAAAAAAGCAACTAATGACAAAAGCACACAACCTCACACACAAGCGAACAATATATTTTCAATACTAAAAACAAACTATCTGCTATTCATAAAAAATGCGCTTCGTTAAAATTAATATAAATTTAACAAAACTACAATCTAACCGCGATGTTATTGAGTATCTTCTGTTTCTTCAGCATGAAGGTACCGAAAGTGTCGCCGCCAAGCATAAAAAACTTTCATATAATAAACTTTCGATAGAGGGTGCTTAAAGTAATAAAATATATATGGCTCAGTAACGCCTGAACGACTGGACCGAATATAAAGAAATTTGGTATGAAAAACGAACCCAAACGATGATGAACCGAATACTAACGAACAAAACCGAAATTGAACCAAATCATTCCGAAGGGATACGAAGCCATACGAAAATGAGCCGAAGGCTAAAGTCCAAAAGCGAAGACGAACTTCACTAAAATTTTGATTCGCTGTAACTTTTTCCTACGAATGAAATTAAATAGTTTCTTAACAAAAGTTTAATGCTTTTTTTGAACTTTTGGTACATTAAAAAAAAACTTAAAGTTTTGGGGGTGCTGAGGAAATACGACGAAAAATTTAAATATTTGAACAGAGATGATTCCAAGAAAAAAATGTTATTAAAACGCGCATTGTACTAATTGAGACCTATCCAACGATATACTTCTTTTCACGATCGGGCTAAAACTGGTGAAGTTATACAAAAATTACCATTTGGGGCAGATTTTGGGTTCACAAAAAAAAAATTTGTTATTGTTCTGAAATCCTCTCAACATTAGCTTTCATATTAGGGGACGGAAATTCAAACTTTTTTCCCCATATGGGTTGTCCCACCTTAATACTCATCCCTCATGTAATAAAATGCATGAATTTAAAAATGGTATATCATTTTAATGAACCATAAAAACCACTTTCATTCTTATATAACCAAAATACTCTTATACGTAGTTTATTTAGAATTAATTTCAAATTTTTTTACCCGTGCCCATTAGAGATACTTGACCCCACAGTTGGGGCAAATTTCAGATTTCTTATTTTTCAAAGCGATGCAACTCAAAAATTTTATGATCTAGTCACTTTAAAAAATTTATATTTTAAGTTCTTACTAAGACATATCTAATGCCAAAAAAAAAATAGGTCTGCCACTAGCTTCTTTCTATTAAAATTTTTTTTTCAAATTTACCAAAAATTACGATTTTTATACCCCCACGCGTACTGCGTAAGGGGTATATTAATTTTGTCACGACGTGTGTAACGCCCATAAGGAGGCGTGGTAGGTATAGAAAAGTATATATATTCTTGATCAGCATCACCACCTGAGTTGATTTAGCCATGTCCGTCTGTCTGTCCGTCTGTCCGTCTGTCCGTCTGTCTGTCCGTCTGTCTGTGGACACGATTACAGCCGTAATTTTGAAGCTATCGTTATGAAATTCGATATTTAAGCTTTTTTCTAAAAAACTAAGATCAAGTTCGAGAATGGGCTAGATCGGATGAAAACCACGCCTACCTCCCATACAACCCCAATAATGAAAACATTATAAATAGACTAATATTTAAGCTACGAAACTGAAATTTTGTATTTGTGTATTCTATATCAAAACTGAGGTGTGTTAGAAAAATGGGCGTCATCCACCCACAAACACGACCACCTCCCATACAACCCCAAAATTTAAAAATCTATAAAGAGGCTAATATTAAAGTTACAAGACGGAAACTCGGTATTTAAGTATTCTATGTCAAAATTGAGGTGTGTTAGAAAAATGGGCGTTGTTCACCCACTAACACGCCCTCCTCCCATACAACCCAAAAATTGAAAACCCTATAAAGAGGCTAATTTTAAAGGTACAAAACGGAAACTCGATATTCGTGTATTCCATGACAAAACTGAGGTGTGTTAGAAAAATGGGCGTTATACACAAACAAACACGCCCACCTCCCATTCAACCCCAAAATTGAAAACATTATAAAATGACTTATAATTAAGCTGCAGGAAAACAATTTGATATGTATGTATTTTAGACACATAAAAATTATAAAATCTCTCAAAATCTCATAAAAAAAGCTCTCCAATTTAAGATTATTTTACCTTTAAGAATCGGCCGTGGGGGTATTTTAACTTCGGCCAAGTCGAAGATATACCTTACTAGTTTTTTGGTAAATTTAACGTTTTTTTTTTAAATTAAGTAACATCCCAATTAATTTTTCTGATATGCAAAATTATAACCTAAGGTATAATTAATATTAAGTTTTTTCATTTATTACTGTATGTTTAATAAGAGCTGAGATATGATCATAACCGCAAACTCTATAAGATACGAAAATCGCTCGTGGTTGCATGACAAACATGGCCGCCATTTTGTAAATACAACAATAAAAATTGTTTTTAAAACCGATCTAAGGTGCTGAAACATAACGAAATTTATGATAAAAAAATACAATTTTTTTTTAAATATTCGAGCGACCACTATGTGATTAATCTCTGCGGACTGACCCATTGATGAAATAGAATATTTTTCCGTTTCAAATGAGGACTTTTTCTTTGATTTTATCGCATAGCCGGCTTAGTGCAAAATATTGCACTGTTATCGTTTGGTTCTTTTTCAAGTAATCTTTGTAGTTGTTTCCGCGTGTATTCCCAACAGACAGCGTGCATTCCATAACCATCTCGACCGTTTTCAACAACTTCGCCTTCTTCGGAGCCCGTTCGTTCACCTTCAAAATTACACTGTCCTGACTGTTTCTTTGTGTCTGGAGTGTGGTGGTGTATCCATGTTCATCCATTGTTTTATCCATGGATCAATGTTATGGACAAAAGACCATAATTAGTTTTCATTCATTGAAAAATAAAACTTTAACTTGTATCTGTCTTCAATCTTAGCAACTTCCTGATGGAATCTTTCACCGCTCGGAGAATCTTTGTGGAAAATATTTGGATTGACACGTGAACTTCTAATTTTTTAATGATATTATTATGTTTTTAATTAGAGTTTTGTAAAATAATGCATGATAATTTCTACTAAAATGTGCGGTCAATAGACCGTATCTTATTTGGATCACGATAAATAAGCTCGACGACTCCTTAAAGGCACTAATCCTAGTTTAAAAAGCAAAATACATACTTAGAATTAATTACACCGAGATTAATAGTGGGCTACAATCAAGCTCAAAGCGTTCGTGAATGAAACTGGCTTGCAATTTTGTTTGATCAACACAATTTTAGCTAAACTAGTGAATCTTGTTCACCAAAAAAATGAGTAACCGAACGATGCACAGTGTAATGATGTCTATGGGATGATGGACAAAAATAGAAGGAGTTGTCGTTGGAACATGAAATTTGGCATTTATTATTATTTCATAATTATAACACACCACAAAAAATTTTTTCAAGATCGGCTTCGCCCACCTCCCATACAACCATACAACTGACAAAAGTGAAACTCTATAACGAGACATATACTTGAGCTACAGCGATAAAATTTGGTATGTTTATATGTCACATCAAAACTTAAATGGGCGTGATTCGCCCACAGCCACGACCACCTCCAATATAACCCACAAGAGTAAAACTCTATAAAGAGGCATATACTTGAACTACATGCATACATTTTGGTATGTGTGTAATCCGTTTACGTATACGCCCACTTCCAATATAATGATTCCCGTAATGATTCAACGCTATAACAAGTGTTACATATGAACAAGAAAAATAAAATTTGGAACACATTTTATTAATTTAAATAAAATTTATACTTCAAGTACACAGGGTTTTTTTAAATTGGACATAAATCTTAAAAATGCTTTTTTTCAGTTTTTCATTTAAAACATCTGAAAGAGTACTTCTAACTGCGAAAAAAACATACAACGTTACTCGCGTTGACGCTTCATTCTTCTTAGGCCATTGAGGGTAACTTTCACCCCTTGCACCCTTGGCGGACGCCCATTAAACCAAGTAATTGAATGCTTTGCAAAAAAAACGGCAATTTACAAAACATAATAAACAAAACAGAAAATAGTGTTGCTGAGTTAAAGTAATTTGTGCATATTTGGATAATTCAAAACTCAAATTTAATTTTATTAGTATTTACAATATATAACTAATATATTATAAAAAAAAAAATTTAATCCTAACGTCTATTTCGCAATTTTGGCAATTTTTTAATGAATCAACCAAAAAGTTCAAAACTATGGAAAATCTTTGTTTCGAAGCTTAGCACGGCTAAACTAAAATTAATAGCTTAAAACCCTTTTGGAATTTACTTAATTGGAATGTTTTGAATACATCCTGATACTTTTTTTTTCTCAAATAAGTAAGTCGATATTTTGCATTTTGTCCCTCTCGTTACACTGTGCTACGTAATTCTCAGTTGGTTTTAGTTCCTGTTAGTGCAGTGATGAAAGTGCAGAAAGTACAAAAAACAATTAAATTATTATTTTTTGCTTAAAGTTCTTAAACAACATATTTTTTGAGAATTATTTTAGATCTTGATGTCAAATAATTTATTGAAGTCAAACAGGTTGCTACAACAACAATGTTCTTTGCAGAACAAACCGAGCAGACTAGACCATGGTTTCGTCGGACGCTACTTCGACTTATCAGTAGTCTACTCATCAGTAGGACACAGATGAGCATGTTGTTAGTTTATAATACCCTAAACCTGAAAGGTCAGGGTATATTAACTTTGTGCAAACGTTTGTAACGCATAGAACGAAGCGAGTCCGGTATAGAAAAGTATATATATTCTTGATCAGCGCCACCACGTGAGTCGAGCTATCTATGTCCGTCCGTCCGTCCGTCTGTGTGTTGTCCGTAAACACAGGATAAGAAGAAGGAGTCGAGATAATTGGATGAAACTTGGTATACATGGTCACATGCACCCAAGGATCTGCATTATTGAATATTTTTGGAATCCGCCCACGGACACGCCTACCTCCCATACAACGCAAAAATTTAAAACTGCATAACTCAGCTCATAATAAGCCTACAACAATAAAATTTGGTGTGTATGTGTTTTTTATCAACACAAAAATGTCTTAGAAAATGGACGTCATCTGCTCACGGACACGCCCACCTACCCTACAACCCAAAAATTACAAACGCAATAAATAAGCCTCTGTTTATTCTACAGACCTAAAATTTAGCACATATGTTTTTTATAAGAAAACAAAGATGGTTTTGAAAAATGGACCTCGTCCGCTCACGGACACGCCTACCTCCGATACAACGCGAAAATTGAAAAATGCATAACTCAGCTCATAATTAAACTATAACAATAAAATTTGATATGTATGTGTTTTATACAAACACAAAGATGTATTCGAAAAATGGACGTCATCCGCTCACGGACACACCCACCTCCCATACCACCGAAAAATTGAAAACGCATTAAATAAGCCTCTGTTTAACCAACAGAGCTAAAATTGGCATATATGTTTTTTATAACAAAGCAAAGATGGTTATGGAAAATGGACATCATCCGCCCACGGACACGCCTACCTCCCATACAACCCAAACAGTTCAAAACTCAATAAATAAGGTTGTGTCTGTCAAAGAGAAATTAAATTTGGTATTTATGTATTTTATATCAAAACTAAGAAGTGTTCAAAAATTGGGAGTAATCCTTTCATGAACACGCCCACCTCCCATAGGGAAAGCACAATAAAGGCATTAACTGTGCGCTACAGGAATAAAACTTGGTATGTGTAAATTTTTCATCAACATTTAAATGCATATAAAATAAAGGCTTCATCCGCCCACGGAAACGCTCATTTACAATAAAATTTTTTTGTTTTTGAATAGTGGGCTTAGGGTATTTCATAGTCGGTCTAGACCGACTTTAGACTTTCTTTACTTGTTTTTTGATAATGATAGTTGTTTGATAAACAATCTAAACAATCCAAAAATCACATACTTTGCACAAATGAGCGTGTTTATTTTTGATAAACAATCACATTTTGGCTTGATATTAAGAATATTATGGCTAAGCTCAGAATCACCATCAAAATTGATTAGTTTGGGATTGTGTTCAGCTCAAATTGCACTCCGATCAAGATCAAACGGATAATATTTGCAAACTCGTTATGATCTCTTATATACTTAAATACAATATTTTTTCGAATCTAAGATGAATTGAAGTCGGGGAATTTAGACATATATTATAATTTTTAATTTTTGAATTCACTCTCAAGTACCTACAATTTTCACTCAATAAAAATAATTTTTCACTTTAAAAAAAAACCCTACATAAAAATTTATAATTGCTTTAAAAATTTCAGCCACTGAACCCAAAAGAATGACTTGACAACTTTTTTTGCTCAAATTTTCATCTCCAAGTTGTCTGGTTCATGTTAGAAAAAAAAAAAACGATAAACTGTAGCATTGTGTAAAATAATATGTAAATTACAAAATCAAAATAGCTTACAAAAAAACAGTTACTCTATTTGAAATATCCCATACTTTAAGAATATTATTGTAATATAATTAATGGTGAAATCGTTATAACTACTGTTGATAAAATCGATAAACAAAACAAAAACTATAATAAAACAAAGTCAGAGTTATTGCTTAAAACAAGCCATAACAAAACATATTAATGCTTAAACATGCATAAGAGATTTATTCAAAACAAGTCAAAGTTTTTATTTCACAAGTTTACACAAAAAAATAAACAACAATTAATACTGCTTGTACAGCTGCAAGCTGTTCACTTCATACACGTGTCGACCAATAGAAGCAACAAAAATCGACACTCTTATAAGTTAATGATGATCATAATCATGGCATGCATAAATTTGTTGTATTTATTACAACATAAGAATGTTGTAGGTATCAAGTTTATGTTCGTCATAATGAATATGTTCTTTAACATATGTTTAGCCATTACTCAAAAATAACTAAGCTTATATAAATTTAAATTTATAGCTATAGTAAAATTCTAAACAAGGCAGCAAAAATATTTATTAATTTCAAGAGCTTTTTTAGATACATTTACATACAAGTATTAAAATTAAGTTGTTGCTTCATGTAACACGGGATAAAATTTCATCTGTATTGTGGATTTTTACAAATGCTTTAATAGTTAAAACAAAAACAAAAATCAAAATAATGTACATCAGAATAGATAAAACTAGCATTCAATTTTTATAGTTTGTTTTATTAGACTTGTTAAAATATTAAGAACAATGAATGTGAATTTTAAATTCATAGGTTTTATAGAGTATTGATAACAGTATTCATAACAATTTAGAAAATAAACTAGTCATGCAGCCATTTCAACAATTTATTTACAACAATGAATGATGTTATTGGATGCTACTGTTATTATGTTATGTTATATTATTGTTGTTTGATAGTCAAGACCCGGATTTTTTTGACTTGAACCTTTTTTTTTGTTGTCGTTATGTCAATTCGGGGTAAGCATAATTATAAGTTCTACGTCTTTCTGATTCCAAACAGGCATTTTATTTTGCTTTTTTGCCGTTGTAGCTTTTTTTGCTATTCATGCGTTTTTATCAAATGTCGTTAACCCTTATCGGCATGCTGACATCTGGAAAAATTTGTGTTTTGACATAAAATATATTTATACCCCCACGCGTACTGCGTAAGGGGTATATTAATTTTGTCACGACGTGTGTAACGCCCATAAGGAGGCGTGGTAGGTATAGAAAAGTATATATATTCTTGATCAGCATCACCACCTGAGTTGATTTAGCCATGTCCGTCTGTCTGTCCGTCTGTCCGTCTGTCTGTCGACACGATTACAGCCGTAATTATCAAGCTATCGTAATGAAACTTCATATTTAAGCTTTTTTCTAAAAAGCGAAGATCAGGTTCGAGAATGGGCTAGATCGGATAAAAACCACGCCTACCTCCCATACAACCCTAATAATGAAAACTCTACAAAGAAGCTAATATTAAAGCTACAATACTGAAATTTTGTATATGTGTATTCTATGTCAAAACTGAGATGTCTTAGAAAAATGGGCGTCATCTACCCACTAACACGCCCACCTCCCATACAACCCCAAAATTGAAAAATCTATAAAGAGGCTAATATTAAAGTTACAAGATGGAAACTCAGTATTTGTGTATTTAATGTCAAAACTGAGGTGTGTTATAAAAATGGGCGTCCTCCACCGATTAACACGCCCACCTCCCATACAACCCCAAAATTGAAAAATCTATACAGAGGCTGATATTAAAGTTACAAGACAGAAACTCGGTATTTGTGTATTCTATGTCGAAACTGAGGTATGTTAGAAAAATGGGCGTCATACACAATCTAACACGCCCACCTCCCATACAACCCCAAAATTTAAAACTTTATAAAAAGGCTTATATTTAAGCTGCAGGAAAACAATTTGATATGTATGCATTTAAGACACATAAAAATAATAAAATCTCTCAAAATCTCATACAAAAAGCTATCCAGTTTAAGATTCTTCCACCCTTAAGAATCGGACGTGGGGGTATTTTAACTTCGGCCAAGTCGAAGATATACTTATATTTAAGCTGCAGGAAAACAATTTGATATGTATGCATTTAAGACACATAAAAATAATAAAATCTCTCAAAATCTCATACAAAAAGCTATCCAGTTTAAGATTCTTCCACCCTTAAGAATCGGACATGGGGGTATTTTAACTTCGGCCAAGTCGAAGATATACCTTACTAGTTTTTTTTTTGCTTTTCCTATTTCCTGTTAACTTAATTTATAACATTGTGCCCTATGGCACTTGTTTTTTATTATAAGATCGGCTTTAAAAAAATTAAGTCAAAATATTATAAAGTTCCTTTTTTAATGACGGTTTCTTGCTGCTGGGGTGCATATGATCCTGTGTGGCGATCACGGTAAACCAGAGAAGTATGCAGAATAAGGGTTAATATTTTACCAAATGTTTTGTATAATTTCTTTCATTTTTTTTAGGGATTATTCATATATGTCGTGGCAATTAGTTTTAATGGTATTGCTTGTTTTTTGGCAACATTTCAACAAGGAATTGAGTTTTCATTTGATTGACAAAACATTTTTTGTAATGCTTTTTTCTACTGCAATTATATTTGTGGACAATAGACAAAACCACTTATCTCGAAATATCAAATTTTTCAGGAGAGCGATATAACAACTTTCGAGCTGCACAAATCGTTTTGCGTATGCTTTTAAATCAATTTAAAATTTCAAAGTAAAATTTTGTTTATGAAGAGAAGTTTTCTTGGTTTCGGTATTATATTATTTTTTTGTAAGTCTTTTTATAAATTGGATTTTTTATAAAAATGTTAAATAAGTGGTTTTGTCAAATAGATTGTTGAAAAAAATTCAACTTATCTAAATACATGTGCTTTTCTCGAAATTGATTTTTAGGGGCCTCGGTAGTCGAGTGGTTAGCGTGCTTGACTGCCAACCCAGAGGTTCCAGGTTCGAATCCCGGTCTAGCCATGGTCCTACGCTTATAACTTTCTTTAATTCTTTCCTTATTTCTAATCAACTGAAAATGAAAAAAAAACTTCATCAATATATACGACTTTGGAAGTTGTAGTTGGTGATAGAGATGTTTGTGGAATGAGATTGCTTGACAACTCGAATTGACTGAGGTAAAGGCATAACACTTGCCTCAGATTCAAATTCGAATGTTGATATAGCACTCCGCCACAGTAGAACATTCTACACTTATTTCTCTTGATTTCCCTTTCTCTCCTACTTATCTATCTCCCCAGTTCCGAACCAAGGCAGACTTGACTGAATAGGTTTGACACCTGAAATCCTTGGTTCAAAGCTAAAAAAAAAAAAAAAAAACCCACTTGTAAACAAAAAAAAAATTTTATTGTAAATGATCGTCTCCGTGGGCGGATGAAGCCTATATTTTACATGCATTTAAATTTTGATGAAAAATTTACACATACCAAGTTTTATTCCTGTAGCTCACAGTTAATGCCTTTATTGTGCTTTCGCTATGGGAGGTGGGCGTGTTCGTGTTCACTCCCAATTTTTGAACACACCTTAGTTTTGGTATAAAATACATACATACCAAATATAATTTCTGTATAACAAACATAACCTTATTTATTGAGTTTTTAACTTTTTGGATTGTATGGGAGGTAGGCGTGTCCGTATTTGTATGACGTCCATTTTTCAAAACCATCTTTGTCTTGTCATAAAAAACATATGTGCCAAATATCATCTCTGTAGGTAAAGCAGAGGCTTATTTATTGCATTTTCAATTTTAGGGTTGTATGGGAGGCGAGCGTGTCCGTGGGCGGACGACACCCATTTTTCGAAGACATCTTTGTATTGAAACAAAACACATACACACCAAATGTTATTGTTGTAGGTTAGTTATGAGCTTATTTATCCAGTTTTCAATTTTCTCGTTGTATTGAAGGTAGGCGTGTCCGTGGGCGGATTCCAAAAATATTCAATAGTGCAGATCCTTGGGTTCATGTGACGATGTGTGCCAAGTTTTATACAATTATCTCAACTCCTTCTTCTTATCCTGTGTATACGGACAACACACAGATGGACAGACGGACGGACGGACATGGATAGCTTGACTCACGTGGTGACGCTGATCAAGAATATATATACTTTTCTATACCGGACTCACTTCGTTCTATGCGTTACAAACGTTTGCACAAAGTTAATATACCCTGACCTTTCAGGTTTAGGGTATAAAAATACAATCGGACATTGGTTGAGAGGATTTTTCCTGATAGAGGGTGTACAATTTAGCGAGATTAAGACCACGCTTAATATACAACATGTTAGTGTGACGTCGGCTTTAGTGGCTTTGATATTTAGGAATACTATCTATAAATTGCCTTTCAATAGGCCTTTCAATAGGCAATTTATGGGCAGAAGCATTATTACCACTGCGATCATTTGGAGCAGTACCAAATATTTCTTGTATTTTATATTTGCAAATAGTTTTAATAATTTGTTCAGTTTCTTCGTAAATTTTCAAAAATCATAGCTTGCATACTTTTGTTCTTTGGCCTTTTATTTCAAAGTAATTTAAATTAACAGATTGGCGTTTTGATGCCTTCTCAAGAATAGTTTTTTTTTGTTTTGAACTTCAATCACCCTCGCCAAGATTTCTCGACGCTTGTTGTAGCTCCCCAACTTCTAGTAATTTTGGAAAACTTCATTTTTTTGCCCAAATTCTACTTTTGTATTACAATTATTTCTGCATTTCTCTAGTTTCTGAGTTTTTTTTGTTTTTGGCAGAATTACTTTTTTTTCCTTATTGGCTTTTTTGAATGCCGTTGTATTTGGAGCAAAGAGTTCCTCTTTGTTCATTTCTGGCAATGCAAAGTTAGTAATGTTGGACTCTAAGATAACAGCCATTGCTCGGCTATTCTCTGATGTCGAATTTGACTGCGACTCTCAAGGTACAAAATCGCTATTATCAAAGTCAGTTTCATGTCCGTTTCATTAAAAATATCGTCTTCATTTTCGCTCTGACACTCTAATCTGATTCCACTATTGTCAATAATATTGTTTTCTACAGGTCTCAGTTTATTCATCATCATGTGAATCATTTCGACATCGTACGATGTACTCGTTTCACAAGGAAGTGGAACCCAAACCAACCCATCTTTACTAACCAGGCTTGGATTAATATGTTCTTTATTTATGTATTTTGTTAAAGCAACATTTTCTTTCAGGTTTGGCTCTTTTTTAGACCTCTTTTCATTTTCTTTGATTACCTCAAAAAACAACTTAAGTTATATATTTTCTCAAAGTTACCCCTGACAAATGCTCTCAACTTGATTTAAGTATTTACGTATTTTTAAGTTTTAATTTTAACGAAAACACTTAGGTACACATAAGACGTCCTGTCACGACAAAAGTTCATCACAAAATAAAGGCAAAACAACTTATTTCAAGATAAGTTTGCTATTTTTTAATGTTTGCATTTTACAAAAGAACTTATTTTTAAATTATGAAAATATCGAAATATTGTAACAAAATGTCTTCAGAATTTGAAATAATTTTTTATCATATCGTAAATAGATGGTTTTAACAAACGTATTTTGAAAAAAAATCGAGATAAGTTGAATCATCATACATGATAGCTCTTAAACCAAATGACGTACAAATATGCTGAAAAACCCAAAAGAAGCGCCTTGAAAATTCATCCCTATGATAAAAAAACTGAAGAATTGTCTTACCTCGACTTAAGTGGTTTTGTGAATTATCCACAGATATGTTTCTTATGTTTAAAAAACGCTTTTAATATGTTTTCATTAATGATGAAAAACTGAAAAAACAACTTTATTTCAATGTGTATTTTGCCTTTATTTTGAGATTTTAGTGCCAAAAAACCCGAGTCCAGCTGTTAGTATTGAACGAGCTTGTTGTTACAAAGGAAAAAAGCTATGACGTCTAGGTTATCTCTCCACCCAATATCGGTAAAAGGTAATGCAATTTGAATCAATACAAAACACTTCACACAAATCTTTAGAGAAAGTTTGTAGATCTTCAATTCTTCTTATCGATAAGATTTACATGTCAGTGTTGTAAGCCTTGTTTACAGGATTTCACCTGGTATGGGAAAACAACAAAGTTGTCTTACCGCCTAAGAATGCATTCCAACACATTCACTGCCAGGCGCATCGTGCTGGTGCAAGTGAAGCATATTTTTAAAGGGTAGAATTTAAGTGCTGCCAGCACAACGGATAAGTTCAAAACGTTCGATGGTTGGATGGATGGATGGATGGATGGCTGGGTGCTTGGTTTGTTGTGTACAGATTGTTCGTTTATTTCATCCTTCAAATCAATTCATCATTATTATATGTTGCCGACTGTGTGATAGTCTGAATGACTGACTGAGTGACTGACTGGCTATATGACGGCTTTACTGCGTGTTGCATAAGTTCAAGTTATTATATAAGTTTCGCGGTATCGTCAGCTCACTTAATGCCGAAAGCAGGAAGCATAAGCAGCATGTGCATCAGCCACGTTGGCATTGGCATTGGCAGCACTGGCAATCAGCATATAAATATTTTTATTTGTTTTTTTTTTGTTTTTTGTTTGCTCATTGCTACCTGTTCGTACACGTGATGCGGCCATCAGCACTGACTTATTCCACCTTGACTTCTTTCTATGTTTTTTTTTTTTTTTGCGTTGCATATTGCTTTGTACTGATGCATTGATTTGGTGGAAGTAGCATTTGTGCCTCCACATCGATTACTTCAACGTGGTGGTTCTGTTTAAATTGTTGGCGCACCTCATTAGTTATGCCTAAGTGGCCGCTTATCCGTGGCTGGTTGGCTCTTTATTTCTATTTTTTACGCGTTCTACTTTTATTGTTAATGTTGTTGTGGTTGTAGTTGTTGTTGTTAGTGCTCTATAACCTCACCAAACGACCATTCGACCGATTGAAGTGTTGCATTTTCTGTTGGAACGCAGTTTAGATTTCTTAGAAAAAGTTTGCAAAATTTGTGTTTCTTTTATTTTTGATTTGCGTTTCGATTCAAATGTCGACCGACTCGTTAGTCGCATCGAATTCGCAGACTTTTCAAATATTTTAGCTGAATTGTTCAGTTCACATCAACAAAAGATTTTCTGTCGTCGATAATGTGTTTGCAACGTTTGTCCAGCAATTACGTTCTACAAATATTTAACTTTTGCTGTTGTTAGTTTTGTGATTCGGACAGCACAAGATACAAGTTTGTATACAAAACCGACCAACGAATGACAGTAACGTATCTGAAAATCACTTTTGGTGCTTTCATTCCAATGCATTTAATTGATTTGGAGATATTTATAAAATTGCATTAAAGTAAGAGTAAATAATCAGTTTTATGGATGGTGATTAAGGTGCTAAAGGGAAGAGGAAACTGAGAAACGTAAGTTCAGTTAAGTAAGTTAAGTCAAAATGAGGTGAGTTAAGTTAAATGAAGTCAAGTGAAGTCAAGTGAAGTCAAGAGAAGTTAAGTTAAATGAAGTTAAGTAAAGTGAAGAGAAGAGAAAAGAAGTGAAGTTAAGTTAAGTTAAGTTAAGTTAAGTAAAGAAAAGTAAAGTAAAGTAAAGTAAAGTAAAGTAAAGTAAAGTAAAGTAAAGTAAAGTAAAGTAAAGTAAAGTAAAGTAAAGTAAAGTAAAGTAAAGTAAAGTAAAGTAAAGTAAAGTAAAGTAAAGTAAAGTAAAGTAAAGTAAAGTAAAGTAAAGTAAAGTAAAGTAAAGTAAAGTAAAGTAAAGTAAAGTAAAGTAAAGTAAAGTAAAGTAAAGTAAAGTAAAGTAAAGTAAAGTAAAGTAAAGTAAAGTAAAGTAAAGTAAAGTAAAGTAAAGTAAAGTAAAGTAAAGTAAAGTAAAGTAAAGTAAAGTAAAGTAAAGTAAAGTAAAGTAAAGTAAAGTAAAGTAAAGTAAAGTAAAGTAAAGCAAAGTAAAGTAAAGTAAAGTAAAGTAAAGTAAAGTAAAGTAAAGTAAAGTAAAGTAAAGTAAAGTAAAGTAAAGTAAAGTAAAGTAAAGTAAAGTAAAGTAAAGTAAAGTAAAGTAAAGTAAAGTAAAGTAAAGTAAAGTAAAGTAAAGTAAAGTAAAGTAAAGTAAAGTAAAGTAAAGTAAAGTAAAGTAAAGTAAAGTAAAGTAAAGTAAAGTAAAGTAAAGTAAAGTAAAGTAAAGTAAAGTAAAGTAAAGTAAAGTAAAGTAAAGTAAAGTAAAGTAAAGTAAAGTAAAGTAAAGTAAAGTAAAGTAAAGTAAAGTAAAGTAAAGTAAAGTAAAGTAAAGTAAAGTAAAGTAAAGTAAAGTAAAGTAAAGTAAAGTAAAGTAAAGTAAAGTAAAGTAAAGTAAAGTAAAGTAAAGTAAAGTAAAGTAAAGTAAAGTAAAGTAAAGTAAAGTAAAGTAAAGTAAAGTAAAGTAAAGTAAAGTAAAGTAAAGTAAAGTAAAGTAAAGTAAAGTAAAGTAAAGTAAAGTAAAGTAAAGTAAAGTAAAGTAAAGTAAAGTAAAGTAAAGTAAAGTAAAGTAAAGTAAAGTAAAGTAAAGTAAAGTAAAGTAAAGTAAAGTAAAGTAAAGTAAAGTAAAGTAAAGTAAAGTAAAGTAAAGTAAAGTAAAGTAAAGTAAAGTAAAGTAAAGTAAAGTAAAGTAAAGTAAAGTAAAGTAAAGTAAAGTAAAGTAAAGTAAAGTAAAGTAAAGTAAAGTAAAGTAAAGTAAAGTAAAGTAAAGTAAAGTAAAGTAAAGTAAAGTAAAGTAAAGTAAAGTAAAGTAAAGTAAAGTAAAGTAAAGTAAAGTAAAGTAAAGTAAAGTAAAGTAAAGTAAAGTAAAGTAAAGTAAAGTAAAGTAAAGTAAAGTAAAGTAAAGTAAAGTAAAGTAAAGTAAAGTAAAGTAAAGTAAAGTAAAGTAAAGTAAAGTAAAGTAAAGTAAAGTAAAGTAAAGTAAAGTAAAGTAAAGTAAAGTAAAGTAAAGTAAAGTAAAGTAAAGTAAAGTAAAGTAAAGTAAAGTAAAGTAAAGTAAAGTAAAGTAAAGTAAAGTAAAGTAAAGTAAAGTAAAGTAAAGTAAAGTAAAGTAAAGTAAAGTAAAGTAAAGTAAAGTAAAGTAAAGTAAAGTAAAGTAAAGTAAAGTAAAGTAAAGTAAAGTAAAGTAAAGTAAAGTAAAGTAAAGTAAAGTAAAGTAAAGTAAAGTAAAGTAAAGTAAAGTAAAGTAAAGTAAAGTAAAGTAAAGTAAAGTAAAGTAAAGTAAAGTAAAGTAAAGTAAAGTAAAGTAAAGTAAAGTAAAGTAAAGTAAAGTAAAGTAAAGTAAAGTAAAGTAAAGTAAAGTAAAGTAAAGTAAAGTAAAGTAAAGTAAAGTAAAGTAAAGTAAAGTAAAGTAAAGTAAAGTAAAGTAAAGTAAAGTAAAGTAAAGTAAAGTAAAGTAAAGTAAAGTAAAGTAAAGTAAAGTAAAGTAAAGTAAAGTAAAGTAAAGTTAAGTTAAGTTAAGTTAAGTTAAGTTAAGTTAAGTTAAGTTAAGTTAAGTTAAGTTAAGTTAAGTTAAGTTAAGTTAAGTTAAGTTAAGTTAAGTTAAGTTAAGTTAAGTTAAGTTAAGTTAAGTTAAGTTAAGTTAAGTTAAGTTAAGTTAAGTTAAGTTAAGTTAAGTTAAGTTAAGTTAAGTTAAGTTAAGTTAAGTTAAGTTAAGTTAAGTTAAGTTAAGTTAAGTTAAGTTAAGTTAAGTTAAGTTAAGTTAAGTTAAGTTAAGTTAAGTTAAGTTAAGTTAAGTTAAGTTAAGTTAAGTTAAGTTAAGTTAAGTTAAGTTAAGTTAAGTTAAGTTAAGTTAAGTTAAGTTAAGTTAAGTTAAGTTAAGTTAAGTTAAGTTAAGTTAAGTTAAGTTAAGTTAAGTTAAGTTAAGTTAAGTTAAGTTAAGTTAAGTTAAGTTAAGTTAAGTTAAGTTAAGTTAAGTTAAGTTAAGTTAAGTTAAGTTAAGTTAAGTTAAGTTAAGTTAAGTTAAGTTAAGTTAAGTTAAGTTAAGTTAAGTTAAGTTAAGTTAAGTTAAGTTAAGTTAAGTTAAGTTAAGTTAAGTTAAGTTAAGTTAAGTTAAGTTAAGTTAAGTTAAGTTAAGTTAAGTTAAGTTCAGTTAAGTTAAGTTAAGTTAAGTTAAGTTAAGTTAAGTTAAGTTAAGTTAAGTTAAGTTAAGTTAAGTTATGTTAAGTTAAGTTAAGTTAAGTTAAGTTATGTTAAGTTAAGTTAAGTTAAGTTAAGTTAAGTTAAGTTAAGTTAAGTTAAGTTAAGTTAAGTTAAGTTTTGTTAAGTTAATTGAAGTAATGTTTAGTTAAGTTAAGTTAAGTTAAGTTAAGTTAAGTTAAGTTAAGTTAAGTTAAGTTAAGTTAAGTTAAGTTAAGTTAAATTAAGTTAAGTTAAGTTAAGTTAAGTTAAGTTAAGTTAAGTTAAGTTAAGTTAAGTTAAGTTAAGTTAAGTTAAGTTAAGTTAAGTTAAGTTAAGTTAAGTTAAGTTAAGTTAAGTTAAGTTAAGTTAAGTTAAGTTAAGTTAAGTTAAGTTAAGTTAAGTTAAGTTAAATTAAGTTAAGTTAAGTTAAGTTAAGTTAAGTTAAGTTAAGTTAAGTTGATTGAAGTAATGTTTAGTTTAGTTTAGTTAAATTAAGTTAAGGAATGGGGTAAGGTAAGGTGGATTAAGGTTAGGCAAGGAAAGGTAAGTTAAGGTAAGGTATGAGAAAAGAATAAGATTAAGAAAATAAAAGAATAAAGATGAAGAAAAGTAATGTTAGAAATGGTATGATATGGTAAGGTAAGGAAAGGTAAGTAAAGGAAAGGAAAGGTAAGGTAAGGTAAGGTTAGGTAAGGTAAGGTAAGGTAAGGTAAGGTAAGGTAAGGTAAGGTAAGGTAAGGTAAGGTAAGGTAATGTAAGGTAAGGTAAGGTAAGCTAAGGTAAGGTAAGGTAAGGCAAGGTACGGTAATATACGGTAAGGTAAGGAACGGTAAGGTAAGACAAGGCAAGGTTAGGTTAGGTTAAATAAGGTAAAGTAAGGTGAATTTATAAGATAAGACAAATTAATGGAAGTAAGCTAAGGCAAAATGTAAGACGAGGAAAGATTAGTTTGTATTATGAGTTAGAAAAATAATGTTACAACAAATTGGGTAAGTTTCGGTATGGCACGCTAAGGAGATATCAAGTAAGGTACGTTCAGGTAAGTAACATTTGGGTAAGTTAGGATTAGGTTGGGCAAGGTGAGATTGAAAAATATTAGGTAAGGTAATTTGAAGCATAATTTGAAGCCAGGCTAGGTAGAGAAAACTTCATCAAAAAATTTTAGGTAACGTCTTTGAGCTTAAAGTAAGGCTAGATAATATTAGATTTGTTAAGGGTAAGGAAAGGTTGATTAAGGTAAGAGAAAACATTATGGAAGGTAAGGTAAATCAAGTTTTTCAGGTGGTTGAATGTGGTCAGGCAAGTCATGCGTCAGATAGGCATGATAGTTTTAGTAGGTTGGATCGGATAGGTAGGTCGCTATGGCCAGATAAGAAAAGAGGGCCAGATAGTATACGAGGGTCTGCTAGTGCAAGTAGGTCTGAAGGTGAGATAGTTCGTAACGAATGGTTAGCACGAATGTGTTGAGGTGATCTTGAAGAAAAGTAATAATTCAGCACGATGGCGATCAAAAACAAAACTCAAAAATAGTTAAGAAAAAAATTTTTTGTCAAAATTTTCTATCCTTAATAAATCAATATTTGCTTGGAAGTATACTCTTGGTTTACAGGTGCATAAATTATATTTAGGACATTCCATAGTCGGGCTAGACCAATCTTAATGTTCCTTTACTTGTTTTTCTCTAAATCCATAACTTTTCGTTTTATGTCACATACATGTCATATTTTCATGAATGACGTTTCATTATTAAGAATTCAACAAAAAAAAAATTAAAAAAAATTTTTCGTTGTGCTTTTTTTAGAATTCAAGAAGTTCCAAAATGGATTGGAGACAACAACATGAGGTTGATCAGGAAGGTCAGGTTTTTTAAGAAATGACACGCAGGTCAAAAAGGTTTTGGAAAACAGTTATAATAAATAGTTCTCATAGATCGTATAAGTTCAGAAGATCAAGTTGGTCAGGTTGGTCAAGTAGTTCGGCTTGTTCGAGTAGCTCAGGTTGTTTTTTTAACAGTGAGAAAACATAAACCTGCCAACATTGAACATTTTGCTAGTAATTAATTTCATTATTTATATAACGACCAAATTAAAAAATTTAGTTCAGAATATAATAATAATTAGTACTTAAACTTAAAATGTGCTCATAAAAACTAAGTAAAAATTTTCATAACATCAAAATGAGAAGCATTTGTTGTAAATGCAGATGATTTAAGTAAAATTGGTCATAAAGCTGTAACGAGAAAACAGTGCATACATGCCAATGTGTATCAATGCAATGCAGTTGATATTTAAGCCAGGAGGTTGTGCATTACCAGCCCCATTTCCTCTTGATGACACCTTTCAAGAGCACTTAATAAAGTCTGACACATTTAAAGTATGAGGTCTGTTAAAACCACTGAATGCATAGCGGAAAAGTATACTTAACAGTTTTATGTTTGAAAAATTCTTCCAATCTTTCAGGCTTTAAATATTACAACAGTTTGAACAGCATGCGTTCATATGTGTTCCTGGATATTTGAATGGATTTCTATTTATGCTTCCACTCTACAAACGCCTTATTTGTGTTTGCGCATGCGCCATGAACTCAACTTGACGATTTATGACTTTCTTACAGGCAAAAAAAAAAAAAAAAAACAACAAAAACTTTTATTTAGTCAAGACTATGCTTTTAACCATCTAAGTCAGGCACGGTGGAAATATTCAGTAAAATTTATAGCTTCCGTATCAGTTTAACTTCAAGCAAGGACTTCCATTTTTAGTAACAATGTTGTGCTGATGTGTTCCCATTAAAATTAATGGCATCTTGAGCAAAGACGCAGCCAGCTTCTGCCTTGTGGTTCAGGGTGTTGAACATAAACGTGTCACTAGCTAGTGAAGCAGCTGTCCTTCTTGTAGTAGCCAATAGCCAGCAGCGAATATGGCATTCCTGTAGGGCGTGTATCATATGTCAATCAGACCACAAAGTGCATGAAAATTTGTTGATCAACCAAGATTTTAATTCAAAGTGTTGGAGGTAGGCTGGCATGTGGTGTCCGATGCACTGATGTGGACAATATTTATTTGTGGAAGGTGTTGATTGAGCTTAGTTATGGCAATCATGTGTTGGTCATTCGATACGCTACATATTCATGCCAGGACCGGACTTACTCAATAATATAAAGCAATCTGCGAAGGAGGCAAAGTAGTGTTGGAATAGGTGTTGATGCTAGTTTAGCATTATAATCAATCGAATATTACCAAATATGCAAGTTAAATGAGTATCATAATTAAAAAAGATCTGAAACTGGCTGATTCCACACAAATGAGGAACGGAAACATGAATCCTAAAATGCTTTCAATTGAAATAATTTTTGGTTCTCGCAAAAATTCGTACTCTTCTATTAGTATATAGAGAGCAAAGAGACGATCAGAAAAATGCCTTGGAAACAATTTTCTGTACCGATGGGATTTGACACTCAGATCAAATTTGGGGAGATCTGAAAAAATTTCAGCCATAACACTCAATTTTTTAAAATCGGAGATGACGAGCACTCATGCAAGAACTCAAAATTCCCAAAAATTGGATGACACAAATACGAATTTAACATGGATTACTTGAGTCACTTTACCCGCACCCCAAGTTCTTCGGCGACTAATTTGAAATTCGTCTTCTTTTGAAAAGAAAAAATTTGTTTCTTTGGACAGTATTAGTTCGTCAAAAGTTAAATTTAATATAATATTCCTTGTACGAAATAATTTTTAAGACTTTAAGTATAATTAATTAACTAAAACGGGCCTTAAATGGAAAAACCGGACCTTGAAAATTGTGCATCACATAACATCTCCAGACTAGTGACCAACAGGCTTAGCGGCTCAGTTATGTTTATCCTTTCACTCATTGACGATTCTTGGCAACTGGACATGTCTCTTCAGAACCTATGGATTTCTTTGGTATTTATTTTGAATTATCTGAAATATACCGCCTAGAATGGAAAAATTTTCCGTTTGACAGACTGTTGCCATGTTTTTTAACCAAATCCAGTTTCCTTTTACTTTATAGCAGTTCTCCAAGCCTCATTTTCATTATTTGTCTGTCACTTCAACTTAATTATTTTGATACTAAAATTTTTTTTTAATAAAAAATCTCCACCTCAACTTTTTCGCAAAGATTCTCATTCGAATATATATATAAAATACTTAAGTTAAATTGAGCATATTAAGAAAATGACCGCCGAAGAAGTCGTACACACCAACTTCGTACAGAGAAGTGATCGTAGGTCACTCTATAATCAACTTAAGGCGCTTGTCGCCAAAGCGCACGAAGTTTCCAACAATGAGCTTAAACAGCGACGCAAAGACCTGCAAAAATTGATGGAAGACGAAGACAAGGTCTACGAGGAAGAATTTGCAAATAATGTCAAATCACGCATTGACGAGGATATTAAGGCACGCAAAATGACGCTGCTCAAGATCAAGGAACAAAATGATAAGAACGCAGAAGAGTTTTTGGAGTCGAAACGAATCCAACAGTATATGAATAACTGCTACGATATACGTGATGCTCTGCGGCATAAGGAGCTGCAGAGCGCCAAAGAATGCCTGCTAGAGCAAATCGATGAAAAAGAACGTGCCGTAATGCGCGAAAGAGAACTCGACAAATATTGGGTAGAAGTAAATCGTTCGAAGCAGGAAGTAGAGGAAAAACGTCATGCTAACGAGCTGTGCATGCGTCGCGAGCTAGCGCTGAAGAACAAGGAAGTACTCGATGGCCAAATGTTAGAGCAGGAGCACAAACGCGATGAACTGCGCAGAGAAAAGCAAGCGGAAATTGTTGCAGTAGCCAATATCATGGAAGAGATACGCCTGGAAGAGTTCGATCGCCAGATAAAGCCGATGTCACCAAAGATGCTGGAGTACCGCAATGAATTGCTGGCAGACATTCAGACGCGGCGTGCTGCTCGTCAAGAGGAGCGTGAACAGCAAGCGGACGAGCATCGCAAACTGATATCAGAGATTCAGCTGGAGGAAGCAGAGGAAAAAGCGTCTGCATTGGCACGCAAGCAAGCAATGCATGTGGCGATACTCGACTACATCAGCTATGTTAAGCGCATGAGAAATTTGGATCAGCTGCAGGCGGACATACGTGATGCTTGTCACAATGAACTGGGGCGCGTTGACCAGTGCACCAAGAAAAACATACAGCGAGAATTGCAACGCAAGGCACAAGCGGCAGCCGCCAGTCATTCCGTGCTGCTGCGACAGATATGTGAACAACGCGAACGTCAGTTGCGCGAAGAATTGGAACGCAGAGAGGATAAAATCATTGAGAATCGCTTTGCCAAGCCCAACAAAACCAAGGAGGAAATACAGCAGCAGCGGTTGCAGCAGCGCAAGGATCTGGATATGCAGATCATTGAACTAAATCGAATACGTTGCATGGAGGAGGAGAAGTACGCAGCCGAATTGCAGCGTGCCAGCAAAGATGCCGAATTTTGTGAGCAACTAGTTAGGCGAGTAATAACCGAAGGCATTGATTACCTGCCACCGCATCCAAATTGGCGTATCCTGCTGTGTCCCAATAAGAAGTATGAGTTTGTCGAAAAAAAGCGGCAACCTTATCCCGATTGCAGTGAGCTGCCAGACGGTGGTGTAAGCAAATCTAGTAAGCTCTGTGGCTGTCAAGCGCGCTTTCAACGCACTGTTTGTGGACGCCGAAACAACAGCGGTATTGGAGATGGCCGTTAATTTTTGGAGTTGTATAACTATTAAATTTATAGATTTTCTAATAAATACTTTACAACTATTACAACTATACATAAAGTGTGGCTGCGGGGGAGCATTTGGAAGGTCGCCGTGTGAGCATTTGCATTTAACGCTGTAGTCAGGAAATGCCAGTAATTAAGTTGTTGTTACCATTAATGATGTGTGCCGCGTGTGTAAATTAGTTTATCTGGCCGTAAATTGCTATCATAGAGTTTTGCTCATTCGCTTAAATTAGTGGCGGCAGCACTAGCAGCAACGGTTCTATGGCCACATGTTGTGTAGCATCTTACTTACTTAAGACAGTTATGGCAGCTAGGCTAAGGCTAAGGCTATGTCTATAAATATGTAGGGTCAGTAGCCTTGGCACCACTGATTCCCGGCGTACACTCGTTGCCACAGTAATTATTATATTTGCTGTGCTGCACAGTGTGTTGTTTGCATACAACATTCTGAGAAAATATATAATAACGTAAAAATTGATACGTTTAGGAAACAAGCTATTCAGAAAATGTTGTAAGAGTTTTCGTAAGAACTGAGTCCACAAATCGGATCTTTAAAATAGACTTGCAGAGTCTATTCCCGAGCTTGCTACTGAGGTTTCTCATTGTCGAAATAGTGGTGAAGGATGGATGACCTTCTAAGTTATTAAAAAGCTTTCTATCATAGGATTTGAACACGGGTCTCCCGTGATATATATGTATAGCTATAGAGTTTATTAGTAATTTCATACAAACAACAAAAAAAAAAACACAAAAACAAATTGGCCATTTCAGCCCTTGAAAGGACTTTGACCGAGCTTCTTATGATCAATTGTGTTGTGTGTGTTATTAAATGTTTGCACACAATTAACCGAGAACTGGACCTACATGTTTTATGCCGACTCCGAACGGCTAAAGTTCATGTTCTCAAGAAGCTTGCCATTGTCTGCAGAGAGGTGGTGACCGATCAGAAAAATTTTTTATTGAAAAAAACTTTTCGCCGCGGCTGGGGATCGAACCCGGACTCCGAGCATGCTAAGCCACACACTTAACCTGCATGCCACGGTCACCACAAGTAATTTCATACACTCAGAGAAAAAAAACGTTTATCGCCAGTTTGCTGCAAACGAACTTCGTTTGTCGTGCTTCAAATCATTATTTGTAAACGTTTCGAACAGTTCGCATAATAATGGTTAGTTGCGGGAAACACGTTATTGAGTTGCAAGAAATTAATTTTGTTTGTCATAAACGGCAGTGATTTTTAAATTGCAGCAACTGAAAAATTTATTTTTGACAACTGAAAACTTTGTTTGCAGGAAAAAAATTAATTTGTTATAAGCGAATAGTTCTCAACTGACAAAAAAAGTTGCTTGGTGATGAAAAGTGTTTAATATTTGCCATCAACGAAAAGGAAGTATTTTAAGACTGTGAACAAACAGACACACAGCTGTGAATCACATGCGCAGTCAGTTAACTGCTACACAGTTCGCTTTCGTTGATGACAAATGTTAAATATTTGCCATAAGCGAAAAAACAAGAATGTGTTTAAGTAAACGCATCTACACAAATGGCATCTCGCTTTTACCTTTGCACTTTGTCTTAACAAAAATTTTAGTTGTTGTTGTTATAATAATAGTCAGTTTCAGGAAACGCGTTATTTAGTTGCCAATAACGTAAGTTATTTTTAAATTTCAGCAACCGAAAAATTTGTCTTGTTCAACTGAAAACTTTATTTGTAGAAAAAAGATCCATTTCTTATGACATACACATTTGTAATCTAAAAAAATTCATTACAGAGAATATCTCACAATAGCTCATTTGAAGCATACTAGACTGGCACGCGGGAGACGTGGGTTCGAATCTTGGCTGTGTAAGTATCAAAAATTTTAGTTTAATTATTGAAATTCTAATTCTGTTTCATTAACTGCTTCGTCAAAAATAACCGTCAAAATAAGAATAATAAAAATACATAATAAAAAACATTTATTTAAAAAAATAAAATATTTGGTGTTCCTGCTAGGAATTGAACCCAGGTCACTCAAGTTCCTAGACTCGAACGCCAGCACGCTCGGCTAAACTTGCAAAATTTCATTAAGTTCGATGTTTTTTCATTTCAAGCAAGAATATTTTTAATTTGATGACAACTGAATACTCGCTTGCAGCAAATAAAGTTCGCAAACGAAGTATAGTTGGTGAATTTTTCAGTTACGGTAAACGAAAAATTTCTTTGCGTGTAATCAGTACTTTATGAGCATTTAAAGTCAAGTTAACATTAACATGTAGTAAACGTGGTGCAGTAAAATCTAAGTAAAACGAAAAATTTTTATTAATAAAAATATGGGAGTGAGTTATAAATGTGTCGATATTTATCAAAGTCGCCTAAATTCATCAATCCAAATTTTTCTGTTTTTATGCTTTTTTTATGAGCAGTGCATTCAAGGGCTCATTTTGGAATACATTTTTTTCAGACGATCTGAAACGGAGCTACGATGTGATCCAGTTTTCACTTGTTTTTAAGAACACCATCAATCATTCAACATCAATGGTAAATGTGTAACTCCTATGGTAAATTTTTTCTGTAGAAGCAAAGGGCGAAAATTTTTGCTGTTTTAATTTCGCTCTACATCAACTATATTCCTTCCAATTATAAAGCAATCATTCCATTGGAAAACATTGCATTAAAGCAGTCGGTTTTTGTTGCGCTTCACTGCATAAGTTCATTTCGACAGTGTCACGGACGGAAAAAATTCAAATTGAAGCAAAAAGGTATGACCTGTAACGTTTAAGATGACACATTTTAGCTTTTGGTAGTACAAGACAACATTTTGTTTTCATTATTTCGATTTAAGTCGTTTCTTTGATAACTGTTCTTCATTAGTGTTCTTTAATTTAGGTTTTTTCGTTACCAATTTCGGTAAATTTTTTTTTAAATGCAGGCCTACTTTGAAAATGATTCACAAAAATGTAACGTTAAATACGACAAACAACTGGTTATAAATATCTTTAAAGCAACAATAAATAAATGACAAGTATGTATGTACTTTCATGTGCACATACAAAATTTGTGGGTTTGTTTTGACAGCTGTGATGTGTCAAATGGCTTGTCCATATGACGTTTTTGTTCAATATTTAATACGACTCAATCATGAACAGACTTACTCCTAAACAACGTTTATTAATTGCGGAAACTTACTTCCATAAAAAAGTCAACAGTTAGAGAATGTTATAGAGTTCTTCAACATCATTTTGGTCGTTATGATGACCGTTATGTCGTTTTCCAAAGCGTCAATAGTTTCGGGCTTGTCGACAAACAAGTGATTTAAAATATCTCGTAAGTAAGCAAACCAATTGTGTCAATTCACATTATCTTGGTGGCAAATGAACAGGTGATGGTGATGGTGTTACGAATGCTCAGTTGGACACCATCACCATCACCTGTTCGTTGGCCACCAAGATCATGTGATTTGACACCATTGGGTTGCTTACTTAAGGGATATGTTAAATTACTTGTTTATGTCGACAAGCCCGAAACTATTGGAAAACAACATAGCTCGTGTTATTCAAACTGAACCCACAGAATTAAGAGCTAGTCGTGGCCAACATTTTAAGGAAATAATTTTTAAGCATTGAGTTGTAGGAACTGAACTAACCTTTCCAATAAAGGTTTGTATCAATACATTGATTTTTATGTATTTTATTTAGAAAACAAAGTAGGAAGCTCTTATTGCATAACCCTTTACATAAAAATGCTTTATGTTGATTCATTCTTCTTTCTAATATTCATCATATTCCTTTAGAACAGTGATGGGCACACACATTCAATCACATTCTTTGATTGTGTGTAAAGCAGTGAAAAACGAAGATCAATTTTACGTATTTTCTCGCTATATTTTAAAAAATTTCGCAAAGAGATGTTATTTCAACAAATGCTGAAAAGCAACTGACTTGATTTGCTGCTAAAATAAAAATAAAACAACAGCCGAATAAATTATATTTTTCTGTCCGAATTGGATCAAACCTCTAATTTGGACAATGAAAATATAATTTTGAATTTTTGTCTGGTCATCGTTTTTTTTTGTTTTTTTGTTCGGTTCCTTTGAAGCCTTAGTCCATATTTTTGATAACTCAGGCATCAAAGTGACATTTTGTCATCGTGGGCCTTGTATTATGAAAATTCATAAAATGTCACATCCCAAAATTTCTTAGATTAGACATATGAGAGCATATTAACTTGTTTTATTCACAATAACTGAGCTTGAATGAGCTTGAATGAATGAGCTTTTTTTTTTATAATCAATACCAAAATGTCATAAATTGGGAGCAAGTGAGCATATTATTTTTTTGACGAACAATCCAAAAATCACATACAATCGAGTGTGTTAATTGTTTTAATAAACAATCACATAAGCTCAGAATCACTCCCAAAATAAATTGATTTGGGGTTGTTTTTAGCTCAAATTTCTATCCGTGTATGATTAGCAGGAATTATTATTTCTCAATCCGTGATAAATCTCATTTGGTACCAATTTGCCAAATGAGAGCAATAAAATACATTGTGAGCTGCTTTCAGGACACCATAACCCCGAATCTTCAATTTAGAGCTTTTACTGAAAGAAGTTCTAGAAAGAGGAATTGAATTTTAAGACACACAGAACAACTTATGGGAAAAGTAGCTTAAATTTGTAAATAATGTATAACACCAGATATCTGTCAACACCAATTGAGATACACAAATTTTTAATTTTTTGTAAATTTTGTGCATATAACAACTCACTGTGCTCTAGATACGCCAACTGCTGCTGCAGCTGCTGCTATTGCCGTCAAAGCAGCGCAACAAGTGTCGGCATTCATTAAAATTATAACTGCGAAGAAGACGAAGCAAGTAGACAGCAGAAACAGCGAGAGCCACTCTCGTTGTTACACTTAACATGCTCACCCAAATTAAATTTAATTAAAATTAGAAGAATTAATTCGCAGTTCATGTTCTTGTGTGTTTTATGATGTTGATGTTGCTACTGATGGATGACTGTATGCACGGATGGCTGGTAGAATATTTGTTTAAAGAGTTCTCAAGTTTGATGACATTGTACCAGTGTCAGTATTTAGCTAGTGTGATATGAAGTGCAAGAACCTTAGAGATTCTTTGTAAACTTGTTGGTTTTTATGGAGGGCCATAAGTTAAAAGCTGTTTAACATACCTAAATTAAGATTCAGATTTATAACTGAGGCTGTCCATAGTCTGAGGTTGACGTCTGCGAGAGCGTGGATGGTTTTTATATGAGTTACCATCATTAAACATGGCGTATGCATCATTCTGTTATGATCACTGCCATGGTGCGTATCGTTAAAGTTGCAGATTGTGATGAGTTCTAAGAGTTCGATGGACGTAATGCAATGAAGTGGAAGGCATGATATCAAAATTATCGTGTGCTATAACACAATTCAATTTGTAGTATGATCCACATATCCTATGTGTACACGCAGGCATTGAGTTGATTTGATTATATGGCGATTATTATGGCGAAACTATCAAAGAATAACGAAAAGCAATTTTGTTTTTTGAAAAATTATGTTATTTCCTGTCAAATGCGAGCTTCTTTTTACTATTATTGCAACATGCAATAGTAATTAATATTATGACATATGCAAAATAATAAATTAGAACTTTCTTATAAGAAACTTTCCATACTTCTATTGTGAATGCAGTAAGCTTAGAAAAGATATAAAAAAAAGTTTGAAAAAAAAAATTACGAGTTTGTATCCTTCGAATTTTTTTTTAGTGAAAGGGTTTTAAACAGTTTGCAGAAAAGTACAAATATGTGTTCCATTAAAGTACACACTTTGATAATGTTTTTAGTTTGTTTTGACAAAAACAAAAAAAAAAACAAAAAAAAACATACAGCAACTATGTGTACCAAGATTCATTTAATTTCTTCGAAACTGCATATGGAAAAATTCTCATAGGGTTAACTTAAGTCAACATATGCAAACTTACAAACACCCACAGAATCGCCAAAATATAAAACAAAACAGTCTTCATGAGCAAAAGGCGAGGAAAAATGCTTAAAATAACATGTTGATAGTAAAAGCATAATTTTTTAAGAAAGATATGGAAAAAGTTTTGTCTGCAGTTGCAGTCATGTTAAGGCAGGCATTAGGTTTTGTTGGTATTTAGCATAATTCGTGTCAGATACTTGCGACGGTTTAACCAAATTAGGTTCATGCTCAGATTGTTTTCATTATACAGAGAACTTTTTCCAAGTGATATCTATACTTTGGCTGCTGTCTTCAGTTGGTTGTTCGCGAAAAGACAGACAGTAAACCAATATTGCTTTCACGCCCTACTCTAGAACTAACGGCATGTGTTGTCGTGAGCTGCATGTGTATGCAAAAGTTTTCATAGTGAAAGCGCTGAAGCGGCATAAGCTATAAGCTTCTGACTGAATATCAGAAAAAAATGAGTGAATTATATTGCGCTGGATTATATAAAAAAACAAACATACGCCAATTTCATTTTGAAGTGTAATAAAAGTTGCACTAACCATCATCGATTTAACTCAAATTTTATTCTTGAATTGGTATATTGTTTAGAAAATCAAATCAGTAGTTTGAGATTTTTAGAATTTTTTCGCGGACCCAGAGCCATGCATATACCAAAATAGAGTATATTTTGAGACAACGTTGGTCTGTCAATGTAACTCTGATTTTCGTAAATATCATTGCAAAGGTTATTTTCTCTTATTTAAGGAACAAATATACAACTTTTGCAAAATTTCCAATAACTCAACCCACTTTTAATTTCAAAGTTTCATGCCATCCCAGTAACAGACGCTACGAGTTTTTTGCGTTTTCATAATTTGTATTTTTTTCATTGTCTGTGATGTCAGTCTTTATTTTTACGAGGGCTTCCGCCAATTGGACAGAGACACCTTCACCTATAAAGAGTCCGGACATTCTAGACGCATATTCGTAAAACGTTGTTCGTTCTTCGTTTGCGTTGGTCGTCAACGTAGTGGGGGTTCATATCCGAGGCTGGTTTTTTTTTTTTGCATTGAGAAAAACTTTACGCACATTTCATTTGTAAGGTCTTGTAGAGACCCTTCAGGTTTTGAGTCTAAAGGAGAATCCACTGTACCGCACAACAAGCTTGTATTATTATTATTAATTTTAAGTTAATTCAAAATATCGAAAAATTGCGTAATTTTTTTTCTAGATTTTTAAACAAGAATAAGTAATTTTGGGACATGGAGTTCATTGAACCGTTTCTGACAGGAAAATTATAAAAAACCTCAAATCTTAAAAAAATAATGCAAGATAAAGCGGAACAGATTGGAATGTAAACGAATAAGGTATTTAGTGCAATTCATTCATGGTCAGAAAAGGCGAAATAACTTCTTACGACAAGTTATTGGTACGGAAATCAAATCAGAACTCATTTAAAACCCCAGAACAACTCAAAAATTAATTAAAAGAATTGGTAACAAACCGTATACTTAGGTAACGTTTGAATGAAGTAGTTTTTATGGACAGAAGTCCAAAGAGACATTTTTTATTTGAGGCCCAAAAACATCTAATTAAGACTTACTTGTATCGCCTGGGGTCGAAATTCGACCAATTTATTGATTGAGATGATAAAAATAAGTTCGAGGCTATAACTCTTAATTGATTGGAGATATAAAGCTATTTTCTTCAAAAATATTATTTTATTATTTTGTTCAAAAACAGAAAAACAACATTTTAAAAAAATTTAATTTTATCAAAGAAATCATAGGGGGTAGCCTTGATTTTTTGATGGCACGGACAGTTTATTAATTAAGTGTCAAGACAAAATAAATTCACCTAAAATTCGGTATAGAATTTGAAAGAAAATCAAAAATGCAATTTTCAGTTTTTGTTTTTTTACAACAAAAATATTTTTACCCCATATTTTAAGAAAAAAATCAAATTTTGTGGTCTTTTTTTTAAAAGGAATAATTTCAATATAAACAAACAAACAGCGGTATTATTTTTAAAAGTTTTGTTAAGTTAACTGATAAGACTTAAATAAAAAAAAAAATAAATAAAATCTATTCACAGATGGCGGAGATATGTGCTTCAGAACTTAGTACATTCAATTTGACACAGGTTTTTTCTCTCTCTTGGCATTTGGTTGAAACACACGCTAAATAACTAACGACAATATTAAGAAAATTTATTTAAAATACTTTTGGTTAGAACTTTGCTGTAATTTTTTATCACATTTGAAAAAAAATTTAACAAACTTTTAGAAAAAATTAGAAAAATTGAAAAACCGTTAAAAACTGACCAAGATATTCACATGGAAAGTCAAATTTTTGAATTCAAAACACATTTTTTTACCAATTTTACAATTGACAAATGAATAAAACTACATTTTTTTGAGAAATTGTTACTTTTAAAAAAATTCAAATTCGACCAACTCAAAAACTCTCCGCCAACCAAATTTCATATTAATCCAAGAGCGGGTCTTTTCTCAAAAATTTAATTTCTCTCTTAGAAGGTTGGGAACCCCCTCTATCAGATATATCATTTATATATACATTCTGCACATCTGGGCAACATAACCTTTCGAATGATATAAGTTTTATTTATTTTGAGTTTTAATTTATACCACAGCGTACGACAAACTTTAATGTTCACGTATTAATATATAAAATTTTTGCGAACAAACACATCTTTCTAGAAAATTGGCAAACATTCTTTGGTCAGATAAAACAAAGTTGAACATGTTTGCAGCCGAAGAGACCACATATGCAAGAAGACTAAAAGAAATGGTATACGTTCCCAAATATACCATCAAAAACGTTAAACATGTATGGTGCTTCCCCCTTCTTATTGAAGATACATGAAACAGTTATGTTGCTACAGGCCAAGCAGGAAATGGCTATAGGTTTAAAACATTCCTCAAAATATTAAAAAATCGTAGTTCCCGGATCTCAATCTAACAGAGGACATGTGGGAAGTTCTTAAGATTAAAATTGGAGTATATCAAAAAGAAAAGCAAAGAAGAGTTGTGGCATAAAATGAAGGACTCTTTTAAAGTGGCGGTTACTTGCGCCAATGTGGTTAATTTTATGGAGCGGAGATGGAGAAACATTGAACTGCTTACTCTAAACTTTTCCAACTCAAGTAAAGGTAAATTTTGAGAAATAATTCAGAAATATTGACAAAGTAGAGGTTTGTTTCTTTTATTTTCTCCAGGCTGAATTTACAAACAGACAAAAATTTAAATATTACTTGAGTTTTAGAGCACAAATCCTTTAAAGTGTATGAAAATGATAAGGGTTTTATTTGCCACCTTTTTATACCCTAAACCTGGGAGGTCAGGGTATATTAATTTTGTGCAAAAATTTGTAACGCATAGAACGATTCGAGTCCGGTATAGAAAAGTATATATATTCTTGATCAGCGCCACTTCTTGAGTCGAGCTATCCATGTATGTCCGTCCGTCCGTCCGTCTGTAAACACCGGATAAGAAGAAGGAGTTGAGATAATTGACTATTGAATATTTTTGGATTCCACCAACGGACACGCCTATCTCCCATACAACGAAAAAAATTTAAAAGTGCGTAAATGAGCTCGTAATTAACCTATAATATTAAAAATTGGTATGCACGTCTTTTATATCAATACAAATATGTTGTCAAAAAATGGGTGTCATCCGCTCACATGCGCATCTCCCATACAACCTAACAATTTAAAACTTAATAAATAAACTTCTGTAAATCGCATAAATATAAAATTGAGTACTTATGTTTTTAATAATAAAACAAAGGCGTTTTTGAAAAATGTACGTCATCCACCCACAGACACGCCTACCTCCCATACATCGCAAAAATTGAAAACTACATAAATAAGCCCAGAATTAACTTACAACAATAAAATTTGGTACATATGTAATTCATATCAAAACAAAGATGTTTCGGAAAAATGGATGTCATCCGCCTACGGGAACGCCCACCTCCAATATAACCCTAAAATTGAAAACTCAATAAACTAGCAGCTGTTAAGTCTACAGAAATAAAATTTGGTACTTATGTTTTTTATTTTAATCCAAAGATGTTTATAAAAAATGGAAGTCATACGCTCACGGACACGCCTATTTCCCATGCAACGCAAAAATTGAAAACTGCCTAAATAAGCTTGTGTTTGTCTTGCAGAGATAAAATTTGGTATGTATGTATTTTATAATAAAATTAACATGTTTTTGGAAAATGGGCGTCAGCCACCCATGTACACGCCTATCTCCCATACAACGCAAAAATTGAAAACAGCATAAAAAAGCTTGTATTTATCTAACAAAGATAAAAATTGGTATGTATGTATTTTATATCAGAACTAAGATGTGTGCAAAAATTGGTCATTGTCCATCCACGAACACGGCCATCTCCCACACAACCCACAATACCGAAAACACTATAAGAGCATTAATATGTGAGTCACAGAAATAAAACATATTATTTGTAAATTGTTCATCAAAATTGCAATGTATATAAAATATGTGCTTCATCCGCCTACGGATACGCCCATTTTTGTTTTTGAAAAAAGTAGGTTTAGGGTATTTCATTTATATATTGATTCGCTTGATTATCTTTCAACTGAGCCCCAGAAACCAAAAGCTTTTTATGCTATTGATCCTAGACAATAACCAATTCGGTACCGAGAGTTGGTCACTGCAGAAAGGGTCGTTTATATCTCAGACAGCTGTACCAAAACTTAGACAATTAAGCGGCTCTAGGTATCTCCAATTACCAACAATTACCAACAGACACGCTTGACAAACATAATTGAAAAGATAAACAAAAAAAAACATTCAGATCTATTGAACTGTTCGCTATGTTGATGATTTTTCTTTCCTCAACACCGAATAATAAATTATAAAGCATTTAATTTTCTTGGGCTTTCCCAGAGTAGAGCAGCCAATGCCGTTAAAAGTTCCACGTGAAACTATTTTTGTAGCGATTTGCTTAAACAACGATAAACAAAGTCAGCAGCTAAGCTAGTGTTGTTGTACAACGAATGAGTAACGATTAATTTTAAGCCCATTCAGTGATAGCCTCGATTGCTTAAATTGGCTTTTAAGCAATATCAACAAATTTATGAGTTCATTCAAGTGACTCAATAGCAATGCTTATGGAATGGCATTCTCCACACACACACACACACTCAGCGGCTTATCGCTGCTGCATGCGAAAGAACACACCTCAATTTCGACTTTGACTTATGGGTTAAATGGTTGCCATCAGCAGCGGCAAACATGGCTCGATTGGGACATTTTGTCTCGCATTCATGAAAGGAGACCCAGTAACCTGATTGTAGGTGGTGTTTCATGTAGAACCGTGCCGAAGAAGATCCATATTTTTTTTTTTAATTTTTGTTGTTTTTTTTTTTTGGCACAAGTTTTAATTGTGCTGTGTTGTTAAAATAATGTTGTTGCTGGCTGGCATGGCTCTAAACGACCATTTCAATATCTAACCAAATTGAGTATCTTGAGTACTTTACGCTGAATTTTTGCTCTGACTGAAGCTCCGATTCGGTGTGGTTTATTGCCTTGCGTTATTTTTACAATTTATGCTGTGCTATATTTTTCTATCCTTTTGTTTCTTGTTTTTTTTTTCAAAATTTTTTCTGTGGTCACGACAGAGTCACGAAAAAAGTACGCTTCGTTTGGCTACAGAAAAAAATTAGCAATTAACAATGGTGCGGATAAATAAGCCGCTAAAGACAATACGCTGCCCTGCTGGCCCCCACATGATTTTGGAACGTGTCCGCAGTTAAGGCAGATCCACAACCACTAGGTATGCAGAAGAAGAATAAGAAGAAGAACGAGTAGTATTGGTGTCGAGTTAAGGAGTTGCCAAACGGAGCTGCTTTTGTATGCAGCTATTTTTTGTGTGTTTCTTTTTTTGCGAAATTATTTATGTATTTTATGCTGCTTTTTGGGGCGTAGCGTCGAAGTTTGGTGGGAAATCATAACAGTTGCAATTGTTTTGTTTTTCCTTATTTTTTGTTTCACTTGCTATACAAGTCGTTTATAGCCAAAAAGTTGGCTCACGCTGTGGGAATCAAGAGAGTAACACACACGAACACCACAGCCAAATTGGTTATGGTTAACGTACTGGTCTTAACTGTTAATTGAGTCATCATGCATTTGGTAATGCTTATAATTTTTTTAACCAGAAAATATGGAGGAAGAAATTCTATGCTGCAAATAAGGACATATGAGTGAGTTATGCTAGAGTTGTGTTTATTGCATAGCTTGATTATCATGACTTGTCGATTGAGTTCAGGTCAGAATCATTGAGAAGCCAGAAAAGTCGTTTTGTTATTTTGTAAATTAAGTAAGAAATTGATAAATATTTTATATATAGTAAGATAATTCTTAGCCAGATATTTGTAATAGTTATATTGACAACTATCTGTTTAAGCTTACAAATTAAAGTTTTCATTATTTTAATATAAGTCTGCAAATAATCTCATTTGTATCTATTTTGTATTGCCTATTCTGTAAAATACTCACAATTATCGTTTATTTCAATCTCAAGAGAGTGGACATTTGATCATGAAAACATGTTGCTAACATCACTTAATTTTCATTAGTTGTTTTTAATCAAGATCTTCCCAAGTCAATTTCTTCCATACACTCCAAACACTCTTAGTAACAGACTTACTGACTAACCGACTGACTGACTTGTTAAATTAGCAGGCGTTAACGTTAGTGGCAAGCACGTGATGGTAATCGTGTCAAGTTAAAAATTTCGTGAATTACTTACTTAAGCAAAAATTAGCAGCAACGGTTCTCGGTCATAATCCTCTGCTTAAATTACCACTTTAGCGTTATGCAGCACGTTTCTGGCTGACATCCTGGCAAAACTTCTGTGAGACAATAATACGAACTAATATCTTTTATACGAGTATTCAAAGCAAAACGTGAGTTTAAACATCGTGCTGTTGTTGGCGTATTTATGAAGTTTGTCTCTTACAATACTTAGTTGTGATGACAGCAGTGTTGCTAGCAAATTTTATAAATTATTTTACCAACCTACAGAGCACTTCAATTAAGTGATATGCTTAAGTGAGCTACTAGAACATGCTGATAGAAATTTCATCAGTGATCCAAATGTAATGCAGAACTGTAAGCGAGATGTGAGAATATCTATTTGATGTTATTAAAGATTTGTGGATTGATTTTATTGCCAATGTAACAATTTGATTTTATTCGCCTTTGTAACGCAATTATTCGTAACGCTGTAGTTACAGATCGAATTCAATTTTTGCAAATTGTTTATTTTGCTCTGAATAAGGCTGAAGAAAACTTGAAGGTTATTTAAAAAAAACATAAATTGCCTAATATTTATGACCGAGAAAATAAAAGTCACAATATAACTGTTATTTAAAAAAAGTCAAAAGTAACGGTTATTTTGTACTGAAGAAATAAAAGGCACAAAATAACAGTTAATTTTTAAATTTTATGGAATCAGTCGAAAATTTAAAAGGTACTTACTATTCGTGAAGCTAAGGCCATAAGCTATATATATATACTAGCAGGCCACAGTCGTCCGAGGCTTCGCCACGGACATTTTTTCTTTATCAATAATACCTTTGTATATTTGAAAAATTTCAATAATAAAAAATGTTAAAATATTTGCATTTTATTTGTATTTGGAAGCAAATTATATTAAATAGATTAATGGTAATAAAGTGAAGATATTTCCATTTTAATTATTTAATGCTTCAGTATAAACAACGTTTTTTGATTCATTGGCATTGCCAGGAATAAGAAAACTCTTATTTTCTGCTGTACCGACTCTTAACCATAATCTACTTCTACGATTTTCAACGTTTTTTATTGAATATTTATTATACTCCACCCGCAAAGCGTAGCGGGCACAATAATTTTGTCACGAAATTTTTTTCACGACCATGAGTCGATTAAGCCATGTCCGTCTGTCTGTCTGTTCATTCGTTTATCCACACGATGACAGCCGTGTCTTTATTGCAAATCTCTTTAAAGTCCAGAGTCGTTCGCTAAATCGAAAAGTTAATTAAGTCGGTAATACTATTTTCGAGTTTTTTATCATATAACAAAGCTAATAAATTTGTCAACTTGAAACAAATATCCTTACATTTTTTATCTGAATTATGCACTCCAATAAAGTTGAATTTTTGAACTTGTTTTAGGTATTATTAATTATTATTATTAAATGTTTAGAAAGCTGATGGATAAAATCTGTTCACACTCTAAATGAAAAATCCAAGATTATGTCAATACATTCCTATAATGTTTTTTAAAAAGGAAACCCTACAATATGTACATTAACCCGAGGGGACTATTTGAGAATTAGATAAGTTAATACATATTAATGTTATTACAAATTCAAAAACAAACGAAGCGAGCTCAGAGAAGCAAATGTTGTTAAATAGAATACCTACAATTTCAAATGTTCGCAATATAGAGTCAACAACGAACATTAAATAAGGGTTCGTTATATTGGAAGTTCGTTAAATCGGTGTTCGCTAAATTGGAGCACCACTGTAATGCTTAAATTTGAAACATATACCCTGAAGTTGAAATTCAACAAAATTTTGTGAATACTTCCATAGAAAGTGACGTCACCAAAATATCAAAACCTTCATAATTAACACAAAAAAATAATGTGTTGAATTAAAAGTTCTTACATTAGTCTTGTTTTCTTGATAAATAAAACGTTCTCTGAGTTTGAAATATGAAAATTCGAATAAACTTCAACCTGAGTAATTTGACTTCGGGCCAGTCGAAGATCATTTTTTAATGGTTTTATTTTTCATTTGTCTTTTATTCATCATTAAAGTGATGAATTAAAGTATATTCCTATATATATATTCCTCACTTTATATTCCATACAGTTTTTTAAAAAAGCTTTTGTACTTCAAGTATTCATCTTAAGAAGTGCTCAAACATGCTAGTATAGTAGACATTTCATCCAATATCCCAGAAAAATTTTTCGTTAGGTCTTGTTTTTTAATCGATTCTAAAATGCATTACATAAATGCTAATGCAAGAACTTAAATTTAATCCGTAATATATTCACGGCAAAGCATTCACATCAACTTGAAAGTTGTTTTTCAAGTATTAATTTCGTGAAATCAGTTATAAACCAACCATTTTAAGCGCTTAATCTTTTCAAGTGACAGCGCTTTCGATTACCTCTGGCTATATAACAATGGCATTATTAAAATAATGGGTTCTGTAAGCGAGAGGGTAAGCGATGAATGAAATTTTCTGGATTACTTTTTCGATTATATGTAAGCGAAGATTTTGCTGGGATGTTCTCCAGCAATACATTTCTCCAGAGCTTTTTAGAAAAACGTGCTCATGTCATAAATGTCAGGAATAAAAATATACTTTATAACAAACAAACTTTATTTGCAGCTCTTAACCTGCTAGAACATAATTTTAAATAGTAATATAATTTTGGGTATCCTGTAACATAAAACAATTTAAAAGCTAAATTTATTAATTGCTTTAAAATTTCTAAAAAAAAAATAAATTGATTAAAATTCAATTAATTTTTTATTTAAATTAAATAAATGATGTTTTATAACAATTTTAGGGCGTTCTGATGTTTTTTTAATTTTATTTTGAAGATGTCTATTTAAAACTCTAAGAAGGTTTCCTACTCCTTTACTTTACTAAAATACATAATTATTATTCTGTTCAAATCAACCAACAAAAACTGTCAAAAATACAGTTTTTAAGTAAAACTATTCTAAAAATTATTCTAATTTTCATGACTCTTGACCTTGTTCTCCCAGGAAAAGTTTGCTTTGGGAATTATGTAGATAATGACTATGAAACAAATTTCTTATATCAATTTGGTATCACTGTGATATTGTGATACTGTGATATTTATGGTCGAGAATAAGGCAGTCAAATGTTACAGACTCCAGTCTTGTCTAGTAAAGTCGAAGCTGAAATGTCGAAATGTATAAAGAGTACTATAAAGAAATTTATAAAAATTAGGAAAAAAGTTTATAAATTAATTTTAATATTTTGTTCTAATTTTCACTTAACTTTTATATAGAAGACGTGGATTGATTTCGAAAAAATGTTTAAATTGATAGTTATTCAGGGTCACTGAGGGAAAATTTGTTAACGTTTTACTTCCCGGTCCTATTTTTTCATTTATCATGCAAAATTATTCAAAATAGATCTTTGGGGATTTAATCACTATTGCAAGTCAAAATTTTGCGTAAACAAAACATTTTTGAATAATTCCTTGATTGCAGAAAATTTTTCAGTTTTGTATAAGTTACCAAATTATTTTTCAAATGATATCAAATATATTAATATCGATGAGATTAATTTTTAATTTTGTATATTGTTACCGACTTTTATAAATAATACAATGAATTAAAATATATATATGTTTACTCATTTGCACTTTAACAAAATAATCATAACAGTAAACTATTATTTAAAAAAATTATATGCATTTCGTAGTACTTTTTTATATGCAATTATATGCATTTCGTTGCATTGCTTTTATGAGGTTAAGTATAACCTTCTTAAAGGGTGCACAATTTAGTTTCGGCCCCAGGTGCTAGAAACCCTAGCTATGCCACTGATTCACTCCAATCGCAGTCGTGTAAGCAAATAATTGCATGCATAATTTACCAACAATTTTCTCTTTGAGTCGCTGCTCTTGCTCTCCTAGCGCGGAGCATCGCTCTTGCATTTTCTGTTAAACTTGTCAAACTTGTTTTACGTCGAGGCATTTATTTGTAGTTAAGGGAAATACGAACACTTCATTTTTCAAACTTTTAATTTATCTTTAATCTATACAAAATATGCTATCACACTTGTGAATGCCGCATTTTAAAATATTAAAAAATTGGAAAACTACAATAATAATATGTGTAAAGAAATTGCATGCGGCGAAACAAATATGCACACATTGGTTTGCAGCTCATCATTCTACAGCAATAACAGCACAGAAAGGTTTATTTAACTTGTATTCTCATCACGTCAAAGAGCGCCAACTGCTTTTGGTTACTCTTCGAATGAGTGTGGAGAGCGAGATCAATAAACTTTAAAGAGAAGGGTTGATAGCAACATGTAGTTAAACTCTCGTAACACAGACGCGTGAAAAGCAAGCGACCAAGCAATGCTTAGCATCGGTGGTAATTTCCTAAAAAACTTAACAACTTAATTTAATATATTTATTATTAAATTTTCTTAAATAAACCCCACCTATGGCATTCTGTAGCACAAATATGATATTTTAAAATTTTTTTCATAAAAATCGGTCCAGTAGTTTTGGAGTCATTGCTGCACTTAATATTTCCACTTCATTTTTATATAATAGTATAGATTAATAATACCATCTTCTTGCAAACTCTTTATGTAATGATATCTTACATCTATATGTTTACATCTAGCACTAAATTTAGAATTTGTTATCATCTTGATGCAACTCTGATTATCCTCGAAAACTGTTATTGGATCATCGATAGAAATAGACATATCTTTGAGCAACTGCTTTAACCATAACAACTCTTTAACAGCCATTGATGCAGCTATGAACTCAGCTTCTGTTGATGATAATGCTACTGAAGTTTGCTTTTTCGATGACCACGATATCAGGTTGCAACCCAACTGAAAAACGAAACCGCTGGTTGATTTACGATCCGTATGATCTCCTGCCCAGTCTGCATCTGTATAACATTGTATTTGTAGGCTTGTTGTTCTTCTTATCAGCAGACGATTATGTTTTGTTTCTTTAAGATAGCGTACAATTTTCTTAACAGCTTCCCAATCACAATATCGAGGATTTGCAACCCTTCTGCAAACGATTGACACAGCTAATGCAATATCTGGTCTTGTTGTAGTAGAAATATGTAGTAACGATCCCACTACACTCCGGTATGTTTCGGTGTTTGTGAGAATCTTGCTTTCATCATTAATTCTAATAAATTCAGGATTCATCGGTATGTTACTCATTTTCGCATCATCTAATCCTGTAGATTTTATTAATTTTTCTATCTTTTCTTCTTGGTGTAAATAAAAATTTCCTTCAATATCTTTTTCGATCTGTATACCAAGATATGATGACGCATTACCTAAATTTTTAATTTCAAAATGTTTTCCCAATCTTTCGAAAATTTGCTCAACAACATCGTCCTTTTGAGTACAGATAAGTATATCATCTACATACACTAATATGTAAATTAGCTCATCTCTTAATCCTTTCGTATAAAGACAAGTATCAGTTACTTCTCAAAAACCCTTCATGAACTAATACTGCATTAAGTTTATCATACCATGCTTTTGCAGCCTGTTTTAGCCCATAGAGTGACTTATGAAGTTTGCAAACCAAATGTTGAGACCCTTTCATGACATAGCCCTCGGGTTGCGTCATAAAAATATCTTCTTTAAGATCTCCATTTAAAAAAGCCGTCTTTACATCAAAATGCTTGACAATTAACCCTTTTACGGACGAAACAGCAAGTAATGTTCTAACAGTTGTATATTTTCCCACTGGTGCAAATGTTTTATCATAATCCTCTCCGAATCTTTGAGTAAAACCTTTTGCAACTAACCTGGCTTTATATTTTGGCTTATTACAAGAGTCACTTTTTAGTTGAAACACCCATTTGCAACCAATAGCCCTTTTACCTGGAGGAAGCTCTGTCAACTTCCATGTCCCATTTTTCTTTAAAGAAAGCATTTCTTCGTTAGCAGCTGAACGCCAATTATTGCGTTCCCCTTCCTCAAGTGATAACATTTCTGTCCAAGAACTTGGAGGCGCTTTTAAAACATTATCACTTGCAGACAAATAATTGTAATTTACACGTCCTTTTGCTTTAATTCTTTCGGACTGACGTGTACTTGTACTTACGAATTCTTCAGCTGATTCATAGTCCTCTACTCCGGCATCATCAAGTACTTCTGAATCAATTTCTTCACATTCTTCTTGATTATCCAAATTGATAGGTATTTCTGAAGTTTCCTGATATCCGAGCTCAGCCTGCTTTTCTTGAATCTTTGCATTGATCCTTGGCATAAACTTGCAACTCTCGTTAAATTTTACGTACCCTTAACATACCCTTTCGAGTTTTCTGCATATCCAACCAAAATTCCTTCGAATGAAACATTATCCAGCTTCTTACGTTTACATTTTGGAATTTGTACGAACACTCTACTGCCAAATACTCGAATATTGCTGACATCCGGTTTTCTTTGAAACCAAAGCTCAAATGGAGTTTTCTCTTTCGATTTCGAAGGTAAGCGATTCTGTATATAGTTCGCTGCACAAACACACTCTGCCCATAAATTCTTAGGCAATTCAAACTCATTTAACATTGCTCGAGTCATTTCCACCAACGTCCTGTTTTTACGCTCAGAAACACCGTTTTGCTCCGGGCAGTGTGGAATTGTTGTCTGCATTATTATGCCTCGATTAGCCATGAATGATTTCATATCTTGATTAATGAATTCGCCGCCGTTATCACATCTTAGAATTTTGAGTGTCCTTCCAGTCATATTTTGTACTTCCATGACGTACTCTTTGAACTTGGTAAAGACTGCACTTTTCTTGGAAAGGACATAAACTTTCGTGTACCGAGAGTAATCATCAATAAATGAAAGAAAGTACTGTTTACCGCCAACAGATTTCACATCAAACGGTCCACATACATCTGAGTGCACGATGTCAAGAACATGTTTGGACTTTGTTGAATTTTCCTTTGGGAATGGTAGCCTAGCCATTTTAGTCTTAACACAGCAATCACAGAAATCATCCCCACGACAGGAGCTAAGACTCAAACCGTCTACAAGATTTTTATTTGTCATAATTTTAATATCTGCTAAGTTTCGGTGTCCTAATCGTCGATGCCATAGATGAATACAATCATCTATACATTTACTTTCTGCAACAGCTGCAATATTTTGTTCGCAAAGTACATATAAATTTCCTTTAAGGTATCCATCAGCTAACACTTGTCCATCATTGTTTGCTATTATACATTTTCTGTCATCAAAACTTACATTAAGTCCTTGCGATGTCATACTTTTTACGGACAGTAAACTTCCACTGAGTCCAGGCACGTACAAAACGTTTTTGAGCAACAACTTCTTATATTTTCCATCTATATATCCTTGACCAATCCCTTCGGCTTCAATAGCTTTTCCATCTGCAATGTATATCTTGCTATTTGATTGTGAAATCGTGTCAAAAAAATTTCTGTCGCAAGTCATGTGGATCGATGCTCCAGAATCGATGACCCATCCCCGTCCGATCGTTACTTGTAAGCAAATTTGATTTTGAACATCTTGCGCTTCTGATACATATGCTTCCCTCTTAGAATTCTTTAATTTAAAGAAATCTTTCTTCATGTGCCCTATCTTATTGCAATGAAAGCACCTTACTTGCTTGCGTGTTCTTTCTTTTACACTCTTTAAAGCCTTACTTGTATCCGTCAATTTATCCTCGCTCCCAACTTCGCCTCGTCGCTCTGCTTCGTCCAGCAACTTTTCTGTAATGTACTCCAAAGAAATCTGGTCTTCTGGTTGACCCTCTATGGCTGTTACCAACGCGCCAAATGTTTTCGGTAAGCTATTCAGTGTTATTGCCACCATGGAACTGCTTTTTATTTCTTCACCTCTATCTAGCAACTGCGCCCGCATTACATTTAGACTGTCCAAATGATCCTGCATGCTATCGCCTTCCTGCATACGCTTTTCGTACAGCTTACGCAATAAATGCAACTTAGAAGTCATTGTCTTGCGCTCATATACTTTCTGGAGATTTAACCACATATCCCTGGCTGATTTGAACCCACGAATATAATGCACCTGTGCATTTTCAACGCACATTGCAATCGAAGCCATTGCTTTCTGATTTCGCTTACGGAAATCCTGAGTGGACTTGGAGGTGGTGCTTCCACTACATCCCACAAATCATGTTGTACTAGATACATCTCCATCTTGAATTTCCAGGTAAAATAATTTTTCCCATTCAAAAGCGCAAACGACAGTTTATGTTCCATGATTGTTTAATTTTGTCCAGACTATATTAATATATTAATAGCGACCGTCTGGGCCCATAACCTGATAGGATTTTATTTTAAATTAAAGAAAAATAAACGTTGTGACGAGTATCAGAATTTTATTTGAATAGTGAAAATACAATTTTAGAAAACATTTTTCAAACTCAAAATTTCAATGAATAATAATTTTTAAAACAAAAGAAAAACAAAGTATATTTGTTGCAAGTATCTAACAGAAATAAGGTAAGTATTCTAGGGTTAAATATAACTCAGACTTGAAGAACTTGTGTAATTTTAGCTCTCTACCAAAATCTGTTGATAATATCAACTAGTTCAATATACATACTTATTATTACTATAACATATATCCGTAAAATGTGAGTGCGTAACGCTTGATTTTTTCATAGCATATTTTTAGACATTTTTTGTTTTTTGATACATTGAAACTAAAAATTTTTTTTTTTTTTCATTTTGAAATTTTCAGATTCACAAAAAAGTTTCACTTTTTACTTTAAGGTATTTATAAATATATGGAACTAAAAATTTTTATTTCCACAATTCAAAATCGAATATGTGACTATCGCTGAATATTCTCTTTTTATTAAAACCGGGCCCGTTATTTTTGACGGGAAAGAACTAGTATATTATAACTGTAAGCCAAATAATTTATTTAGGGAGCTATCCTGTTTTACTTTTCCACAATATTCAGCCCAATCATGAAAAATTGCCTCGAAAAATCCTTCGGAATCGGAAAAGGGAGTTTTAATTTTTAAGATAGCAGATAGAGACATCACAATTTTTTTTATTACACTCATGAGTAGTGACGGTAGATGAACAAATTTGCATCAAAACTTTTCAAAAAGTTCTTCTGTTTTATCTTAAAAACCGAAACTCCTTTTTCCAATTCCAAGAGCACAATTTTTCATCATTGGGCTGATTATGTTTTAAGAAGTTTAGGGTTATTTCCATTAGCTTTATTGTTCTTAAACCAGAGAGTTTAAATAATACCATGTAAAACTTCTTGAAAACAAGAACATTTTCTAGGTCTTGAAATAGGTAATTATTTTAATTTATATTTTTTTTAAATACCGCTAATTTACAGTTTTTTAGTCTTATGTCATTCTGACTTACCAGATAATTTAGTTTAATTAGCCGTGACAATTGCAAAAACACAAATTTTTCATAGTCGGTGTAAAGCAGAATTACCCTCACCACCTCACTACATCTCTGAAAAATGTTTATATCATTTCATTGTTGCTTTTAATTGTAGCTCACCAAGTTGCTAATTTTTTTCCTTTATCTTCTGCTGCTTTTATTAGCTTTTGTTTTAGCTCAGCGCGTTTTCCCATTCACACGAGCAGCGTGATTGAAGGTCAGCTGGAGTTCACAGTTATACACCAGTTAGGGGTTCACAACGAACGCAGCCACCAAAGATGAAACGCTGGACGTCCGTCCCATTTACGAAGAAGGAAACAACAACTTTTTCATGTTGTCAACTTAGAGCAACAACAACTATGGTGTCACAGCAACCATGGTTCCGCATTATGGTTGTGGTGGTGGTGGTGTTGGTGGTTGCGCACATTTCAATGCTGTTGTGTGCAAGGCCTGAAGGCGTAGGCGTTGCTTCAGCGCCATTGTTAACACTGTCGATACTTAAAAGTGTCCAAGAGCGCTAGATATAAAAAAAAAGAACAAACTACAATTAGGGCAACTGCGCAGCAGGGTACAAGCAGGTGATGGCCACCTTGGTGTTGCAAGTCAGCAGCCTTGGCTTGAAATCAATAACAAAGCCGGCAACATGCACTTCCACTTCCTTCGCCTGAGCTGTCAATAAATTGAATACAATAAATTTTATGCAAATGTCTGTACCGCGGCAATTTCAGCACTTTCTCCAGCGCTGTGCACGCCGTTAGCCAGCCGAAGAAGCAAATAGATGGCTTCCCATTTTCACACAGATGGCATTGGCAACACAATCCACGCGCATCCTGCATGACAAAGTGGCCCATCAGCGGATCCTTAAAGCGTTTATAAATCAATGGTTTGCGCAAGCATTCAATGCCTAATGAGCAGTCATCTAAGGAATCCAAAGCCGGGAATGGCATCTAAAGCGGTCTATGAGTACGAATGCGAACAAAACGTAGCAAACGAATGGCTATGAAGGCAACAAGTTGTTGCCGGATCTGGTGGAGTGAGTGCGGCTGCTATGCTGCATGCAACAAACTCGGGATGATGCAGTTAAGCGAAAGCAGCGAATGAATTGATTTCATTAGACATGGATAGGCAGCTTCTTTGTTTTCTACTCTTCTCTACAAAATTGCGATTTCATTGAGAAAATATTTCGCTTGGTTGTTGGTGGCATTGTTGGCAAGCGCTGCAAATGTGTCCTATCGGGCGGTTTATGTTCAAAGAAAAAATTTGTAATAAAAAAAAAAGAATACTTTTATAGCCAGATAAAAAGAAACCGACAGTTATTTTTGACGGAGTACAAATGTTTCATCAAAAGGGAAAAGTCTTATTGTACATATACATAGGTGGACTGCATAAAAAAAGTTTTTTTGCAAATATCCAATTAAGATAAATTCCTAAATTTGGGTGAAAACCTTTGACTTGTTTAGTGACCAGTTTTGTTAAAAAGGCCCGATTTCATGAAAGCTTAAAATCAATGCCGTAACGTAGTGAAGGTCGTAAATTTTGAATTTGAAGAATTTTTACTAATTAATTTTTCGGTGAGGGTCCTTGTTAGTTGGCATTTTAAATTTTTATATTTCCACGAAAAAAACTATGAATTCATAAATTTTATAATTTTTTGAGAAAAAATATTGAACACACTACTTTTATCGCAAGTAAATTGAAGTTTAACATTATCTTTAAATGCTAAACTGCCTTTAAGGTACAAGATAATAGCTTCCCTACAACACAATTTAGTCTCGAGTTAATTTCAAAAATTCAATTTAAAAAATTGCGGAAATCAATTTCAACAAAATTTATCTCATGTCTTGTATAAAATCAATTTTTTTCTCTTCCCTATTTCTATCATTAACTGCTGCTGCTGCTCACTTCATTCAAAATGGTACCGTTAAATAGGAAAATTTATTTTTTCCAAGCTTTACCTGAATCTGACATACATCCGCTTTTAAATTAATTCTATAACATAAGTGCTCCAAATACGCAGCGATCTAAAAATTGCACCAGTTGCTGGCAACAATATGAGTTAAATTTAATGAAATGCGCACGCATGCGCAAAAAAAAGGTAACATCTTGAACGGAAAACATGACCAACGCATTCGCGCAAATCTTTTATAATGCCAACAAAAGTAACCATCTAAATACTATAAAACAAGCACACCAGAACCTTACAGCAACAACATAAGAATCCGAAATTTTTCACACCAGCTTTGAATTCAATCAATTTGCGCAACACTTTGACTAGGCGAGGTGGGCTTTGGCGAAGCATTTGCTCACTAGCCGGCAGGCAGGCTAGGCAACAAGTATTGCCCTAACAGCTTCAAGCTCGCAGGCGTTGTGAAACAGTATCTTTATGCAGTGGAATCAATCTTATTTATCTGCAACATAAATTTCGATTATCTACCAGCAAGTTATTTTTCGCTTAATAATTAAATGTATGCAGTAGCAACAAAGCGCTGACTTGTTGCTACCGGCAGCAATTGTTATCGGCGTTAAGAAGTATCGAAGCGTGCATTTAATTGATGTGAATAAATTTTGAGCAAACAAAATAATGCTAGCAATTAATAAAATTTATCTGGAATGTTATTTTTGCTAGCATTACTTAAGTAACACCACGCAGCTAGAGATGACCACAATTAATCGTTAGGTTGGCGTAAGTAAGTAAATCGATATTGCCGTGTAAGTATGAATATTTTTTCGAAATCCTTTCTCTGACAAATTATACTGTCTCTTAAAGCGAAATAGGTTACGCAAAATGAAGTGGTCAATAGACCGGATCGAAAAAAAAGTTGAAATAAAAAAAATAATATTCTTTTTTTTTTTACAGTGTACTTCTCGTTAGCAAGGTTGTTTTTAAGCCCTGTTCGGAAAAAATTTAATGGGAATCGTCTACAAAAAAAGTATGCAGTTGTGAGGATTGTAACAAGATCTTAATTTTTTATAATTTTTTTTAGACAACAGGGTGTCCCAAAATATTTTTGTTTACATTTTTTGCTTTCTAAAAGAATATTAAATTAAATGTAGTTTTGACCTTTATTTGCAATATCTTCATTAATAAGAAAGTTATGAATTTTTAAATTTTTCGAATTCTACATACAATAAACAGATATTTGGAACACCTTGTCATACTTAGAACAAAACTTTAAACAGACCGGGCCGGAAAAACAAAAGTTCACGTACCGATAAGAGTTATGGCCAATAAGAAAAAACTTTTTTTTACTGTGTACCTTAATCTTTTTAAAGCAGAAATCTTTTATCGAAATAATTAAATAAAAATCATTATCTATTCTGCTCGGTTTGTTCTCTAATTTAATTTGTTTAGGTTGTAACCTGTTGCTTCATGAATTATTGGCATAAGACTCAAAATATAATTCTTAAAAAATATGTTTTCTAAAATTTAATATTCAATTTATGTATATTTAATATAAATATTATTAAAACTTAATAGTTTTATTCATGTTACAATCCTCACAACTGCATTAAAAATTATTTTTTTTTTATTTTCTCAACCTAACACACTTTTTTCAAAGAGTTAAGTAAGTTTTTACAAATATTTAAACGATGCCGTTAAACTCGTATCAAATAAAAACCAATAATTAAATGACAAACGTTTTATTATTAATCTTAACTTTATTGACTTTCATTGAAAACTTTAAAAAAAATGACGCATGTATTGTAACATTTTTCTTTACAACATTCATAGAAACTGTCATCGTGTGATGTGGTTATATTTATTTGTTGCTTAAAAATACAATTTTAATACATCAAAATATATGTTTCAAAATAAAGAAAGACAAAGTAATGCATTGCAATAAAAAAAGTTAACACATATTATTTGAATAGAATATTTATATTGTTTTTCAGTTTTCTATAGAATTCTTTAAAAAAAGTCTTTATCCAACGCATACCTTAAGGAATGATAAAGCTTTAGAATATAAGTGAGAAGTTAAGTGACATAAAAGGAAACAAGTAGTACTTAAGGCATATATTTTTTTTTTCTCTTAAATTCTTTGAGCCAAATTCTAAGCTCAATGGACAAGTTGACATTCCATACAGGATATTTTGTAGTTATATATGTGTGGGAGTATTTTCAGTTTTAAGCTTAATAAAATAAAATAAATTCAGTTGGCAATACAAAATTGTAATTGTTACTTATTCTTGTTTTTGTTTTTTCTTCTTATATACAAATATTTTATCTTAATTTTGAATTAAAAAAAATGGGAAGTTTTTTTATTAAGTTTTCAAACTAATGTTATGTATTTTATATAATAGCAAAATTGTAAAAATATTAAAAAAAATAACAATAATTTTAACATTTTTTCTCTTATTACATAAATTTCGACAATTTTGTTTGCCTACAATAATCATTAGAATTAAAAAACTTGAAGTTTTGCGAAGAAGCTTAGTTGAAGAACACGGCTCTCAAAGGACCCCAATAACGGCATCCATTTTCCACACTTAGGCAGATATTCCTTGTTTTTTAGGGCACATTTAGTTTTTCGCGTTGTTAGTGTTGTTGTTGTTGTTGTTTGTGTGGTCGTCACAGCTATTGGCTACGAATCGGTATAGATAAGGCAACGTTTACTTTTGCCCACGGAAGCCAAGGCGTTGCTATGGGGACTCCAGCTGACAGCATTAACGGCAGCGCTGTGAAGAAAAGAATAACCGGTACCAGAACTGTTAGGTGAGAAGAGGAGGAAGGAGACAGAGCGAAAGCGAGAAAGAGAGAGAAAAAAGCAAATTTTGTGTGTTCATGTGTGTCAAAGTGTGTAAAATAGAGGTAGAAAAGTTATGGAAAAAAAAATATTCTAAATAATTGCGAATCCCGAAAAAATTATTGACTTTAAATAATTTTTAAGAACCCAAAAATAATTTTTTAGAATTCTAAGTACGACTTTTATGTGCTCGAAAAATTTTTAGACTCTGTGGACTCAACACATTTCTTTAACTTATGACACAAGCGCTGAAATATCAATGACTGTAAACGATTCCTTATTTCAGGACTTTATTTTTTAAAACAATCCAAGAAAAGTTTATTAAAATAGAGAAATAATTTTTATGGAATCATGGTAAAAATGTAACATGTAGTTGAAACACTCACTAGTTTAATCTTGCTATGAATTGTACTTAACTAGACTGGTCGAGCCTAGACTTAACCTATAAAACTATACTTTACTTAACTCGCCTTGACTTGGATTGACTTTCCTTACATTTTTGTTTTGACTTAACTTCTTAAATTCTTGACTTGATTTTACTCGACCTATGCGACTATGCTGAACTATACTAGACGTGACATGACTCGAGTTAAATTTACTTGACATGAGTTGACTTGACTCGACTTGGCTTGAGTTGAGCTGATCTGACTTGACATGAAATGACTTGACTTAATGTGGAACTAACTGACTTCGCCTGATTTGACTGCACATGACTTAAGTTGACAAAATTAATTTGACTTGAGTTTAAGTAAAAGGACTTGTGTTAATTTGAGCTGCTTTAGCTTGGCTCGAGTTGATTTCACTGGATTTGACATTGAATTTGCGTTTGACTTGATTTGAGTTGAATTGACTTGAGTTTACTTAACATAACTTGATTTGAGTTGATGATTTGACTTGAGTTTGAATAATTTGAATTGACTTGACTGATAATGATTTGATTGATTTGACTTGAGTTTAAATAATTTGAATTGACTTGACTGATACTCAACGTAACTTGAGCCAATTTCACTGCACTTGACTCGACTTGAATTAACTAAAGTAGAATTAACTTGAATTAAGTTTTAATAATTTGAGTTGACTTGAGTTGATTTAATTAGACTTGCGTTGACGTAACTTGAATTGACTTGAGTTTAAATAATTTGACTTTGATTTGAGTTGCCTTAACTTGGCTTGAGTTGACTTAACTGGATTTGACTTTTCTCTTGACTTGACTTGATTTGCTTGAATCGACTTGACTTGACTTAATTTGAGTTGAATTGACTTGAGTTTACTCAACAAACCTTGATTTGAGTTGACTTGATTTGACTTGAGTTAAATAATTTGAGACGAAGCTTGACTTGAGCCAACTTGTTTGCCAACTAAAGAAGAATTAACTTGAGTTGACTTGACTTCAGTTAAATAATTTGAGTTGACATGACCTGAATTGACTTAACTAGACGTGAGTTGAGAAAACTTGAATTGACTTGAGTTTAAATAATTTGACTTGTCTTGATTTGAGTTGCTCGGTTTGAGTTGACAACACTAGATTTGACATGACTTGAGTCGCTTGACTTTTCTTGATTTGAGTTCAATTGACTTGAGTTTACTTAATCTAACTTGATTTGAGTTGACTTTGTTTGACTGGAGTTTAAAAAATTTGAATTGTCTTGATTTGAGTTGACAGAACATGACTTGGGTCAACTTGACTGCAGTTGACTCAACTTGAGCTAACTAAAGTAGGATTAACTTGAGTCAATTCAAGTTCAAGTCAAGTGCTTGTATATTTTGAGTCGTCTTGACTTAACTTGATTTGGAATTGGACTTGAACTTGGACTTGGAAATGGACATGCACTTGAACTTGAACTTGAACTTGAACTCGGACTTAAACTTGGACTTGGACTTGAACTTGGACTTAAACTTGGACTTGGACTTGGACTTGGACTTGCCCTTGGACTTGGAATTGGACTTGCATTTGGACTTGTACTTGGACTTGCATTTGGACTTGGACTTGGTCTTGGACTTGGACTGGCACTTGGACTTGGGCTTGGACTTGGACTTGGACTTGGACTTGGACTTGGACTTGGACTTGGACTTGGACTTGGACTTGGACTTGGACTTGGACTTGGACTTGGACTTGGACTTGGACTTGGACTTGGACTTGGACTTGGACTTGGACTTGGACTTGGACTTGGACTTGGACTTGGACTTGGACTTGGACTTGGACTTGGACTTGGACTTGGACTTGGACTTGGACTTGGACTTGGACTTGGACTTGGACTTGGGCTTGAACTTGGACTTGGACTTTTAATTGGAATTGGACTTGTCTTGACTTGAAATAACTTAATTTTACAGAAACATTTTATAGAAATATTTTTTTTTACATTAAGATTACACAGAGAAAATAAATTTTAGCTTATAGCTTACATAAATTCAAATTTCAATTCCAAAGTGATTAAAGAGTTACGTTTAGAGAATGCGGTGAAGATGTAAGGACGTTCAAAACAAAATTTTACAATAAACGTTTGTCTAACGACTGTGTTTAGTACTAAACTACTGATAACAAAGTTAGAGAATATTAAAAGATAATGTCCAGACAAAATATCTGTAGTCAAAAGCCATAACCGCCTAAGTCGACTTAAGAATGAACTGACTTATTGATGAATATCTGTACCACGCGTGCTAATCTATATTCCTACAAATCTGGAGCCTTTATCATTATTGTAGCCAAAGTTCTGACATAAAAGTCGAAGAACTCTTCATAGCAGTTACATGGCGATCAAAAACTTTTAAGCAAGATTTTTTGAAATATTGAAATAAGAGTTAGGCGATTATCGTTTCTGATTATATATAGGTAAACAGCCGCTATGAAAAATGTAAGAACATGAGAAATTAATCTTTGTAAAGTTGTCTAAGTACCGAAAAGGGATTTAGCTTAATTAAGTCTGATAACTAGATACATGGGTTATACTATGATGATCCTTAAGTAATTGTTTAAATGTTTTGATGTATGTATATCTACATATATATTTTGAAGGAGTAGCAATTTCTTGAGTGATAAAATATGTATATTTTATGACGATATATAAAAAATTTGTTTGATCGTCATAGTCAATTCATGAACAATTTTTATATTTTTTCGACTAGAAAATTTTCGAGACTTACGTATTGACCCTTTGAAAACCGATTGCATAGCAATTGAAATTCACTAACCCTTAAATTTCATTTTTTCAACAATATATCTGCTAGACTTTAATCTCTGGCAACTGTTTTGGTACAAGCTATATTTGGGATTGCCTGTGTGTGTGTATGTAGGTGAGTGTTTTGTGTGTTTGTATTGCAAGCAGAAATATGCTATCAAGAACAAAGGCCGACGACATTTTTACTCACTTATGTCCTTTCAGCGTTGTCTCCAGTTTACAGTTTAAATTCCAAATATATATCATGCCATCCGCTGAGCCGCATGCAACTTTGGAGCCATTCAAGTTAAAAGAAGCTCGCGCCCAATCACAGCTTAATTTGAAGTTTTCATCGCTGTGTGTTGTAAAGAGAAGCATAGCCGTTAGATAGCAAATGAAAATGGCAAAGTTACAATACTTACGTAAATGAGGAAACAATTTGATTTTTACGCAAATCTAGATATTTTATTGTATCATCTCTAACGGAACATATGAGGTAATAACAATCTAAAAAAAAAATATAAAAGAAAGCAGAACAAGGGTTTTAGGAAAATTCTTAGAAAAACAAAAACAATGTAACTTACCTTTTGACAAATCTAAGGATGTAATTTTGGCTGGCATAACAATATCGTCCGCCTGCTTTTCAGTTCTTATATCCCAGAAACGTATCTTCTTGTCATAATGACCGCTGATTATAGTCGAACCCAGACTATCTGTGGTAACCAGATCATTGCAGCTGGATCCGGCGAATTTAGTTTCGATGCAAGCAATACTGCGTAGATCCCAAACTTTCAAAGTGCGATCATGACTGCCGGTTACCACTTTAATGGGTTCCTGCAAATATTTGGCTGCCATCACTTTGCCACTGTGACCGGTCAGTGTGTGCTGTGTAGATAGAGAATACAACTTGTTATGCATGATATTTTATAAATATTATATTCAAAATAAATGTTCGCTATTATTGTGTTAACAACAAAACGGACACTGACAGGAAATTTACATGATTTATTGACTAGAAAACTTACATTTGTTACGCTAACAAATTTTATATTTTCTGTATGACTTCTTTTTAGCTTATTTTAGATGCTAAGTACATTTTAAATTAACCAGCTAGATTATTAAACAATTATGCTTGTAAAAACTTTGCAGAATAACATTGTTAGTGAAGCTAAATAGCGAAGAAGAGTCTCATTAGATAAGTTGTAGATGGTTTTTATTAAGCAATTTTGCATGTTTTTCACAATTTAGCACAGGCGATCAAAGGTTTTTTTTTTTTTGCATTAACGGTCACAAAATTTAATACTTAAATAATGTATTTAACAATTAACGCCTATTTAAAAATAATAAAAAAATGCAAAGAACCGGTATTTATATTATAAGACACGGTTGTTTCGAAAAAAAGTCTTTCAAGACAAGATATAAAGTGTACTTTTAATTGTGACTTATGCCAAACAAGGGTTAAGCTAAGCGCAGAAAAACTTTAAATTTTAATGACAAAATTTAATTCAACCTTTTAAATATTTTTTAGTTATTTCTTAATTTATGCACTGCCAGGCCAATCAGCTATAAATGTTTATAATAGCAGTTTTAAACCACAGCACTAATTCTGAGGCAAGGAATTTGGAAGTTAATTCTAGTCAAGTAGCCGCTATTTTAAAAAACAAAAATAACAAATACTGTTATTTCGCAGAGAAAATGTGACAAAAAGTAACAGCATTTTTTTTTCTACAACCTGTGAATTGAATTTGCAATCAAATGTTCAAAAAATTCCTTTGTAAAAATTCAACACGATATTAAGAGAAATACATATGTACAACATAGTAAAATGTTTTCTAATTTCTTTGGTTTTTTATATAATTGTTAACAAATTTTCTAAATATGGGTGTTGTGTTGTGTTAATGATGTTATCTCATTTTGATAAAAACATCGAAATTTTTTGATTTCATATGAATTCAGACTGATTTTTTATGAAATAACAAAAAAGCTTAAATTTTGTATAAAAAAAGGTTTTTTGAGAAGAATTTTCTGAAACTATTCAGCGAATTAAAAAACAGTGTGTATGTTACCAGGAGGCAATTTAGCTGCGGTTTTTCGGATTTTTTATTTTACCAAATCAGACTAAATGTTCTGGAGTTATGTTAAAATCTGTGATGAATCCTCTTTAATTTTTAGGTTTATCACGTGAGCGAGAGTGAATTTAAACAATGTGATTCATGGAATTAAAATTTCATTATTCCATGTATCTTAATTTATGTGGCAAAAAAAAATTGAATTTTTTACTGAGTTTCCATGGCGAGTTAACTCTGGGTTTGGGTTTTCGTTGAGTTGACAAAATGACTTTGCTGACTCGATAGTGTTTCCATGCACAACACCGAGTCGAGTTGAACTTGTCAATTCTTTTTTGTAATTTTTGTTATTTTTTGATTAGTTTCGGCGGCACTCCAAAAACTCCTGCATTCGACATTTAAATATTTTTGTTAAAATAAAAATTTTCATTACTTTTTTCAATATTAATGACAGCAATCACTTTGACAGATAGAACCTAGTTAAATCTTACAAGTTTCGTGGAGTTTCGTAGATTTAACGAAACTCAACTCAACTCGCGTTTCCATAGCGAGTTAACCCCAAGTAAACACCGAGTTAACTCGCCATGGAAACTCAGTATTTGTTCCCCTGTATAATCTTTAAAAGTGAACAACATTTAAAAAACAAAAAATATCTGCCGTTAAAAATATAACGAAAAAATATAAATATATTTATCTCAATATAGGCTAAAAGGAGCTCGCTGCATTAAGTCAAACTATTTTACAAATTTTTTATTCCATCCAAGTAATAGGTTTAATCAAGTTCATCAGAAAAGGCGTTTATTTCAGCGAGGACCTATTCATTCGATACAAACCTCATCTGATGAGACATTCCTTTAGGTTTTTATACACAAAATCTTCGCTGGGAACTAAATTAAAAAAATATTTCGGATAAGTTGAGTGGGGAGTGAGTGTAGCAGTTCAATACCCATTTTATTGATTTTGCGCCTATTTTACTTTCAACTTAACAATCACGAAGCAATCAGCTGAAATTTGCTTACTAAGGGCTATACTGAATAATGATTGCAAGAAGGAATATTGATTTCGGTGTACAAATAAAATAAAATTTTTTTATTTTAATCATAAATCATATCATGTTGCCATATCTACTCGTGGTCCTTTATCCTTGAATTCATGTCCAAACGTTGTCCTAATGTTTTTCTTAATCCTTGTTTTAATCCTGTTCCTAATTGTTTTTCAAATGCTTGATCTAACCTTGCGTGATGGCTACAAGTTTTTTAAGTGATGGATGAAGTGGTTTATCACATTCAATCATAGTCCTTGTCTACCTTCATGTCCTAATTCTATCCCAAATTATTGGTATATTCCTGGTTTATGTCCTTGCCCTTATTCTAGTTCAAATGGATGTATCAATCCTTGATATAATCTTTAATCTGCCAATATATATATTTTATGATTTCCTCCACGAACGAGAACCAAACTCGTTGCGTTTTCTTTGGTTTTCAATTTGCGAACTTAAGTGTGTTTTCAAACTCTGATTTTAAGTAATAAAATAATTTTGATTTTTTTTAGCCTATGAGCAAAATATTTTGTTCAAAAATTTTTTTGTTCTTAAACTGATTTTTATTTTTGAACAAAATTTTTTTTGTTCTTTGAACAATATTTATTTTGAGAACAGAATTTTTTTGTTCATATTTTTTTTGCTTAAATTTTGAACTTTTTATATTGTTCTTTTTTGGATTCAATCCCTGATTATAATATTTTTGGAATCCGATCACGTACACGCCTTCCTTCCATACAACGCAAAATTTGAAAACTTCATAACTCAGCTCTTAATCAGCCTACAACAACATAATTTGGTATGTATGTCTTTTGTATCAACACAAAAATGCTTTCGAAAAATGGGTATCATCCGTTCACGGACACGCCCACCTTCCATACGACCAAAAAATTGAAAACACAATAAATAAGCCTCTGTTTTACTTACAGAGATAAAATTTTGCACGTATGTTTTTTATGACAAACCAAAGATGGTTTTGAAAAATGGACATATCCGCTAACGGACACGCCTACCTCCCATACAACGCAAAAATTTAAAACTGCATAACTCAGCTCATAATTAACCTACAACAATAAAATTTGGTGTGTATGTATATTGTATAAACGCAACAATGTCTTCGAAAAATTAGTGTCATCCGCTCACTGACACGCCCACCTCCCATACAAGCCAAAAATTTAAAACGCAATAAATGAGCCTCTGTTTAACTTACAGAGATAAAATTTGGCAAATATGTTTTTTATGACAAACCGAAGATGGTTTTGAAAAATGGACGTCATCCGCCCACGGATACGCCTACCTGCCATACAACCCAAAAAGTTTGCAACTCAATAAATATGATTATGTTTGTCATAGAGAGATCAAATTTGGTATGTATGTATTTTATACCAAAACTTAGGTGTGTTCAAAATTTGGGAGTTATCCGTACATGAACATGCCCATCTCCCATAGCGAAAGCACAATAAAGGCATTAACTGTGAGCTACAGGAATAAAACTTGGCATGTGTAAATTTTTGGCACATTTAAATGCATATAAAATATAGGTTTCATCCGCCCACGTATCCGCTCATTTTCAATAATTTTTTTTTTGGAAAAGTAGGTTTAGGGTATATCATAGTCGGCCTAGACCGACTTTAGACTTTCTTTACTTGTTTTTTATATGGTTTTCGTTCATATTCCATATTTCTATTCTTATATAGATAAAGTTTTTATAGATAGACCTAATCGTATTATAGCCCTTTAATTTTGTTTTTTATAATTCGTTTGTATGTACTGGTTAACATTTACATTGCTGACATACAATAAAATCTATGCAACGATTAAGCATTATTAATTATTCATAAATTTTATATTAAGAGCTATACTACTAGAGTAAAAATTAAGGCTATCTCAGTAGTAGAGAGTAGTAAGCGTGCTTGACTGCCAACCCAGACTTCCCGGGTTCAAATCCTGTTGAGACCATGGGCCCACGCTTTAACCTTTATTCCATTCTTTCCTTATTTCTAACCAACTGATATTCAAAATTCATGAATATTTATGGCTTTAGAGTTGTTGTTGGTGGTAGAAATGTTTGTGGAATGAGATTGCTTACTGCTCGAATTATCTGAAATAAAGGCATTTCACTTGTCTCAGATTCAAACTCCGCCATAAAAAGAACATTCTACACTTGTTTCACTTGATTTCTTTTTCCCTCCTACTTATCTACGTCACCATTTTCTGATACAAAGTAGACTGGACTGAAAAGGTTTGACAGCTGAAATCCTTGGTTCAAACCTAAAAAAAACCAAGTCATAAATAAATGCAACGATATTATAATTTTGTTGCATAAGCTGCTATTTATTCGACCTGATGATGAAGTAAGATTTTTCTATATCTGTTGTACCATGTGTTCATTAAGTAAAAATTACATGTAGCATCGTATCATTTTTGATATGATATCCACGTCAACAATTTTTGCATTTTTTTTTTGTCAATGCTGCAAAAATTCGATCTATACTGCTAGTAATTTATTTATTTTCATCATGACAACAAAGAATTAATCTTCACCCTCGAACCATAACTCGAACCGAAGCACCTAAGTTGAGCGAATCATTGTTTTTCCAATATTTTTTGAAAGTAAGAAATTAATTTTAATTTCAATTAATTAATTTGCAGTAAGAAATTATGTTGTCACCATGAAAATATGGAACAAATAAGCCGTTAAGGCTTTCATTGCTTTTGAGATTAAAATTTTCACTAAAACGAATTTAATCCACAATCTCCTAACATTTGATTTCAATGTGCAACAGAACTCTCCAACAGCTACTGAGCTACACTTTAAAAAGTGTACAGAAAAAAAAAAAACTGATGTGCATTAAGCCTCCCACAAATGCTTGAAACGAAAATTTTCACCACGCTCTGTCTGTTTTATATGCCAGTTTATGTAATTTAACAAATCCACAACAAATTGCCTTGTAATATGCCAATGATTTCGACTTGAAAAGTCAGCTCACACTAAAGTGTTTTTTTTTTCGCTAATTTTAAAATTGGGCTTCATTAACTAACAACATGATTTCATGTTGATTTTCAACCTTTTACTAATAGGTGTGTGTGCAACTGTGTATGTGTGTGTATTTTAAGACTGTAAAATAGCTGTAAAAAAAAAAGAATTTAGCGTTATATCTAACGGTTAATGCTGTCAAATATATACAAAAACCACATGCTCTGCCCACATAAACGCACACATGTACATCAACGAGTTCAGAGGAGCACAACGGTGAGAAACAATTATATGAAAAGTTTAATAAAACTTAAATAAGATAAATTTAAAAAAAAAAAATTAAAAAATAAAAATAATAATAAGAAAATCCATAGTTGGCGGCTTAGTGGAAAAACTATAAAATTAGAATAGCACGTTTACCGTCGCATGTCACAAAGCTGCTTGTGTCCTATGCTGCATACAAATGTCACAAGTTTAAACTTTGATGCCATTTCTAAATGCTGTGACACATGCTGCTGCTGCTAAGCTTATTAGCTTGTTTTCGCCAATGTGGCAACACAGTGATTGTAGGAACCAATTTTAATTTAATATTTTAAGCGTATCTACAGAGATATTTTCTGCATTTCTAGTTGGCAACTCTGATTAAATGTGTGTGGGAGATGGTGAATGTGATGGTATGAATAACATTAGTTGGAATCACTACAACTGCAAACAATTTAAGTATGCAAAATAATCATATCAACCAGCCATTGGGTCATGAACCAGTGACAACTTAATTATGAATGACGGGCTATGAAGATACAATTTTTTATTTGTTATTAAAATATTTATTTTAATATGTTTTTTTTTGCTATTTTTAGCTGCAAAAAAAAAAAGATTTTGTAATTCACATCTTAACGTTACTTTTGCTAAGATAGAAGATTTATGCGCTTAAATATTCATTGCATTGACCGGTAGTTGCAGCATCTTCGTGGTTGCTATCATTTTGGTTGTCATGATCTTGCAGTCATAAAACGTCACAAGCGTGACGTTATTCTTCACATAGACTTAAATACAGCCCGAGCTTTAACACAGCTTTGCACTCTTGTTTTATGCAAAGAATAATAATATGTTGATTGCACCTGCGCATGTGTGCGAATTAATTTAAAATTGCTGACAAATAGTTTAAAAAAAGTTTAAACTTGATAATAAAATAATAAAATTATACTTGAATATATGTTTACAAAAAAGTTGAAGAACAAAAGCAGACAAAGATTTAACAGATTGATGCATCAAAAATGTTCCCTCATCTTAAAAATTAATTTGATTTTCTGTGAAAAACTTCCCAGCCTCAGACATTTTTTTCAGTTTTCATTTTTAGAAAATTATATTAAGGGGTATTCACGATTCAGTGCAGTTGCCAGTGTAGTTGAGGACTTGTGGACTTAACAAAAACAAAATATACGTACGTCAAAAATCTACACAACTACATTTCTACTATTGTCTTAAACTTGAGGACTTGAGCAGTTGTGTAGTTGTGTACATTGAAAAATTTCACAGGTTTGAAATAGTGATGCAACATTTAAGAGTTTAAGTTTCAATTACTTGATAAATAATTATCTCATTCAAATTATAATAATAATCTCAATAAAAATTATAATAATAATCTCAATTAAAATTTTGGTGTGCTCACGAAAACCTAACTGCACAACTGCACAAGTCCTCAAGTCTTCAACTACACTGGCAAGTGCACTGAATCTAGTATTATTATTATTATTATTACTATAACTAATTCCGTAAAATGTGAGTGCGGAACGCTTGGTTTTTTTTTAAAACTATAACATAATTCCGTAAAATGTGAGTGCGGAACGCTTGGTTTTTTTTTAAATTTCATTGCATATTTTTAGGCATTTTTTTGTTTTGTGATTTATTGAAACTTCAAAAACTTTTTATATTTTTTTAATTTTTAAATTTTCAGTTTTACATAAAGTTAAACTTATTTCGTCGTACCTACTATAGTTTCTGTTTTTACTTTACGGTATTTTATAAATATTTGGAACTAAAAATTGTTATTTTCAGAATTTAAAATCGAATATGTGACCAACGTTAATTTCTAATTCAACTAAAAGAAAATCAATATTGCATGTTTTTTCTTCCTTATAAAATTGGGCCCATCATTTTTGACGGGAAAAAACTAGTATACAATATGTTGCTAATGTTCTGGGTTGTAGCATGGAAATAGCGGTTCTAGCTGCATCAATTTGAAACTTTGTATTTTACAACATATTTTTTAGATTTTAACAAAATAAAAAAAAAATTGCAATTTCTATACTTTTACACGAGGCTTTCTCAAAGGCGTATAACTGGCCTACTTGACTTTGCGTAATAAATTTCAATAAAGTTTATAACTCCCGGCCATGCCCAGGGAAACACATTTTTATTATATTTATATGTAGGTAGCTTCATTTCAGCGTCAAGTAATTGTTAAACAATAATTTAAGATGATCCTTCTCGGTCATCTAAGCTGGTCTACACTGGCTTGCATGTGCTTAACTTATACGAGTTAAAGAGATCTCGTTGCTTTTACCAAACAACCATAACAGAGGAAGACATAAATTCTGGCCTTTTTAAACAGTTTTTTTTTTGCTGTTCTTTTCGTTGCATGAACAGCGACAGCAACAATAATGATAAAATAAAAATTCACTGCAATAGATTTAAACTGCTTTTCAGATGCCATCATAGAAGTAATTGAGTCCAATTGAACACGCAAGACTTCTACTGTCCTCGAGGAATTCTATTCCAGTTTAAGTTAACAGTTTTTTCTTTTGTTTGTTCCTCCGGTGTTTTATTTGAGTTCTTTAAGACATTGTTTGAGATGCTAACGTCCAACCTCAGTTGTGTTGGTTGCAACCAAAAATAAAGTTGAAATTTATTTAAACATTTTGTAGCAATAACTTTGAAGTGCTTAAAGAGCAATATTCCGAAACGGTTAATAAGCCATTAAGACGGCGTAGACGGATAGAGTTAACAGAACGCATGTTTATGTGGCAATAAGTTAAGTAACACTTAAAGGCTCTTTTGGCACAATTTATAACAGAAAAATAATCACATCCTGGCTCAAAAGCAAAAATATATGGTCATAAGGAAATCGAGGTGTGTTAAGTAAGTGGACATCAATAATTAATTATATAACAATTAATCGAAGTATTTAAGATAAAACAAGGAAGGAATTAACATTGTATTGGCAGAAGTAAAATATCCTCATAGACGTGTTTAAGTAGACATAAAGTTATTTACGTATCATTATTTTGATGACTTCGCCTTGTTTGGGGATAGAACGTGGTTTTCACCCACTTTTTCAAAATTTGAAACTCCGAATACGTTTTAAAAATCAAAGATTAAGCCAATACATATTATCAAGGTAAAGGTAAAGGTAAAGGTAAAGGTAAAGGTAAAGGTAAAGGTAAAGGTAAAGGTAAAGGTAAAGGTAAAGGTAAAGGTAAAGGTAAAGGTAAAGGTAAAGGTAAAGGTAAAGGTAAAGGTAAAGGTAAAGGTAAAGGTAAAGGTAAAGGTAAAGGTAAAGGTAAAGGTAAAGGTAAAGGTAAAGGTAAAGGTAAAGGTAAAGGTAAAGGTAAAGGTAAAGGTAAAGGTAAAGGTAAAGGTAAAGGTAAAGGTAAAGGTAAAGGTAAAGGTAAAGGTAAAGGTAAAGGTAAAGGTGAAGGTAAAGGTAAAGGTAAAGGTAAAGGTAAAGGTAAAGGTAAAGGTAAAGGTAAAGGTAAAGGTAAAGGTAAAGGTAAAGGTAAAGGTAAAGGTAAAGGTAAAGGTAAAGGTAAAGGTAAAGGTAAAGGTTGAGGTTGAGGTTGAGGTTGAGGTTAAGGTTAAGGTTAAGGTTAAGGTTAAGGTTAAGGTTAAGGTTAAGGTTAAGGTTAAGGTTAAGGTTAAGGTTAAGGTTAAGGTTAAGGTTAAGGTTAAGGTTAAGGTTAAGGTTAAGGTTAAGGTTAAGGTTAAGGTTAAGGTTAAGGTAAAGGTAAAGGTAAAGGTAAAGGTAAAGGTAAAGGTAAAGGTAAAGGTAAAGGTAAAGGTAAAGGTAAAGGTAAAGGTAAAGGTAAAGGTAAAGGTAAAGGTAAAGGTAAAGGTAAAGGTAAAGGTAAAGGTAAAGGTAAAGGTAAAGGTAAAGGTAAAGGTAAAGGTAAAGGTAAAGGTAAAGGTAAAGGTAAAGGTAAAGGTAAAGGTAAAGGTAAAGGTAAAGGTAAAGGTAAAGGTAAAGGTAAAGGTAAAGGTAAAGGTAAAGGTAAAGGTAAAGGTAAAGGTAAAGGTAAAGGTAAAGGTAAAGGTAAAGGTAAAGGTAAAGGTAAAGGTAAAGGTAAAGGTAAAGGTAAAGGTAAAGGTAAAGGTAAAGGTAAAGGTAAAGGTAAAGGTAAAGGTAAAGGTAAAGGTAAAGGTAAAGGTAAAGGTAAAGGTAAAGGTAAAGGTAAAGGTAAAGGTAAAGGTAAAGGTAAAGGTAAAGGTAAAGGTAAAGGTAAAGGTAAAGGTAAAGGTAAAGGTAAAGGTAAAGGTAAAGGTTGAGGTTGAGGTTGAGGTTAAGGTTAAGGTTAAGGTTAAGGTTAAGGTTAAGGTTAAGGTTAAGGTTAAGGTTAAGGTTAAGGTTAAGGTTAAGGTTAAGGTTAAGGTTAAGGTTAAGGTTAAGGTTAAGGTTAAGGTTAAGGTTAAGGATAAGGTTAAGGTTAAGGATAAGGTTAAGGTTAAGGTTAAGGTTAAGGTTAAGGTTAAGGTTAAGGTTAAGGTTAAGGTTAAGGTTAAGGTTAAGGTTAAGGTTAAGGTTAAGGTTAGGGGAAACGTTATCGCAATTTGGTCGTTAAATTCAACGTTTACAAAATTTCCCTTTGCTAAATTTATCTATTTCAAATGAATTTTTTTAAATATTTTACACAGACATAAAAGTAATATCGCTCATTATCATACAATACTGTCACAATTTAATATATGAATTTTTCGAAAAGATCATATTTTATACATTTAATATGATGACGTACGTTTGGAATAGATTTTTCAATATAAAAATTTTATATAGAATCGTTTGTATGTAATAATATATGGGCAATTTTACGAAAACAGAGACATGAATGTATGATAATCACATTAAGTTAATATATCAACTATGTATATACAATGAACGGTGAGACTCTGAAATTTATGAATATGTTATAAAATATGATGGGAAAATTTCAAGGTAAAAGTTAAAGCGTAAATGTTCAGTGAGGTCATCAAGTGAAAATTTTTTGTTTTAAGCAACTGCATTTGAAATACATGTCAATCGAAGGTTTGGTGAGTAATTTGAAAACAAAAAATGAGAATTTATGTAGAAATTCCTAAAGAATAGACTGGAATTAACTCTTAGTCATATTCTTCTAATAGTTCATTTCAAATTAGAATCAAAACCTTGTAAATAAAAAGTGTCCGTATGTCACGAAAACATCACACTTGTTGTTCTATAGCAATAACCCTTCATCGGAGAAGCATGAAAATTCATAAACAAAACCAACTTTTTGTACTGAAGATTTTTGGTTCTAACAATTTTTTTGATTGGATGCACAGAATCACTTTTAGAGCCGTGAAGCACGGACAAACTTTGTATAAATTTTTTATATGAGCTGTTTTCAGTTTATCAACCAACGTGAAACAATGAATACCCACAGACAACATATTTCGCATATCCGCCATCTTTCTTGTGAAGTAGGTGTGGAATTACATGCAATAACAATAGAGTTAAGCTATCACTGATATTTCGCGCTTTCTCAGCGTTAACCCATTAAAGTCATGCCCCATTTATCAAAAAAATTAAAATTTGGAATTTGGATATCAGTGACTGAAACTAAATTAATGTGGAAATTTACCCATCAAATTTGGGTTGGGTTATATGCAAACCTCTTTCGCTCATTTCATTATTTTATTATTATTAATTTTAAAAGATCCTCATAAGGAGGAAGTTTTAAAATGTCAATTCCACTAAAGCTCCAAAGAGCTAACTGAACAAAACATTAAAGGATCATCCCTATTCGTTCAACATGCACGTTGCAACTTGGGGACCAAACTTGACTTGTTAATTCCAAGTGAGAACGCACTATTACATAATATGTAAAAATCACTGCTTGGCCAGAAGAAGAATGCCATACTCTTGTTTTAATCTTAACACATCAGGCTGCGTACTCAAAATTTTTAAATAATGACATAATTAGCTGAAATTTTGCAATATGTAACACAACCTCAAAAGTCATGTCATTGCGACACGCTAGACAAAAAGTGCAATACCTTTCGAATAAAGCCATCGAGAACAAAAATGTTTAGTGTTTCTGGATCGAGACATGTTAAGTAATAGAATAGTTTAATAAATTAAACTACCAAAAGCCCATTGCGGAATTTCGAGGTAAATAAAGGGAGAAAAAAAATCATACGAAAGTCCGTGTGTCACACCTAAAAATGCCCATAACAAAAAGCTTGGATTTTAGATTTTATAACGACTTTCCCACGAACAATACTTCTTCATGGTCATCTCTGAAAATACCGAATTTCGAGTAATGATAGTCTTGAAATGAAATGAACGATGTTATGATAGCAGGGGTTGAACTAGTGATATTTAAATTTAAACTTTTTTCAAATATTAAGAGTTCCTAATAAGGGAAACAACAAAAAAACAAAGAAAAAAATTTGCTTTATAAGTTTTCCGAAAAGTCGCTACCGCAAACATGTCATTAGCGATAGGCATTCAGGTAGAGCATAAAGTAAAATCTCACAACGATAATTGGTACATGGTTGGCAATTCGAGTGCAATAATGTTCCTCAATAAAGTTGTACTCCATATTAACAGACTAAAAGAATGACCACGATAGCTTGGCGATTTAAGAAACGGTAGCTTGGCGATTTAAGATAATTTTAAAATGACTCTTTTTATAACTCCAAAAAATAAATTCCGAAAATTAAAATTTTTTTTTTTGGATCAACTATATACTATCATCTAGTATTTTGAAATATTACGCAATGTATGAAGATTCAAGTGAAGCATCAAATAAATATTTTATATAAAAATTCGCATAAAGCCATCGAGAACAAAAATGTTTAGTGTTTCTGGATCGAGACATGTTAAGTAATAGAATAGTTTAATAAATTAAACTACCAAAAGCCCATTGCGGGTAAATAAAGGGAGAAAAAAAAAAATCATACGAAAGTCCGTGTGTCACACCTAAAAATGCCCATAACAAAAAGCTTGGATTTTAGATTTTATAACGACTTTCCCACGAACAATACTTCTTCATGGTCATCTCTGAAAATACCGCATTTCGAGTAATGACAGTCTTGAAATGAAATGAACGATGTTATGATAGCAGGGGTTGAACTAGTGATATTTAAATTGAAACTTTTTTCAAATATTTAGAGTTCCTAATAAGGGAAACAACAAAAAAAACAACAAAGAAAAAAATTTCACACATATTTCGCAGCTATAGTTTTTTGTATGTAGATTTGAGTGAAATTTCACATGAAACTGAAAAGAGTAATAGGCTTTAACATGTAAAAAAAAAAAACACTCACGTGTAGCAACGTACACGTGGCAGAAGTGAAACTTCTTTAACAGTAAGAAATAGGAGAGATTTTAGTGTGAAATAGAGAGCGAAAGTATCTGAAAAGAAATTCAATCAATACGAAATGGAATAATAATTTGTTGATTCAATATTTGCATCCAGGGACCGTACCGGCTATGGTTTTTGTCGAAAGTGTCACATATTAACTTTTATCTCTTAATTTTTATTTTTTTCGACAAAAATAACAGTTTTTGTGCCTTATAGTTTTTTTGGGCAAAAATAACAGTTATTTTCTGCAGTTTATTTTTCGGTCAAAAATATCAGGTAATTTATATTTGTTCAAGTCATTTTACCGATAAAAAAATTTTGATATTATTATTTTCATCTCATCGGTGAGACATTTTCACATGGTGTCAACAGTTCAATCTGTCAAGCGGCCTTTGAGAAAACACAAATTGCTTGATACTTTTGACCGAAAAAATTAAAGTCACAAAATAACTGCTATTTTTGACCGATAAAATAAAAGTCAAAAGTAACCTTTATTTTTCCTCGAAATATACTAGGCAAGAAATTAACTTTTAAAGAATCAGTTTCAAATTTAAAAGCGACTTAATATTCGTGAGGCTGAGGACATTTGTAACATAATGGTATGTTTGAAAAAGTCTTCCGACTTTTTTTTTCATTTGAAAATTGTAAAATAACAGTTATTTTCGGTACTTGTTTTAGTTCAGTTGGTGTTTTCGAATGTCTTCTCAACATTGTTACTTTTTGAATGCTGGATTGCATTTGCATAGTACTCTTTGAAGGAGCCTCCGAAAGCTTGCTCATGATTACCTCCTGCTTCCTGATCATAATAATTGCTATGTTGATAGAGGGTCTCATAAAGCAGCGAACGTTGATTGCTGAGTGCATCAACTTGATTGGCTTTAAAATTTTGTTGAGATGCATCAGTGTGTTTTTTGGGGATTGGTTCTTTGTAGATTCACCAAAATACACTGATGTTTCGTAAAAATGCATTTTGAAACTCAGCCGTTCTTGCAATCACCTTACCTTCATCATTAGTTGCAGACCCAGCTGCGGCTGTATTCTTAAGAGCTCTAATTCGCTCTCGTAAGGGAATAGATTCCGTCTTATAAGCAACGATGTTCGGGGTTCAATGCTTGGCAGCGGCAATAATTTTTTTTTAATTTTCATATTAATTGAAAACGTTAGCCTAGCGTCACGAAAAATGACCTTGAAATTTCACTCGCCGCCAAAGAAGTTTCACTTCAAAAAAATTTTGTACACATTTTTAAAACACTTCACACAACACAAAATCGTTGCTTAATTATCGTTTTTAAATTGTTCGTTTTTAGAAATATATGATTTCCACAAAATACAATTTTGATGTCTAGCTTTTGCAAAACTGATTTCAATCTCGTTACTTTTTGTAACAAAAATTAATTTCGTTGAAGTTGAATTACATATTTTAAATATTAATTGATGTCTATTGGTTGTTAATTTGTAATTTTAAAGCAAACAAAAAACTTAACAGTAACTGCTCATTATTTTAATTTAATTTAGTAAATAAAGATGAAAGTAGTTTATTTCGATCGTAAAAATGTAGTTACATTAAGAAAGCCAACAACATTCTACGTGTTCGACTTTTTATAACTAGTAACAATTTTGAATTTTACTTCAACTATGTGTAGAAAAAACTATTTATTAATACTTTTGCAGAGCAAGAGAAACTTAACGTTCAAAAAGACATAGAGAAAATTTGTTAGAAACTGAAATAAATGTAATGTCGCCCAAGAAGTGTAACGAATATAAGTAAAGGGCGAACTAACTTTTAACTAAGACTTAAACGGTTAAAGCTTCTTTTTTTAACGTTAACACTACATGTATTTTTAACAACTACATGTAGTCTTAACAATTTCCTTATTTTATTATTTGATGATATTATATTTCATATGATTGATATGATACCTCGTAAATTAAGCACCAAAGTAGGATTTGATGTATCTACTATACAAATCCAAGTGTCTCAATATGTAGCAACTGGAAATGTCTAAATTTAATAATTTTACGATCGGTATTTTAATCTGATATATTAAAACCAAAACATATGAATATTTTTTTTAATATTTTGATTAATTTTCGATTCAAACAGCAGCCTGGTTTTGTGGCTTTAATCACTGTTATTGTTCACTTCAAGCATGAGTTATTTCTAGCCAAATAACTTGCAGCATTTTAATCCAAGGTAATCTTCCAATTGACTGTACTTATAAAGGGAATAACATTTTTAAAGATTTGAAAATAATTGCATGCTATAAAAATGTTCACTACTACCTGTAGCTGTAGTTTTGGATCTTGTTAGTTAGTTAATAGTGGCCAAATCGTAAAACTTGCAAACATTTCCCAGAAAATATTTATTAAGCTTTGTTAGAAATATTTGTTCTTGTTGATATTGTTGTACTTGTTGCGTTTGTTGTTTAATTCTGATTTTATTGTTTGGCATTTATACGCGTTGCCACTAGAGCAGGAAATTAATCAGTTCACTGTAGGGTGTTCGTGGCTGGCAACATGAATAGAAAAGAGAAACTAACATCAAATTCCAACAAGTTGCAGCAATTGTAGGCTTCCGTGCTAGCGGCCGGGTGTTGATTTTTTTTTATTTTTTGTTAAGAGATGGTATTCAATTATATTTCATTTTAGATAATCTACTGATGGGTTCAAAATAATTAACTTTGGCTACACTTAAGACATTTATTGATTCTATTGGAGATAGCCAATAATAATAATAATAATAATAATAAATCAGAAATTTTGGCAAGAGTTTACGTGAATGTTAAAAGTTAGGCTTTTTTTGTGCTACATTAGCATTAACATTAACATTAACATTAACATTAACATTAACATTAACATTAACATTAACATTAACATTAACATTAACATTAACATTAACAGTAACATTAACATTAACATTAACATTAACATTAACATTAACATTAACATTAACATTAACATTAACATTAACATTAACATTAACATTAACATTAACATTAACATTAACATTAACATTAACATTAACATTAACATTAACATTAACATTAACATTAACATTAACATTAACATTAACATTAACATTAACATTAACATTAACATTAACATTAACATTAACATTAACATTAACATTAACATTAACATTAACATTAACATTAACATTAACATTAACATTAACATTAACATTAACATTAACATTAACATTAACATTAACATTAACATTAACATAAACATTAACATTAACATTAACATTAACATTAACATTAACATTAACATTAACATTAACATTAACATTAACATTAACATTAACATTAACATTAACATTAACATTAACATTAACATTAACATTAACATTAACATTAACATTAACATTAACATTAACATTAACATTAACATTAACATTAACATTAACATTAACATTAACATTAACATTAACATTAACATTAACATTAACATTAACATTAACATTAACATTAACATTAACATTAACATTAACATTAACATTAACATTAACATTAACATTAACATTAACATTAACATTAACATTAACATTAACATTAACATTAACATTAACATTAACATTAACATTAACATTAACATTAACATTAACACTTAGATTAACATTTATGCTATTATTTCATAGCAGTCCGATGTGGGTGTCCATTTCTCAATAAAATACCGTCAAACATTGCGAAAAGTTGTTAATTCTTGCTATAAACAGTTTTCTTTTTTAGCTTTGTGGTTTAATCAAATGCTACACTTGCTATCTTTTAAGCAAACAAGATATTAAGTTGAAAAAAAATATTGAGGTTTACAACCTATAATTACGGAAATACTCAAATAAATTTCAAACAATGTTATTTTCACAGCTACGCATAATTATACGCTTTGATGTAGTTCAGATAAACAATAATAAAGTAAAGTTAAAAAACTAACAAGTTTTAATTAAGTAATGAATTAACAATAAAAGCATGAACCCGCAATTAAAAATGCTGGCTGTGGGTTTTGTGGTATAAGTGTGTGTGTGTGTGTGTGTGTGTGTGTGGACAAGAAGTTACAAGTTTTTAGTATAGATTTTAATTTAAGCTAATATAAAGACATTAGAATGAATTGCAGCAATGCTGCAGTTAAATACTATCAAACCCTAGCCACGGCAATAACTAATGGTCAGTCGGGCTGTTACCGGTGCGGTGGTCATGGTCATTGAATTGCGGTGAATAAGAATTTGAGATAAACAAGATGTTTTTTTATTTCATTTATTTTATTGTACATATGCAACGCTAAACCGTATGCACGGAAGCACAAAAATCTATGAATTCTACACTTCGAAAGGCGTTATAAAATATATTCGTATAGAATACAGCACAGAAGCTAAAAAAAAAAAGAAAACAACAGACACTTGGTGTTGACTAAAACGCAATGCAGAATGTTAAGCTATGCATAGCATAAGAATAATAGACAGTTTAAGCACTAGATACATATATAGGAGTGCAAAAGAAAGCGCACTGCAGCTAGGAAGTTAGCAAATATTAAGCAAAGTAATAATAATAAAAGAAATTCTTCTGCGAATAAAAGCCGCAACACAAGCTAAGCACATAATACGAACGAGCTCTTCGATAAAATTAATACATTTCACTTAATCACGTGTGTAAAGTAGCTTAAGCTTGCATAGAAAACGGTAGGTAAGAAGCATTAAATTTTTATTATTTTGATGGTGTGGAGTAGTGGGTGTATTTATAAGTATTTTCGTTTCTGTCTGATTGCACAAAAGAGCTTCTAAGAATTACTTAAAGCAGATTAAATATTTTAAGCTACACATTAGATTAGATATAGTTTAAAATATATAAAATTTATCTCATCTGTTATCCGATAATGCCAGAGAATATTTGCAATGCTTACTGCATTTGATCTTAATATACATACGTATAACAACTCATTACAAAAATTGTGGTGGTTAGTTAATTTAGTCTAATAATCATAATTGTTGAAATAATAATATTTTGCAAAATAAGAGCAATCAAGTCGTTAATTCAAATCTGTCGCCCTTCTCTTGAGAAAACACTGAGAAAACATTATTTAGTAGGAATAAACAAAATTTGAAAAATCGCTGGACTAACTAATTGTTTGCATCTATATAGAACTAACAGGACTTTGATTTATATAGCCTGAACACGGACACATTTACCTTAAGGGTTGTTTTTAAGCTGCAGATATAAATTTGGTGTTTTATCGAAACTAAGACGTACATAAACAAAATGGGCGTGATTCGCCCACGAACAAGCCTAGCTCTCATACGAACCCAACATTTAAACTCTATAAGAGGCTTTTATTAAAGCTACAAGGATAAAATTGGTCATATAATTATTTTATAACTTATTTCATAAAAAATGATCGAAATCCACCCACAAACACGCCCACGTTTTATGCAGCCAACTATAGTAAAAACTCTATAAGGAGGTTTATATTTGAGCTTCAAAAATACAACTTATCATAACTAAGATGTGTCAGCTATCAAGATAAAACTGGGTATGTCAGTATGTTATTTCAAAACTAATTTGTATACAAAAAATGTTCACATACACTCCGTCCACGAACACGCCCAGCTCGCATACAACCCACAATATTGAAACTAATAAAGAGGTTGATATTTGAGCTACAAGGATGAAGCTTGGTATGCCCGTATGTCAGTGGCGTAGCTAGGGTTGGTCGCACCCGGGGCGGAAACTAAATTGTGCACCCCTTAAGAAGATTTTTTTTTATACAATAAGTCGATGAATCTTACTACATATTTTCGAATCAACCTCTAAAAAAATGACATATTTAAGAAGAGATTAAAAAAAACAAAACTATGCTATCCATGAATATTTGATAAAAGAAGTGAGAATCTAAAATTTTCAGAAACTTAAAGAATTTTTTCTGTATTGTTCCAATATTTTTGTCTCCGGGCTTAAAAGTTGTGAGAGACAAATGTACTAAGAGTAAACCACACAATATCAGTTTTAATATAAAAACTCTAGTTAGTTGAATATAGAAAACCTTGAAAAAATTACGAAAAATTTTGCATAATTGAAGAAAAAATAGGACCTGGAAGCAAAACGTTGACAAATTTTCCCTAGTGACCCTGAATAACTATTAATATATTTATTTTTTTTTTCGAAATCAACCCCCATTTTCTATATAAAATTTAAATGAAATATTAAAATTCATTTATAAACATTTTTCATAATTTTAATCAATTTCTTTATAGTACACTGAGGAAAAAATGTGTTAAAATTAAATGAAAGTGTGTTCATATCTAACGAATTTGTTTTTGAAATAGAGCTTGAAATAAATTCAAAAAAATTAAACAGAGCTGTTTTTAAAGTTAAATTCAAAACAAACGTTTTTGTTTTTAAAGCAATGTTTTTTCTATGAAAACCAAATTTAAAACAAACATTTTAAAATTAAAAACTCATGTTTTAAAGCATATTTTTTCGATGCCATTTTATTAACTTTTCCGAGTTTTAGCACCAGATTCACAACCAGCTACCCCCGGGACCTTCCGAATACCAAATGTTAACTTAATTCGATGAAGTTTGCATTTGAAATATTTTAATATTTAATTAATTAGTTTTTATTTTATCATATGTTCGATATTTGTCAAACCAATTCAAAAAATTCAAAAATTGTCATTGAATTCAAATGTTTGTTTGTTTTTTCAAAAAATAATAAGAGAAAAATAAAAAAAGAAAGGAGTTTATAGGTAGGTGAAAATTAAACACACTTGTTTTAAATATTGTTTTGTAGAAAAACAAAGGCGTTAAATTTCTATTTTAATAATTTTTGTTTAATTTTTAAGTATGTTTTTTTTCTCAGTGTATCTATATTAATCTCCGCTTGGACTTTTATAGACAAGATTGAGGTCTGTAACATTTGACTGCTTTATAAATATCACCATAAATACCACCATAAATATCTCAGTATCACAATATTACAGTGATACCAAATTGATATCAGAAATTTTTTTTCATTCTCATTATCTACATAACTCCCAAAGCAAACTTGCCCAGGTTGAACAAGGTCAAGACTCATGAATGGCTCAAAAAGAGCTGACAATTCCAAGAAATCTGGTGTTTCTTCACATTCGTTGATTGAGAACAAAATTTAATTTTAATTATTAGAATAATTTTTAAGGAACTATGCATCATATCTTCTATTAAAAACTGTATTTTTGTTAGTTTTTGTTGGTTGATTTTTGAACAGAACAATAATTATTTTAGCAAAATAAAGGAGTCGGAAAACCATCTTAGAGTTTTTAATGGACATCTTTAAAACAAAATAAAAAAAAAACGTCAGAAGGCCATAAAATTGTCATTAAACGCCATTTATTTAATTTAAATAAAAAACTTAATGAATTTAAATCAATTTAATTTTTTAGAAATTTTTTTAAGCAAGTTAAAAGTTTATAAATGATTTTTAAACTAGTAGTTTTATGTAACAGTATACCCAAAACATATTACTATTCAAAATTATGTTCTAGCAGGTTAAAAGCTGTAAGTGAGGTTTGTTTCATGATTTATAGTCTCAGAACTTAGTAATCACAAAATCATAAAGTATATTTTTATTTTTGACGTTTATGTCATGAACATGTTTTTCTGAAAAGTTCTGGAGAAATGTATTGCTTACAAAACAAATGACGCCTCCATTCATCATACTCTGAAAATCATGCAGGTTTTCGAAACTTAATGGTTTTAGAAATGTCTACTCTGCTAGCAAGTTTGAACACTTCTTAACCTGAATATAAGATGTAAAAAAGTGCTTTTTTATAAAACTTAATGAAATATAAAAAAAAGGTTTTTACATTTTTAATTTTGTACTCCATCTTAATATCTTGAAAATTTTAATATAATTTGTTTGGAAATTGCACCCCTAACCAAATAAAAATTACATATGGAATTGACTTGGGTTTTAGTGTGAGCGTTAATATTGAACAAAATTTAATATAAAGTTTAAGTTTGTTTCAATAAAAACGAAGTAATGGTGATGGTAAAAAATATTTTCATTCACTTTTGCACCCTCTTGATATTCAAATATAAAACCGAAGTCATTGAGGTGTGTTCTTTTTATTAAAAAAATCAAAAATTATGTGGTAAAAAGTTCTTTTGCCAAATTTTACACCCCATTTTGGCGTGTACCCGGGGCGGACCGCCCCCCCCCCGCCCCCCCCTTGCTACGCTACTGCCGTATGTTACCTCAAAACTAATTTTTGCACAAAAAATATGATTTGTCCGCCCACGAACACGCCCATTACCCATACAACTCACAGTAGTTAAACAACAGAATACATAATGACTCTTACAATACTCTTTCAAGACTCATGAGGTTATTTTGTCATACTACAATCAAAGAAGTCTTATGAGTACATTTTTGTTCTGGGCTCCGAAATATGATTGGCAAAAATAACTATTTAATCGCTATGTTTGGACTCATAATAATGACGGTTTTAAGACTCATATTTAATACTCTTTTAGAACTCATAGTTATTACTATCTTAAGACTCATATCTAGCATTCTTTAAAGTCTAAGGTAAGGGTTGAATTCCAGCAAACATTATGACTCTTAAAAGACTCTTTAAAGACTCATATTAATGAGGTTACATCGTCATAATGCGTTTAAAAAAGACTCTTATGAGTATAATTTCATACAAAATATGTTTTATTATAACGACTGCTTAATGGCTCTTTTTTGACTCATAATAATGACGTTTTTAAGACTCATATTTAAAACTTTTTTATGACTCATATCTAGCATTTTTTTAAGACTCATATTCAATGCTCTTCTAAGACTCATATTTATTGCTCTCTTAGGACTCATATCTAGCATTTTTTTAAGATTCATATTTAACAGTCTTCATTAAGTACTCTTTTAAGACTCATATTTAATACTCTATTAAGGCTCATATAAGAAATCTATTTGCAAAAAAAATTTTTTTTTAGTTCAATTTAAATGCATGCTTATCGCAACAAGCAACGAATTTTCTTAATTGTGGCTCCAGGATAGCATGTTACTGGACACTGAAGCTGAAGCTTTAGAGCTCGCTAAATTTCAGCTTCTTGCCTCTTTTGAGTCTTTTTGATACTTTTTTCTTCTATATCGCTTGTGTGCAGCTGAGTGCAGCTTATTTGCATTGTTTTTTGTTATTTTACATATTTAAAAAACAATTATAGTCCGATCCAATACTTATAAAACACTCGTATTTATGACTCGTTTTTGAGCTTTTTTTATGATTATGCATACATTATACGATACATGATCCTTTTATGAGTCTTTTTTATGAAGAAACATAATATGTTTCTTCATAGAAAAGAGTCCGTATTATTAAGGACTCTTTAATAAGTCTTTTTTGTGAGTACTCATAAAGCAGGAACTATAATCACCCTTTTAAGAGTCTTATTTTAGAGCAATTTTTTTAGTAAACATATAAAAGACTCTTCCATGAGTCCTTTTAATGAGTCTTCATAAAACTTACTTACTTACTAAGGTGGCCATGACAACCCGTTGTTGATGATAGCGACTTCATCAGCTCTCGCCAGGCGTCTCTGTTTTGTGCGCGCCGTCTTCAATCTCTTTCACCAAGCGCGGTAAGGGCTTTTTCGGCCTGGTCAATCCGTAGGAGGCATGGTCTTCCTCTGCGTCGTCGGCTTTCACCTCCAACACCTCTTTCGCTGGAGCTTCTTCATCCATACGAAAGAAACGCTGGACTAAGTCAGTGTCGTTGTAGTGCTCCTACAGTTCGTGGTTAATTCGAATGCAATAGACGTCGCCAACTCGCACAGGACCAAAGATTTTGCGAAGAACTTTACTCTCGAACACCCCCGCTGCATCTGTTTGAGATACCACCCATGCGTCAGCGCCATAGAGAAGCACAGATATGATGAGCGTCTTGTAGAGTATTGGTTTTGTCGATCGAGAGGGCTCTGGAACCTAATCGCTTACTTAGCCCATAGTAGTACCTATTAGCAATTGTTATTCTTCGCTTTATCTCCAGACTGACATTGTTGTTGCTGTTTACGGCGGTGCCAAGGCATGTAAACTCCTTGACAACTGCAAAGTTATATTTGTCTGCTGTCATAAAATGTTTGCAGGAACATGTTTAGAATACATGGGTTTTGAACAAAAAAAGAGTTATTTCTATTTCTTATAAGATTTAAATACACACACTTAGAACTGTGAGCTCCAAACGGTGTTTCTGGGAGTTCAACTAACACTATTCAGTGTGAAGTTAATTCGATTTAGCGGAGTTTAAAAATTGTCTCTGAAAGGAGCTATATTTTGATCCACCACTTGATTGACAACTTCTCGAAATCAAAATGTTCAATTTGAACAGCGGTCAATTGGAGTTCGTCTTTACCTGTCGGTGTTTAAAAAATAAATATCCGGTCATCGGTTTTCAAAAATTTTTAAAATTTTTAAGTGTGTATATTTTAATTTTAGAAGATGTTTAGGCTATTCCATAGTCGGGCTAGACCAACTTTAGAGTTTTCTTAATTGTTTTCTTTATACCTTAAACCAAGTATTCCGGGTGTATCACTTATTTCTATGCAACTGTGCTTTTGTTCGAAATTGGAGTAATAGATAAGAAGGAAAGCAAGAGAAATCAAGTGAAAGAAGGGAAGAATATTTTTTAACAGATTCAAGGATAGCTTTATTTATATGAGAATTTAAGGGGGCACATGACATTGTCCCGTTTTTTTAAATTGACTTTTTTATAAACCCTTGAAAGGACTTTGACCGAGCTTCTTATGTTCAATTGTGTTGTGTGTGTTATTAAATGTTTGCACACAATTGACCGAGAACTGGATCTACATGTTTTATGCCGACTCCGAACGGCTAAAAGTCATGTTCTCAAGAAGCGTTACATGGCATAACTTACTCTTTGAGGTTTGCCATTGTCTGCAGAGAGGTGGTAACCGATTAGAAAAATTTTTTATTGAAAGAAACTTTTCACCGCGACTGGGGAAAAGTTTCTTTTTTATAACTTTAGTAAATAATTTTAAGATTCTAAGAAAAAAAATTTCTACAGGTTCAAAAGTAACAGCCGGATTAGTGAGAGCGCATTTTTGTTTTTCTTTGTTCATGAACTTTGAACGAGTTTTTCTCGAAACAATGTTTTTTGTATTGGTTGCGGCAATAGTGGGTTCATTTTTTGACAACATTTTTTTTTGTATTTTTTTAAACTTGATTCACTATCGTATGACACGAGCTTTTTTAAATTTTTTTTTCGACTTTTTATGAATTTTTAAAGTCAATATTTTTTCGAAAAAACACACTTTCAAATTTGGAACATCGCCAAAAATTTAAAAAAAAACTCCCGTCATACGATAACCAATTTTGTTAAGATTTAAAAAAGTCATTTTTTTTTTCCAGATTGATCAATTTTTGCGACTCTCAGCGCTGCAACTACGAGGCCCCGTATTTTTCTCTGCCGTCAGTTTGGAGCTCTATAAAACCATGTTGGAGTGAAAATATATTTTTTTTAATTTTTTTCTTGTAATTTAATTGTATGAAATTGTATGGATAATTGTAAGAAACAAATTTTTTTTTATGCAAAAAGTCACTGACTTGTCAAATAGCTCGCGTACTCTATAACAAAAAAATAAAAAAATTCATGGAATGTAAGTCAAATTTCATATTAATCCGTTAAGCGTAAAAGACGAATGGATAAAGACAAAAAACAAGCAGATAAGGAAGCACTTTTTTATATAAGTGAGCATTCGGCTTAACCACTACGCCCAAGCATCAATTTGATAATGCTTTGCAGTAGTTAAAAGCTTAACCCTCAAACAAGCAAATTTTTGCTTGTTATTTTAAAATTACCACAAGCTAATAATGATTTAAAAAGCTCATATCTGCGATTAGATTTTCAATAAAGTAAAAATCGAACATGATAGATATGAAAAGAGGGCATGCAATCTTGTTTACTGAGTCGACAAATTTGTTGGTTTTGATATTTTATACATGTTTTCAATATACAGAACAAAGTTTATACCAGAAATGAATTGAAAATGGAATTCTAATTTTGTGGTTAAATTTAATAGAAACTATGATTTGGGCTCATTAAGCAAATGTTCATGATGATCATGTTTAAAAATGAAATTCACACATAACTTAAATCTACTCAAACAAACTTAACAATAGACTTCAAACCTTTTTTTCTCTTTAGGAAAACAACTTATTATTTTATTGTTGTCATTTAGAGGGTTAAATGCGGGTTAAACAAAACAATGCAAAGAAGATTTATCGTTTTTTAACTAATTTTCAACAATACTGTTTTAAATGCAAAAAAATCCTCAAAGGGTAAAGGTAACTAACTAAATGTAAAATTTTTACAGACGAAAAACAGAAACAAACGAAACATAATTTGTCCCTATGTTACACCAACAACAACAACAGCAACATGTAATGCTTTATGGTTAGAATTACAAAAACCAATAAAAACAAGCTAAGCTTATTCAAACAAACAGAATAACTTTTATGATAACCACAATTTTTAATTTAAAGTCCATAAAAGTGCCGCTTAACGACGCTTAACAAGAAAAATTGTTCACATTATTTTCAGCAACAGATACCAATCCATTCAGGTTGAATGTTGAACATTATTGGTTTGAGCATGACCCATAAATAAAGTAATGAATTTTAAATGTCTATTCATGCCAAAATTGCGAAAAAAAGCAAACTAATGGGCGACTTCCTGGTGACAGCTGTTAAAAGGTGCTTTTTTTTTTATTCATGCTGTTCAAAATAAAATCTGACAAGTGTCAAAAATTTTAAAGAAAAAAAAGTGCTATTCAATTGGCGTAGATATGTTTACTTGTAGAGTATTGTTACTCTTTTTAGAAATAAGATGTTCATATGAAGTCAGAACTTTCTTTGGCTATTTTTTTTTTTTTTTTTTTTTTGGTTTTAAAACTTTTTAATGTTAATTATTTTTTAAACTAACTTTGAGAAAAAATCAATCAGCATCAGCAAAAATAACAAAAATCTTTGCAATGTTATATTTGCGACCAACCTAATTTATTTTATAAGCATACTTCAACAAATAAATTACTGGTGGCCTCAGGTGGTTTTGATGGTTTTGAAGAGCTCATTTACACAGTGGCCTGAGTCTTACTGGGCTGGCATGTCGACAACATTTACAATTTTAACTTTCTTGTTGTACACAAATGAAGTGTGATTGACTTAAGATTTGGTTAATAAAGTGATATGTTCAACCAAACCAAATGAGTTGAGTTGTCATATTGATATAAGCTGTGGACGCTGCTGCAAAATTTATTATTTTATTGAAAATTTTTATCGAGGGAAAATATAAATTTAGACAAAAATATTAAGAAAATGAACTAAGAAAAAAACTGCTGTACCCGAAATAAAATTCTGGCAGGCAAACATTATTGAAAGTAATTTTGTTTTTGCTGAATCTGTTTCTTCCTAAAGCAATGAGTCAAGGATATTAGGTGTTACAACTATGCAGTTAAGTCTGCCATATTGCGAAAGGGGCTGATGAATAAGTAGAAAAGAAAGCTGAAAAAATTACTTTTAAAACTCCAAGCTTTACTTTATAAATAAGCTTGAAACCTTTAGATTGTATCTGTCTAGTTCAGACTTTCGAAATTTCTGGAGTGGTCTTTAATTGTATGTTAATTTTTTTTTTTATTTCTGCTAGTTTACTTTTCTTACTTACCAAAGTGCGCTAATTTTAACTGATTAACATATGAACTGAATACGAAGCTTACCTGCAAATAAACAAGAAAAAAACAGAATTATTTTTAATAAATTGCTCTATAACAACAACAACTTCAAAACATAAAAGTCCAAATAAATATAAAAAAAAAAATTAAATCAACAGATCATTAATCATAACCGCTTGACGGTCAGGCTTTGCGAATTTTTCTTTTGATTTATGTGAGTACGCGCGCATGCGCAGATCCGATCCGAAAGGTAGTTAAAATCAAATAAATAATAATTATAAACGAACAAGTACAATATTCAAACAAAACAACAACAAACAGAACAACATTTTATTTGTGTTGCATGCAACAGCAGGCAACCACCAACTGAGCGCCAATGTGTTGGCATTAAAGTTTTTTTCAGGTTTTGACTAGCAAAAAAACACATATATTCGAGTTCAACTTTAATCAATATAAATTGGCAAAAATAACTTCATCGTCATTATTACAATAATTATGATCACTAACATCATAAATATTGAAAAAATTCACAACATGATAAAAATATATACAAAACATGTTGTCTACGAAGTAAGCCAGTTATTAATATATTTTTGTAGTAGCAGGCTGCTAACTGTTAATTGATGAGGTCACAGCAAGAATTTTATGACTGGAAATGTTACACGGCACTGTTAGCGGCAGCCTGTGAGCGTGTGAATATCAATTAAAACAACAACCTACAGATGAATAGATAACCTGCAATAATCTAGTACTTTTTATTCTATGTTTCAGAAATTCATAGCTTATCTAAATGGACACTTGCAAGAAAAAAAAAAAAACTACAATAAAAATAAGACTGAACGGCTTCTACATGTGGCTTTAGGCTTCATCATGCTGACTGAATTTATAGTTTATGAATTGAAATTTTCAAAAGAATTGATTTGATTTTTTCAGGAATGTTAAAAAAGTTCCCACTAAACCAAAAACGAAGGTTTGGCCAAAAGTGGAAAAATCTTTCGGCTGAAATTGCGTTTTTTTAATGTCATGCTTTTGCAAGTGTACGTTGTATCAAGAAGATCAGAAATACCAACAATAAAAAAATAAATAAATTGTTTATTTGAGGTGACCGTGACATGCAGGTTAAGTGGATCCTTTGTCGCGGTTAAAGATTTTTTCAATAAAAATTTTTCTTATCAGTCACCACCTCTCTGCAGACGATGGCAAACCTCAGAGAGTAAATAATGTCATGTAAAGCTTATTGAGAATATGAACTTTAGCCTTTTGGAGTCTGGATAAAACATATAAGTCCAGTTCTCGTTCAATTGTGTGCTGACATTAAATAACACACACACAACACAATTGTTTATAAGAAGCTAGGTCAAAGTTCTTTCAAGGACTGAAATGGCCAATTTATTTTTTTTTTTATTTGTTCGAAAAATCTTTTACGCACAAAAAGTATTATTTAAGAGAAATTATAAGTAATTATTTTGTATTTATAAAAGACCGACCTTATCATTGTTATTAACTTCAATGAATATGAATTTGATTTGTACCCAATAACATGAATCACATGAACTATTCATGACATAAATGTACAAAAAACACAAATAAAAACAAGTATAGAAAGTCGTAAAACCGTCTAGTCTAACTTTTCAATACCTTTAACCTACCATTATATTTAAATAAATATTAAAAAACAATATTAAACAACAAATAATTTAAACTTTTATTTTTTTTATATGTTTTAAATCCATGTATTTCTTTATTAACGGGGTACAGACATGACATGGGCCGTTTTTTTAAATCGACTTTTTTTATAATTTGTTTATTTTAGTAAATATTCTTAACCGCATTTTTATTTTTCTTTGCATTTTTCTTTGTTCACAAACTTTGAACGCGTTTATCTCGAAACAATGTTTTTCGTACTGGTTGCGGCGTACTGGTAGCGGTTTCATTTTTTGACCAATTTTTTTTTTTTGTATTTTTTTAAACTTGATTCGCTTTTGTTTTGATTTTTTATAAATTTTTAAAGTCAATATTTTTTTCGAAAAAACACACTTTCAAATTAGGAATATCACCAAAAATTGAAAATAAATTTAAAAAAAAGCTCCTGTCATACGATAACCAATTTTGTTAAGATTTAAAAAAGTAATTTTTTTCCAGATCGGACAATTTTTGCGACTCCCAGCGCTGCAACCACGAGGCTCCGTTTTTTTCTCTGCCGCCAGTTTGGAGCTATAAAAACCATGTTGGAGAGAAATATATATTTTTAATTTTTTTCTTGTTATTTGTTTAATTCTCCACAATAATACAAAAAATTTTGGAAAAATTTTTGTTTTTGACTGAGTTATGAATTTTTAAAAAAAAATCTGTTTTCTCTGCCGCGAATGTTATGTCCCTCCCTAAGGCTTATACAGGTTTTAATATAGTCTATTGTTTGGGAAGTAGTTGTATTCGAGGACGGATGGCACATACTTTTAGTACACAGATTAGTTTTGATGTTTTATGCCAACATGTTGTCAATTTTTTACTGTTTGACAATGTCACAAAATAAGAAAAACTGATCTCTTCACATGTTTTTAGAAAAATTTCATAAGAGTTGTTATTTTTGTGAAATTTTACACTTTAAACTTTAATGTCAAATCAAAACTGATTAAGTGAAAACCCAGCATTAGGCAAATACATATACTTTGAAAGTTTCGTGAGTATCAAATAATTGGTAAATAAATCGAAAATTTATTTTATTTTAAAATCTAAACATGCAATAACAAAAGAGTTCAGCTACTACAGCTTTTTCGCACTTTCTCAGCATTAACTCATTTGAAGCCACAATCCAAAGCATCAAAAATTTTTAATGAATAAGAATCTAGTGGCTCAAAACAAAGAAAATGTGGAAAAAATTTACCCACCAAAACTTGGGTTGGGCTCAGGGACAACACAGGACGTAACTACTAACCATGCACACATAGATCTAATTACAGAATAGCTTTTAATCTACTTTTGAGTTGACCTTTTGACAAGTTAACATCAAAAACGCTACAGTTGTTAACAAATGGACTCATGCGGTTTAAAGGAGCAGTTAACATATAATTCTTTCTACTAAAAGGTAAATAAATTAAAGTGTTAGCGTTTCTACTGCTTCTACGGTTAGAGTTAAAATTAATTAGAGAAAGAATTTCCGGAAAGTCGAAAACACCGGTCATGAGTTGGTGTAAATATACGATATCTGCGGACGATTATGCAGCGTACTTTCAATATATTTGAAGAAATTGGAACTGTTGTTAATATAAAAACAAGTAAAGAAAGTCTAAAGTTGATCTAGGCCGACTATAAAATACCCAAAACCTACTTTTCCAAAAAAAAAAAAAAAAACAAATTGGCCATTTCAGCCCTTGAAAGGGTTTTGACCGAGCTTCTTATGATCAATTGTGTTGTGTGTGTTATTAAATGTTTGCAAACAATTGACCGAGAACTGGACCGACATGTTTTATGCCGACTCCGAACGGCTAAAGTTCATATTCTCAAGAAGCTTTACATGGCATTGTTTACTCTCTGAGGTTTGCCATTGTCTGCAGAGAGGTGGTGACCGATCAGAAAAATTTTTTATTGAAAAAAACTTTTCGCCACGGCTGGGGATCGAACCCGGGCTCCGAGCATGCTAGGCCACACACTTAACCTGCATGCCACGGTCACCACAAATACAAAATAATATTATTGAAAATTTATATGCATTTAAATGTTGTTGAAAAATTTCCACATGCCAAATTGTATTCCTGTAGCTCACAGTTAATGCTTTTATTGTGCTTTCTCTATGGGAGGTGGGCGTGATCATGGACAGATTACTCCCAATTTTTGAACACACCTTAGTTTTGGTTTAAAAAACATACATACATAATTTGATCTCTTTATGACAAACATAATCATATTTATTGAGTTGCAAACTTTTTGGGCTGTATGGGAGGTAGGCGTGTGCGTGGACGGATGACGTCCATTTTTCAAAACCATCTTTGTTTTGTCATAAAAAACATACCTGCCAAATTTTATCTCTGTAGGTTCAAGAGGGGCATATTTATTGCATTTTAAATTTGTGGGTTGTATGGGAGGTGGGCGTTTCCGTTAGCGGATGACACCCCTTTTTTCGAAGACATTTTTGTGTTGACACAAAACGCATACACACCAAATTTTATTGTTGAAGGTTAATTATAACCTTATATATGCAGTTTACAATTTTTGCGTTATATGGGAGGTAGGCGTGTCCGTAGGCGGATGATGTCCATTTTTCAAAACCATCTTTTTTTTTTGTTATAAAAAACATATGTGCTAAATTTTATTTCTGTAGGTTAAACAGGGGCATATTTATTGCATTTTAAATTTTTGGGTTGTATGGGAGGAGGTCCGTTAGCGGATGACCGTTTCGAGGACATTGACACAAAACACATACACACCAAATTTTATTGTTGTAGGTTAATTATGAGCTTATTTAAGCAGTTTTCAATTTTTGCGTTGTATGGGAAGTAGGCGTGTCCGTGGGCGGAAAAATATTCAATAGTGCAGATTTTTGGGTATATGTGATCATGTGTACCAAGTTTCATCTAATTATCTCAACTCCTTTTTCTTATGCTGTGTTTACGTACAACACACAGACGGACGGACATAAATAGCTTGACTCACGAGGTGACGCTGATCAATAATATATATACTTTTCTATACCGGACAAACGTTTGCACAAAGTTTAAATACTCTGACCTTTCAGGTTTAGGGTATAAAAAGCTGTTATAAAAAGCTCCCATCACTTTTTCCAAAACAGGACAAATTGAAAAATTTAAGCTCGGGTACTAAAAAAGGTTTTTGTTTTTGTGCTTAATTTTCTATCTAAAACTACTTTTGGTTAACTGGATTGTGGTTCGCTGGGTTTAAGAATGTGATGCATTTTGTATGCCAATAACTGACCAATAACTGAACAGTTATTTGGAGCAGAATGTATGAAATAAAAGAGGCATAAAAAGTTGATGCACTTAAACCAAATCATGTCAAAATATTGCCAACAAGGTTTGTTTTACGGCAAATTTTTACTGTGGCATTCAGTAGGTCTCGCCACGTGCTATTTAGTTAGTTAACTTAAGTGTTACCAATTATAATAAAAAAATGTAATAACTATGCAAAAAGCCAACTTAAAACGTTTTTAAAGACACATAGCAAATAACACTTTATGACTATTAGTTAAATATTACCTATGGGACAAAAAAGTAACTAATAACTTGAAATATCTGGTGTTGTTGTTTTTCCGATTGTGTAACGGTAAAGCAAAACAAAAAAAAAAAAAAAAAAAAAAAAAGCAAGCATCCCGAAAGTTATTAATTTTCGTCTAGTTTGAAGTGGAAATGGATGAGAGCAAATGTGTTTTGTTTTTTTGTTGCTTTAAAGCAGAGAACATGGCCATCACAAGGTTAGCTAAATGCTTAAAACATTTTATTTAAACAATGTGAGACATTAAGAAAAGTACAGTTACAATAGCAATAACAAATACTTGAAGCATATTGTAGATCTAGTTGCAAAAAGTACGCTTTCACAAATTTTCAAACATAAGCACTAGACCGAATTGAAAATGAGATTTCACTGTTCGGACTTTTGAAAAAAAAAATGTACGCTACGGTTTTGCTTCTAATGAGGGCCCTTAAGACAAACATAAAACAAAATAAAAACAAGTAACGAAACTTTTAAGTCAATCTAGCCCGACTATGAAGTACCCTAAACCTCCTATAATTTTTAAATATTAGCTGTTAATACCGAGCTCCGCACAAATAGTGATTTTGAGGATACTACCCTGAGGAACATAGAAAGCTATAAATTAAAAGGACTTAACATTATTTATACTGGCAAAAAATGTTCTAACCTGCAAATAATTTTAAGAGAGACATTTTATGAGAAAATCTGTCAAATGCTTTTGAGAAGTCAGTATAAACCCATCGACTTGATGACCCAGTTCAAACGCGGATACACAGTATTCAGAGAAAAGGGTTAAATTCGACAATGTTGACCGACCAACAATAAAGTCATGTTGTTTACTACAAATATAACGCTGGATCAAGAAACTTAGTTAAACTTTCTTGACACTTTCGAAAAATCTCGAGACATTCGATAATTTAGAGATTGGCCTATTTTAAATAAAATAGGCTAATAAGATTTAAAAACGAGTTATAGAGGCAATTTTTCAGATCTAAACAAAGTTATCTTCAGAAAGGAACTTATTAAAGATGTCGGAAAGAGGGACCGCTAAGGCGTGTGAATATTTTAAGAAAATTATCGTAGCAAAACCATCAATATCTTCCTTAAATTATGCTTTTTTACCTTGGAAGGACTCAAGTACATCGTTAACGGAAACAGAAAAGGTACCTTTATATAAAAAAGCATGTAGCACAAAATCAACGAAATTTCCAACAAAATTGTTATTGTCAACGACAAAGTTTGAATTAAGGAGGGACATAACATTCGCGGCAGAGAAAATAGAACCTTTTTTAAAAATTCATATCTCAGTTAAAAACAAACATTTTTCCAAAATTTATTGGAACTTTATTTAAATTTTATATTTATTTTAATGATTTATTATTGTAGAGAATTGAACAAATTACAAAAAAAAATTCAAAACAAATATATTTTTCATTCCAACATGGTTTCATAGAGCTCCAAACTGGCGGCAGAGAAAAAAACGGAGCCTCGTGGTTGCAGCGCTGGGAGTCGCAAAAATTGTCCGATCTGGAATAAAAATGACTTTTTTAAATCTTAACAAAATTGGTTATCGTATGACAGGAGCTTTTTTTAAATTTTTTTCAATTTTTGGCGATGTTCCAAATTTGAAAGTGTGTTTTTTTTCGAAAAAATACTGACTTTAAAAATTCATAAAAAATCGAAAAAAATAAAAAAAGCTCGTCATACGATAGCGAATCAAGATTAAAAAAATAAAAAAAAAAATTCGTCAAAAAATAAGCCCGCTAGTGCCGCAACCAGTACGAAAAACATGGTTTCGAGATAAACGCGTTCAAAGTTTGTGAACAAAGAAAAATGCAAGGAAACATAAAAATGCGCTCTCACTTATCCGGCTTTAACTTTTGAACCCCTAGATATTTTTCCATGAATCTTAAGAATATTTACAAAAATACAAAATTATAAAAAAGTCGATTTAAAAAACGGCCAATGTCATGTCGCCCGTTAAAAAAAATCAGCAATTTTGATCAATTGACCGTCCTATCGTGTTTCAATCTTCTTCATTTTCGTTTCCCTGCTAGGTTTTATAATTTTTCGAAAAACTGTTACGAATTTCTTTATGTCACATAAGATTTTGGTAAAAATATTTGTTGTTGGAAAAATATTCAAAACCAAAAATGGCTTTTTAATGTTCTTTCATATGGCTAATGTAGGGCTAATTTAAAGTTTTTATAATAAAAATTTAAAAACGTTTTTTACGATCGAAAAACCAAGCCTTACAAAAAATTTCTGTTTTGATTATTTTAATTTAATTTGTAGTTTTGTAATTTTTTTTTCTTTAAAAGTAATGGTTTTGTGAAAGAATCCTAACAATTTCTCAATTTGTTTCTGAGTTATACTCTAAAATACCCCTTTAAACACCGCCACAGCAACAACTTAAACCATCTATAGACCCAGCGCACACACATACAAACACACCAAATTTTATCAAAATCGGTACGGTCGTTAAGAAGGAGTTCAGTGACAAAGCCATGTACAGAAGAATTTTATATATAAAGAAAATTTTAAAATACCATATCTGCGGAACCACTAGGCCGGTTTCATCCAAATTTACATAAACCATCTATCGCCAATGTACCTAAATATGTTGGTTGATATCGGTCGACCCGTTTTTACAGTTAGTGGTGACATCAAAATGTATACTTACTTTAATGTGAGTAGATTTTGGCCGCGATAAATTATTGTATAAATTTCTAACTTCGGATTTGGTTTTCTTATCACTGAGCCAAGAAAAAATTTGAGCAAACTCGAAGAAGGTACGTCTAACCGATATTATATTTCAATATGAAATGCGCGATATATTAACATTTAAAAATAAACAAAATTTGCGTACTTTTTTAAAAAATACTTTTCCAATAAAATTGTCTTCAATTTTAACAATAGTCCAATTGAATTAAACATTCAAGGTTCTAATTTCTGAGAAATGGAAATTCTAGCAGAAAGATGTTTTATAGATGAACATTAGAGTGGGTCGGCCTCCATACAAAAAAAAAAGTTTGAAAAAACCACCCCCTATTTTAAAGTTGACCTCGAGAGGATTCTGAAAACAAAAAATTTTTTTTTTTTGGACCACCGGAAAAACAGTCAAAATGGTCTTTTTTGCATAACTTAATGAAAAAAATTATATGTCGTTAAAAAGGGCTTTACGAGCACTACAATGTCTTGTTAGAAGATTTTTATTTTTGAGGTCATATTCAACTTGTAAGCCCCATTAGCCCGATTTACCCACCTGAAATTTTTTTTTTTTCTCATAAGATTAAACTCCTTCAAATTTGTGTTCAAAAGATTATTTATTAAGTTTGTTTTACAACTTTGTTTATATTATGTGCTTGTTCGTTAACTAAACTAAAAGTAATTTTTTTATAAAAAAAAGGATTATATCAAATAATTGAACTATTATAACTTCTTTGTTCTTAAACTAAATAAATAATTTTTTGAACACAAATTAAACAAATTTGAAGGAGTTCAATTAAATGGGAAAAAAAAGAAATTTAGGGGGGATAAATCGGGTAAATGGGGCTTACTAGTTGAATATGACCTCAAAAATAATAATGTTCTAAGAACACATTGTAGTGCTCGTAAAGCACTTTTCAACGACATATAATTTTTAAAGATCTGACATGTAATGCTTAAGTTATGCAAAAAATACCATTTTGGCTGTTTTTCCGGTGGTCCAAAAAAACATTTTTTTTGTTTTCGGAATCCTCTCGAGGTCAACTTTAAAATAGGGGGTGGTTTTTTCAAACTTTTTTTTTCGACCCACTCGAATGAACATGATGTTTTTATAGAACAGTTTTTATAGAAAATTGCATCATCGACAATTTTTGTCTGACCTATTTTTATGATACAAATTAACGCTGTTTTGCAGATGTGGTATTTCCTGTAAGATGATGATGATAAACACAGTATTTTAATATTAATATTGTCATCAATATTTCTCTACTAGAATAGATATTTCGTATCTTAAAATATGTTAATTTTTATAATTACAACTATTTATTTAAACTTATTTTTAAATTTTATATAAACGTCACTCTTTGAATTTATTTCATTCTTAATATTGTCTGCTTGTTTAAGATGGAGGAATGAGAAAAAACATTGAATTGAATTGAAAAAAAAGTACGGCTACTATTTATTACCATCATTTACTACCATTGACAAAACTATTGTAAGATTTCATTATTGTTTAGAAAAAAACTTCTGTGTTAATACTATCAAATGTGGATTTATTGAAATGTGTGTTTTTTAATGATGTTAATTTCGTTTTATTTTTGTTTTAGGTGAAAAAAATTCAAGAAATTAGAGCAATAAATTAAGCAAATAAAAACAACACTTTATATTTATTTATTATATGAACACATTATATGCACAACACATTGTATGAACACATAAGGCACGAATTAGTAACACAGTTAAAAACCGATGATGACTTCTGAATTTCACGGCGATACCAATAATTCGGTCAGATAACTTAATTCAGCTCTTGAATTATTCAGCTTTTACTCCTTATCGCCTATGTCGTAGCTTATGTCGTAACTTAGAATTGAGATTATTTTTGACAAAAATATCAACACCGTTAACCAAAGTCTGTTATGTAAATATTTACAGGTATTTTTTGCTACAGCAGCTTAATTATTAATCAAACAGTCTTAAGCTATTACTAATGTTTACATAGTCTAGAATAACTGTTGAACCATTCAAGCGTTTTCATATGATAAGAAAACAAATAAACAATTGAATCGAAAACAACAACACATTAAATAAACAAATAAATGCTGCTAAATATATTTAATCAAGGTCTTTAGTGAGAGATAAGAGAGCAAAGACAAGTTTAGAGAACTTTTGTAAGCTCACAATTGAATAAGAGCAACTCGTTTGTTTTCTAGTAAAGATCATTTCAAGAGCTTTCAATTTCAGAAGAGTGTTTAAGCAAAAGCTTTCTGCTAAGGTTATCTCTTTTGCATATCTCTTGGAATAACTCTTATATATTTTTCTCTTAAATCTTCTACATTAACATTAAAAGCTTATTTGTTTAAGGCCATGAGAGCCAATATTGCTGTAGTTCGAAATGAACAGATCAATGTTTTTTTGTTTTTTTTTTGTTCAATAAAATTGATTGAGATTTGTATAAGGATATATTAACATTAATTTTTTTGACAATATTTACGGTTTTGAATTGAGTATATCGATATAATACTTTAAAATATTTTAAACAGAACCCGATTGATTTCTTGTTTAGTACTTGTTGAGGAAATGTGCTTCAGGTACAAAAAAAGGATTGATAAATTGCAGAGCCCTGTAATTTCCCTGTAGTTTTGAAATGGTTTAATATAAAAATTCAAATATATCCAACCAGCAAAATGAGTCGAAGTTGACTTATGAGTTCCATTTAAAGCTGTTTACAGAGGCAAAATAAGGTACATGCCACTTCGAAGCTGTTTTATGGTCCATTGTAGAACTTGTCACGCCTAAAGCTGTTTTAAGGTCCGTTGTGGAACTTATCACACCTAAAGCTGCTTTATGGTGTCAATTTCAGGCAATAATCTTTATAGTGCAAAACGTTACATGTTGTTCTCCTATGCAGCTTTGAGATAATGAAGTTCAAAACGAGTTCTATAGAGCTGCTTGTACAGCTGATTTACATTTATTTTTAACTTAAAGCTGCTTAATGGTTCGATTGTAACGAATTTTACACTTAAAGATGATTACAATCAGAAAAAATTTTCTCGGAATATGAATGAAAATGCATCATATTTAGAGAAAAATGGCATAGAGTTTGCTCCAGAGAATGCTTTTCTCTAATAAGGTAATAAAAATTCCTTAAAAATGATAAGAAGCATCCATGAAAAAGAGGAATATCTATATAATTAATAGGCTAAGGTTTTTATTGTGACTTCAACTCCTCCCAGACCAATGGACCGATTTTATCGATTCAGATGTCATTAAATCAGGTTTAGGCTGTAGATGTGCAAACCACTTTTAAAAATTGTGATTTCACTTCAGGGGGTTCCCAACCTTTTAAAACAGAAATAAAATTTTTGTACGAAAATCCGTTATTTTATCGATTTGAAAGTTAGTTTGAAAAGAGCTTATGTATTGAACGAATTTAACCAATTTTTTAACCAAAATTATCTTTTATGCATTCCTCAAATGTCAATTGTCCGAAAAATGCAGTTCCAAAATCAAAAATTCCACTTTTCGATCAAACAAGTTAGTCAAATTTTAACGGTTTTCAAAAAAAAATTTTTTTTGGGTTTTTTGGTGTTTTTTCATCTAAATGTGTCATAAATCGATGTTGTAGGTGTTCTGTAAGTACCTTTTATTAATTTCTGAAATATACATATCTTAGTATTATTTCTTAAATCTATTTTTTAATGCGTTTTTTTTTTAACATTAGTTATGTTTTATAGCTAGAAGAGTTAAGCTACGATGTTTTCGAATAGTAATAATGTTTTTCTTAGTAGTTATATTAGTATAAGTCCGTCTTCGTATTTTGACAGTTACATTAAAAAATTTTGTGTCAGATCATACGTTTTAAGTCAATCCATTCAGATAATGTCTTTAATATCATTATTGAGACTCAATATATCGTTATTCGTTATAACTTCTTGAATAGAATATCATATATTAAACGTGTTTAATGTTTCTAACACTTAATTTTTATTGAATTGCTCGAATTCGGGCAACAGGTTTACTAGTATATATAAATATATCATTTTTAGAGAAGAAGACTTTTTATTTTTGAGAAAAGATTTTTTTTTTATTGAAGAAAATACTTCGCAAAGTGAATTTTTTTATCAAAATATAGGAACAAATTTTCATTTTCAATAATGGGAATTATTGAAATCTAGAAATGAGAATTTTTTGTGCGAGAAAAATACTTATCATTATTAGAGATATTGATAAGTATTAAAATTTTCCAAATAATAAATATTTAAAATTCCTATAAGTGAAGAAAATGTTCTGCGAAAATGTGAAAATTTATTCTAATTGAAGAAAAAAGAAAATTGCTTTTATCGAAAAAAGAGACATTTTTTATCAGAGAAAGATAGGAATTTTTTTTTTCTCAGTAAAGTGGTACCTACGTCTGTAAAAGCTGTATACATGAAAAAAAAATTCGTTTAGATAAAAAGCGACATGGCACATTACACGGTTAAAAATTTTGGACTAGTTTTTAATCCAAGCTTTGGTTTAAAGGAATTTTTAATCCTTAAAGTACTATTTTTTATTCCATATTTTAGTTTAATTATTTTTAATCCGAAAAAGTTTAAGTTTAAGACTATTTTTGGACTACAAATTTGCATTAAGGTAGTATTTTTTGAAAAAAGTATTTATGTTATTTAATAGCTGAATTACAATGCAGCAGTGTTAGTGCAGTAGCTGTGTCAGTGGCAGCGGCAGTGATCAGCGGTTTCGTATTTTACTGCCTGCAAATTACAATCTAGCAGTGGCATCGTCAGCATCGAAAGCAGTGAATGTGTGCATTTTTCTTAGTAGTTTAATTATTTGCATGTTGGCAGTGAATTTAGAAATAGGGCTAACCTCGGCAGTACTGCTTACTGCCACTGCTGCTAAGTTAGTTTCACCATTGAACAACAGTATTCCTACCTTCAGGTATAAGATTGAAAACTACTACTACTACTACGAAATTTAAGCTAAATATAATTCTAAATGTTGTTAAAGCTTCCGAAATTTTTAATTAAATGAAACAAATTGTTTATTAAAATCTGAACCAAAATATTATTATGTAAATACATTATTACAGTAAACAATGATTAAACCTTTGTGGATTAAATAGTAATCCTTTTTTGTTTTGGACTAAAATCTAATTCTTTTTGGATTATAATATTTTAAACTTTCTGTGGATTAACAATTATTTCTTTTTGGATTAAAAAATTGTAAACTTTTTGTGGATTAAAAATAAATCCTTTTTGGATTGCAAAATTTAAAACTTTTTATTGGATTAAAAAGTAATCTTTTTTTGGTCGTGTCCTATATGTAATCCAAAAAAGTTTAAAATTTAGTCCAAGATTTTTAACCTTGTGGCTAAGGCGAGACAAGGGATCTAAACCTCACAAAGACACAATTGCTTTAAATACCGGTAATAACTGGCAGATAATAAACACCCAGTTAAGAACATATGCGATCATGGAAGAAGAAAAGAAATATACACGGTTAAAAATCTTGGGCTAAATTTTAATCTTTTTTGGATTACATATAGGACACGACCAAAAAAAGATTACTTTTTAATCCAATGAAAAGTTTTAAATTTTCCAATCCAAAAAGGACTTATTTTTAATCCGCAAAAAGTTTAAAATTTTTTAATCCAAAAAGGAATAATTTTTTAATCCGCAGAAAGTATAAAATATTATAATCCAAAAAGGACTAGATTTTCGTCCAAAACAAAAAAGGATTACTATTTAATCCACAAAGGTTTAATCATTGTTTACTGTAATAATGTATTTACATAATAATATTTTGGTTCAGATTTTAATAAACAATTTGTTTCATTTAATTAAAAATTTCGGAAGCTTTAACAACATTTAGAATTATATTTAGCTTAAATTATGTATTATGAAACACTGCTCAATGTAATAATGAATATAATAATATTTTTTTTCAGATTTTAAGAAACAATTTGTTTCATTTAATTAAAAAATAAACTTCGGATGCTTTAACAACATTAACTATTATATTTAGCGTAAATTTCATAGCAGTAGTAGTTTTCAATCTTAGGTAACATAAAGAATTTTTCCTAAAAATACTACCTTAATGTAAATTTGTAGTCCAAAAATAGTCTTAAACTTAAACTTTTTTGGATTAAAAACAAATTAAACTAAAGTATGGAATAAAAAATAGTACTTTTTGGATTAAAAATTCCTTTAAACCAAAGTTTGGATTAAAAACTAGTCCAAAATTTTTAACCGTGTATGTCTTTATTTTCAAAGCTTCATAATATGCCGTAAGTGAAGCTGTTTATAAGTCTAGAAATCAAACTTGGACGACTATTTAAGATGCTTGAAAATTTTCGAAGTTCGATTGGAAAGCTGTTTAGAAGTCTATAGCACGAACTAGTTTGTACCTCAAAGTAAGAATTTAATTTTAGGGTAAATTAAATTTTGGGGCTACTTACACTGCAAAGTAGGATAGAGAATTCGCTGTATAAGCAAAATTTTGACCATTCTTTGCTGGTTGAGTAATACATACAATATAATGATTAATTGTTTAAATAAACATAGACGAATTCAATATATACTTATGGTTCCGACTCCACAAAATAAGAATTTGCTACTTCCAAGTCCGTAACTTTGAAGACTTCTGTGATTTGGTAAAAACTTGAATGAAAAATGGAGGCTTCCTCATTCATTTTGAGTCATTCGGAAAAACACACTTAGACCAGTGCATGTAGTATGCTTTCTATGCAATACGAAAATCGAAATAGTAATTTTGTAAGTGGCGGTAACAGTACTTTTTGATCACGATTGTTCGAAAATGATTATATTTGTTAATTTTTGTTTTTTTTTTTAATTTTTCAGAAAATGTCCAGGTTGGAGCGTTATTTTTACTATACCGGAAATATTCGTTTTTTTTCATTGTTAATTGTAATTTTCTGAAAATAATTATTCGCCCACGCGTACTCCTTATGGGATATATAAATTTTGTTACGACGCACATTGGAAAAAAAAGCGAACATGCTCTCATCGCCTGTTTGCAACACTAGCATCTATGTTATTAATGCTAGATACTTGAATTCTGGGCATTGCTTAAAGATTCTTAATGGAAGAGACTGATATAACTTATGTTTGTTTTTCAGTCAGAAGTTATGACTTTTTAGGAAGTTCGCTGTGTAAAGTTAAAGAAGAATAAAGAAATTCTGGTAAATGATTTGGAAATCCGGTTAGATATAAAAACACCCATGTTTCAGCATTTAACATTTGCCTTTCAGCAGTTAAGGCATAAAAACTCTTAACATGCACTTTAAAATCGCTATTTGTTGAAATATTTTATTTGCATACAATACATAAATGTAACAGTTAAAAGAACGCTTTATTTTATTATTATAAGTAGTCTTAGAACCCATTTTTTGAAGAAGTTACATATTTAAAGTATAAAAAGTCAACTTAATAACTCCCACCTTGTAGCACGTTACAATTGTAAAATTATCTTACTGTTACTATTCCTCGCAAATAAATTTGGTCTCATCTTCAAGGTGAAAGTTTGAAATGATCAGATCAGAAGTATTTTGAGGAATCAGGAGGAATAAGAAAATTTTAAGCTTAATAAAAATAAAAGAATATAAAAAAAACTTGACAAAAAGCGCAAATTAAAGAATCTGTATCTTACCAAAAAAATGCAATTGGAAAAAAATTCATTAGAAAATCAAGACAAAGGTGCCTTGATTCTAAAAAAACAAAAATTTACTTAATTCCATTCATAATCATAATCATTCTTAAACAGTACATAGAGTAAGCAATATTGTAGGAAAAATGAAAAAAACGGTTTAAAAGCTAAACTTTGGGTGATCATAGACACCAATCCTTGGGACCGAATTACTTCAAAAGTGTGTTTTTCACATCTTGGATATATGTATGCAGATTACAAATAATAGAAAAAAAATAAGTAAATTCCGTAACTTTGGAATAACCCTGAATTTGAGGGTTTTGTCTATATTTCTCCTAATGTGCGACGAGTGAAACGCCCAAAAAGAGGCATGGTAGATAAAGATCTGTGTTGATTTTGCCATGTCCAAATGTCTGACGGTCTGTCCGTTTTTCGACACGATTACAGTAATTTCAAGCTATAGTAATAACTATTTCATACTTGAGCTTCTTTCTAAAAGGCGAAAATCAAGTTTGAAAATGGGCAAAGTCGGATGAAAACCACGCCTATACCACACACAATAGTGAAAACTTTTGATAAGGCTAATGTTTAACTCGTTTTATTATCTTACGCCCACTTTTTCTTTTCACTTTTTCATCCATCTGCACCTCATTTACTATAATAGTCTTTGCATCGAATCTATTAATTTATTGCAGCTTATAACATTTTTTAAAAGTCTTTTCAAGGAATCTATTAATTTATTTCAGTAGAATCCAGAAATAACGACTAAGAAGGAACCGTCGTACGACGCATAAGCGAACGAATATGTTTTCTTAGTGCTTTTCTATGAAACCAAACTGGTGGTCGATAAAAACGGTTAGTCGTTATAAGCGAAGTTGTTATATCCGGATTCTACTGTACTTTATTAATTATATCTCGATTGACGTATATCATATTTCTATAAGTGGGAGTGTCACAATGTTACGGATGCATTCTTCACGCAATATCTTAAATATAATATTGAATATCTTGGCTATATTCCAAGTTTTATACTCCTTAGGTAGAAAGAGTCATACTTACACCTATTGTAGTTTACTTCCGCTTCTTTTTCTGAACTAAGGAAGTTCCATAGGAAGTTTCACTTCAAAAATATTAGTTAAAAATTAAATTATAAATAAAATCAATAGCTGTGTTTCGGCTTATCGAGTAATTTTACTGAAAATTAAAGAAATGCTTAATGTTTATTCTCTCATCATATTCTCTTTGAAGTGGCATGCTTTAAGTCGATTTTTTAACGATGTCTATTTTTTCTCGAATGCCCATTGCTACAAACAAACAATTAAAAAATAAAAAAAAATCAACAACAAATTTACAAAAACACAGGTTAGCATATCGAAAATGTTTTTAATCTCTGTTAATACTATGAAATATCTGTGTTCAGTGTTTATTGTTTGTTAAAACTTAATGCATCCGATGGAGTGTTGCAGGTGTTGCTCAGCATGCAGCGGGTTGAAGACATCGTAATGGCTGAATTTCATAAGCTATGGGAGGGCCCTTGCATTAAGCTTAAAATGCATAAATTATGTCAGATTTTAATAAATCTTGCCAGCTTCCAGCTACTGCAACATCCAGCAGCAAGCAACATCTTCATATTATAAAAATTACTTTGGCCAGCGTTAATATAACACGTATTTCATTCAAACTTGCTGCTGCGCCAACACGTAATTCAGACATAATTTTGAAGATTTGTGAGGATTTGTTTGATTTTCCTTGGATTTGGTTTATATATTAAGTACAAGCTAATTAATGATGGCTATTCATAAAATATTAAGTGGCAGTATCAGAGTTCTTAAGTGAAGTTTTGAGATATTTTTCGTTAAGCTCTTTTTTTTTTAAATACAATAAAAATAAATCATTTCAATTTAACGGAAATTTTTGACAAACTTCTGTCAAAATAAAGCGCTTTAAATCAAGCAAAATTTAAGCTTAAGCATAAACAGCTGCGTGAGAAATTAAAGATAGAATTAAAACAAAAAAAAAACAACAAATATTGTGCTACAGATTAGCTGGTTTTTACAAAAAAATGTGCTTGAATAAGCTGTCTGCTGGCTGGCTGGCTGGACTGACAACAGAATAGAACAAAAATAAACAGTTTCTTTCAAACTGGCCTCAAAAAAATGCTTAAATTTTATTCTGCAACGGATGCGATGCTGCCACATGTGGTAGATATCACACGCAATGTAACTGTCCGCGGTACACTGCAGACCGCTATTTGTTAAATTATATATATAAACATATCAGTTGTATTTTTGTTTTGTTGTTTTTTTTTTTCTATATTGTTGCTTTTTAATCTTAAAGTAATAAATACCACACATAAAAAGCGGTTAAAAGCGTGATTAATGTATTGTCTTGCTTCAGCTGGGCGTTAGCTTTTCGTATGTTTCTCAGCAGCTTTGCAAATTCGTGGCTTTTTGAGCAAGAACGGCGTTTGAAATTTAAAACTGCTGACATAATTTCTTCAGATTTTTAGCCACTGGCATTTATTAAGATTCCACAATAGAAAGAACAGCAACGAGTTTTTGCTTAATTTAAGCTTAAAGTAGGCCAAGCGAGCCGCATTTCTTAGATACCGACAGCTAAGTTGCTAATTGTTTTTGTTTTTGTGTTTTTTTTTTTTTTTTGTAATAGTAAAAATATATTAACTTAGAAAAACAATCAACTAATATTCATCATCGAACATGTAAATCATTAAAATATTCATAAATTTTTAACAATTTTGGAGTTTAACTTTAACGGATGTACGCTTTAAAATGCGTTCAGTTTTAACGTAAACCTCAAATTATGTTGTTAACTTGTGGTTTTTATGACAGAAAGTCAATTAACAAATTAGTTGATATAACATTTAGGCAAATTTTCAAGTATTTTCAAAGTAATAAAATTTTAACTAGATTTTATTAATTTTTTTTTGTCTACGAAAATTGCTACTTTCAAATAAGGATTCTTTTTGCAACCCAATTTTAGTTTTTGTTTTTTGTTGTATAGATAGTTATACTTATTATAGTTATAGACTTATTGAGTAAGTCATATAGAGTATTCCACGATAATCGCTATTAAAGCAAAAAATTTTGATTTTAAGATATAGCATTAAACTCCATTATGTCTGTCAAAGATTTAGTCCAAGTTTTGTTGTTCGTTCATATCATACACCCAATATCAACCCAACATCCATCTACGTTGACGTTGGCACCGCAGGTTGACTTTCAAACTTTTGGTTGACTTTTAAAAAAACTACATCATAACGGATTTAAACCAAAATGCAGTTTGAAAGACGTGAAATTCTTTTAAACTTAATGGTTTTTGAGGTATAAAATTGTGGCATTTTAATTTAATAATTTTAATTTATAATTCTTAAAACACATATTCTTTAAGAATTATATTTTGAGCTTTATGCAAGCCTGTGCTTGCTACAACAAAATTCTTTGCAGAACAACCGAGCAGACTAGACCATGGTTTCGTCGGATTCTACTTCGAGTCATCAGTAGTTTTTGGTGGTTGAAAAAGCGCAACAACAAAATCTTTACAGAAAAAGTGCAGAAAATAAATTTTACTGTCTAAATTTGATGACAGATGGGCATCTACCAGTGGCACGGACGCAACAATTGCACGGTTTTAATTACTCGAAAAACAAGAAAGAAACAAAAAGAGCCGATATGTATTTTAAGTGTTCTAAAGCGATGAAAGATTGCTACATTTTAAAAAAATATTGGCAAGATTTAGTACAAAGAAATACGCAATCATACACAATAGAACGGACGCGACAAAAAATATAAGTTTTTTTAAGCTCGACCGTCCGTCTGTGTGTTGTCCGTAAACACAGGATAAGAAGAAGGACTTGAGATATTTGAATGAAACTTGGTACATATGGTCACATGAGCACAAGGAACTGCACTATTGAATATTTTTGGAATCCGCCCACAGACACGCCTACCTCCCATACAACGCAAAAATTTAAAACTGAATAAATAAGTTCATAATTAACCTACAACAATAAAATTTGGTGTGTATGTGTTTTATATAAACATAAGGATGTCTTCGAAAAATGGGTATTATCCACGCACGGACACACCCACCTCCCATACAACCCAAAAATTGAAAAACCAAAAAGTAAACCTCTGTTTAACCTTTAGAGATAAAATTTGGCAAGTATGTTTTTACGAGAAAACAAAGATTGTTTTGAAAAATGGACGTCATCCGCCCACGGACACGCCCACCTCCCATACAACCCAAAAAGCTTAAAACTATGAAATAAGGTTATGTTTGTCATAGAGGGACCAAATTTGGTGCGTATGTATTTCATACTAAAACTAAGATGTGTTCAAAAATTGGGAGTAATCCGTCTATGAAAACGCCCACGTCCCATAGCGAAAGCACAATAAAGGCTTTAACTGTGAGCTACAGGAATAAAACTTGGTATGTGTAAATTTTTCATTAAGTTTAAATGAATATAAAATAAAGGCTTCATCCGCCCACGGACGCGACCATTTTAAATAATATTATTTTGTTTTTTGAAAAGTAGGTTTAGGGTATTTCATAGTCGGCCTAGACCGACTTTAGACTTTCTTTACTTGTTTTTATATATAATATACATGTTAATGGAGGTCAAAGTATAACTTTTCCTCGTAGACTTATGAAATATAAGAATTATCTCTCACCTTTTTTTTTTAAATAGATATAGCACGAATATGGACGCGAAATCATGGACGCGACAAATTTTTCCAACGGTAGTAAAATACAGTAACCTAAATCTTAATAAGTTAAAGTCAAGTTACATAGCAGTAATACTAATCAAAATAAAAAAAAAGTAAAGTTAGAAGCTGTTAGAGTGCTTTTTTGTAATGTTTTTCTTCACTTTTGGTGGACCTTTTTTGGAAGATCTGATATGGACTATGAAAATATAATTTTTATTTATAAATTTCTTATAATTTTTTTTTTCTTTGTTGCTTGCGCTAATTGTACATTTTGTACAAGGGCTTAATTCAGCGCATTCATAATTTTTTTATTTTATTTTTTTATTTATTTTAAAATCTTATCACCATTTGATATATTTTGATAAACAATACCAAAATTCCTTAGATCGGACATGTGTTATTTCTTTAACTATCAATCCATAAGCGGCATGCATTGAACACAAATGAGCATGTTTTTTGTTTTTATAAACAATACCAAATTTACATAAATTGAGCACAAGTGAGCATATTAATGTTTTAATAAATTATCCAAAAATCACATACGAATGGGCGTGTTAATTTTTTGATAAACAATCATATTTGACCTTGATATCGAGCATATTATGGCTTGCTCAGAATTGCTCCCAAAATTAATTGGTTTGGGATTGTTTTCAGCTCAAATTTCTCTCCATGATCCTGTGTGGTTTTGTAAGAGCTTTCGTTTGGTACTGTTCCGTTTGTAAATGTTTTCAAAGAAAATAGTGAAATTATAGCAAAAAAAACCAAATTTTCGCTGATTTATGAGCGCGAGTTCGAAACTCTAAATCATCGATTGAGCACGTATAAAAGAATACGTCAACCTTAGATTTTTGTATTCTCTTACATATCCGATAATCATTCAAATCGGAGATTGTCATTTGGGGACCTTTCCTTGTAAGTTCTTCTTTGTCCAGTAGTTAATTTCTAAAATAGCCACAAACATGGTTGCTTTACATTTTTATATATTTTTTATTAAGCACATAAGACCTTCTTCATTCATGCAACAAAGAACAACGAAAATTCAAATATATCACTATCATTCACTCATGTCTTCAATTGAAGTTTGGCTGAATTTTACAAACATTCAGAGTGGTCAAATTTTTCAATGAGTAACACCCGTTATAGGTACTTCACTAAAAATTAGCCAATCCATTTACCGTGATTTTAAAAATGTTTCCCAAACATGGTTATAAAAGTCATTTATGATGACTGCATAATCTTGAAATAAGTTTACGTATACTAACAAATTGATGTTTAAAAGCGTACACATGTAGCACCCGTCACAGTGGAATGTTTTAATACAAAACTGAAATTTTTGATACGAAATATAGGCCACACTACAGAAATGATAAATCTTAATATATAAAAGACAAGCGTCCTGCTCCGTGTTCTACATCGCTTAAACTGTTATAGTTGTTATTGCAATGTATAGGCTGAACATGTTAGCCTGGACCAGAACCTGTTTCCTATTACAGTGCTTTTTATATGAATTTTTAGCCAAAAAGTATGCACCCAAAATATATTTGATATTTATCAGTAAGGACACATTTACGACGACTGGAACAAAACAACATTTGAGGTGAATGAAAAATATCATATCTTCTGCTGCTTAATTATTTTAAATAAAGTTAAATAAACTTTTAATTATAAAACTAACACGGACATTGGAAAATGGGGCGTGGTTTCATTAATACAATTAAAATTTTCGATACAGAATAGCTAAAGAAGTAAAATTTACAGAACATTTAAACTCAGAATGGAGTTACTATTTTGTGGTTTTTTTACTACTGCAAAACTAGAACAGGCATTGTACAAAAGGAGTGGCTCCGCCCATATAAGGCACATTTTTTAAATTGAATCGCTTTGGAAATAATAGTCACTGAACAGAAAAACTCGGTTTGGAGTTACTATTTGGTGATATTCTACCAAAAATGGGTATTGGACAAGAGGTGTGGCTTCGCCACAAAAGACAATGTTTTTGTATTTAATATCTTTGGCTATAATGGTCACAGAATATTGAAACTCAAGAGTAGAATTACTATTTGTTGGTGGCAAATAGAACAGGCATTCGAAAAGGAGCGTGGTTCAACGTAATGGTCTAAACAAGTTTATTTTTCATTTATAAGATTCAAATCCGATGAATATATTTATTATCTACAAAAATAAATAACATTTTTTCTATCATTCCTAATTAAACATGGAACTCATAAAAATTTGAAACGATGTTTAAACAATTATTTTTTCTGCGCCAGCAACGCTCCGGGTATCAGCTAGTTTTTTATAAAATTTCATTAAAGGATGCAAACTCAATTCAAGTGACTGAGCAATGATTTTTTTAAATGGCTCATGATTTGTCCTCAAAAATTTGTAAACACAACTTCGTTAAGGATGGCGATAAAAAATTATATAGAGTAACTTCGGGTAATGTGATATGATCGGGTAATGTGATATACCTGCAACATGTGAACATAACGGCAACAGAAAAAGACACGTGCTGCAGTTTAATGCTCGCTCTCATTCGCTGTGATCACTCTCTTTGTTGTGAAATTCTTTTATCGGTGTAGTCGATATTTTTTTTGCAGTAAACTTTGCGAGTGAATTACAATAAATAAAGCAAAATTAGTTGTAAGCTGATATATATAAATTTGTTAAAGTTTGAATTAAGTTAGCCAAAAATGAGGTGAGATTTTAATTTTCTGCAGTGTATTTTTACAAAAATAACCTTATTCTTTTGAAACTCGAAGTCGGCTGTCGTGATATATTCAAAGTTGGGTAATGTGATATACCATCTAATCATACCATATCTATTCATTTCATTAATTTTATACTTTGTGTTATTTTTTTTTAAATTTTTGCATGTGTATTTGTATTCAGTTGATTTTGTTTGTGTTTTAGTTTTCTTTTATGTAAATTTCACTGAAGTAAAAAAATGTTATCAACAACAACATTAATAAAACTACAAAAGAATTTTTTCTTATCAAAAACAGGGTTTTTTAATTTTGGTTGGAAGAACAATAGATACTGCTGTTGAACACTATTTGGGTAATGGTATAATTGGTATATGGTATATCACATTATCCGAACGTGGTAGGTACATATATCACTTTACCCGCAAATTGTATTAAGGAGGGACATAACATTCGCGGCAGAGAAAACAGAACTTTTTTTAAAATTCATAACTCAGTCAAAATCAAGCATTTTTCCAAAATTTTTTTGTATAATTGTAGAGAAATGAACAAATTAAAAGAAAAAAATTAAAAAAAAAAATATATTTTTTACTCCAACATGGTTTTATAGATCTCCAAACTGGCGGCTGAGAAAAAACGGGGCTTCGTGGTTGCAGCGCTGGGAGTCGCAACAATTGTCCGATCTGGAAAAAATGAATTTTTTAAATCTTAACAAAATTGGTTATCGTATAACAGGAGCTTTTTTTAATTTTTTAAAATTTTTGGTGATGTTCCAAAGTTGAAAGTGTGTTTTTTCAAAAAAAATATTGACTTCATAAAAAATCGAAAAAAATAAAAAAAGCTCGTCATACGATAGCTTTATACGGTTTCGAGATAAACGTGTTCAAAGTCTGTGAACAAAAAAAAATGCAAGGAAAACTAAAAATGCGCTCTCACTAATCCGGCTGTAACTTTTGAACTCGTAGGAATTTTTCCATGAAATTTTTTTTCTTAGAATCGTATGAATATTTTTAGTAAATGAAAAAAGTCGATTTCAATAAACGGCCAATGTCATGTCCCCCGTTAAGAGAAGTTACATGACCTTTTTTCATTGATTTGAAAAGGCTCCAAATTGGGTTACGCTATTGAGCTCCAAAGTTGTAAAGCACTGCAAAATGCATCAAAAAATATCCTGTGTAATGCGGTTTAAGCCAAGGTATGAAAGTTATTAGTAATTATAAATTTAAAAATACCTATATCACTGATTCATCCTATAGAAACTGATTCTACTTAAAATGCTCTATAAAGCTTATGTATTTAGTTTTTTTTTTAAATAAAAATGGTATTTTTTATAATTAATGAATGGCTGGGAAGCGGTCTAGAAATATTAAAGTTAGTTTTATTTATTTTTTTATGTAATAAAATTTGTTAATATCAAATTTTCATTTAATTTTTTTTGATTTGCAACTTAAACAAGTTTTACATTTTAAAATTATTATTGATAAGCTGTTTGTTTTTTTTATTAAACAAGAATTTTAACACCTTAAAGTTCGTTTCTTAAGTCTTTTGTTGTTGAAAATCAGCGCAGTTAATGTATTGAAAGTTAAGCAATTTCAAAGCAGCTTCAATTGCTTAAATTTTTGCACAATACATCAACAATTTTTTGAGAGATTTCAAGCATATAATCTTTTATATATAATATATTAAATAAATATTATATATAAATCATAATTATATATTTAAATCTGTTTATGTATCTACGTTTTTAAATCTTAAAGCAAATTATTAAAAGCTAAAGATTAAGAGTTGGACATAAAGCTTTAGTCTTTCAAAGAGTTAAATAATGTATATAGAGAGAGCTTTTAACTTGCTATGTGCTCTAAGAGAAAAAAAAAATCATTATACGTACATTGAGCTCACCTTCGTCATGTGAAACATGCACATGAACTTGAACTCTGAAAACACACTGAAAACGAACCGAGGCCAATAAACATAGCCAGTGAAACTGCAGCAACTGCACACGACATAAACTTCCTAAAAGCTTTTGCCTTTAGGTAAGCAAAGCGGCGGCAAAAATGACAACTTCGAAATCGATGTCCATGACCAACATTAAAAAGTCTTAACTTTGTGAAGTTCACGTTCATGGAAAGATGCAAGAGCAAAGCAGAGAAAAACATTGAAATAACAAAGCTTTGTTAAGTAAAGAGCACATGTAAGAGCTTAAAGAGTAAAGAAAAGCTGTTTTTAGGAGCATTCAATTTTAAGAGAAGAGTGATTTTAAAATCTAATAAATACGTTTGGCAAGAATGCGAAGCAGAGCAAAAATGCTGCATAGTTGCATGACTAGAATGTGCGTGTTGTGTACGTTCGTTGGATCGGTCAATGGACGGCAGTCGACAGCAAGAATTGCTGCTGCTGCCAATCAAGCCATGCTTAGCAGTCAGGTTGAGCAAGCTAATTCAGCTGCTAGAGGTTCGTAGTGCGGAACGGTCTAACACTTGAAGAAACACAACGCGCTGGCATAAAAACGCGCATTGATAATGAGCAGAAAACCTAATTAACGAGTTAGTGCTTGGTTCGATCAGAAGAAACAGAATGCAGAGCGGAAACATGTTGCAAGCTTCTAATAAGAATGGAGCTCAAGACAAGTGTGAGTAGAGAAAGATAGAAAAACAGAGAGAAAGAGAGGGAGAATACAAGAGATTTTTCACAAGAGAAAGAGGAAATTTAGAAATTTTGTGTAGACATTCTTGGAGACAAAGAGAAAGCAGCAGCTGGTAGAAGTAACACGAGCGCCAAACAACTTCCTATAAGTAGCATAGAAATGCTTTTTCTCCTATCAGCTTGTTTGCTTTTATTTTTTATTTATATTTTTTTTTAGTTTTTTTTTCCATTTTCCTGAAGAAAAATAGTAGCTATACTTCGTGTGGCTTTTGCATTTTCTCTGAACTTGTTCATTATGGCTTGATGCGCTCTTCTTGAAGGAAGAAAAACGGCGGCTTAGTTGATGAGAACCACGAACGGCTCCAGTTTGATGATGAACTACTTTGGCTTATGTTTGCGCTTGCTACTTCGTCATGATATTCACATTTCTTTGTAATTCCCTCTTTTCTACCCATTAAAGAATTTTCAACATTGGCTGGCTCTTCTGTGCGCCAGGCCAGTCATGATCTTCGTACTGGCGACTACAAGATGTTGACGCTGAACATCATGATGACAATGACGACTACGACGACGACGACGACGACGACGACTATGACGATGGTGGTGCTGCTGATAATGATGTTGTTGATGATAATGATATTATTGTTGCTGATGGTGTTGTTTGTTGCTGCTCTGTTCTGCGCAGCTCAACTCAGTTTGCTTTGGAGATTTGCAGCAGCTTCAGGCTACCATCATACAGCAAACCAAGAAAGAAGTTTTCTAACTTATATAACAACTCATTACCTTGGTAAAAGACTTTAGTTCTGCGGCGACCTCACAACGGTCAAGTTCTTGGTTTTTTGTTCAACGAGCAGCAACAAAGTTTTGCAAAAAAATTTTCTTAGTTTTTTGTGATTTGCTAATTTGTGAATTGTTAAAACTGTGCAGACAATATTTGTGGGTTTTGGTTGTTCTTTTTTTTTACTGTTTGTCTTAGTGCAACTGCAGCAGATTTTTGCACCCAACTATATACGACGAAGCGGCTACTTTCTAATAGTGCTTAAATTGAAATCTGCTTAATAATTGGATTTTTAAAAATTGCAAATATTTAAAATTTACTGAGACCAAAAAAAAAAAAAACTGCAGTGTTTGACTTAAGAATAAGCAAAAAGTGAACTGCTGCTGCTTTAAAGTGTGACAATATTTGAGAAGAAAGTGTGCAAAATTTTAAAGAAAAGACTAAAAAACTGCTGTGTTTTAAGCGAAAAGTTTGAAGCAAAGCTGCAGAAATTCTCGATAGTTATTAAAGATTTCTTTACAACAAGCGACAGCCTAAAAAAAGGTAAGGAATTTTTTTAAGATAATACAATTTTGGAGAAAGTATGAGAAAAACAAAAAGTAATGAAGATTCTAATAAGAATACATCGCTAAAATACTAAACGACTGTCATAGGTCGAAAAATTCGATTTTTTAATTATTTGTTATATCATGTTACTTTTTGTTTAAAAATATTCATCAAGTAATTGAGCGAAATGATGTGTTGGAGATTTGAGGTACGGAAAATATCATTATTTTTTAAAGGGCGAGTAGAAAAAATGTGCAAAAAATATTTTGTTTTTAAGCATTATTTTTAAGAAACTTTATTCTAAGTAATGAATGAATGAGATGCAAAAGAGTCTTTAAACTCAATAAAAATATCCAAAATATTAAAAAAAAATATTTCTGTTCTTTAACTTTTCAAATATGACAAATAAATAATGATAGTATCTACATAAATGAAAATATTACAAAATTTATTTTTATAAACGTTACAAATATTTTAATGATTTTCACTAAATATCATTTTAACTCATAATTTTTTTTTTTAAATTGTTAAAACGTTACAAAAACGGCTTTATTGGGGTGATTGACAATAATTCAAGTATTGACAAGCGCATAACTTTCTTATTCTGATATGAAATTGAAAGCTCATAATTTGACAAAAATTGTCAACGTCAAAAAAGTATTTATGACAAAAAGAAATTATATAAAAATATTATTACTTGGCTTTTCAATTCCAATGTACAAAACAAGCATATCAAATATTGTATCTCATTAATACATTTAACTAAATGAAATTGTTTAAAAAAAGTTTTCATATAGATTGATCTGTTAGATTTGAATTTATTTTTAAGCTTTTCAAGTAAGTTTTGTTACAAATTTTTTCAAAAATAAAATTGAGTTAAGTTAAAGATCAAAAACTTGCTCTTGCAACTCTGACTGTAACAATTCTTACAATTGTTTCAAGATCTTTTCAAACGTGGTTTTGCTGATTTTGCTTGATATGCAGCCTACTTTTAATTATTTGTTTACAATTATTTAAAATTAAAAAATTTTTTCTCGCTTTTAATATTTATTGTTCCTAGAATATTTTATCGATTTTAATATTTTTTTAAAGATTTTCGACGATTTTCTCGAGATAAAGGTTGGCTTTGTTAAATATTTTATATGCAAATTAAGATTTGATTGCAAGTCTTGAAAAATTTAAAACTTTTTCGAAGATTTTTTCGCTATATTTCAAAATTTTTTTTGTATTTATATAGCAAGTTACAAAAGCTTTTTCATTTTACAGAAAAAAGTCTTAAAGACAAAACAAAATTTCTACTTAATTACATATATTAAGGTATTGAAATTTTTATACATATATTTTTGAATGAGTGCTGAAGTTACGAATATTTACTTTAGCAAAATGTCAGTAACGAGGTATCTGAGTCTTATGATTGATAAGTTCCAAGGCGAGTTCGTAGCTTAAGTCTTTGGTTTAGAATTTGAAAATGTTTTTATCATTTTTAGTTTTTAAAATTTTTAATTTTGATTCTCTTTTATTTGAAATAATTTATTTGCGATTTATCATGAGAATATAACAGAAAACTTTTAAGCTGGGCAACTTTAAAATATATCAAAAGGTTTTCCCCCTCAAAATTATTTTTCATTAATTAAAAAGATTTTCATCTCGAACATTTTTATTTAAATAACTTTATTAAATTTAATTTATAATTTCATATTATTGATGAAATTAAGCCAGCACTACCTACCTAAGTCTGATAATTGTTATGTTCCAAAACGAGTTCGTTGCTTAAGTCTTTGGTTTTGCCTTTGTAAATGGCTGATTCCACACTAAAGCGAAACAGAAACATGATTTTTGACATATATGTATGTACTTGAAGACATTTTTGGTTCGCGAATTAAAATGGAATCTAAAGTTATTCCTGCTGCAAAATTAAGTCTAGTCTCAATGCTTGTTTATGTTTTTTTTTTTTGTTAAATTTAAATAAACTTCGAGTTTATTTGATTAAAAAAATTTGATGTTATAATAGAACTGTTGCATAGTATCTTGATAAATACTTTGCTTTGAACTTCTATCGTTTCAAAGCATGCACTGAAATAATTTTTTTTAACATCCTTTTGATCAAAAATTAAAACAAATTGAAAAAATAAGTTGCATTCAGAGAGAAAAATGGGCTAAAATCAATCTCAAAGCGTTCGTAACTGAAATTAGCTCCATAGAGCTCAAAACCATCTCAAAACAAGCTATTCACTTTCGCAATTTATGCCACAAACTGGGCTTGAAAATATTTTTGATAAACATGTCAATTTGTGCTTAAAAAGTGTATTCTTGGGCTTGTTTGTAAAAATGTTAATTTTGTTGTTGTTGTTTTTGCTCATCAAAAAATTAACAAAGGAACGACGTAATTCTCAGTTGGTTTTTGTTCCTGGTAGTATAAAAGTGGTGACCGTGGCGTGCAGGTTAAGTGTGTGACTTAGCACGCTCGGAGCCCGAGTTCGATCCCCAGTCGCGGCGAAAAGTTATTCAATAAAAAAAAATTTTCTGATCCCTCACCACCACCTCTCTGCAGACAATAGCAAACCTCAGATAGTAAATAATGCAATGTAAAGCTTCCTGAGAACATGAACTTTAGCCGTTCGGAGTCGGCATAAAACATATAGGTGGTCTCGGTAAATTGTGTGCAAACATAATAGCAACACAATTGATCATAAGAAGCTCGGTCAAAGTCTTTTCAAGGGCTGAAACGGCCAATTTGTTTTATTTTTAGTATAAAAGTGCAGAAAAATAAATTCATAAATATTATTTTCCTGTCCGAATTGGATCAGATATATTTCATTTGGACACAGAAAATATAACTTTTATCATGCTTGTTTGTCATCCTTTGTTTTTTTTTTTTTTTGTTTTTGTTTGATACAATGTCCTAATTTTATTTTTATATTTATTTGTTGGCATTTAACATATTTTTACATAAATTAAGCTCAAGTGAGCATATTTATTTTGTAATCAACAATACAAACGTTGTTTATATTGAACGCATGTGGGCATATTAATATTTCGATAAATGATCTAAAAATCACAAATCTTATGCTCGAATGAGCGAGTTGATTTGTGATAAACAATCACGTTATGGCTTGATATCAAGAACATTATGGCTTAGCTCAGAATCACTACCAAAATTAATTGGTTTTGGATTGTTTTCAGCTCAAATTTCTCTACGTGTACAATTAGTAATGGAGTCTTCTTTGTCACTGACCATGGTAAAGATGCGATAGACGGACTTAGAGCAATTGCCAAAGGTTAGCAATATGTAATCCTATAAAAACTTGCCAGGTTAAAATAAAACAGCTGGGAACTTCGGAAGTGCTTGGAGAAATTCCAAAACTCTGTCCGAACTTCTTCTTTGAGTTTTGGTGAAAAAATACCGTTCAATAATATTCTGATGTCAAGATAAAAACTATATTAAATATGCTAAATATACAATGGATTTTGATTTCACAAATCACTACAATATTAATCACAGATTCACAACGTTCAAAAAATAAAGTTTTAAAAACCTGCCTTTATTCTTTAAAACTAATACAAATTTGCACAAACTCATGATATTTTACATTTTAGTTTTTAACGTTTTAATAATAAATGTTAAAGTTGTTAAATTTCCTTAAAATTCTTACTCGACCTGACAAAATCTTAGGTTACTTCATTCTACGTGAAAGTTAAAAAAGAAAATTATAATTGATATTTTTGCAAAATATTTTTCACCAGTATTTAGCAAAAAATATATTAAGTTTGGTTATATTTATGTCAAGCATAGACTCAGTGTGGCTGATAGATTGAATTTCCATGTTAATTTCAGAAGTTTTAGTTTTTAAACTTGTGCCCGTACTTTCATACAGAAAGGGTTTAAATTTTACAAAGAGAATTCTATACGATTTTTAAAATAAATAGAATGTTGCCAGTCACTTCATTTTTATGAATTTGTTTCATACGTAAACAAAATTTACTTCTTAGAAAAATAGTTTTTTTAAGTTAAAAGCTTTAATATTTGAAATAAAAATTTTGTTTGTTGTTTTTTAGATATTTTCTAAAAAATATTCTGGAATATTTGTTTATATTTTCCAAAAAATTTATAACGAATAATTGCAAATATATATTATTTAAATATTTTTATTAATTTTTTAAATTTTGAGTTCTCTCATCGAAATGGCAAGCAAAATTTTTTTATTATTTTCAAAGTGTTTTATTAGTAAATTTATTTTTTTTTTTATTTTTCTTTTTTATATTTATTTACTAACAAAGTTTTTCGTTGTTACAAATTTATGAAATGTCTTGTTGTAAATGTTGTCAAATGAGTTGTTGTAAACCTTTTAAAGCTAGTTCGTTTCTTAAGTCTTTGGTTTTTAACTCTAAAAATTGCAAAAGAACGTGCAAATATTTTATCTGTGTTACGTTTCGTGTGTGACTATCGATAATTTTAATAGTATTTGAATCTTAATCTTGTTTAAGTTTATTTTTAAATAAAATGCAAAAAAATTTTAAAAAACTTTTACATGTTCATTGCTTAAGTCTTTAATCTTGCAACGAAAAATGCGTTCAAAATTGTGAATGAATGTTTTATTTTTTATAATATATTTTGTTTGCAGCTGAAATTAAACATTATAAAATAAGTAATAAATAAAAATAACATTTAGACAATTTTGCATGTATGGGTTTATAATAAGAACTTTAATTTTTCAAGCTATTAACTTAAAGCTGTTTTGAGCTAATTCGTTTGATATGACAAGAATATTTTCTTAATTTTAATAGATTTTTTTTTAAATAATGGCTATAAGCTAATTTTCGCCTGCAGAGCAAGAGTCAAATATTTGCATGAATTTGTGTTAAAAATATCACTTTACGTCATTAAACAATTCTGCAATTATATGAGAAATTTAATTAGCAACAATTATTTACTTCACTTTACAACAATTAATTAAATTTCTAGAATTTGGCATTTTTTAAATTCTCATAACGAGTTTACAACTGAGGTATTAACTGTTCAATGTGCTTCACAAAATCATTTAGAAACCTTTATGACTGTTGCTGGAAGTTTAACTTTTAATTTATTTGACATGAAAAATTAGTTTATTTTTCTTTCGCTTCAGTTACGGCTGTCAAGTTTGCATTCATCAATTTTTTTGTGCCAAAAAAAAAAAAAAAAAAAAAAAAAAATAAATAAAAGCTAAGTATTAACTTCGAGCTCACTTGTTGTGAAAATTAATGCCTGCACATAAATCACAACTATGCTGTAGACCAACACAAAAAACAAAAAACAAAATCTTATGGCAGGCGCAGTCTACTTAAACTACAAAAAAAAAATCAAGAATGCTGAATAAATAGAAGAAAAAACAAAAAATTACAATATTTAAGTTAATGCAGAGCAAGTGCGAGCCACCAACGAATAAGATAAGACCAAAAGACGAAGTACTACGTATAAAGATCTATATATATATATATATATAATAACTCAAATTTGTTGTCGAGCTGAATTCTTGCAAGCACCAGTTACCGACTGGGGCAGACCAAGCGCCTGCCTGCCTGCCTGCCTTCCTGTCTCATATTCTATGACTTTAAATGGTGCGATTTGTATGACTTTTGAAGCCACAGGCGACAGCGTAATGCATATAAAAGTAACTTTATATTTAAACAAAATGAAAACACACACTTCTGCACTGAAAAATACTATAAAAACTATATGTTCGCATACTTTTGCTTTCAAGTGTAAAAAAAAAACAAAAAATGCTTAGTGTGTATGTTTAATGTTAGATATTTAGCAGCAGACATAAAACAACAAAATTTTTATGCGTTCCTTGAAGCAAATTCCGAAAGAAGTTAGCACAGAGAGTTAGTTTGTTAGTCAGTAGGAGAGAGAAGAATTTTATTGCTTAAACTTTCACTACACTAAAAACAACAGTTGAATGACATGCGTTAGAAGGAAACTGCATGTCCATGCTTTGCAGTTTAGTTTTTTTAGAAAAAACTGTGGGAAACTATAAAAATTCTTAAATTTCAAAGGATTTATACTTAATTTCTTGGTGTGTACATAAAAAAAAATTAAGGCATCAGTTATTTCAGCAATATATCCGAGGAATTGTGATGGGAAGAAATTCGAAAAATTGCATCAATAGCTTAAGAGGAAATTCTAAACTTCTCAAAAACATAATATTTTAATAATATGTCAAAGGTTTAAAAAATATGTTTCCACACTAAATGCAGGTTTTGTGGAATGATTTTTTATAGTAAATTTTTTTTGGAAAACCAATTTACGAATTAATTCAAAGCTTCAATTTACTTTTAAATCAGCTATATGGAGGTTTGCTGTAAAAATGCAATTTGGGGAACGCCAAAATTGTTTCAGACCAAGAAAAAGTATACCGAATAAAATTATATTTTATATCTTATATATTAATACGTGAACATTAAAGTTTATCGTATGCTGTTTTGTTATTATTTCATCATCATCACCATCATCTGTATGCGAAAAGCAATTATCATTTTAATTTAAATAGAATAATGTCTTTCAGTTCTATGTTAAATTTATGTCAGTCTTTTGTTAAATTTAATAAGTAGAATTCATTGTTAAATATTTAAAGACTCAATAAATGTACTTACTTACTTACTTGTTATTATTTCAAACTCAAAATAAATGAAACTGATATCATTTTAAAGGTTATGTTGCCCAAATGTGCAGATGATATAAATGATATATCTGATAGAGGGGGTTCCCAACATTCTAAGAGAGAAATTAAATTTTTGAGAAAAAATCTGCTCTTTGATATATATGAAATTTGATTGGGGAAGATTTCTTGAGTTGGTCGAATTTGAATTTTTTTTAAAAGTAACAACTTCTCAAAAAAATATAGTTTTTACCATTTGTCAATTGAAAAATTTGTAAAAACATGTGTTTTGAATTAAAAAAATTTGACTTTCCATGTCAATATCTTAACCGAATTTTAACGGTTTTTCAATTTTTCTAATTTTTTCTGAAAGTTTGTTATATTTTCTTTCAAATGTGATAAAAATTACAGCAAAGTTCTAACCAAAAGTATTTTTAATAAATTTTCTTAATACTGTCGTTAGATTTTTAGCGTGTGTTTCAACCAAATGCCAAGAGAGAGAAAAAAAACTGTCTCAAATTGAACGTTCTAAATTGGAAAGCCAATATCTCCGCCATCTATTTTTAATAGATTTTATTTATTTCTTTTTTGTATTTAAGTCTTATCAGTTAACTTAAAAAACTTTTGAAAATAATTCTGGTTTTTTATTGTTTATATTTAAATTATTCCTTTTAAAAAGAGACCAAAAAATTTGATTTATTCTTAAACTATGGGGTAAAAATGATTTTTGTTGTAAAAAAACAAAAACTCAAAATTGCAGTTTTGATTTTCATTCAAAGTCTTAACCGGATTTAAGGTGAACTTATTTTGTCTCGACACTAAATTAATAAACTGTCCGTGCCATCAAAAAATCAAGGCTAGCCCCTATCAAATTAACGCAACCCCCTATGATTTCTTTGACAAAATTAAATTTTTTTTAAATGTTGTTTTTCTGTTTTTGAAAAAAAAAAATATAAAAAAATAATTTTTTTGAAGAAAATAGCTTTATTTCTCCAATCAATTAAGAGTCATAGCATTGAACGTATTTGAACCATATCGCATATATATATATTCGACCCCAGGAGATACTAGTAGTATTTAATTCTGGCACCGGGTCAGATTTTCGATACACTATACACTGAAAACATAAATTATATATGCTTTCATATGAATTATGTATGCAAGAATAATTTATGTAAGCGTATGAAAACGTTCCAAATCTGTCGTATGTAAAATTTTTTAACACGAACACTGTCTTCGAGAATTTAGTTACGATTTAAGTGTACTGTGAACTATGCTTATTGTCTTTGTATTTGTACATGGTTTATATGAATATCGGTCAGTAAATTCATAAAAAAGTTCACGTTTTTTCAAAATATGCACATGAGATTCAAGTATTTTTGTCACTTATCTCATGAACTGTTCTTGTTCTCCTTATACACTCAGAAAAAAAAATAGTCATTTTTGTAACTATTTCAATAGTCATTCGTTCAAATTCTTCGAACTATTCTCATTGTCAATATTGATTACAGAATAGTTGTTTTTGACAAAAACAAATAGTAACTATTAAAATTGTCAAAAATAACAATTTGTAACTATTTTTACTGGTAGGAGTGATTGGGACTAGTAAAATAGTCAAAAAATAGTCATAAATGACTATTTTTTTCTCTGTGTGTATTTGTACATGAATTTTATATATACAAAAATTATAAATGAGTCATGTTTCTCTTGTAATTTTTCATGACATTTATGAAATTATTTATTGATTGATGTATCTGCTACATACACTTTAAGAACTTCAAACACTAGACTTATGAAATAGTCATGTTTTCGTGTTTTCACTTTTGTGTATTTTGTACATTAATATTATGAATAGTTCATGTATCTCATGTTATTTGTTACAGGATCCAAATTCATGATTGTAATTCATGATGATCATGTAAAAATTCATTATTATTGTGTACTCATTTGATTCAGTGTCAAAATCAAATCGAAATTTGCAGTGAGAATTCAAAAATTTAATTATGTAGCTATATTATTTACTATCTAGCCACTAACGTCCATTAAATCTCACGTTATTCACGATATGTTATTCATGTAAAAACTAAATGTGCAGCATTACTTCAATTTGTAAGATAATTTATAATAAAATATTACAACTATTAGGAACACTTTTAAATATTAGTTACATAAAGGAATCTAATAGCTATTAGCTTTTAGATTTGGTACTCGCCTTTTTGTGTGAAAATATCAAAAATACACACAATACAATTGATTATGAAAAGCATGATCGAGTTCTAAAGTTCTTGACAAGTTGTCTTTTTATGTCTTTATGGCAGATATAAGATTCACTTGGAACAAGAAACGAAAAAACGAAACTTAAGTGTCAAAGCCAATAAAAAATAAGCAATGTTGATGACGAATTATCGCGAAAATAATAATAAAAAAACACACAGACACTTGAAATCATGCAGACACAAAGTTTTGTTAAAGTGAATAATAAAAAATAATTTACTGCACTTAACCGGCCCGATGCACTGATGCTCAAATTAGTCATGAATTACGCTTGCAATTTCTTTAATTTTGAAATAAGCAAGTTTTTGCATTTTGAAAATCAATCAAAATTTCACATAAATTCATTGTTCCAGTAACCAAAAATTCGTGCTTCTTAATTCTTTGATGTCGTTTTGGTTCGCTTTTTTCCCATTGCTAATTTTATTGCCAGCTTTTTGTGTCTTTTAAAATTTTTCCCTTTTCTAACTCCATTGTTTTTCACTTACTTTTCTATGTTTTTTTTTATTTATTTTCAAACTAAGTCTAGAACTTAATAATTTTAACAGGTGTAGCGTAGCGTAGCGCATTCATAAAAAGTGCAAGCATTGCGCACTCTTATCTGTAGGTTATACAAAATATATATATATATAGAGTGGCAACGGCAGCAAGGAAAGGCAAAAAAATACATATCAAAGAAACAAGATTTCAAACAACATTATAAAAAAATAAAACAACAACAAGACAAAAATAATACAAGTAAAGATGACTGTACGGCACACCGACAGCGGTGTGTTAAGCCGCTGCATATTAGCTTAAATAGATTAGCAGCACTTGTTGTTGTTGTTGTTGTTGTTGCTGTTCTTGTTGTAGTTGTTTATCTACATTGCTACATGGCTGCATAAATGTTGTTATTGTTGTATTCTAGGTGTTGTTCCTTTTGATAGCTTACGTCTCAGGGTGTGATGGCGATAGCTATGGCGCTGGCGATGATGACGACGATGATCTCAGAAAATTGCAGACTCTTTTATGAAGCTCTAATTTTTCTGTGTTAATAGTTCAACACAAAATGTGAAGCCTGTATATTGCACGCCTGTCTGTGTCTAGAGAGGATATGTGCGGTCTTTTTGTTTTGTTTTTTTGCGACAAGTAAAGTAAAAAGTACATTTTGCAAGCATGTGTTAACAATTGAGCAATATTTTTGTAAAAAAATGTGTAAGACTTTTGAGAAAGATTTGAGGAGTTTGTGAAAATCTTAAAAATCTTTTGAAAAAAATTAAGAAAATGTTGACTTTTTTTACAAAAAAGATAGCTTACGTCTCAGGGTGTGATGGCGATAGCTATGGCGCTGGCGATGATGACGACGATGATCTCAGAAAATTGCAGACTCTTTTATGAAGCTCTAATTTTTCTGTGTTAATAGTTCAACACAAAATGTGAAGCCTGTATATTGCACGCCTGTCTGTGTCTAGAGAGGATATGTGCGGTGTTTTTGTTTTGTTTTTGCGACAAGTAAAGTAAAAAGTACATTTTGCAAGCATGTGTTAACAATTGAGCAATATTTTTGTAAAAAAATGTGTAAGACTTTTGAGAAAGATTTGAGGAGTTTGTGAAAATCTTAAAAATCTTTTGAAAAAAATTAAGAAAATGTTACAAAAAATATGCAAAAAAAAATTATAGAAATCATAAAGGCAGTCAGTCGTCGTCTGTTCTGAATTCTTTGCTTTTACATACTAGGTAAACAAAAGACTTAAGCGACAAACTTGAAGTTGGTTTTTGCACAAGAAACGCTATTTATATATTTTATGTGCTCAGTCTGCTATTAATGCCAGACTGTGAAATTATGAAATAAAAGTTCAGCCCGAACTTTACTTCACACATTTACTTATATATATATATATATATGTTGATTTTTGTATTGTGCATTGGCTTTTACGCATAAAGCATGCATGAGCATAAAAAGCATAAATAATACATTTAAAATTGTAAATGTAACGACGACATAAAGCATAACAGTGCAAAAAAAAAAAAATAATTTTAAAAAAATAACTTAGACCGCGTATAACATACATGAAATTTGCGTTTGCTAATTGTAGGAATGCGTAGAAATATATACTATATAAAATAACAACAACTTAGCCAATCGACACTTAAAACATTAGCATTGGGCTGTCGCTTAGCTAGCTTAGTTATGCGTCTTATACACTTTTTGTTCTAGTTGTAGTTGTTGTTGTAGCTGCCACATATATAAATATTGATAGTTTGCACCAAGACGCCATCAAGTAACAGACCAACTATATAAAAAAAAAAAAAAAAGAACAAACGCAACAACACACTTTACACCAAGCCGGCAAGTTAAGAGTGCTGCAGCTTGATGATGGACAGAACAACAACAGGAACAACAATAACCACAACATCACGTATAAAAATGTCTGCAACTCAGCTACTACTAACACTATCAATATTTCGACTCATACATAAGCGCAAGTTAATTGCTACAAGAAAATCATTAATCGTGAACAATTATTGCTGCTGCATAGCCCAGTCTAGCCTAGCCTAGCTTAACTTAGCTTAGCATAGCGTAGAGCTTCAAAAGCATTGCAGCGAAAGATGCCAGCAGTGAAAAATCAAAATTAGACTTAGATCGAAAGGGTGTGAAAGATTAATGAAAATTCATAGAGAATAATAAAAAGAAATTAAAAAAAAAAATATAATAAAAGAAAAGTAAAGTCAGCATGTAGGGAAAACGGCGGCAATTGTGTGTTACACAACAACATGTTTTCTTTTTTATTATTGGACAATTATTGGTTCTTTTATTTGATTCTAATATTTGAATGACTACCAACTTCCGTTGCTGCTGGAACAAACTTTTGGCCTTTTAATTAGATTTAAAGAACTTCAAAGTTAATTTACTTTTTCCGTTCAGATATTCATCGTGGTATATTCTTATCTACTCTAAGTTTTTTGAGCTGCTAGCGACCATTAGTAGCCAGAACAAAGTATGTTTTTATATATCTCTAAAAATGCTTAAAATGGTTTGATTTTACCGCATACGAGAATATTTTAATGTTAAAAAAAACCTTCTGCGAACTATATAAAGTAAATACTTTTAGATTGAAAAGAAAACCAATTGATATAAAAACAATAACAACAAAAATGCAAAATAACAAATAAGCACTCTGTGCACAAGTAGAAGCAACTAAATTATGTTTGCCTTTAGCTACGTGGTAGTGTTATCAAAAACATTTGCTCTAAAAAACCTCAGACTATGACAAAATCTGAAAATCTGAAGCTTCGAGGTTGAATTTAAGAAACATTTTATAATGCAGGAAAACCATTGGTAAAAATAAGAGCTTTCAATGGACCAAACTGGATAAAAATTATATTATTAAGATTGATACAAAGTTGAAAATTACAAAAAGAATGGACATAGGGTGTCCCAAAAGAAGACTCTCTTTTCAAATTTATAGTTGATCGATCTTGGTTTCATTTCATTAATTTAAAACTATGCATGCTTTCTCCCAACTGTGTACAGTAGAGCATCCATATGTGGCTTTTTCTGATTTTGTTCGCTCTCCGCTCATTTTCCATTAAATTGCGGCTAAGATACATGATCGGCAAAAACATAAAGACGTCGGCAGTGGAAAAAAACCCAAGCTCCCCAAAACAGGCTAAAAAAGGTACTTGGTTTAATTACTCTAGGCAATTTAAAATTTATAGGCAATGTTTTTTCTAACGATACCTTTTTTTAAGGCCCCAAAACAGGCTAAAAAAGGTACTTGGTTTAATAACTCTAGGCAATTTAAAATTTATAGGCAAGGTTTTTTCTAACGATACTCGATATTAGAGGGAGATATTTTGAATAATATATAAAATGCCGAGAAGCATTAAATGAAGTTATATCCAAAATTTTTTTTTTCAAATATATTGATATTTTGGGACATGTTTCAGTACCTATTTTAGCCTGTTTTTGGGACTTAAGGCCCGGAGGGCCTTGGTTTTTCTACTACCGGCGTTCATTTTTATTAACAGATCTTATTTTTTAAGACTCACTCTAACGAAAAATGGGCGGGAAGTGAACAAAATCCGAAAAAGCACATTCTATACGTTTTGTGGGTGCTCTAATATACAGTCAAACAAATAAGTATACGAAATAAAATTTTTTTTGAAATTAAACACTTGATTATTGCTATAGTGGCTTTGGTATATTGAAATTAAATGAAAGCTTTGTGTTAAATGAAACCAAAAGCTTTGCGATTTAAATTCTCGTGAGTGGTGGGGCTCTTTAAATATCTCTAAAGCTCAATAGGCAGCAATTAAAAACCATTGAACTTTTCTCTAAAAAATAAAATCTAGACATTCAATCCCAGAATCCTAGAATTTTTTTACAAAAGTAAAAAAAAACCATTTGATTTCATTGCAATCAAACTGCAATGCTTGTTCGCAAACCACTTTCTCAAGCGGCTCTTGGCTTTAGACTGAATCATAAGCTTATTTATCGTAGAACAGTCTGCTTTAATTTTTTATCCCGAAAATGCTTTGGTGTATCGGTAGCTCGAGCTTGGAAACCCTAGACGTTTTTCCAATTAATCTTCCTCATCCCACTTCATCTTTCTCTCCTCGTAACGATCTGCAAAGCATCAGCGAGTCAAGAGCTAGGAGCTGTGTGGAGAGCATCTCATAAAAAAGACCTTTAAAGCAGAATTGCAGGACGGCATTTCTTTGAAAAATTTTATTCAAATATATTTTGCTTGAAAATAGTTTTTGACATTTTTGACAAATGTCAATTCAATATTGTTGCCAAAAACCTTAAACCAACATCTGAACACTTCCAATTTAGATTTAAGAATAGATCCAAGTTTTGTTCTGAATCAATTGTTGTTTGTGTTTTCAATGTAAAACAAAATCCAGATCTAGATCTTGGGCTGAAAAAAAATGCAGCCAATAACTTCAAAAATTATATTTTAAAGACTTTAATATTTCTTTATCTTCAATGCGGATGCAGAAAACAAAAAATTTAAGCTCTGTCTGATCTCAAATAAATTTACAATTACTTTAAGAAAAGAGAATTGTACTTAAATTATTATGACAAAAAAGTATTCGTAAATTTTTTGTCATATTTCACATTTTTTAAAAGTAATTTAATGTCAATATTTTGTAGCATATCACTTTTAAACTAATTACTTTTTTTAAACGGTTTGGCATTAATTGCACCAGTTTGTTTTTCCTCTTTGTTGACACGGCCACCCATTCTTCCTGGAACACTTTGTTTTAAGTTGTACCATTGATGAAAGTTTGTCATACGTATAGATTTTTCCAAATCTGATTATAGCTTCGCTAAAACAAAAACTACAAAATTTGGCGATATTTAGTTTGATGATCTCTTAATTAAAGCTTCGCTACAACACATAACACGATAGTAGTTGATATACCTTTGGAACATTCCATATTTTCTCTAAAATACAAAATTTAATTTTTTATCTTATGGTGTGTTGTTTAGATTCTGGATTAATAAAACTAGACAAGTGTAAAAAGTGTAAAACACCCTGTATCTTGAAATTCCTAACACAACGTTAAAAATTGAGTACAGATTTGGAATCAACGTTAAAAGCTCATATAGAAATTATATTGGGTTTTCCGGATCCTACATTTTTAGACTAGTATTATTTATTCAAGCATGTCTGAATTTTAGAGCACTGCTTTTATTTTGACCACAGCTGTATATATATAATATTCCCGACCTTTAATTTTTTTCCGTTTTCTCGCATCATAAAAATAATTTTTTTTTTCTCAGTTGTAGTTTTCTTGGATTTCCTGCCCGCTGTTTAATAATTTGACTTTTTTAACGACAGACTAACTGCTAAACACTAACATTTTTATCTCAAGAAATGATTACCACGTGATGATAATATTTTCTTGGAATTTTTATCTTCGTCTTAAATAGCTTTTGAACACTTTTTGGAGGTATATTTATGACCAACATTTTTTTTTAAGATATGTTGTTATTTCCTATTATTTAAAAAAAAGGAGGGGGTTTTCCGAATTGTTTTAAATCTCTAAAATAGCATATTTTAAGGAAAACTGGAATTAACTGCGTTAATTTGACCCCAATAACTTTTTTACCCCTTAGAATCTTTTTCAGAGGTTCAATTGGCTTCAAACTTATATGGAAGGAAATGAAAGTCTATTGTTTTATGCTGTTGTAGGTAAAAGTAACAAATTTTTATTTTAAAAAGGATGCAGAAAATGCGAAAAAATATTCGAAAAATTATGTTTTTTACAAAAAATTGTCTATTTTCTTAAAGATGCAGTTTTTTAGTCTACACGTTGGTTTAAGCAAAATTTTAAAAAAATGCCCCGCAAAAGTACGAGGTTTTGCTTATCAAATGCTGATAAGCGTACTCGCAACAAATATTCGAACATTTTCTCGTATATCTTTTGCTATATTGTTCTATAGCATGTTAAAGCTTTTTATGACTTTTTTAAATCTTTCTTTTTTATAAAATTGAATCATTGTATAGATTTTAATACTGAATAGTTTGAAAAAAGGCTAAGTCTTATCGGCAAATGATTTTTGGAGTTTTATAACAGCATTACAAAACAAATCTTACATACTTTAGATTTTATTTTGAAAAGTTTTGAAAATTAATTTTTCAAATAATTACTTATTTTATATATGAGAAGCACATATGCATATTCATTAATTCTTACGTGTAATAGATGTCTTTGATAACTGAAAATATACTCAACAGAACTTAAAGTATTTTCTTTCCTGAAGAAATTCTCGCAGGTTTATCAAGAAAATTCAAAATTATTAACATTATATTTTATTCAAATATTTTTTTAACATTCTTTTATCGAAGATAAGCATTGCATCAAAGACGCACCCAATCTGAGTAAAGCAGAGAAAGAAGAAGAATATGTAATAAATTTCAAAAAAAAAAAAATGTAAAATAAAAGCCACCGACACACTTGTTCAGACATTTAACAACGCATTTAACATAGTTTATTAAATTACAAGCGTTCTTTACTTCTGCAGGCTTCTTAAAATCTTTCGGTTGTCTTCTTTTATTAGTCACATTATTTATTTTATCTGTTAATCAGATTTAAGCAAAACTTCTTGATAAGTAAAAACCACACAAAAAGATATAAAAAAAAACCGAAAAAATTTATGACAGCATATCAAGCACAACTTTCACCAATTATTTTGTTTATGCTAAATAAACTCAGTAATATTCGAAAGAATGAAGTGTTGAATATATTAATCGAAGAATGTATATTTTTTCTTAAATGCGTGGGTCATACTTAGTGACTGGCGTCTAAAAATACTTAAGACAATTTTTTATCCAAATTTTTCAAATACGTAAAATTTATTTTCTTATGAATGAATCGTTTTCTTAATGCTACTTAAGGCTATTTCTTAATTTGTTTCTATGGTTATATCAAAAAAAAAAAAAAAAAAACTACACCTAACATAAATTTGCATAACTATAAATAAGTAATGAAATCAGTAATAGATCCATCAAAATTCAACGGTTGCCAGTTAATTACTGTTTAAATATTGAACCGTTTATCACTTTCGAAAATTTATGGAAAGTTATAATAAATCATGATGCTATGCTTTTTGTTGGTAGACATAACTAAACAATAGTTCCAAAGCATATGTTACTTTCAGTTATATTATTACATTAACAGCTCATTAACAGCATGTTATGTTGTTAAAGTTGAACAAAACTTACAGTATTTATCGATTAGCGGCAGGTTTTATTTTTAGCAACAAAGGCATACCATTAAAATTTGTGTGTAGAACTTTCTATGAACGCTGTGAATATTTGACCTTTTTCATATACATATATAAAAAAACAAAATTATTTTCTTAAAGTTATAGACAGCAAAATTTAAAAGTGCGTTCAACTTTTTAGAACGTTCAACTTTGGTCTTTAGAGACGGCCTTTTCTTTAATGTTTTTTCAGTTGTGTGACTTATGAGCAGCTGGTATGGTATTTTTAATTGCTTTGCTATTTATAGTTAGTTATAAGTAAAAGTTTTAAGCTCTTTAACGCACATATTCAAACACACTCATAATGTTTTGGGAAAAGCAAGTTTGTCGCTTAAGTCTTTTGTTTGCAAAAACTACACGACAGCTATAAAGAAGCTATTAATTTTCACGAGTTCACCACAACAGAGTTCCAACTAACCGGTTTGGTATTTTTGTAATTATTTTGAAAAACAATAAAATTTTGTAAACAAAAAAAAAAAAAATTAATGTTTTCTCACTAATACCACACTGAATATGCTACGTACAGTTCAGCTCTTGTAACCTTTGCATCAACTTAAATGTTTTCTGAAAAAAAAATACTTAAAAAATGAATGCACTAAAGTAGCAAAGTAGATAAGCAGCTATCAAAAATTTAACAAAAATAATAATAAACAAAAAAAAAAAGAGAAGAGGAAAAAGCAATATAAGTCCACTCTTAACCCTGCAGTAAATTATTTCATGTTAAGTACAAGCAAGCACGGAAGTCACAAACAACAACAACAACAATACAGGCACAAACAAGCAAAAACGTTAGATAAATTACCTCGTAAAACATTTTAAGCATTTACTACAACAAAATGTTTTGGCTATTTCGGCAGAAAAAAAAAATCATCTTTTGTGCTCATGTTAGGCACCATCAGCTCATATTTAGCTTGTCTTTAATAGCAGCTATTATTATAATATTATTTGCTTAAGTTAAGTAATAACAGCGTATCAACAACTACAATACATAACAGCCAACAAAGCAACAACAACAATGACTCACATATAAAAAGAATGCCAGTCTGTATCGCCGAATCAACGAAGCATAAAAAGGCGTTTTTATAAAGCAATGTAAGAAACTTCAAAGTCAACAATAAAGCATTACAAAGCTTTTGAAAAAAAAAAACAAACAAACTAAAAATATCATGCAAACTTTCAGAGCAACTGTTTGATGTAAACAGTGCTAGTTACAGTATCTGAAATTGTCATTGGCACAAATAAAGTTAAGTATTTTTTTCTTCCTTTCTTTCCAACCACAGCTGAAGGTCATTGCTGTTTGCAGTCCATAGACCATAAAGAGCTTTAAACCCATTGTTCAACTTCTACTGGTTGAGGCAGCATAGTTGCTGCTGTTGAGACATGTTCTCTGAAAACCGCAGAAATGTCAAACTACAACAAGCCATAAGCAACATTGTGCAAAAGTTCAACGTCTCGTGCTTGAACTTTGTGCAGATCCGCTATAAAAGCTTAAACCCTTTCCTGCTTGCCGCTGAGCACTAACGAGCATATTTAACGATAACTTTTTTGGTCATTATAAGACTGCCGTCTCATGTTTAAACTTTGTCTTTGAAGCTACAGCAATATTTTTGCTGCTGCTGCTACTGCTGGTTTTTTTACTAAGCAATTAAACATAATTGTATGCTTAGGTTAAAATGCATTTTACAAAAACACGCAAATATATTGCATAACTGCTAAACATTGTAGCAGTCTGTCACTACATTGTTGTTGCTTTCATTATCATAGAGCGTTTGTGTTTTTTTTTTTTGTGCCAACTGAGCAACTTCTTAGTCACAATTTTGCTGAGTGAAACTGAAATATGAGCTGTGCTGTTGTTATAGTATATTTTGCAAGAAAAATTGAAAAGAAAACTCTAACACTTTTCTTAGTTTTGTTTCTGCTATTCTGGCTAATGAGTGCAAGTGTTTACTTCTGAGCTTGAAATAAGTGCGAGTCATGCTCGAAATGATGCTTCTCTAGTATTTGATACAACATTCAAGTCTTTTGTTTTGCATCACAAACGAACTTAAATATAAGCATTAGTTTGATAGGAGAAACAAGTCAATTGAAAGTTAATAACAGTTTCAATTTTATTTAATTTTAGATGCATGAGAATAAAGAATTAAGATATGTGTTTTATTTACTGAAAAATTTTAATGAAACTTATTTAAATATAAAAAATGAAATTAAGTGTGTAATAAATTTTATTATTATTAATTTATTATTGTTTGCATTTATGTTGAAAAAGTTATGTCAAAATATTCTATATATTTGTCAGAATAAGTATAGAATAAACTGTTTTTAACTAATGTTTAAATTGGCTGACTTGGTTGTGCCTTAGAGCGTATTAAAAGTTAAATTTTGTTTTTCTGTATCTCATAAATTTAAGGAAAATATCTGCATCAACTTTTTAGCTTTGATGCTTAGCTTTCGAAGTAATTTTAATGGATATATTTAAGTTTTCTTTAAAGTAATTTTTTTGGTAAAAACGAAACATGGAATTTACACACATTTCATTATCCATTCATAATAAAAAAAAAAATTTTCTTTTAGAAAAGTTTTGCATAGAAAGATTTAGCAAATTATCGAAAATCTACTTTTTTAGCTTTAAACAAAGGATTTCAAGTGTGAAACTTTGATTGGATTGAGTCAAGTCGGCCTTGGTTCGAAAATGGTGTGATATATAAGTAGGAAAGGGATATCTAGTGAAACAGGAATAGAATGTTCGTTGTTTGGAGAGAAGTTATAAAAATTGAAGCATTTTTAATGTCAGTTGATTAGAAATGGGGAAAGAATTAATGAATTAGGTAAAAGCGTGTGACAGGATCTCTGGCTTGGCAGTCAAGCACGTTAGGGTTAGAAATAGAGGGTAAGAATGTTCGGATTAAGTGTTGGAAAGAAAACATCAAGAGGGTTTGTCACACATTTTACCTTTCTAGGTGCATTCTGGGATGAACCCAGAGTCTAAAATGATATATTTTCAAAAATTATCAATTTTGTATAGAAGCCCCCTCAGGGGGCTGGGAAAGGGGGTATGTATGTTCCAGAAAAATTTTGGGGAAGAAAATTTAATGGGGTTTGTTCGGACATTTAACCCCTCTAGGGGCATCATTTCAGCACTAATGGATGTTTCTGTCAAATTTTTCCATTTTTCACCAACTTTTAACCCCGATGCGATACAACTTTACCCCACGTCACCCCGAATTTTGTTTTTTCAATTGCATATTTTTGTTGAACCTCACAAAATTTTAGGGTTCCTGGATATCAAAATCGGAAATTCGTGCACTATCTTAACCTTAAGCTTGATATTGATCTTCGTTTTTATATTGATGTTGCTGTTGCTTTTGATGTTGATGTTGATGTTGATATTGATGTTGATGTTGATGTTGATGTTGATGTCGATGTTGATGTTGATGTTGATATTGATATTGATGTTGATGTTGATGTTGATGTTGATGTTGATGTTGATGTTGATGTTGATGTTGATGTTGATGTTGATGTTGATGTTGATGTTGATGTTGATGTTGATGTTGATGTTGATGTTGATGTTGATGTTGATGTTGATGTTGATGTTGATGTTGATGTTGATGTTGATGTTGATGTTGATGTTGATGTTGATGTTGATGTTGATGTTGATATTGATGTTGATGTTGATGTTGATGTTGATGTTGATGTTGATGTTGATGTTGATGTTGATGTTGATGTTGATGTTGATGTTGATGTTGATGTTGATGTTGATGTTGATGTTGATGTTGATGTTGATGTTGATGTTGATGTTGATGTTGATGTTGATGTTGATGTTGATGTTTTGATGTTGATGTTGATGTTGATGTTGATGTTGATGTTGATGTTGATGTTGATGTTGATGTTGATGTTGATGTTGATGTTGATGTTGATGTTGATGTTGATGTTGATGTTGATGTTGATGTTGATGTTGATGTTGATGTTGATGTTGATGTTGATGTTGATGTTGATGTTGATGTTGATGTTGATGTTGATGTTGATGTTGATGTTGATGTTGATGTTGATGTTGATGTTGATGTTGATGTTGATGTTGATGTTGATGTTGATGTTGATGTTGATGTTGATGTTGATGTTGATGTTGATGTTGATGTTGATGTTGATGTTGATGTTGATGTTGATATTGATGTTGATGTTGCAGTTATTAAAAACATTAATTTCAACATCAATATCAACATCAACTTCATCATCATCATGTCCTAAACCCATTGCAGACGACATCAACGACATCGACAAGCCCTTCATAAAACTACTTCCATTCCAACCTTGCATCAAGAAATTGATTCATAAAATCGTGATTTATTCATGAACTCGGTAGCAACGCGAATTAGCGACAGTAACATAGTTGCAATGCAACTATGTCGTTGCGACATTATCTGAAAAGTCTTTTTTATAAAAAATTAATGTTATTAAATTTGACAGGTGTTTTGACAGGTGAATCGTTTTGATCAGTGAAGGGTTTTATGTTAATAATAATCTAGATGTTAATGTGGATGGTGATATTAATAGTCTGAGCATATTAAAAGTGACAAGAACAATACGGGTAAATCATAAATACACTATCAGGCACACATATTTAACTTCATAGCCATGCCAGCAATTGTGGTTAAATGAAATAAACACAAAACACACACACACATACATCCGTTGACATTAGCAATATTCAATTTATTACAATAAAATCTTATCGCTAAGACATTATTTTAAAATTTTGCTCCAAAATAGCTCGAACACATTGCGCACGACATGCGACCAACGTCATGTTTCTACTCTGTCGTTTTAGAAAAATGTTGACAAGACTTGATTATAACAAACACGACAGCAGCAAACTTCAACAGCAAGCTTTTTTGATATTTGTTAATAAAGATATGTTTCTTGAAATTTTAAATTTATTTGAATCAGACAAACGACCAATAAACAATCTCTCGAGCAACCAGTACAAAACAAAAAACAATGACAAATGTAATCAATAGAAGAAATTTTTTTTTTGGCAAGTCGAATTAGAATAAAGTTGGAGTTGACGACAACGACATCCGATGTTTCCCAACAATGCCGTCGTGAAGTTTTCAAAAATTCGTCCCATAAGTTGAAAGTGACACTTGGTGATTGTTGCTTGTTGTGCGCAATGTATTCAGGCTATAAGAAATGCAGGTAAATTTATATGACGATATATATATATATATATACGATATATATATGAAATATATATGAAGGTATTGTGTTGATGTTGATGTTAATATCTTTAACATATTTCAAGCCATAATACCGTTTTGACAATTAAGAAAACAAAAAATCATTTATATCATTGTCTTCTTGATTATTTTGAATGAAGTAGCGACAAACGAAAATGTCAACGAAATATTAACACGGATTGAGTAAATAAGGAGACAGTATTTGAAACTGAGAGATAGATTTAAACCGACGACATCAACATTGTTGCACAAAATTTTTTTGAGTTAATCTGTTAAAAAATTTTGACAGATGTCGCTACGTCGCTTACGCCTTGCAGTTGTTCAATTTAATTCAAATGAAATTGCTTGTTCAACGCCATTGTTTGTTAGATCAACGCAGTTTTGTTCAATTTCCAGCGAAAATGTTTGCCATTTAAAAAGATTATATTTTATTAAAATATTATATTCAAACTAAAAATTGTTTCCATTTTAAAATATTTGCTAAGTTTACCGAAGCTATGCGACACTTTTACAGACTTAAGCGAACGCTCTGAATTTGCACACATTTCAACAAAGCCGCTACATATGTAAATTTTTATGCTTAATTCTTTTTACATTACTTTAAAATTCAACACATTGTATAAATACTATTCATCTTAATAACTGTCGCGACACGGTCACACACAGTATTAGCGGTAACAAATTGCACTGTAGCCAACAAATCCACACTTGGCCTACATTATTAGTAAGACAAACATTGGTTAAAAATATACAAGCATGTCTTAATATGCATAGATATGCATGTCATATAACGTCAACTACGGTCGATTGGTTCAACGTTAAACCGACGGCAGCGACGACGACAACGACCACTCACTACATTAACAACAGCAACAACTGCCAAGTGCGTGCTATTCAATAGTTTTTTAAAATCTTTTTGTTATTCTTAGAATATTCCATCCAAATGCTCTATGGCTAATGGCTTAGAAAGTAAAGTGGGCGGAGGTTGCGCATTGTTGCTGAATATTTTCTTATAACATAAACATTGTAAGATTGTTATTGTTTTTGTTAGGTTTTTTGGAGTTGTTGTCATAGTGAACAACAACAACAGCCACAACTTTGCTGGTAGCACAAGTCAAATATTCAGCTACATCGATTTGATGCTGTAGGGTTTAAGAGTTTGCTATGTACCAGCAACAGCAACATGTTGCTAGTTTATAATTTGATATGCGTGAAGCATTTCATGCCTCTGAAGTCATGCATAGCATAGAGCACGCATGTGTAAGGTGAAAATTAATTTGTGCCCATTTCAAATTAGAAGTTCTCCAGACGTAGTTGGTACATCTTTTTTTATTTTTTTCTATTTATGTTTATTATTAAAAACAAAAGTTGAAATATAAAGAAACAATTTGTACATGAAATTCGTTCTGTTTCAAACTTATTTATACAAAAATTTTAGTTACTTTAGTTTTTCAAAAAAACTTCATGGACACTCTGAAGACACTCTGGATTGTTTTTTAAACCCAATTTTTCTTAAAATGAAGTTTTTTTTTTATATTTTTTAACAATAAATAATTTTAAATTAATTTTTTTCTTTTTTGTTTTTTTCAGGTAAGCTTTTGAATTTGAAGGCAAAATTTGACCTAGAAAAAGCAAACATAAACACATAACTGGCAACAGGTAAGTGCGAATGAAGTGAGCTGCACTCGCCACTAGTTGAGGGCACTGCAACAAATATAGCATTATCCTAATTGCAAATGATGCTAAATGTAAAATTCGTGAAGCGTTTAAATGTAAGAAGTTAAAGAAATAATGACAGCGCTCAGCCAACACTGGCAACAATGTTATAAAGTGCAAAATGAAGATGTCTTGATAAACAAAGTAGAAGCAATAACAAATAAAAAGATTACACTGCATTACAAAGTTTGCAATACAATCAAAGAAAAGAAAAGAAAAAAAAAACTTAAACTGATGGCTTAATAAATTTGAAGCAGGCACTAAACAGCAACAGCAGAGTCAAAAAAAAAAAAAAAACCAGCAAAATCAAAGTAATATTAACGTTATTAAGTTTGCTGTTAACTTAAAAGACAGGCTTAAAACAAATGCACTTTTATAGCTAAATCAAGTTAATGATTATTATAGCAGTTCGTTGCAGATACGCGACTGACAACATGTCGCTGTTTACAAATGCAACAGGCTAGCAGCACTTAATTTTGCGATTTGTATTGCTGGCTTGAGCGCACAGAAAGGGTTCAGTTAGTAGGTAACCTAAATAAAAGACATGAAATCGCGTGTGTGTATGTGTTTGTGTGTGTGTGTGTGTGAATCTTTATAGCAGGCGGGGCCGCAGAGTGCATAATTTGTGGCCAATTATTCAAGTGCAAATAAATAAGCAAAGAAAACAACGCTGCAGCCTCTTCTGTAGCTCGCTACTAAATGGTGTGGGAACCATTTTTGTCTCTTCTTTAGTTGCTGTAGCTTATTTAAGTGTCAGTGAAAATGGGTCTGTTGTCTCTTTTGTATGATAATCATACAGCTTTAAACAGCTTCATTAATGCCAGCTGCAATATGTTGGTCACCAACATCACTATCATCAACATCTTCATCATTGCCATCGTTATCCATTGCAATCTTAATTATTATCATTGGCAACGTCGAGGCTGCTTGCGGTCGTATCCACAAATATTTGTGCAAATTGAATTCTAATTTGTTCCAGCAATTTATGCAGCTTTCTTCAAAGTTTGAAGGTGATTCTACAAGAGCTTGAAGGTTATTTTTTGCCTAGCTGCTGCTGCATGCGTTCGCATAATTTTGTTGTATTTTTTTTTTTTTTTTTTTTTTTTTTTTTTTTTTTTTTTTTTTTTTTTTTTTTTTTTTTCCCCCGTGAGATGAAAAGCATCGAAAGCCTGAGTGCGGGACTTTAATCCGCTAAAAACACCTCCCCACCAGGTCCGTTAATTTATGATTTATTCATGAACTCGGTAGCAACGCGAATTAGCGACAGTAACATAGTTGCAATGCAACTATGTCGTTGCGACATTATCTGAAAAGTCTTTTTTATAAAAAATTAATGTTATTAAATTTGACAGGTGTTTTGACAGGTGAATCGTTTTGATCAGTGAAGGGTTTTATGTTAATAATAATCTAGATGTTAATGTGGATGGTGATATTAATAGTCTGAGCATATTAAAAGTGACAAGAACAATACGGGTAAATCATAAATACACTATCAGGCACACATATTTAACTTCATAGCCATGCCAGCAATTGTGGTTAAATGAAATAAACACAAAACACACACACACATACATCCGTTGACATTAGCAATATTCAATTTATTACAATAAAATCTTATCGCTAAGACATTATTTTAAAATTTTGCTCCAAAATAGCTCGAACACATTGCGCACGACATGCGACCAACGTCATGTTTCTACTCTGTCGTTTTAGAAAAATGTTGACAAGACTTGATTATAACAAACACGACAGCAGCAAACTTCAACAGCAAGCTTTTTTGATATTTGTTAATAAAGATATGTTTCTTGAAATTTTAAATTTATTTGAATCAGACAAACGACCAATAAACAATCTCTCGAGCAACCAGTACAAAACAAAAAACAATGACAAATGTAATCAATAGAAGAAATTTTTTTTTTGGCAAGTCGAATTAGAATAAAGTTGGAGTTGACGACAACGACATCCGATGTTTCCCAACAATGCCGTCGTGAAGTTTTCAAAAATTCGTCCCATAAGTTGAAAGTGACACTTGGTGATTGTTGCTTGTTGTGCGCAATGTATTCAGGCTATAAGAAATGCAGGTAAATTTATATGACGATATATATATATATATATACGATATATATATGAAATATATATGAAGGTATTGTGTTGATGTTGATGTTAATATCTTTAACATATTTCAAGCCATAATACCGTTTTGACAATTAAGAAAACAAAAAATCATTTATATCATTGTCTTCTTGATTATTTTGAATGAAGTAGCGACAAACGAAAATGTCAACGAAATATTAACACGGATTGAGTAAATAAGGAGACAGTATTTGAAACTGAGAGATAGATTTAAACCGACGACATCAACATTGTTGCACAAAATTTTTTTGAGTTAATCTGTTAAAAAATTTTGACAGATGTCGCTACGTCGCTTACGCCTTGCAGTTGTTCAATTTAATTCAAATGAAATTGCTTGTTCAACGCCATTGTTTGTTAGATCAACGCAGTTTTGTTCAATTTCCAGCGAAAATGTTTGCCATTTAAAAAGATTATATTTTATTAAAATATTATATTCAAACTAAAAATTGTTTCCATTTTAAAATATTTGCTAAGTTTACCGAAGCTATGCGACACTTTTACAGACTTAAGCGAACGCTCTGAATTTGCACACATTTCAACAAAGCCGCTACATATGTAAATTTTTATGCTTAATTCTTTTTACATTACTTTAAAATTCAACACATTGTATAAATACTATTCATCTTAATAACTGTCGCGACACGGTCACACACAGTATTAGCGGTAACAAATTGCACTGTAGCCAACAAATCCACACTTGGCCTACATTATTAGTAAGACAAACATTGGTTAAAAATATACAAGCATGTCTTAATATGCATAGATATGCATGTCATATAACGTCAACTACGGTCGATTGGTTCAACGTTAAACCGACGGCAGCGACGACGACAACGACCACTCACTACATTAACAACAGCAACAACTGCCAAGTGCGTGCTATTCAATAGTTTTTTAAAATCTTTTTGTTATTCTTAGAATATTCCATCCAAATGCTCTATGGCTAATGGCTTAGAAAGTAAAGTGGGCGGAGGTTGCGCATTGTTGCTGAATATTTTCTTATAACATAAACATTGTAAGATTGTTATTGTTTTTGTTAGGTTTTTTGGAGTTGTTGTCATAGTGAACAACAACAACAGCCACAACTTTGCTGGTAGCACAAGTCAAATATTCAGCTACATCGATTTGATGCTGTAGGGTTTAAGAGTTTGCTATGTACCAGCAACAGCAACATGTTGCTAGTTTATAATTTGATATGCGTGAAGCATTTCATGCCTCTGAAGTCATGCATAGCATAGAGCACGCATGTGTAAGGTGAAAATTAATTTGTGCCCATTTCAAATTAGAAGTTCTCCAGACGTAGTTGGTACATCTTTTTTTATTTTTTTCTATTTATGTTTATTATTAAAAACAAAAGTTGAAATATAAAGAAACAATTTGTACATGAAATTCGTTCTGTTTCAAACTTATTTATACAAAAATTTTAGTTACTTTAGTTTTTCAAAAAAACTTCATGGACACTCTGAAGACACTCTGGATTGTTTTTTAAACCCAATTTTTCTTAAAATGAAGTTTTTTTTTTATATTTTTTAACAATAAATAATTTTAAATTAATTTTTTTCTTTTTTGTTTTTTTCAGGTAAGCTTTTGAATTTGAAGGCAAAATTTGACCTAGAAAAAGCAAACATAAACACATAACTGGCAACAGGTAAGTGCGAATGAAGTGAGCTGCACTCGCCACTAGTTGAGGGCACTGCAACAAATATAGCATTATCCTAATTGCAAATGATGCTAAATGTAAAATTCGTGAAGCGTTTAAATGTAAGAAGTTAAAGAAATAATGACAGCGCTCAGCCAACACTGGCAACAATGTTATAAAGTGCAAAATGAAGATGTCTTGATAAACAAAGTAGAAGCAATAACAAATAAAAAGATTACACTGCATTACAAAGTTTGCAATACAATCAAAGAAAAGAAAAGAAAAAAAAAACTTAAACTGATGGCTTAATAAATTTGAAGCAGGCACTAAACAGCAACAGCAGAGTCAAAAAAAAAAAAAAAACCAGCAAAATCAAAGTAATATTAACGTTATTAAGTTTGCTGTTAACTTAAAAGACAGGCTTAAAACAAATGCACTTTTATAGCTAAATCAAGTTAATGATTATTATAGCAGTTCGTTGCAGATACGCGACTGACAACATGTCGCTGTTTACAAATGCAACAGGCTAGCAGCACTTAATTTTGCGATTTGTATTGCTGGCTTGAGCGCACAGAAAGGGTTCAGTTAGTAGGTAACCTAAATAAAAGACATGAAATCGCGTGTGTGTATGTGTTTGTGTGTGTGTGTGTGTGAATCTTTATAGCAGGCGGGGCCGCAGAGTGCATAATTTGTGGCCAATTATTCAAGTGCAAATAAATAAGCAAAGAAAACAACGCTGCAGCCTCTTCTGTAGCTCGCTACTAAATGGTGTGGGAACCATTTTTGTCTCTTCTTTAGTTGCTGTAGCTTATTTAAGTGTCAGTGAAAATGGGTCTGTTGTCTCTTTTGTATGATAATCATACAGCTTTAAACAGCTTCATTAATGCCAGCTGCAATATGTTGGTCACCAACATCACTATCATCAACATCTTCATCATTGCCATCGTTATCCATTGCAATCTTAATTATTATCATTGGCAACGTCGAGGCTGCTTGCGGTCGTATCCACAAATATTTGTGCAAATTGAATTCTAATTTGTTCCAGCAATTTATGCAGCTTTCTTCAAAGTTTGAAGGTGATTCTACAAGAGCTTGAAGGTTATTTTTTGCCTAGCTGCTGCTGCATGCGTTCGCATAATTTTGTTGTATGTGTGTGTGTATGTGTGTGTCTGTGTCCCAATAGGCAATTAAACCAGCGCTCTTCATACGAAGGCATGCATTGACTGCTACTTTTGAAGACTAAACACATCCGTTCCTCGCTGCTCTTATGAGCACTTCTTGAAGGCCTGCCTTTTATGCACAAAAGGCAGCACAACAAATTTGTTTTCCCTACAAAGACTGACTTTTCATATACTTCGGGGCAACTTTTTCGTTAAAAGTTAGAATATATATCAGTTTAAAAATATGACGCAATAATGGCCCTTCTTACTTCTATATCAAAGATTATAGATTAAAATTATCTAACTTAAAAAAACATAGGAGAGAAGATAAAATCATAGAATATATAAATAAATAGAAAAAGGTGTAAAAGAAAAAAATATTTTTTCAACACTTTTTGTTTACCCCTACTTTTAGCCATTCTAAAGAAGTGCTTCTATCAGGCCTCTTTTGAGCTATCGGAGCGGAAGGCCTGCGAAATTTTCCCACTTCATATAAAAAAGAAAGTGTTATTGTATATGAGTGCGGCAGTACTACAAAATCCACAGGAAGGCCTGCTAGCAGTGATGTCATTGTCTACTGGGGTTTATTTCATTTAACCACAATTGCTGGCACGCATATGAGGTTAAATATGTGTGCCTGATGGTCTTTTGATCGTTGCATTCTTGGCTGTAAATGTGAGTCTATTTATTTCGTGAATTCGTGAAAACTAGGATAATAACGTCACGAAGTTGATAGAGCGGCATTATTTTTTGAATTTTTTTTTTTTCAATTTACAATGTTACAGTGAAAAAGTTCGTCAAAAATAGTGAGAAGCTCAGGATTTAAGATAACCGCTTCTATACATTTAAGTTAAATAAAGAAAACGAGTTCGTTTCCTAAGTCTTTTGTTTGCATCCGCCTTTAAGTGTTTTCAAGTCAAGTTTATGACTTAAATCGTTTATTAGTCCAAAGAAAAAGTGATTCAGTAAGGAATTAAACTTGTATTTAATTCTATTAAGTATTATTTTGCAGGCGTTTTATGGCGCTTTCAGTAGTATTAAAACCCTAAAATGTGAAAAGACACATGCACAAACATTTAATATAAATACATTTTTGTTAAAAAAACCAACTGTTTCCACCAACACTACCACTTTGCTCTGACATTAACATTTTGGCTAATGATGCCCTGCAAGCAGCTGACAGCTCGCAGCAGCAGCAGCAACGTCAGATCACGCGAATTAGTTTAACTTGATTTTGATGTTGATTTTGCCGCATAGCTGAAGTGACCCAGTTTAATGTTTAGATATAGTGGCGCATGTGCAGCAGACTCTAACAGCGAGTCTGACATGCGGTGGGTCCAGCACGACAGGAATAACACGAGAACAGGCTTAGCTAGGTGTTGCAAGTAGGTCTGCTGCAGCTGCTTGATCGAAAGAAGTCAGGTGTTTGAATGACTTGTAGTTGATTCCAGACATCTGGCTGATTAAGCTTTGTCGACGCGGGCGGTTCGGTTCTCAGATTTTTTTTTGACAAATTGTTGATCAGGTAATGAGTGTGCGTCAAAATAAGTGTTCTAAAGTCATTTGGAGAAATTAGTTTAGTTTTTTTAATAGACGTGCTGCCATTTTTTTTATTTTCAATTCAACAGAACAAAAAGTTATCGAAGGTAGATTAACAGATGATTGCTTTAAAAATAATATAAATATTTTTAACTTTTTCATGGGGAGGGTTGTTTCTTATTTCAAACAGTGAAAATACATGTTTCTTTGTTTTTTTTTTTAAATTTTTATTTTCACTTAGAAAATAGTTTTAATTACATTTTTTATTGATATATTTTGGCAATTATTAATTTTTTTTATAAGAATATGGAAACAGATATTTCTATATGTAGAAATAAGCGTTTTTAGAAAAATTTTAAATTGCTTTGCTGATGTTTAAGTGCTTAAAAGACATTGTTTTTAACTTTAAATTGAAATGTATTTTTTTCTTCTTTTTTTGTATTTTGTATTTTGTATTTTGTATTTTGTATTTTGTATTTTGTATTTTGTGTTTTGTATTTTGTATTTTGTATTTTGTATTTTGTATTTTGTATTTTGTATTTTGTATTTTGTATTTTGTATTTTGTATTTTGTATTTTGTATTTTGTATTTTGTATTTTGTATTTTGTATTTTGTATTTTGTATTTTGTATTTTGTATTTTGTATTTTGTATTTTATATTTTGTATTTTGTATTTTGTATTTTGTATTTTGTATTTTGTATTTTGTATTTTGTATTTTGTATTTTGTATTTTGTATTTTGTATTTTGTATTTTGTATTTTGTATTTTGTATTTTGTATTTTGTATTTTGTATTTTGTGTTTTGTATTTTGTATTTTGTGTTTTGTATTTTGTATTTTGTATTTTGTATTTTGTATTTTGTATTTTGTATTTTGTATTTTGTATTTTGTATTTTGTATTTTGTATTTTGTATTTTGTATTTTGTATTTTGTATTTTGTATTTTGTATTTTGTATTTTGTATTTTGTATTTTGTATTTTGTATTTTGTATTTTGTGTTTTGTATTTTGTATTTTGTATTTTGTATTTTGTATTTTGTATTTTGTATTTTGTATTTTGTATTTTGTATTTTGTATTTTGTATTTTGTATTTTGTGTTTTGTATTTTGTATTTTGTATTTTGTATTTTGTATTTTGTATTTTGTATTTTGTATTTTGTATTTTGTATTTTGTATTTTGTATTTTGTATTTTGTATTTTGTATTTTGTATTTTGTATTTTGTATTTTGTATTTTGTATTTTGTATTTTGTATTTTGTATTTTGTATTTTGTATTTTGTATTTTGTATTTTGTATTTTGTATTTTGTATTTTGTATTTTGTATTTTGTATTTTGTATTTTGTATTTTGTATTTTGTATTTTGTATTTTGTATTTTGTATTTTGTATTTTGTATTTTGTATTTTGTATTTTGTATTTTGTATTTTGTATTTTGTATTTTGTATTTTGTATTTTGTATTTTGTATTTTGTATTTTGTATTTTGTATTTTGTATTTTGTATTTTGTATTTTGTATTTTGTATTTTGTATTTTGTATTTTGTATTTTGTATTTTGTATTTTGTATTTTGTATTTTGTATTTTGTATTTTGTATTTTGTATTTTGTATTTTGTATTTTGTATTTTGTATTTTGTATTTTGTATTTTGTATTTTGTATTTTGTATTTTGTATTTTGTATTTTGTATTTTGTATTTTGTATTTTGTATTTTGTATTTTGTATTTTGTATTTTGTATTTTGTATTTTGTATTTTGTATTTTGTATTTTGTATTTTGTATTTTGTATTTTGTATTTTGTATTTTGTATTTTGTATTTTGTATTTTGTATTTTGTATTTTGTATTTTGTATTTTGTATTTTGTATTTTGTATTTTGTATTTTGTATTTTGTATTTTGTATTTTGTATTTTGTATTTTGTATTTTGTATTTTGTATTTTGTATTTTGTATTTTGTATTTTGTATTTTGTATTTTGTATTTTGTATTTTGTATTTTGTATTTTGTATTTTGTATTTTGTATTTTGTATTTTGTATTTTGTATTTTTTTTTTTTTTGTATTTTGAATATTTTTTTTTGTAAATTTTTTTTTATATTACATATTTACGTTTTTGCTTGCCTTTTATTATTTAGATTGAAAATTTTGACAAAAGATATAAAAGTTCATTTAAACTTTATGAAAAGTTTTATTCCTTTTTTATAAACAAAATACATTGTTTATGATTTTTTTTTTGCTTATTAAGAAAAATATTTTTATTGGTGAAATAATAAAAACTATTAAGAAGAAGCACTGTTATACTTTTTTTAAAAACAATTCTAGCAAATATTTGGAAATCCAAATTCTTGTCACAACAGCGTCGTTTAGCAGACTCTGGAATATACAAGTGCTTTTAAGGTAAATCCCGCTATACCAGTTAGTAAAGATAACTCGATTTACAGCAAGGCGCACACACATATACACTCACAGACAAGTCCAGAAAAATTGAGCTAGATGCAAGAAAACGACTGAACAGGAAGAAGTTTGCAATAAATTCTTTTTTTATCATTTACTGCAGCTTTTCGGATAATTTGCGCCGATATAAAGTAGACAACAACAACTATAGTTTGAAGCTAGTTAAAGATTTTTAGATCTTTTGTAGCAGAAAATGTGTAAGTTTTACTGGGTGTCAATTTTTGCCAAGTAAAACAAGCTGAGCTTTAAATTTAGACACTAAAAAAATATTTCTTTAAATATTTATATTTTTGCAACAAGTTTGGCCTGTTTTTCAACAATAAATTGAAATTTTTTTGGAAAAATTAAGAAGAGAAAGAAATAACTTTTTTATTATAAGGAAATCTAACCTAATTCTATTTTTTTTTTCTATTAAAAGTTAATCAACATTTAGCAAGTGAAAATATTTTGTGAAATGTCTGTCATTAAAGAAATGTTTGCTACAGAATCCAATTTAAATGATATGCCAGAGCTTAAGTAATAAAAAACTGTAAACTGCAGCAATTTAAGTCTATTCTTGGTTCAAATGATAGCTTTAGAGCGACTTAGCCAAGGTATGTGCATGCATAATTAAACAAGTTGCTCAACTGCTAAGTTCTAAATTTAATTAAAAATAAATAGTCGAAAGTTTTGCAGCGTGCCTAATTTTATGCAAACAAATGAGAAAATTAGAAATTTTTGCGCTTTGTGGGACGAGCGTGTTGATTTTTTATTATTATATATATTTTTTGTTTTTGTGCAGCAAATGCAGGTCAACAGAACACATAGAAATGCTCTGCAAAAATCATCGCTTGACATTAGAGAAGTCTATGAAAATATTTTCTTTTTTAACTTTTAAGTCGTTATATAAAATATTCAACTCGTTTTAAAAAGCAAACAGGTTGTTCGTTCAGTTATTTTTTTTCTTTGCCATATTTGGTCAGACAATATGCTGCATTCAATGTGCTGCAATTAAATAATATTATTGCTTAACCATTTGGTTGTTTATGGTTTCATTGCTTTATGGTTGCATGCTTGCGTCAAGAAAATGCCTTGAACTAGACTTTGGCAAGTTGTTATTAACCAGATTTTTATGCCAAATGTGCGTGAACGATCTTTGTGTGGCATGACTGCAAGCACAACGTGTAAACGTGAGTGCAGAGATTTCTTTGCAAAGCTACATTTTGACACTTTGGTGACAGCTTTAAAAAGCATAGTGAGTGATTTATTTTTATGGGAACGAACGAAAAAAATATATATGTACCAAAATAGCTTACAAGCCTTTAGAAGCAATTAATTAACATGAAATTATAAAATTAATAAAAAAAAATATCTTTGCCTGAAGTTAACTACTGCGAAACAAAAGACTTAAGCAACGAACTTGTATTTTCTATTATAAGACTAAAAAAATAATGTATCATACATAATAAATTCTTTGTAAACACTGAGCACAGCGTGTTAGAAACAAAAGACTTAAGCCACAAACTTACAGCTTAAGACTTACTTTCATTAAATTATGCCAAAACAAAGACTTTCGTTAGTGACATAAAGTGTTGGCCAAAACATCTAGACTGTCGGTCATTAAATAACACTAACAAAACAAGTTATGCTTTTGAATTTCATAAAAACATTTATGAGCATTTTTAGCAGAAAAAAAATAAAACTTTGTCTTTATGAGGCACATCATGATACGAAGGTCACGACTTTACAAGTTTTACAAACATGCGATAAGATTCAACACTTTTCTATCACGACGACAACACCAACGACAGCAACAACAACAACAACGTGGTTTACATTGATGACTGTTGTATCTGTCACTTAAACTGAGAAATCCAGAAATAAGCGCAACAGCTGCCACAAAACCTCGTCGTGTCTGTTCTGCGCTGCTATAAAAGAAAATGACTTTCGTTGGTTTTGCATCATTTTCCAGAGTCAAAATCTTTTGAATAAGCAACATATAAAGGAACAGCTGAAAGGATTGAATTTATTTTTATATCTTTATATTTTTATTGGTATTCTTGGAAAAAAAAAACTAACTCACTTTCAAACTAACAACGTATTTTCCCATAATGTCCTACACTTGTTGTGGTTGTGTGTTTTTCTTTTCAATTGCAGTTAATTTTGTTGTTGGTTGCAAGTATTTTTAGTGATGTTAATGTTATGCTGAACAGTGTCATTGTTGTGAGCATAAAGCTAATGTTGCAAGTTGAAATTTTGCCATAAAGCAAAATCAATATGATTTAATGTTAGAATGAGTGTGTGTAGAGGACATTTTATGTAGATTTGAGAACTTTTTTGGGTGTATTTTGGAAAAACAAGTACATGACATACTATAATTATCGATACCTCAACATTCTGTACTATACTAATCATAACCATACTACTATTTAACCATAAAATGAGCAGAACTATATCCATATCCGTAGAAGGATTTGCAACAATAACTTTGGTGATAGCAATAACCATAACCACAACCATAACCATAGCCATAACCATAATCCATGCAATAACTACCTATCACCATCATCATTACCGTTACCATAACCATTACCATTACCACTAACATAACCATAACCATAACCATAACCATAACCATATCCATAACCATAACCATGACCATAACCATAACCATAACCATAACCATAACCATAACCATAACCATAATCATAACCATAACCATAACCATAACCATAACCATAACCATAACCATAACCATAACCATAACCATAACCATAACCATAACCATAACCATAACCATAACCATAACCATAACCATAACCATAACCATAACCATAACCATAACCATAACCATAACCATAACCATAACCATAACCATAACCATAACCATAACCATAACCATAACCATAACCATAACCATAACCATAACCATAACCATAACCATAACCATAACCATAACCATAACCATAACCATAACCATAACCATAACCATAACCATAACCATAACCATAACCATAACCATAACCATAACCATAACCATAACCATAACCATAACCATAACCATAACCATAACCATAACCATAACCATAACCATAACCATAACCAAAACCATAACCATAACCATAACCATAGCCATAAGCATAACCACAACCATAACCATAACCATAACCATAACCATAACCATAACCATAACCATAACCATAACCATAACCATAACCATAACCAAAACCATAACCATAACCATAACCATAACCATAAGCATAACCATAACCATAACCATAACCATAACCATAACCATAACCATAACCATTACCATAACCATAACCATAACCATAACCATAATCATTACCATAACCATAACCATAACCATAACCATAACCATAACCATAACCACAACCATAACCATAACCATAACCATAACCATAACCATAACTATAACTATAACCATAACCATAACCATAACCATAACCATAACCATAACCATAACCATAACCATAACCATAACCATAACCATAACCATAACCATAACCATAACCATAACCATAACCATAACCATAACCATAACCATAACCATAACCATAACCATAACCATAACCATAACCATAACCATAACCATAACCATAACCATAACCATAACCATAACCATAACCATAACCATAACCATAACCATAACCATAACCATAACCATAACCATAACCATAACCATAACCATAACCATAACCATAACCATAACCATAACCATAACCATAACCATAACCATAACCATAACCATAACCATAACCATAACCATAACCATAACCATAACCATAACCATAACCATAACCATAACCATAACCATAACCATAACCATAACCATAACCATAACCATAACCATAACCATAACCATAACCATAACCATAACCATAACCATAACCATAACCATAACCATAACCATAACCATAACCATAACCATAACCATAACCATAACCATAACCATAACCATAACCATAACCATAACCATAACCATAACCATAACCATAACCATAACCATAACCATAACCATAACCATAACCAAAACCATAACCATAACCATAACCATAACCATAAGCATAACCACAACCATAACCATAACCATAACCATAACCATAACCATAACCATAACCATAACCATAACCATAACCAAAACCATAACCATAACCATAACCATAAGCATAACCATAACCATAACCATAACCATAACCATGACCATAACCATAACCATAGCCATAACCATAACCATGACCATAACCATAACCATAGCCATAACCATAACCACAACCATAACCATTTTAACAATATGTTATAAACAACATATATCACAAGACAGCTTTCCGAAATTTCACAGCATTTTTATGCAGCCGTTTTACCTAAAACGGAAACATTTGTTCTAAATAATGGTACAAAACCGAGTACGTATCCTTAACACGGGTTTTTATGGCCTCCTAAGTAAGAAAATTTGGTTAGTGCAAAGCCAAAATTATTTTGCGATATGGCATATTTTATACTGGTGTAAAATTATTTTCGATATTGCATTTTTTATTCTGGTGTATACTACGCCCACTAAAAAAAAGGACGGGTGACGTAAACTTTTAAATTTTTTTATTGCTCCTTTTCTTTGTCAGACTTTAAGCACAAGTATGAAAATTCTTTGAATTATCTTGTACAAGAGCAACACTTTTTTCTTATAAACTCTGAGGCTCCTTTTTGCATGGGTGGGCGTGCCACTTTACATTTTTTTAAACAATTTTGTGTTTCACTTTTAATAACTATTAGTAACGCGTACTTTTAGCATAAGTTTTGCAACAGACTTAATCAGCACCTGAACCAAATTTGATTATCCTGGCATACATTTGTACCGAAATAAAATTAATTGCCTACACATGTAAGAGTGGGACAGATAGTGTTGGCATTACAACCCGCGTTTCATTAAAATCAAACCATTGCAACATTCTTAATTTTATGATTTAAATCCATAGAAATTTTGTAGAAGCTACTTTATTATACAATTTAAAAAATAATACAAGTGGAAAATATATAAGCTGGTAGGGCATTATTTCCGATTATTATCAAGCCTTATTTTTATATGTAAAAAATTATTAAATTAAAATTTAAGATAATTCATAAAATTTACATGAAAAATAAAAAAACACGTCTTAAAAAAAAACTCCCAAGCTCAAAAAGCTCTGAGGGCTATTTAGTAAAGAATGATTTTTTTTTATTTTTATTTGACTTTTAAGCCGATTGTGCATTGAAAAATCATTAAAGCTCATCATCTAAATTTAAGCTTTGCAGCATGCCTTTCAGCTCTCAAGATTTGATCATGCTTAATGCGGAAATTAGTTGCAGGCAAGCAAGCAAAAAAAAAAAATGTTTGCAACTCAAGCATGACAAATCAATGATTTATTCAAGAACACAAACAAAAATGTACCGCAAAGTCAAACACCAGCGCACGTTGAAAGGGGCAACATTTAGGCAACCTCTTTGCCATTGCCACAAACGCCACCCACTTTACTGACACTAGGTCAAATATGTATCTTGGCACAAGCATCTTTCCCGCATAAATTTATACGGGAATTTTTGGGTTGTTCGTGTTGTTGTTGTTGTTGTTACTGATATTGTCGTGAAGTGTAGAAAACTTTCAATAAATTGTTTTTCAATACTGCTTTATTCACTTTTTCCAGCACGTTCAACATTCGCGCATGTGCCTTAAGTCACACAGCTGCACCGTGTCTTAGTTCTAGCAAGATTCTATACAACGGTTTAGAAGCTAAACAAAAAAACAAAACCATATACTAAAAACAAAAAGGATTTATGCAAATGACCTCCAAAAACAGTACAGATTCATGCGATTTTAGTTTATGTGGCGTGGTAAAATGCACAAAAAAAAATCTTTAAAACTTTCCCATGAAATTGCAGCGCAGCATTGAGCCACGAGTGTTGCCAGCCAAGTACAAACAAAACAATCCATTTAAAATGCAGAATCGTGTAACTTGCTTAAAGCAAAATAAATTTCAAAAATCTTAAGAATCCGTTGGAAAATTCTTCATTGAATGTTTGATATTTAAAGGCATAATTTTCAACACCGGAAGCTGCTAGGATTGAGTCGTTTGCAAAGTAGGCTTTGGTTGATCTAAGCACGTGCACGTCATGTTTATATTTAATTTAGAAAGCTTTAGAGTTGCTAATGGTTAACTAAAATAATATTACAATAAAAACCAAAAAAAAAAAAAAAATAACAGTCGGCATCATGATTTATGTTTGTGCCAAAATAACTGTCTAACGATCTTACTTTTGTTATAGTTTAACTTTCATTGATTTAAGTGCCGATCGGTTACATGCTTTCTTTAAGTTTTACAGCGGCGGCATAAAAAGTTTATAGTTAAGGTTTTATGAAGGTTTTTTTATGGGTATGGATTTAATTTAATTTGTTTTTTAGTTTTTTTTTTTTCTTTTATTTATGTGAAAGTTTCTGCATTTATAATGTTCATTTTCATTTCATTTCAAGGAATTAAAATGTTATTTTTTTTTCGAAAGATTAATTAATCAACTTTCGAACTATTTATTCATTTAAATAGTTAAACAGGTCTTACAGGCATGTATGTAGATTTTAAAAAAAGTTCAAATTTAAGCTTTTGCACATCAATTGCATATTTTTTTTAACATACTGTCAAATTTTAACTTACTTAGCTTTTAACTTTTTAGTTGAATATTATATATTTGTCAAAAAAAAGATTTATTTAGTTTTAATAATTTTTATATTTAAGTGAAAATTTAAGAATTAATCAATTTAAACGTGTGTCTAATTCACAAAAATAAACAAATTTTGATTAACTCATTTTGTGAGTGTGTTTTTTGTCATATTTTTTAAAGTATTTATTGGGTTAAAAATTTTTTAAATTTATCTAACATTTGCATCCGTACGATCAACAAATTATTCGGTATTATTGCCGAATTTTTATGAAAATACCGAAGCTTAACAAAAGTTTTAAAGAAGTTTTATGAAAATTCTATAGAAGCCTTATAGAAGTTCTACAGAAGCTTTATTGAAGTTCTACAGAAGCTTAACGGAAGTTCTGTAGAAGTAAGTAAATTTTATTGAAACTTCAGATCGATTTCAAATAAAATAAGCAAAAATGACAGAGAACACACATAGAACAGTAAAAATTATTCTATTACAAATACATGAATGTATGCAAAGGCAAAAAAACAAGGAAATCAAATGTATGCTCATACCATTTTTTAATAAAATTGACGTCGAATCAAATAGTACTTAAAACAAATAGAAAACTTTATAGAAGTTCTCTAGAAGCTTAACAGCAGTTAAACAGAAGCTTTACCGAAGTTTTGTCGGAACTTTAACCGAAGCGTAATGAAAGTATTATTGAAGCTTAACGAAAGTAATATCGAAGCTTAACGGAAGTTAAACCGAAGCTTAACGGATGTTTTACCGGAACTTTAATTGATGCTTAACGGAAGTTCTACAGAAGCTTAATGAAAGTCCTATCGAAGCGAAAGTTTTACTGTAAGTTTAACTGAAGCTTTATGGAAGTATTATTGAAGCTTTATGGACGTTTACGGTAGTTTTACGAAAGTTTTACCGTTTTCAACTTTTGGCTTTTATAAGAGTATTATAGAAATTTTTAAGTATTTTTTTACTTACTAGTAAAATTTATTGAAAGCTCAAAAGAAGGTTAGGTAAATGTTGGACAAGTGGGTACCACAAGCCTCTGGGTACCTTAAGCCTCTGGTCCAAATATTAAATGTAATTTTCGAAGGCTTTATTTCTTGGATGTGAAAACGAAACGAATTATGTTAGTTATTTTTTATGAAATTTTTTAAAAACAAATATATTTTATTTTTGGTTTTTCTTAACTTGCTTTATTGATTTAATTAAGTTTTTTAAAGCCTTTCTGTTAGAAATTTAAAATTCGTGGCTTTCAAGAACTTTTACTTTTATATAAAAAAAACTTAAATTGAAAATCAGCACAAAGCTCTTCAATTAATTCTGCTTCGACAACTATTTTAGGGAATTGAATTTGCAAACCACTTTCGTAATTTTTATTATTATTTCAAAGAGAAAAAGAAACAAATAAAAAACTCAAAGGGAGCAGTGATATAAAAACATCAAAACTCTGGGAAAGTTTAAACATTGACCAAATGTTTTTTTTATTACCTCAAACACAAAGCTTAACATAATAAATAGCACTGCGAATATAATACCGTTATTAGCAAAATAGAACATTTGAAGTCAAGAAAGAAAAAAAAAATTAAAGAACTTCCTGTGCCATTAAAACATTAGAAAATATTATTAATGGAACCACAAGAAAACAAAACCTACAATAGACCAAACAAAAAACAACCAAATTACGTTTGAAGCGTTTGTGCGTCAAAGCATAGTTTGGCATTTGACTTTGACGATTTACAGCAACAGCAACAGCAACAACATGTTTGATGGAGTAAATGAGAAAAAAAAGAAAACTTATTTTAAGCTCCCTGGGTAATTCTTGGCTATGAGCAGACATTCACACAATTTATCTCCTTCACATATATACATCTATGCGTCTATCTGTCAGTCTATACGTTGCTGTGATTGTCTGGTTAACGCTGTGTCTCATTAAAGAGGACAGCTAGGCCAGCTGAATAGCAGAAAGCCACACAAAAATTGGGTCAACAATTTAAGATTAACGATTATCGGATGCCGCAACCCGTAAGCATGTCATTGATTAAGCGTGCTAATGATAAAAGCGCAACAAGTGCAAAATGAACATAAGCAGTAAAATATTTTAAAGATGCTATACTAGAAAGCAAGAAAATATTAAAAATGAAATTCATAGAAGAAGGTGGCAGAGGCTGATATGCTGTTTCAAAGACACACGAGTTGCAAAACTTAATTAATTTTCAGTTGTTTTTATTACATATAGACAGACCGGTGTTTTCGAGATAACTGGAAAAATTATTATGAGCTGATATATAGAGAATGATGGCCGATTGAATCTTTTGCGAATTAAGCACACAGTCGCAACTTGAATTGCTGGCGGAAGGCAATTTCAAAAAAGCTGAGAAAATATAGAAATACAGACAGCAACCTGCTATAGCAAGAAATTTGATGGTATTTCCAGATTTTTTATTGAATATTTTTTTTTTAACATTAACTTGAACGGAATGTCTTGTGTGTGCGCTGAAAATGTTGCTTATACTTAGTACAGTTTTTTTTTTTTAATTTTCTTAATAATGTTGACCCCTGAGGTTTGAAACGCTATCGTTTTATAAGAAAATAAAGCATTCTTCAATTTTTATTTTTTTATACTAAAACAACATCATCGATCACTGATATCGCTGTCGTAGCAGCACGCGTCGCATGTTTATTAGATATTTTCATCGGCAACAGCAGTCAATAGAATTTCTAAACAATAGCTAAGGTTCAAGAAAGTTCGTTCTGAAATTAAACATTTTCTCACATTAAGCCACCGAAGCTTTTATTTTGGCCTCAGCAAGCTTATGTAACACAGTTGACTTAAAAGCGTTACAAATAGTGTTGGCTAGAGTGGAATTTCCAAAAGATGTATTAAAAAAGGTTGTGATGTATTGTTGCTGCATTTTGTGCTTTGTTTTCTTGTTTTGAGTCTGAATCTAAAATTCCAACAAGCTATAAATTATTGTATATCAGGCATATTATGAATGGTGGCAGCGCTAACAAAAACACAAACAGCCGGGAATGCATCATGCGCCGTTATGTTATTTGGTATAAAAGTATACGACCACCTCAAAAGCAAATGATTTTAAATTTGTGAAGCGTTTGTGTGCGTGCTTCATTGACAAAAAAAGAAAAAAAAAAGCACCGAGAATACCGTCGCACATGCTGAGCATAATGTATTTGCTTGGAAAAAACAAAAGACTTAAGCGAGCAACTTGATGGTGCCAATGTTTATTGTAGCAACAAATTGAGCTTGCGTGGAGATTTTAGTTAATTATATCAAAAAAATTTTCAGACTTCAGTTATTTATTTATAGTGTTGCCAAGACAATGCATTTATAGTTTTGTGCTTTATGAGTTTGGTTGTCAAACAAGATTAAACAATTAAACTTTGTTTGGGAGTGAATCATTTTTTTTCAGAGAAATTGGTGAAAAAAAGTTTTATTTAAGAAAACAAATTGCATACAAATTTGCTTTAGTTGAATAAAAACATAGCTTTCGGTGAAACTTCTATAAACTTCGGTAAAACTAAGGTTGAATTAAAAAAAAAATAAACTTGTAATTTTAATTCGCTTTCGTTTTGGCTAATAACAATCCCAATGTAACTTATATAAGGCTTCGGTAAAACTTTTATAAGGCTTCGTTACAACTTCTTTACAGCTTATACAAATTTTAATTTTAATTTGTTTTCGTTTAAGCAAAAAACTTCTGCAAAACTTTTTAAGGTTTTGGTAAAACTGCTATAAGGTTTCGTGACAACTTCTATAAAGCTTCTACAAATTTTAATTTTAATTTGCTTTCGTTTTAGCAAAAAACTCTTGTAAGACTTCTTTAAGATTTCGGTACAACTTATATAAGGCTTCTTTACAACTTGTTTTAAGCTTATACAAATTTTAATTTTAATTCGCTTTTGTTTTAGCAAACAACTTCTATAAAACTGTTTAAAGGCTTTGGTAAAACTTCTATAAGGATTAGCAACAACCTCTATAAAGCTTCGGTTAGACAACCTAACTGAAAATGCCACAAATTTGGCTCAAGGAAAAAATAACCATTTCAATGCACTTCATTAATTTTTTTATTTGTCTGCTATAGACAAAATGGCTTCTTAGTTACTTAAGAAAATGATAATTGTATGATTCTATTTAAAACTAATAAATGTGCCTCTAAATATTTGCTTAAGTTGAATTAAAACATAGTTTTTGGTAAAACTTCTGTAAGGATTCGGTAAAACTAAGGTTTTAATTTTAATTCTCTTTCATTTAAACTAACAACTCCTGTAAGACTTTTTAAGGCTTCGGTAAAACTTCTATAAGGCTTTTTTTTCGCTTTAATTTTAATTCGCTTTCGTTTTAGCTGACAACTCCTGTAAAACTTCTTTAAGGCTTCGGCAACGCTTCTATGAAGCTACGTTACAACTTCTATAAAGCTTCGGTTAGAAAACATTACTGAATATGACACAAATTTGTCTCGAGGAAAAACTAGCCATTTCAATGAACTTCATTATATCTTCATTTGTCTGCTATAGACAAAATAGCTGTTTAGTTACTTAAGATGATAATTGTATGATTTTATTTAAAACTAATAAGTGCACTATTGCAGAGCCTCTAACTATTTGCTTTAGTCGAATAAAAACATATTTTTCGGTAAAACTTCTATAAGGCTTTGGTAAAACTAAGGTTTTAATCTTAATTTTAATATCGGTAAAACTTCTATAAAGCTTCGTTACATATTCTATAAAGCTCCGGTTAGAAAACATCTGAATATTTCACAAATTAACAACTCCTGTAAAACTTCTTTAAGGCTTCGGCAAAACTTCTATAAAGTTTCGTTACAACTTCTATAAAGCTTCGGTTAGAAACTTAACTGAATAAGACACAAATTTAACTCAAAGAAAAAAGAGCCATTTCAATGCACATCATTAACTTTTTATTTCTCTGCTATGACAAAATAGCTTCTTAGTTAAATAATAAAATAATAACTGTATGATTTTATTTAAAACTAATAAGTGTGCTATTGCAGAGCCTTTAAATATGTTGTACAAAAAAGAAGTTGTAGCAATATTAATTAATTAAAAAACACAGCAACATTATCTTACTTTAGAGGCTGTCGGGATGTTTAGAGATTATTCATCGTAAAATTTGACTCTAGAATTAGAATTATCAGCCGCAACAGCTCTTAAATTTTCTTCGCTGAGCTTTTGAACTTTCGAAGTCAAATTCGACCTGTTGCCTCGATTCATTCCTTCCTGACAACGATTTTCTTTTTCTCATAAAATTTAAAATTTTTAAAAATCTGTTTACTTCTTTTGCCCAAAAAGTGTTTTATATGACCTCTTCACAAAAATATTACAGTTATTACACTTTTCTAACATAACTATTTTGTATGGAGACCAACCCAAGTCTAGTAAGTATTATAAATTTCTGTGTGAAAGCGAAAACACCACGACCGGCACTTCATTTGATGTTCCGCATTGGCCTTCATTTTAAACAAACATTTTGCTAAAACATTAAGGTCAATAAGTCGGACTCTAGTCGACATTCAACGGCTTCAAACAGACTAAATGAATGCAAATTTTAAACAAAAATTCTTTAACTATAGTTTCATGAAAAGCGAAAAATTATTATAATTTTATTGCTTAACAGAATATTTTTTTGTTTTTTGTTCTATGATACATTTTTTAATAGGCATTTGTGATTATTGTTCTACATATAAATTACTCTATTATGTGGCTTCACTTTTTAGGATAATGTTTTAAAAACAGGGACAATGAAAGTGGTCAAAATACAAAGAAAAAAAATAAGAAAATACAAAAAACAAAGAGTCGAACTAGAGCGTTTTATCTTCTGAATTTTAATAGAGCAATAAAGTTCACTCTTTTGAGTTAGCAGGATGCAAATTTTTGTGATGAAAAATTATTATAATTTTATTACTTAACTGAATATTATATTTCAGCATTTATATTCTTTTCTAAATATTTATAACTTTTTTACTTGACTTCACTTTCTAGCATAATTTATTTAAGAAACATTTATCGACATAAAAGAATAAAACAAAAAATATCAAAAAGATGCAAATTTATTTTTAATAGTTTTTATTAATAACACACGTTTTTGATTAAAATAAATTCACTTGCTATTAAAATAATTCTTGAGAATAAAATAAATTATAATAATTTTATAACTTAACAGAATATATCTATATATTTGTGTTAATGGCATTATTTTTAGCATGTATCAATGATAAGTGTTCTAAAAATTTCGCAAGCAAGTCATTAAAAGGCAGCATAAGCAAATATTGGTTTCACTTTTAAGAATCAATATAATAAGAACAGGGCCAGTGAAAGTATTTAAGTAGGAAATGATTTTGAAACAAAAGTGAGTTTTTAAGAAACAGGGCCAATGGCAGTTTATAAAAACGGAAATTATGTTGATATGTAACAAAACCAGGGCACTGAAGGTATTATTAAATTAAGATAAAATTAAAGAAATAATATTTAAATTATAAAAAAGGCGAACTGAAGTAGTTTGCGGGCTAAATTTGACAAAAAGTTCGCATTGATTCATAAATGTCATAGATTGAGAGCAGTTAAACAAAAGACTTAAGAAACGAACTTGCATGCAATATAAAAACTGCTTTAAAGTAAATTCAATTTAACACTGTTTTCTATGCCGTTCATCTATTCAGCTCTGCACTTTTATGATAAAGCATAACAATTAGCGACAGCTTGAAATGTTAAATAATAACCATTCAACGGAATTATTTTGATGTATTGCACGAAGCATAACAGCAACAATCAAGCTGTTTGGCAACAGCTCTACTATGTTAATCAGTTAATTTTATCACGTTTCACACAATGTTGTTGTTGTTGTTGTTGTTGTTATTAATCTTGTTTTTGTTGTTGTCGTTTTGTCGTTTTTGTTAGTGTACTATTAATAGTTGCTGCTCCTATTGCTGTCTAGTGCTGCTGTTGTTTTTGTTGTTGTTGTTTGCTGATTGTAGCTGTAGATAGTTGTTGCTGATAAATTAAAAATGAAAAAGAAAAAAAAAAACTCCATTGAAATTGCTAATTATAGAGCACGTTCAATGAACTCGAGCAACTTAAGTGTTAATTCAACTAGAATTGTATTAAATTAGCATATAAATCATGTGGCGGCTAATGTTTTGCAGTAGATTGAGTGAGTGTCTGAGCAACAGTTTGCCGATTATAAAAATATGCTTTAATACAATTTATGCATAATTGTTGCTACAACTCACACGTTCTAGTTGTTTTTTTTTTTTTTTTCATTGCTAAGATGCAGATTTTTGCCAGCCAAGCTATGTTTGCTGATTATTTTGTCATATTTGAAGTTGTTTTAAGCTGCATCTTTTCTAGTTCTTGGCTACTTTCTTGAGCTTTAGTTTGTTGGCGCTGTATTTGTATTTTTTCTATTAAATTTTATGCTGCTGGTTTCGCCGTGTTTTTATGTAAATATTTTTATTTATGCTAAAACCTTGAATGCAGCTGCATTGCTTCCATGCTGTTTTTTTTTTTAAATAATGCACTTCATGCTGCATGCATTCGCACAGCATTTGCATTAAGTGGCTTTGGCATATAACTCTATTTTTTTATTGTATTCATTATGTTTCGCCAGCAAACAACAACAAGTGGTTTAAGTCACATCATTAACAATGTTCTAAAAATAAACATGTTGCAAGCAGTTCTTTCAATGGCTTTAACATTAGCATTTTTATTATTTTGTGTAAGATTAGGCAAATTGTAGGCAAAGTAATGCAACAGCGCCAGTTTCCGGTGCAGCAGCATACAATGAAACTTAAGTCGTCTGTGTAGCGAAATCCAGAGATCCTTGGCTGATGCAGCCAAATGCTAATTCCTGTCGACGTTTGCTGCTTTTAACCTAGTTTTACTTATGACTCGCTCGAGTAAAACTGTCAGTCTTAATGGTTTGAGGGGAGCTGATGCTGCGCGCTGCAGCTTGCAGCAGGTGGTTTGTTGCAAATGTTCTTAATTTGCATTTATAGAGCATGTTTTTGTGTGTTGCATGCGCGAGTATAGCTAATGAATGTGATTGTTTATTTGTAAATATATATTTTTTTTTTCTATATGATTGAATGAAATTTATGTTGAGGATGTTAAGTTGCTGGAAGATGGCGCAGAAAAATTTGTTCAGAAAAATAGTTGATGGCACATTTTATTACATTTTTAAGCTGCATATATATAGTTGAGGCTTATAAGATAAAAATAAATGTATGTGCTGCAATGAAATTTGCTATCAGATATTGCATCAAAAAATAGTTAATAAGTAGAACATTATTTTTGAAATTACAACATTTTTAAGTTGAAGTTGTTTTAGAATTTTAAATATTGTGCTGCTATGTGCTCAACTTGTGCTACAATGTATCTAAGATAGATTAAAAAATATAATTTTTGCATATTTTTGCAGAACTATAGATTTTTTAAGAATATCAACTCAGCACAAGTTGGTTTCAATAATATTTTTAATTTATATTTTGACGAAAATAAATTCGATTTAAAGAGATAAACAAAAATTAGGCCAAAATTGTACTGAACTGAGGGTGGAGATTTATGTATACTTGTGATATGCTAGCATGTGCTGTGAAGCAAATAAGTTATTATATTATTTGGTAATATTACTTACGCTGAGGGTAGTAAGTTATATTACCGGTTGGAGGGAAAAATCACTCAAAAGTCTGCTGGTCTTTGGCAGGCAAAAATACATTTATCATACAATAAAAATCTGGATGGTCATGGTTATCAGGCGAAAACAAGAACAAAAATGCTAAAACAAAAATCGAATAAATCCGATAGTTTGTTTTCTACTAAGAGCTGCAGCAAATTGAAAGTTCAGCAAAGTGTAATTCTAACTGACACTAACTGAGTACTTGCTTTTGGAAGCTGTAGCACAAAAACTATTAGAGCGCGTCTAAAAAAGGTTAAGAAATAATCAATATTACATAATTTTTAATTTTTTGCTTAGATATAAAAATCGGTTTTTGATTTTTATAAATCAATAAAAAAAAATTTTTTTGATTTTTAATTTTTTTAATCAAATAAAAATATAATTTTTGATTTTTATTTTTTCAACTAATTAAAAAAAACACTTTTCGATTTTTATTTTTTGGCTCAAAAATAAAACTCATGCGTAAATTTTTATTATTTCACTCAGTTATAAAAATAATTATTTTTATTTTGCTGAAATATATAAATCATTTTTAGATTATTATTATAAATCATTTTAGACGTCAAATGCTATATTTTTTTAAAAAAAAAGAAGACAGTCTTTACAATTTCGCTGAAGAAAATATAATAAAATGATTTTTATATCTTATCAAAAAAATAGACATGAGTTTTTATTTTCAGCAAAAAATAATAAAAATCAAAAATAATTCTTATTTCTGAACTAAATTAAAAATTGAAAAATGATTTAAAAAAAAAAATTGAAAAATAATTTAAGTTCTGAGTAAAGAAATAAAAATCAAAAAGTTTTTTGTCGGTGAGGAAAACAATAAAAACCAAAAATTATTTTTATTTCTTACTTTAAAATAAAAATCAAAAAAAATTTTTTTTCTGAGCAATAAATAAAAATCAAAAAGCTTTTAGCTGTGAAGAAAACAATAAAAATCAAAAATTATTTGATATTTATCTTTGCAAAAAAAGAACAATTTTAAAACAATTTTTATTCCTGAACAAAAAAAAAAAAAAAAATTAAAATCATTTTAAAATAATTATAATTAATTTTTATTTTTATTGCTTAAAAAATGAAAATGATTACTTATTCGAAGAGACAGCACAAATTCCAAGATACTCAAAAGGTTTTTCTGAACTAAGAACATGCTGATTTTTTTCATTAAAATTTGAAAATTAATCATAATTTTCGATCCGCGGTTATTTTTGGAGGTAAAAATTATAAAAATTGCTCATTAGTCGTCCGCCTTAAAATAAATTCATACATAGAATTAATAAAGCAACTCAGGACTTAAAAAAATTTTATAATCGATCATGATATTTGTTTAAATGTAAAAACAAAAAATTTGAAAGGTTCACAGAAGCTTATCTTAAACTTTGCAAAGATCAAAACTTAACAAATGACAGTTGTTAGCTAAAATTAAGAAAGTAACAAATCTTGTGAAAAAGTTATTTATGTCCTTTATAAGTATTGTTAAAAATGCTACTTTTTCTATTTTTTCTCTCCAGAATAACTCGACATAAAAAACCAAATGTGAATGCGGCAAATTATAGCACAACACAAGCACTTAACAGCACAATTTTCTAATCATTAAAAAATTCATTAAATTATAATTTGTAAAAAATAAAATTTTAGGAAAATTTAAATTTTATTGCGGCATGTTAAAATTGCAACTTAAGCACATGACAGCACAATTCTGATTCAGTCAAAAAACGTCAAAAAATCATTTCTTGAAAAAAAAAAATACGGTACAAACAAGCACAACCCGAGCACAATAAAGCACAATTTTCGATTCATTGTAAAATATTCTTAAAAATTTAATTTTTAAAAATTTTAATTTTATTCAGTGTTGTTAAAGAATAAACTTGAAAAAAAATTAATGTATTATTCTGAATAACAAAAATGAATAATCTTAATATATTAAAGACAAGCGTCCTGCTCCGTGCTCTATATCGCTCAATATAGTTGTTATTGCTATGCTTTTTAAAAGTTCAGCCTAAACCAGAACCTGTTTTGTTATAACAGTGCTTTTTATATGAACAAATTGTTAGCCTAAAAGTATGCACACAACATTTATTTTATATTTATCAATAAGGACACATTGACGACGACTGCAACAAAATAGCATTTGAAGTGAATGAAAAATGTCATATCGTCTGCTATTTAATTATTTTGAATACGACCCGTCGTATGACGGGCTTCTATACTAGTCGAAATTAAAAATAAATCAATTTTTAAAATTGATCCATGAGTTCACAATTTTATTCATGGATCAATTTTGTACTTATTGAATGCATTCTTGTGTCGTGATTCACTTGTGCTTAAAATTCTGAATATAAATATGAATATGAGATTTTACAGCACAACCCGAGTGCATAACAGCATATACTTCCACAATTTATCATAAAAAGCAAATTCAAAGTGCTTCCAAGGACTAAAATGGCCAATTCTTTAGGTATTTCATAATAACTCAGAATGTCTACCTTCGTAAATTCAAATGTTGTACAAAAATGCATCGTTTTTTCTTCGAATTTAAAATTATGCCGTTGAGCGCAGGAAAGTTCGTTTCTTAAGTCTTTCGTTATAAACACAGCATATTAAGTTTTGTTGCTAGTTTCTTTTCTACAATAGCAACAATGTTGTCCCATGTTTTTATCAGATTTTGACAAGTTGATTGCAACATTAATCACATAAGCAGTAAAGTGATAAAAACAAGTAATGATAAGAAAGTTTTTTTATTGTTATTTGAATGGCTTAAAACGATAAAACAGCTTGTCAATTAATTTTGTTTTTAAAACTAACATAATTATTTTTTTCTATTTTCTTTCAGTTCTAAACAACGTCAACTTTCTCTTTTATTTGCTTAGCAAGCTGCTGTGGAAACAAACTGCTTGGAAAAAAGGTAAAATTAATTAGAATCAAATTGAGTTAAAAGTAAAAATTACAAATTAAATTTAAAATACGACTGTAAATAAAGTATTGAGTGCAGCAACAGCAGCAGCATAACAACTTTGTTGTACATGTAAGCCAGTGCAGCATTAAAGACGCTTAAATCTACTATAAAGTGTCAATAAAGCAAGCATGCAGCTCTAAACTAGGCTAAGTACAAGAAAACTAGGTTTTTCGGTTAGATTGTTTTTAAGATTAAAACAAAAATCATTGAAGTATCAGATGACTTTAAGAGCTATAGTTAAAGAATTATTGCTAATGAAACCCACACAAACATTTCTTTTCATTCAATTTTAATTTAAATAGCTTTCTGCTTAGTTTGTCATCATCAGCAATAAATCTTTTAATGATCAATAAAACATGTACAGAGGTTCATATTTCTTTATGTAGCTAATTTTCATAACAAGAAACGTCTGATGTCTGAAATTAATATTTAAATACTCAAAGATACACTTATTTATAACAACGCTTTGCGCTTGAGACAATGTTAGGCATACGTGATGTCAATATTTAAGAAAACACTTTAATGTTGAGCACGTGATCAAAATTCTGGTAGCTGTTAATTGTGTTTTAGAATTATTTATTTTATGCTCGTTGAAGACAGATTTGTTTGAAGATAAGTATGTTTGATATGATGTAGAAATTCTTGAGTAAAGCAGCAAAAGCAAGCATGAATGAGTTGGTTATATGAAATATGCGCCAAAGATTAATACGAACAACAAAACATGAAATAAATCTTTTTTTATCTTGATTAATCGTAAAAGGAAATACATGTTAGTGAACATAAAAAAATAATCAAACTTAAAAGAATGCATATTAAACAGACAACAGAAAAGAGCTTTAAAATCAATTAAGCTATATTAAACGACATTTTTATGAAGAACTGTGAGAACTCAAACATTTGTGCGTTAAATCTTTTGTTATCTGCACAAGCTGCTAATTAGCAAAAGCTTAAACTTACATAGTTGTGTGTTATATCTTTTGTTTTACTTTTGTGACATATGTCTGCCCTTTGTTAAAAAAAACATAAGATTATAATAAAAGTCAATGATATACAACTAAATAAAACTCAGTCAAATCTAAAGCCTTGGCTACGCGATGCTTGGCCAACTTTTGAACATACATTTTTATCACTTCTAGCTGGCACACCTTCCCGAAATCATGAAACAGAAATTCAAAAACAGAAAAATTCAAAATAGAAACATTTACATATATATTCGTGCTGCTTGAGCTGCACAGTAAACAGTTAAAAAAAATACACAAAAATATTTTCAAACTAACTTGCTGCATTTAGAGTTGACTTGAAGTTGTTCAAGTTGTTGCTAGAAGAATGTGTGTTGCATGTTCTGCTCTAAAGACAACTTCAACAACAGGTTCAAAACATATTCTTTATTGATGTTTACTTGATGTTAAAATAGCCATTCGCAGTTGAAACAAAAAAAAATAAAAACAAGAATTTTCTGCTCTTCCAAAGTGCAGCTAATGTTCTACAGAATACAAAAAAAATACAACAACTATGACATGGCATAGCGTGTTGTGAGCAGTCGCTGTTGTTGTTGAACAGCAACAGAAAAGTGTTAAGACATGAGATCATCTTGGCTAAGAATGGAGTATATTATAATTAAGAACATGCATATATTAAGCAATTCAAATAGAAATGAGAAACGGTTTATATAATAAAAACTGTTTTAATTTAAATGAGCGCTATGAGAAGCATATTTTCCAGATAATTCTTATTTACGAGACTATCTGTTTGTCGGCAGGCAACTCGATGAAAATGAGTTGGCTGAAAATTTGAAAAAGTGCTGCTGCATTTATCAGAATATTATTCAATACAAAATAATTATAAAATTTATGCTGGCATGTTTGTAAGCTTGCTGCCAAAGGGAATTTTAAACGAAGATTATGTCTGATATAAAAAAAGTACACATAAAAAAGTAATTTCTAAAATGGAATGTGTACTATAAAAAAAAAGTAACGATATAATATATATAAGTTAAATGTGTGGCGGATGACACAGACATGTAACAACTGATAGTTACTATTAGTTGAAATAATAACATTTCGTTCGAGATTTTTTTATATTTTAACCGCAGGATCGGTCTTTCTTGCCTTCTCAAATTTGAATATCTCCTTCGTTGTATTGTTATTTTTCAAGAGTTCGATAACTAAATCCAAATGTGTTTTGCCGTGAAGGCTTAATTCTACAGATCTTCACCCACGGGACCGAAATTTTACGTGAGTCGGCTACCATTTGAGAATTCGAAGTAAACAAAGTAAGTTTTGTTGTGTGGACTTGTTACAACCTTTGGTAAACTTGGTGGTTTATATACACTAAGCCACAACCACAATGAAGATCCCCAAAGAACAAGCCTAACAGGATCAAATATCCAAGGCAGGATTTATATTTCATTCCGCCACATAGCAGCGGTTTCTCTGGCGAATTCGTCATATTTTTCACGAGGCATCGTTTGTGAAGTTCTCTTGAAGATGATCTTTTACCGAGCTTCTAATGATCAATTGTGTTGTGTGTGTTATTAAATGTTTGCACACAATTAACCGAGAACTGGACTTACATGTTTTATGCCGACTCCGAAAGTCTAAAGTTCATGTTCTCAAGAAGTTTTACATAGCATTATTTACGTTCTGAGGTTTGCCATTGTCTGCAGAGAGGTGGTGACCGATCAGAAAAAATTTTTTATTGAAAAAACTTTTCGCCGCGACTGGGGATCGAACTCGGGCTCCGAGTATTCTAAGCTACACGCTTAACCTGCATGACACGGTCACCACAATGCTTTTCCATGTTTATTATTTTAAAACTGGCTACTTTTTTGACATTCAATGCATGTTTGGACTTATTTCTGTGTTGACAATGAATAACCGCTAAAGTCGAGTTAGGACAAACTGAGGTTATTATTTTCATTGCGATTTTTCGCCCCAAAATACTCTAGTACGCACATTTTTGTGGTTGTAACCTGAAAATTAAATGTTTGAGGCCATCAAATCTAAACAGCAAAAGATGGAGTACCGTGCTAGTAGGTAGCAATTTTAATTTTAAAAATTTTCTCCTGCAATTTTGAAAATGAGTTTAGCTGTTTTTCCTTGTCGACACAGATTTATAATTTTAAATTATTTTAAAATTGAAAAATTAAACTTAACATGGACAAAGAAAGTTTATTTATGGGCAGAGAAATCTTGACAGACTATAGTGCTGTAAGAAAACCAACATGGTATAGGAAACCTACCTTCACGTTGTCGTCATTGCAGGCTTGGTCTTCATAAGAGCCATCGTAACAACCATTTACCGCTGCCATTGCCATATCTACAATGGATACCGAGTTTGGCTTTGATCCACCACCCATGGTAGACTTCTCAAGCTTATAAAATGCGCTGGCTCTATTGGCTGCTAGCTTTAAGATAACAGGCCTCTTTGCATCTGTTTGCAAGAGGCGACATTCCATAAGCAGCCAACAAGCCAGGAACGATGTTGCTTCGATATTTTTTTTTGGAGCTGTCCAAGACACTTTTTCTATGAAAACACAATTCCCTGAGGACGGCCTTGTGCTCCTCAATCTAAGATGATAGCTCTGAATTCATAAGTCACAAGCGAGTAGATTGCCATTAGGTCTTGTCAATATGAACGGCGTAGATCTCGTGGATGCAGCAACTCTTGACGTTCAGTGCATAACGATTCAATCTAATATTCTTTGGAATGATCATAAATTTGTTATGTCAAAAGCAGCGGCCAAGTGCCTAGGTTTTTTAGAACTGTGCAAGAAATACTTCACTCCACGTAATCTTTGCCAGATCGTTACCTCATGTACTAGCCCAAAAAATGGAGTACAATTCGCACATTTGGGCAGGGTCTTCAGGATCTTATTTGATACTTCTGGACCGAGTTCAACTTCGCGCAATAGATTTGATAGGGGCTGATAACATTTCTTCCTCTCTGTCAACTCTCTTGGTCATTGACGCAATATTGGTTACCTAAGCCTTATGTACAGGTACTACAATGGGAAGTGTTCAAGAATAACTCATGCTCTGACGCCACCAACTCGTTTGTTTTCTACATCTACTCTGGCAGCTCTTAAGGCTCGCCTCTATACTTTTATTAACTTGATGTCCAATAGAACATTCCATTACTGACACAATTCGTTCTTCAATTGCTAGTAAATTGTAGAATAATCTCTCTGCGAGCGTCTTCCCCGGAAGTTTCGAGCTGCACAAATTTAAAACCCACCTTCATCGACACTACTCTTCTTTTCCAACTTCCTTCTAATCTATTAATCTTCTCCCGAACTATCACAATACGTTGCGTTGGTTTAGCCTAAAAATAAGCTTTTTCTCAATTTCCTACTTGTTTGAAATATTTTTTTTTTTCAAAAAAAAAAAATCATTTGTTGTTCTATCAAAATTGACACTCTTCTTTTTATTTTGAAACATTCCTATTTTAGCAAAATAAAGCGTGACTCGTTTTTTATTGGTAGCAAACAAGAAGTGTGGAGCTTTAAAAAAGTAGTCAGTTTTAAGCAAAACCGATTTTAAAAGAAAGTGTGCAGCTCGTTATTGGTAAGGCTGTGAGTGTAAAAATTATGACAAAAAAGTTATTCGATTTCTGCACATCACTATTGAATAAATTTTCTGTACATACTTTCAGGCTGAACATTTTTTTGGGTCAGTAAAAGTGTGAAAGCACTGCAATAGCAAAAAATAAAGTTTGAATGCTATAAGGTGCGATAAATATATACTTATATATATGAAGATAGTTGAAGATATTTTGAATAGTAGTACGTATACAACTTTTCAAGTAAACAAGTTTTACTTCAAAACTTGGTATTTACTTAGTTGCTTATAAGTAAAAAATAGTTTGAATATTACTTCAATAACATAAATTTCGAGAACAATTTTTGAAATTTGAATATACTTTGTGTCAGTAAATAAAACTACACTGAGCTAAAAAACAACGTAAAATCAAAGTAAACCACATCGATTCAAATATTTTTTGGAACAATTTGGCACCAAACACGAAAATATTCAATTTTAAGTGTTTTCACGTTAAAAAACACATATCCAGTTTCATGCTGTTTCCACTTTAAACTAAAGTGTTAAACACTTTAAAATGAAAAGTATACAAATTCAATTTAACGTGGACTTAGATTTGATTCAAAGAGGAATCATATTTAATTCAAATACTTACATTTTTATTTTAAATACGCTATAGCTTTGATTAAGTTATTTTGTACTCTAATTCTACATTGTTATATTAATGAATTAAAGTGATTTTCACTTTGAATCAAATCCTCAACTTTTTTATCTTAAATGAATACATACATATATTTAAGTAATACAATACATTTTTTTCTTTTTATTTTCTTTTATTGATATATGAGATAACATTCGGTAAATTAATTAAATTAATAAATTATTTGGTAATACTAAAATAAATTTATCTAAATAAGTATTGTGTAAGTATGATGTCGAGTTTCAAATTATTATTTTGTTCCTTAAAATAATGTTAAAATTATCCTTTGTTTCCTCCATACAAACAAATTTGCTCTGAATTCAGCCCAGGGTTCAATGTTATCAATTGCTTCTTTGATGTCGTCTTCATTTCCACTTCTTTTTTATTTTCACACACGAAGGAAAACAGGATTTACTTTCCAGCAATATCCGCAATTTTTTTGCACAAAATTGAAATCAATTTGATATTTTAATTTATTTTGATACACCAGATTAAGACAAATATTTATGTACTTTGTTTTCTTTTTTGACAACTTCAAATCAAAACAATGTTATTTTTCAACTTACTTTTGAAGTAACACTTCAGTGAATATAAAAGTGAAGTGCATTCATCGTTATTTTTAATTTTATCTACTTCTAATTGAATATCGAAATGTTTTCATATTTGATTTAAAGGTTTTCAAGGTGAATTTAAAGACGATTTTTTATATATGGAACAACGTAAAGTTGATACGATATTATTTGATTTTAAGTTGCAATTTTTCCCTGAGTGTATAGTCAATAATACAGCCAGCCTATGAAAATGGTATTCAAAAGTCGAATTTTTGCAATAAAGTGTACTTTTAAAATGAGCTAAAAAAAATTTGTTGCTATGCTAGATTGTTTATTTTACTCATGTAAAAATAAAGAGAAGATATTAAAAACTTGTTTAAACAAAAATAATTTTGTTGAAATAAGAACAAAAACAAAAAAGCACGTCAAAAATTTTTTCAATTTACAATAATTTTTTATCAGATTTTTTTATCAAAGTCGAATCTTTCAGGTCACACTATTTTTTTTTCTATTGTAATCAAACACATTAGGTCAGCTTTTTAAAAAAAAACATGTTTGTTTAAAGTCGACTTTTGCTTATTCTTATACCCTTTTTACATACAATGTTTAGATTTAAAAATTTAAGAAATATAGGAGTTTAAGATAAAATAATTTTGTGTCCTTTGAAACCTTATATTTTGCCCTATTTTCATAATATTCAGTTCCATGTTAGAAAACGTAGAATTTTTCTTATTAACACACTAAATCATTACATAAAAATATTTTCAAAATTTGTAATTATATTTATAATTTTCTCAATCAGGTTTTATAAAAAACGCCTCTAATTTAAATATTAACAATGTATGTTTTGACTTAAAATTATCCATCATAACTCTAAGTAAGTGCCATCAATTCTAAAAAGCTTAGTTTAAGTTTGAAACTTTCTGAAAAAAAAGCAAAACCAAAACCAAAAACACACACAAAAAAAAAAAGAAATGCTTTCATAAATATAATAAATTACACCCACGCTTGCATAGGTTTTCCCATTCATAAACAGCAAAAATAAGGTTAAGTGCCAACATCATTAATTATAAGAAGTGACACTGCAAAAGAAACTTGAGATTTTTCCACTTAAGATTGAAAACAATTGAGTCACCTGTCACATAAGTCAAAAGTTTTCATTAAATTTTGCTTTTGTTACTTTTCAAAACACGTTATATTATAACAAGAAAAATTTAGGCCCGGAAATAGTGTTCAGTGATCACTGACTTGGCATCTTGTACGATGCTATCATTAAGACTTTGTTGTAGTTTGCACAACATACGTCAAATAAAGCCGCCTTTAAATGACAAACAATAAAATTGGTTTAATTTCAAGCAAACCATTTTACAATTGACCAGCTTTAAATAACAACTGTCTTTATTAAACTGCCATTGCAAATATCTTATCCCTTGAAATGCTTTTATCTTTCTCTGCGTGCACATTTCAATTTTCAAAAAATTTACTATCTTCCGCTCAATTAATATCTATGCCAGCGCCTCATTTGATGTCCTCGTTTTGTTGCAGTATTTAGTATTATTATCTCAAAAACTGCTTACTAGCTAGCTGCTGCATTGCTCTTATAATTTCATGCCGCCGCAACTATCAAGCATGGCTTTATTGTATGTTACAAAAACAAAAAAAAAAAACAAAAAACAGTACAAACTTAAAAGCAAATCGACACAAAAGTTGAAATTCTTGTTAAAAAATCAACTTCTTCCTCGAAAGAAACATTAAAGCAGTCAACCAAACAGCCCGAGAACCCGCCAATACAAATATCAATATTCTTCTTGTTTCTTGTTATGCGCACCACTTAACATGCACGCATGTGCGTAAGTCTTAAGTTGTTGCTTGCTGCCTCCTCTTATGAATGTATGTATGGCAGCATCTGTTTGCACTCAACAACTGGTTGTGGTTGTTGTCTTTTTTTTTTGTTGTATTTTGTTGTTTCTGTTTATTTACACTTAGGCCGCGTTCATAGTGGAAGCTGAAGCTGAAACTTTTTACAGCTGCTGAAAACGCTTTGTGTACAATCATATGGAAAAAGCGCAAAGTGTTCATAGTGCAAGCTTAAATTCAAGGTTACGGCACTTTTGAGGCTTTTTGATACTTTTTTCTTCTATCTCACTTGGGCACACGGTGTTGATTTTTTGTTTCATGTCGTACTTATGCTTTGGGTTTCAGCTTATTTTAACATACTTTTTGGCACTTTTTCTTCCATCTCGTTTGTGTACACAGTTTTGGTTTTTTGTTTCATTTCGAACGTACGCTTTGTGATGTAGGTTATTTTCATACTTTTTAACACTTTTCTTGGCTGTTTTTTTTATTTCTTGTTTATGTTTTGCCGCACTGATTTTGTTTTTGTACTTTTCGGCAACAATGCCCAGCGCTTTAGTTTTATTTTCGCATTATCTGTTGATACGTGTTGTTGTTTTTGTCTTTTTAACAATGTCAACATGATCGCAGTCGCTGCTAGCATTGCATGTTGTTGTTTGTATGTCCTTTTGTTGTTAGTAAATTCAACATATGCGATGCGCAATATATGAAATCGTGCGCTATTTCGACTTTGTCTCAATGCGTGTTGTTGTTTAGATTCGTTTTGTTGTTGGTAATTTTTTGTGGGCATCGCTAATTTTCGACGCTTTTTCTTCTTCAGATGCTTACTTCATTCTTGTATCATTTCTTGCTATGTGTGTGAGTTGCACGTTTTCAATTTCCTTTGAATGCATGTTTTGTTGTTATGATCTTATGTTATTGATCTTAATTTTGTGCGTAAAATATAGACAAAATATTTTATTTGTTGCTTTGTGGATAGGTTTCCAACTTTTTTCTGCACTTGTTGCATTTGAGCTTCGCCGTTATCTTCGTTGTTCTTTATCTATTCTTTGAATATTTTTGCGATGAACTTCAAAATATGCATTAACTTTCCAAATTACAAGAAATAATTAAAACAAAACATAAGCCAAGCGCATGCAAAAAGCGGGCACTATGAACAGCAACAGCAAGAAAAAGTATCTAAAAGCGCGAAAAAAAGCGCGCACTATGAACAGCAACAGCAAGAAAAAGTATCTAAAAGCGCGAAAAAAAGCGCGCACTATGAACAGAAACAGCAAGAAAAAGCGTCATGATATCGCTTGAAAAAGCTTAGCCAGCTTCAGCTTCCACTATGAACGCGGCCTTAGTGTATTTTGTTGTTTTTTTTTTTATTTATTTAAAAAAAATCTTCACCGCTCTTGTGAAGATTTATTTCTGACATGGCCAGAACGTTGTGTTTGTATGGATTTCAAATATAACTGTTAAATTGAAACCAAGCTGGTTTGTTTCGCTTTGTAGACGCTTTACTATGGGCGTTACTGTCTGTTGACTTGTTGTCACTATATTTTTGTATTCTTATTGATCGTACAGCTAATCTCTGCGGCAAGTTTTTTTTTTTTTATTTTTATTACTGTACGGTTTAGAGTATTCTAACCGCTAAAAATTAGTCACCGATTTTAATGGTGTTTGTTTGAAAATATGTGCTAAATGAAGCACACAAAATACTCAGTGTCATATAAATATGTTGATGGAAGTACAGTTATAGTTAGGAGACATTAGTCATGAAGATTTGGTAAAGGATAATTGTTAAAACAAAAACGAATTTTTCATATTCATGGGACATACCTAAAAAATATTAATTTAAAATTTATACACGGAAAGAAATTTGAGCTGAAAACAATTCCAAACCAAATAAATTTGGGACTGATTCTGAGCTAAGTCATAATATTCTTGATATCAAGACCTAATGTGATAGTTTCTCAAAAAATTAACAAGCCCATTTGTGCATAATGTATGGATTATTAATTAAAAAATGGATTTTTTCCAAATGAGTCCCATATAAGAAATTTTTGGATTGTTTATCAAAAAATTAATATGCTCACTTGGGCTCAAATTATGTCATTTTGGTGGTGTTGTTTGTAAGATTAAACTTATTTAGCAAAAATTAAAGTTTTTATCAAAAAAATGTTCAAACCAAATTTCTGGCATAATCTGTGAATGTGAATAGCATGTTTTGAGCTGGTTTTGAGCTAGTTACGAACGCTTTAACATGAATTTAGCCCATTTTTTCTGTCGTTTTATTAAAAGATATATTTATTGTATCAAAAATGAATGTTCATTTAAGAAATAATATAAAATTTAAAATTTTTTGAATCTTACTGAAAAGATTTAAATCAAGTGCTTGTAGAAAACATTGGAATCCTTCTATTCCGTTTGCCTCAGACTTTATATAAAACTAGTATAGAAACTCGTCATACGACAGGTCGTATTAAAAATAATTAAGTAGCAGACGATATGACATTGTTCGTTGACCTCACATGTTGTTTTGTTCCAGTCGTCGTCAATGTGTTCTTACTGATAAATATCAAATAAATTAGGTGTGCATACTTTTAGGCGAACAATTTTTTCATATAAAAAGCACTGCGATAGCGAAACAGGTTCCGATACAGGCTGAAGATGTTTTAAGAAGCATAGCAATAACAACTATAAACAGTTTGAGCAATATAGAGCACGGAGCAGGACGCTTGTTTTTTATATATTAAGATAGCAATACAAAAATGGTTTCAAATTTTTGTGATCTATAGAAATAATCTATGAAAATATATAAAATTTGTAATTCAAATAATATATTTTAATTAAAAAAGAAATATAGTTTTACATTTGTGCTACTTAAATATGCCCTGGTCTTTTTTCGCTCTTCTCTTCTTTCGCTTTTTGCTATCGTATTTCTGCACTCGTTCACATTGGCCTTCAGGCAATTCGTCGCCTTAAAATTCTGGCAACCATGTTTAAGTTTTAGTATTTTTTATTTTTTTTATTTATTGTTCCCATCACTGTTGCAGTAAAATTCTTCCCAGCGGTGAAAACGAGCGCATTCATTGAAGAACTCATTCTTTGAACATGACCTAAATTCAGACAAACTTGTTGAAGTTTATAAATCCATAGAGGTTGCTCTGTTTATACGTTCAAACGTTCCTTGGAAGCCACGACATTGCATTTTAAGCTGTTGTTGACGCTGCCATGGCCACTACAATTCCTTGCTTATCTTTTGGCAGTTGTTGTTTTTTATTATTTCTTTGCTTCTTATAATTTTTCATCAGCTCTATGGAGCAAAAGTGAATAATCTGTTGAATTGAATTTATGACAACGACTCTATGTTTGCTTATAATTTATTTGGATTTATTTATTTTTTTCTTTTAAATTTGTTCATTTTTGGTTGGTTGCTCGTGCGGCTCTTGGTGAGATGACTTGGTTAAGTTGTTCAGAAAAAATGAAATAATAGTAGCAACAACGATAAGATTTTTTGCACACAATGATGATGATGATGATGATGATCATAATGAAGACGCCATTGCTTGCTTGCGCTTGTTTTGTTGTAGGTACTTGCCGTTGTTTTTGGATATTCATGCACTGAACCAAACCAAACCAAACCAAACCAGACCAAACTAAACCGTATCGAAGCTTTTTCCAATTTCAAATGCGAGGTTAACAAATTTTCTGTTTGTTCAACTATTTTGCGGTGTCATATTGTGACTTAACAGCGGCTTTCTTCTACTACTAAAGGCTGTCGTCTTGGTGACTGTTATGGTTGTTCGTATAGTTGTTGATTTTTTTATTTTGTTTTTGGTTTTTGACATCATACCACTATGGATACCACTCCATTGTGAATGAATATGACAAGTTTATAAGGCCTGCAGTATGGTTGTAGCTTACTTAAAAGGAGCTGGCTGCTGGCTGGGATGTCTGGCTAACCGCTTTGCTGTGACTCCCAGTTGCCGAAAAGCCAAAAATGGTCTTGCCACCAAACAATGCGGATTATTTTGTTGTTTTTTCTCGTAACGTTAGTTGCTTTATAGTCTTGTAGTTGTTGTTGTTATTGTTGTGTTTTTAGCATTATTATTTTTTTGGTATTTTTATGATGACCCATGTAAGATAAGATTGGAAAATGTTAGTGTTACAAGCTGGTTGCGAGTGTGTGAAACGTTTAAAAACTGCTTCGGCAAAGTAATTTTTTCATTATTGATTTTAAGCGATTTAAGCAAAAAATATCCGCTGGCTGTTTATAAGAAATACATAATAAATAAAAACAACCTCAAGCATACATACATATATCTGATTTCATTAATCTGCGCAGCAACATCAAAGGTGCAGTTAAACACCATCCTCAACAAAATTGAGGCTGAGGCAAGTTTCTCGGCGTCCACCTTTGAAATTATTATTCTTCTAGGAAGCGCCGCCAAAAAATATCATCGCATCTTCAAATTCTTAATATTTTATATATAAATGTTTGTAATTGTTTAGCTGTGATAGTTTCACAAATTTTACTTCTCTCAGGCAATGAAGAATTGGATCTTATGAAACTATCGGTTTTTATGATTTCAAAAGTAATGAGTTTTAAATTTTTATGAATGGGTTTTAATTTCTTGTTTAATTAAAATACTAGCAGGGTCTGAGGAATTTTAAAAAATTTTTCATAACTCTTACTTATGACCTATTTTTGATACAAACTTGACATGAATTCTTAGAAAACGTTCTAAAAATCCAATGATGCTTCTTCTCAGCCTTATCGAAACGTGCTTTCAGGAGGCATTCTCATAAAAATCTAAAAAGCTACTTGAATAGCTTCCAAGAATGCTTCTACGGTATGGCTTGTGCAAGGCAATGGTTTACCAGTTTCGTACAAGCATTTTGTCTTATGTCTTCTGAATCATGGAATGCCTGGAAAAAGTTCATAAAGTTTTCCTGGAAAATTCTTTCTTGAATCATTTCATTAAAGGCCTCAAAGAAATCTTCCATTGACAAATTCTAGAAGCACTACTAGAGAATGCATATGTTTAAAGAATGCTTTCTGGGTATGAAAGTAGAAGGGATACAACTCACGACTTTCGTTCCACTTTATCTTCTTTTGGAAGCATTTTTCTTGCTGGTTCATATAGCGCTCCGCCACCCATATAATATACTACTCTTGTTCTACTTGATTTATCTTTCTCTCCTACTTTTTTATCTCCCATTTCCAACCCAAAACCAACTTGACTGTACAGGCTTGTCATCTGAAATCCTTGGTTCAAAACTTAACAAAAACAATAAAAATGTTTTTGGAGATCACAACTAATTTTGATAAGGTCATAAGAAAGTATTTAATAATAATACTTAAACTGACACTGACACTGATAATGGTACCGATACCGATACTGATACCTACATCGATACTGGTAACAGTACCAACACCGATACTAATGCTGATACTGATACTGATACTGATACTGATACTGATACTGATACTGATACTGATACTGATACTGATACTGATACTGATACTGATACTGATACTGATACTGATACTGATACTGATACTGATACTGATACTGATACTGATACTGATACTGATACTGATACTGATACTGATACTGATACTGATACTGATACTGATACTGATACTGATACTGATACTGATACTGATACTGATACTGATACTGATACTGATACTGATACTGATACTGATACTGATACTGATACTGATACTGATACTGATACTGATACTGATACTGATACTGATACTGATACTGATACTGATACTGATACTGATACTGATACTGATACTGATACTGATACTGATACTGATACTGATACTGATACTGATACTGATACTGATACTGATACTGATACTGATACTGATACTGTATCAGTATCACATCACATCACATCACATCACATCACATCACATCACATCACATCACATCACATCACATCACATCACATCACATCACATCACATCACATCACATCACATCACATCACATCACATCACATCACATCACATCACATCACATCACATCACATCACATCACATCACATCACATCACATCACATCACATCACATCACATCACATCACATCACATCACATCACATCACATCACATCACATCACATCACATCACATCACATCACATCACATCACATCACATCACATCACATCACATCACATCACATCACATCACATCACATCACATCACATCACATCACATCACATCATATCACATCACATCACATCACATCACATCACCACATCACCATATCAACATATCACCACATCACTACGTCACAACACCACATCACATTGCATGATGTTAACCTTTGAGGCCTATTTGCAGGTCCGGAATGTAAAATTGGGCGGTTACAAAACGTTTTCTTCAGTAAATCAATTGTGCCACGAGTTGTGTAACATGCTGTGCCGTCTTGTTGAAACCACAGCTCCTGCACATCATTGCTGTTCAATTCATGAACGAAAAGTTCAGTAATCACGGCTAAATAGCCGTCATCATTGAAGTTTGTTTATTGACGTAGCCGTCTAACCAAAAGTGAGTTTCATCGCTAAACAAAATTCTTTCTATGAAAATTTCGAATAGAACTATTATTTTCAAAATTACAGGCATCAGTCTATTTATGTTGAAATGCCAAACCAAAGTAAACACACTTGACAGCTGATAAATTGGACGCCAGATCAAACAGTGCTGCCAACTTAAAGTTCTATACCTACAAAAAAACACCCTTTATAATTATTCTTATTCTATAATTTTCTAAATTCTCTGCTCATTTTTCAATTATTTTGAATTCTTTCACAGAAACCAAACTTATATAAATATCATAAGAACAAAAATTAATTTAATTCGATGACAGCTAATTTAAATTCTCAATAAATTGCATATAAAAAAAAAAAACAAATGCATAACCGTTAAATAGTTGTTATCATCAATAAAAGGATAATTATTGCAAATTGTTAAGCATAAACGCTGTTACCTAAACTAGTTGCTAGCTGCTGTTGCTGCTGCTGTTGCTGCAGCAACATGTAAACATAAAATTGAACTCAACATTGCTATTTTTTAATTACATGTATTTGTGTTGCTGTTCATTTCAAGATCACAAACAAGTTCTTCGACAACCAACAGTTCCAAATGTTGTTGCTTTTCGTTTTTTCAGAGTTGAACTTGTGCAACAACTGTTTTTGATTACATTTGATTACTTGCTGCGCAACAGCAACAGGCAGCAATTTATTGCTAATTGACACTATTTTGAGGCTTATCGCTGCAGCGATATCTGCCTGGCCATGGTAGTGGTTGCTATTGTTGTTGCTATTGAAAGCATGTTGCTCATAATTTGTTAGATTTGGTCAAAAGTCGTGAAGATTAGGATACGCTGTAACCCAAATATTTTGCATCAGACAATGCGTTGTTGTGGTGGTGGCATTGCATGATATTAGAACAATAACAAAGTAACAACAACAACAACAACGGTAGAAGCGACAAAGTGGGTCTGCATTTGTTGTATTTTACAACTGGTATATGAGCAAAAATGCGCAATTTTCAAATTATACACACACACACACACACACACACACACATACACAAATAGAAAAACGATAACTCGTAAACTTAACCTGTCGCGGTGTTGTCTGTGAAAAAAACGGCATATGTTGTTGTATATGTGTGACCATAACTGAACATGGGCTATAGAAAACATGTTCCTTACGATAGTCATCATCACCATCATCTCTAGCGTCTTCTTCTGCTTTGCTACAGCTACAACATAATCAAAGTTGTTCTCATCCCCATCATCATCATCATCATCATCAGCTGCATCAGCCACCAGCATCATGACCGAACTGCGCTACTGCTGCTACATCCCAGTGTCGCGCTCCCATCTTGCCATCTTCTACAGAAATTGAAGACATGGCATTCCATGACTGAAAAATAGATGCTAAACTTGATTTTCTAACAGTTCTCTGGTGCGATTTCTTGTTATGTTATGTATACGATTGTCTTTCAGCATTGATTGCAAGCGCAAAACTTGTTGCTGCTGATGATGCTGCTGTAGCTGCAGCGGAAGATGTTGTTTATATTGCTGACTATAACGTTCGCCTAGCGTTTGTCATGCTATGCGGCGGTACAGCATCTCAGCTGTACTTTACTGCTTTGGCGCGAGATTTAGTTCGCTGTGTTCCACATATGCGCAACAAGCGACAAAAAAAAAAAAAAAAAAAAAAAATATAAACGTTTACCAGCCACCCAGCTGCACTGCTCCACCAAACCCCTGACACACAACCTGCTAGCTGCACAGCAGGCAGGCCATATAAAACGGGAAAATGCGTGCAAAATGTTGTTAGCAGCTATGTTGCTGATGTTGTTGTTGTTGTTGTTTTTGTTGAAACACTAGTCGTACTGTTGTTGTTCAAATGAAAATTTATGCATTTTCAGTGGGTCGCGCATATGTCTTTTTCTCTTTTTGTTTCCGCTGAACTTGCAGATAATTTATTTATTAGCTGCGGCGAAATATTTATTTATTAGGAAATGCCACACTTAAGCGAAGAGCAGCTTTGCGTGCTGCTTATTATTCCATACATGTTGGCAACATTGTGATCCGAAAGTACTTTACAGGAAGCTGAACAAGAATTTGGAAAGTGGAACAAGTGTTTTACAGAGTTGAGCTAAACATATTAATTTTAGATAGACATTAAAGAGCGCTGCCTGCAGGAAATGTATGCACACAGGTTAGAACAACCTGTTCAAAGGAATACATAGATTAAATTTGTATATATTTGACAAGATTTAACAGTTTCTTTAGGAAATATATGATCGGGTTTATATTAAAAAAGCAACTATTTTGTTTCCAGAACATTCTAGCGAGTCTTTTTTAGCAATTATAAATAACGCTTCTTCGGGATAACTAGCAATGGTACAATTTTTTAGAACTTCACAAAATATTGACATATTAAAAACATGTTAACTGGTGCGCTTTGGTTTGTTTTCTTCTAATTAAGAAACTTAAGGCCAACTTCAAATATTTTGGCAAAATAGTTTATTTATTTTTATCAAAATTCTTGCAGCAGTTTTTTTTTTTTTTTTGAAGACCAAAATAAGGATTTTTTAAACTCGAATGAATTTCCAAAAAAAATGTTTAGTTCATACAGTACAAAAAGTTTTTTTTTTAGCTTTGAACCAAGAATTCTGTTGTTCAGAGTATGTTATAATATTTTTATTAAACAACAGAGGAAAAAGCAATTTCTGGGTTCATGACTGGGCTTAAAACTTAAATAACAAATAAAAAAACCTTTGTATTTTTGTTCAAATTTTCTAACAGTTTTTGAAATGAGCTGTATATAAATATGTTTTGCTACAGTTAAATTATCGATACCAACAGCTCAGTGGAAAAGTGTATGACTGGCATCCGCGGGACATAGGTTCGTATCCCGGGTTTCTGGGTTGGCAGTCAAGCACGCTAACCAGGCGATTACCAAGGCCCCGGCCCCGGTCACTGTTGTGCGCCATTTAAGCATAAATATAATGCTGGTAAATATTTTTAAAAATTTAGGAGATTTTCAAAAAATTCATCAGATTCTATTCAGAAGTTCTTGAATGCCTATTTCAATATATTATAAGACTATGTCTCATCTATGTGATATTCAGACTTAGCATATGAAATATTTGTCAAGGCTTCAAAATAGAGTTTATTGCTAGCTCGAAGAAGTCGTGTTATCACTACTTATCTAAGTACTTTCGAATAATTTCATTACATTTCACCGCTTATCCATACAATCTTTAAAAAGTTCAAATTCGTATTTTTACCTTTTTATGCATATTAATTCTATTGAAAAGTTTAGAAGTTGTTTCGTTTAATGGAGGTCAAAGATATTTGAAGTAACGCAGTCATGAGCGAATAGGTATTGCAACTACTCCAAACTTTTCTTCATTGCTTTTTTAAACCTAGTTTTCGAATTTCCTAATTTTTCTCATTTGGAGTGTGATTTTCGAAAATTATATCTTTCTTAATCTCTCTTTAAATAAAGAAAATAATCTTAGTTTTAAGAAAAAGTATAGGTACACTTCATTTCTTTTGATCTTGTTGAGAGCATAGTTCTAAAATATTTTAGGTTTGAGCAATTTACTTTTTAAAAAGCAGACCATTCCGGAAGAATACATTTTGAATTGTTCTAATTGCTACACTCAGAAAAAATATTAACAGTCTGCTGCTGTTATTTCAAAACACTGTTATTTTGAATGATTTGAATTAAAGTTAACAGTTTTCTATGTTGAACGAACTTTTCAAAGTATTTTTGTGCTGTTCAAATCATCTGTTAAAATATTTTTGTTCTAATTTCTACACTACAAAAAAAATATCACCTGTAATATTAACAGTCACCCGCTGTTATTTCAAAATACTGTTAGATTGAATGATTTGCGTTTAAGTTAACAGTTTTTTTTATTCAATGGACGTTTCAAAATCTTTTTGTGTTTTGCTATTTTTATCTTATCGTTATGAATATATCAGTGGAAGTGTGCTAAACTGCGGAGAACGTGGGTTCGTATCCTAGCTGTGCAAGTATCAAAGATTTTAACATAATAATTGAAATTCTAATTCTGCTTCATTAAATAATCAAAAATAACCTTCAAAATTAATTTGTTTACAATCTTGATAAAAATTGTACATTTCATTTTTTATTTAAAAAAAAAATATTTCAAGTAAAAATAATTCTTTGTTGGACTTGTCTGTATTTGCAACCTAGGAATTTACATGCCGGTGATAAAATTTCAATAAGTCATATTTATAATGGTTTCGTTTTCTCTGTAGATTTGACTGTTGATTTGAAAATTTCATTTGTGGAGTGTATTTAACAGTGAAATCTGTTATTTCAACCCAAGATTTGTTTGATATAACAGCATTTTTTGCCTTAAGTGTATGATATATACATATATATAACATCAATATTAACAGTACAAGTAATTCGCAAAAGAACTTCAAGTTCTACTGTATTTTTTTTTTTTTTTTTTTTTTTGATCAGTCTGTATTTTCTTCGGTATGGGACACAGTAGAAGTCAATCTTAGATGTTATGAAAACAATTAAAAATTGCTTATGTTTTGAACAAGCTTCTTTAATATTTTAAAATATAAATTTTATCAAATATACAAACGGAATAGATGTTACAGCAAATATTTACAGTTTCTTGTTTTTTTTTTTGCACTCAAGCCACTAAAATATTTTCCTAACCTATATAAATTCAGCGCATAGCTCTTCTGCCAAATTTCCATAAAATAACAAAGAAAACTAGATTCGTAGCTTATTATGCAGTACCTAGTTTGAAGAATCATGCAAGCTCAGCCAGCCAAGCTGGCCAAAATAGAAAAAAACATACACGATTCACCCATCACACAAAAAAATGATGATTGGTGGCACGTTTTCATTTTAACAGCCTGTCATCTGCTTATATATATATGTATATATATATAAATATTTTTTTTTCTATTCTGTGACACATTCTACTGCTTATTTGTGGTAATGGCAAGTATGAAAAAAAGAAAAAACTTGAAACCTTAAAATGCGGGCCTATAAAGAAAGCATGGCTGATTCAGGTTGAGGTTAACAAAAGACATGCCGCGGCTAAGTGGGTTCAGAGCGTGTAGCACACGCGAAATTTAACTTTATTATAATAATCATTATTCTAAATAATATAGCTGAACATCCGCAACGTGATTGCAACCTGGCACAACAATAACAACATCAACACCATCACGTTGTTGCTGGTAACTGTTGCTGAGCAATAATAAAAGGGAAACTTGCGGGTTTTAAGCTGTTTAGAAATTATCTTATAACATTTATGTTTACAAAAAAAAAATAAAAACAACCGCAATTTTTTTCAAAGCTTTTTCAGAGCCTTAGTTTTTCAGACAAAAAACAGAAATGCAAAAAAGCCACACATAAGCTCAGTTAAATGTACAAACTGGGTCTGTTGGGCGTGAGTGACCATAATTTTCACTTTTAATGTGTTATATTTTTGTTTTCTTTGTTCTTTCGTTTGTTTAGCGCAATGTCAGCGCTTGACAGATTTGGAACACGTCCACTTTGATGCTTAAGTATTTTCGTGTCTTTTTTCTCATCTTAATAATTCATATAATTTAAATTTTTATTGCTGACTTGTGCTATATTTTTTATCTTTCACGCTTTTTAACGCTTCAACTTGGTCAAAAGAGTGTTGGCGTTATAACGGTGGTTTTTTATGCAGTATTTTTTTTTTTTTTTTTTTTGTTTTTTTATTTGAGTATAGAATTTTTTTAGCTGTTACTTACGCTTTTCATAAAAAGTGAAACATGCTGCTTTTTTTGGACTAGCATCAATTTTATTTATAGCTTTTTCTCACAGACTTACCTGAAAAAGAAGAGAGAAAAAAAAAATTTTAATTAATTTGACAACACAAGAGAACATTTTTATAACAGCCCACGTAAAATTATGGAGTTTAAATAGGTTTATGTTTGCTGGAAAACATGCCATAAAAGATGGACTGAGAGTGATTTTTATTAATATTTTAAAGCCGAGGAATTTTTATTAATTTAATTGCATCATAAAAATACAATATAAACCACAGAATAAATTCCTTAAGAATTTGGGTCAAGAAGAGCTTTTAAGCTGCAAGTTACAATGTTAACCTATTTCGAATTACAACAACTTAGAAAAGGGCATGCGTAGAACACTTAAACAGATAAGATTCGTGGTCAAGACTTAATGATATTGTCTCATAAGGTAGCAATGATTGTGAGGAACTAACATAAGTTTATACCTATTCTAATAAAATTTTACGATTTTTTATATAATTATAATAATCAAAACTTTTAAATATATATCTGAAATATATCTTAAGTCTTAAATATAATCTCAAAAGATGTTAATTTAAGTTAATAAAATTAATTCAGAGAACAAAATATATTTTTGATAACTTCAAATATTTTGATCTTAACGATATACGGCTGTACTCATAACAATTTATTGGCCACTTATAAAGCCTTTGTAAGAAAAATATCAACAACATCATACATAAACGTCCAAAAACGATAAAAGTCACTTATGAAGATATTAAAAAGAAATTAAACCTTCAATCAACCCTTGATAAGGCAATTTTAATAGTTTAACTCTTATCTGAGCACAAATATTGTCATAAATACTTTAAAAAATTTCAAAAAAAATTCAAAAAATATGTAAAAAAGTTCAAAATATTGAAAATAAAATAATAAGTCAGAATTTTTTCAGAGTAAGCGTACATTAAAAAATTCTAGTTTATAGTCTAGGGGAACAAATTTTGAGTGTTTTCCTAAAGTCGATAGAAAACAAACTATGAATATTTTTTGTAGACATTTTTTTACTAAATATCTATTTATTGATATTTTAGCAATACAAAAAAAAAAAAAAAAATAAAATACAAAAAAATTAGTCATTACAGTCAGGGGATGAAACATAAAGGTTTTGAACTTCAAATTCAAGCTCTTATAAATCAAATTAAACTTTTTGCATTTCAAATTCAAGTTTTTACACTTCAAATTCAACTTTTTAAAGTTCAAACTAAACTTTTTACAATTAAAATTAAACTTTTTTCATTTCAAATTAAACTATTAAAGGTTAAATTTTAAATGGAAAAAGTTGTTTTTAATCTGAAAAAAGTTTTTTTTTTTACTTGTAAAAAGTTGAATTCGATATGAAAAAATTTTAGTTCTAAATGTAAAAGGTTGAATTTGAAGTTAAAAATCTTGAAATATGTCCTTGTTGATATGATTCCCAACCTTCTGATGTTCGGAAAAAGAAAAGGAAAAGAAAAATATATTCATAACACTGCGAGACAGTGCAGCAAATTTGTTGCTAATAGTTGAAAAACGTTATCAATTGTACTTGAATTTTAATAAAATTTATTGTTAAAAAATATGTTTTTTTGACTTGAAAAATGATGGCATTTTAATTGTTTATATTAGATTATAATTCTTAAAAAAACATATTTTTCAAGAACTATTTTTAGAGCTTGATGCCAAATAATTTATTGCAGCCAAACAGCACAACAGCTACAACAACAATGTTATCTTGCAGTACAAACCGAGAAAATATAATAAAAATAATTCTTGAAAAATATGTATTTTTTAATTTGTTAAAAAATATGCAAGATAACAAAAATAAAACTTTTTTTATCAGAAATTATCAAGAGATTTGCTATCAAGTAAAAAAAAATATCAAAGATACAGGGTTTCAAAAGAGCAGCCTATACAAAATTATGAAATTTTTTCGACTTTTAACGTCGATATCTTCGAAACTGTCAAAAATATTGTTATCTAAAAAATTGTGCAAACATTGAAAGGTCTAATATTTCTTCATTGAACTCAGTCATAGTTATAAAAATCGGTAGATGAATAATAGATATAGCAAAATCATCAGAAAAAGAACTGATTATTATGTTTTTGGCTATAACTCAAAAACTCGATGGAGAAAAACGGAGTCCATATTTGAAATAAGCAACCAAAATGTATTCGGGATTGTGTATCGAGATCTCTGCACCTTTTATAAAATTCAATTATGTAACTCTGTGTAATTAGTAAGAATGTCGCTATGGTTTGAACTACTGAAATTAAAAAAAAAAAAAAAACATTTTTTAACAAAATGGTTTTTGCCTGTTTTTTTCAAAGTTTTGAATTTTTTAAAAATATTTACATCACTATAGTCCCAACTATATAGGGAAATATAAAGAAGGTCCGCACAAAATTTCAAAGTAATCGATTTATTAGAACTGAAGGATGTATTAAAAGTAGTTTCGAGAAAAGCGCTTTTAAAGATTTAAAATTTCAAAATTTTTTTTTATTTTTTTTTTTGTGTTGTTAAAATGTCAATAAATATCTTATTAAAAAAACTGGCTGGCAAAAATATTCTTGGTTTTTTTATCGAATTTTAAAAAGATCACAAATAATTTGTACCTTAAGACTAGAATACTGCCTCAAAAAATTTTAAAACATGTTAAAAAATTTCAAAATACTGAATTAAAAATAATATGTAAGAATTTGTTTTAGAGCAAAACGTAGATTTTAAAATTTTTTGACAAAATATTTATCAAAATATTGATAAAATTGTGACACATAACCAAAAAATTATGTTTTGGAATAGTTTCTACTTAAAATATTATTAGTTAAAATATAATATTAAAAGTTCATATATTAACAATAGAACAGAACAAATTTTGAATAATTTAAAAAATCATTTTAACTCCAAAAAATCTTTTAAGAGAGCCGTTTTAATTTAACATTTTTAAGCTATTTTAAGATATTTTTATGAATAGTACCGATAGAAATAAGCAGGATAAAAATATAATATATATATCGATGGTTAAGCTCACTAAAGTGATAAATGACCTTTTGACAAAAATAGGTTTATTGCATTTTCCAAATCATCAATATAATATCTACCTTGTGTAAATTTCTTGAAAATGCATAACTAGTGGATGCTGTTCAATATAAAGTTGAAATAAGTGTTTTGTACTGAAATGGATTAAAATGTATTGAAATTTAAAAACAAAATCGACGTTTCTGAACATTTAAAATTTTGCACTTATCACTTTTGTGCGCTTAACCATCGATATATAAAAAAACTAAATTCTTATAAATAAAACGCAAATGTCACACTCCACACCATATATCGGTCAAACTGTACAATCTTGCTATTGCAGTGCTTTATTAACTAAGAAAATTTCAGCCTAAAAGTATGCACACAAAATATAGTTTCTTTTTTAAGTCATGCTCCGCGCCTAATCAACCTTATTAGTCTGTCTGTAAAATTGTTTTCATATAACATATATTTTATAATCAGATAGAAATCATGGCTATTGAAAGATTACTTACATCGTGAAAAGCAATTATGAAAAGGTAGTATAAAAATTTGCCTTCATCCAAACATAAAATGGATGATAAATAAATGATGAAATTAATGTAAGGGTACAGTGCCTTTAAGAGTCTGGCAACCCATAGAACTTAGCAGTCATGAAAATATTTCAAAGCTATATTAGGATCAACTGCTGCCATTGCAACATCCATTTAAGTATCGATCGCCTGAATATCGAAATTGGTTTCAAACTTGATATAGTTGCGTTATCGAAATCATGTTTATATGATTTCGAAATTTCATTAAACCTGAGTAAAGTCACAATATCGCAATTTTATTCAGTCTCGGTAACGTTAACGATAGCACGTTTTGTATCGAAAACAGACATTTTTCAATATTTTGATGATATCGCTACGAAAATCGTAAACGATAAAAATTATCACCTTAACGATATCGTTTAGTTATCGAAATGATATTGTCTGGTTTGCTGGGAATGGAGATCAAATAACTGAAAAAACAAAAACAAACAGAAAATTAGCTACCTTTATTATCATTCATAATTATTACAAGAAATATCATAAACTTACGAAAAAACCCGCAATACTAAGAATATCGGGTAAGTGTACTAAAGAAGAAAAAAACTGTTTTCTTTGCAAGCAACTTCGTATAAAAAGCAACAGTACATTCGTTAAAAATATGCACCGCTAGTTGTTTACTAGCAAACCATAAAAATTACCGAGTTTATTTAACAAAATTATTAAACAAAAGTTGTGTTTCTTTGCGAGTATTAAAATGAAAATATTATAACTTTTTGATTTATTTACACTGTAAATTTTACAGTAACCAAAACCGTTTTAGTTGCTAAAAGCTGTTCTGAATAACTTGCAAAAATACAAAAAATAAAACATTAAAAATAAAATAAAGGCATTTCAGTTTTATTGACTTTAAATCAGAGTAAATAGTTGTTTTTTTTTTTTTGCGCAGCAAATCAGCTGACCGAATCATTTAAAGACGCCTCATTAAATCACATTTTATGCCTGTCAATAAATTATGTCCGCAGAGTTCGTTGACTGCTGAATCATGTGGTGCGCTGACTGGCTTCTTGCCAATTGCCAAGTGGTACATTTGCTAGCTATTCATAGCAAAAAGATTTAGTAATGTTTTTTTTTTGTGCTGCCATCCGTAGCTGTGCGTCTGTTCTTACGCCTAGAACGTAAAGAAATGTGCTTTTTAGCTTTTGTATTTTTTTTTATTCAACTATTTAATTGGCATTTGCTCATGCGCAACAATTTCTCTAAAATTTTTAGTATTTTAGTTCTTTTTTCTATATTTTAATAAAGGTTTTTTTTTTAATTTTTGGGCTTTGGTTTTTCAAATAGATTTTCTTTTCCACAAGAAGCTGATTTAATTCTCAGGCACTTAAAATAATTGTTTTAATTTTTTTAATTATATTCTATTCTATTCTATTTCACGCTGTTTTCTGCTGTGTTGCAATTAACTGTTTTACTGTTATTTGTGTGGTGGACATGCTGTTTAGCTGATATTACGTGGAAGTCGTGTTTTTTTTTTAATTTTTTACACCATAAGTGCTTTAAATGTATCTATCTACAAGAACATAATAGAAGCTGCCTTATAGCAGCCAACAAATTGCTATAAAATCTTGTTTCCGCTGCTGATAAATAAGGTTTATGTAATTGAGGTTTAAATTAAAATGTTGTTGTTATTTATTGTTAAGCGATATTTGATTGACCTTGTTTACTGCTCTTTAGTTATTTTGCGTTTATTTTAATTCCATGTCTTTTCGCTTAAGTTTAAAGCATGCCCAAAAAGAAATGTCACTTTGTTCTTCTTACAGCTTAACACACAACAACTTAAGGTTCCATTAGTCGGAGCTGCATTTTCTTATCTTGTTAATAGTTATGGCTTACATGCTAGTTACATAAAGCTATGCAGCGTAGAAGATTTATATTGATTGATTTTTGCACTTTAAAACAGAATAGGCTGGGATGTCTTGACTGTCCAGAGCTAATTTTTTTCTTAAAAATTTTAACGATCATGTTTATAGACTGTTTTTACAAAATTGAGTTTCTTGTGAAATTGATATCAAATGCTATAAAAATTTTAGTGATTTTTATTTTCTTTCAAAAATTGGCTTTGTCTGTTCTTTTTTAATATGATTCGCCTATTTAATGTCTTTTCTTTGCGTTCATGTTTATTTTCGAATTTTGCAGACAGTTCGATAAAGTCATCTATTATCTTATCTTAGAAATCAATTCCGAAATTTTTATTATATTAAAGCTCTATATTTGGATTTACAAATTTTTTGTAACAGCAGCAGTCGTATTCATTAACTTCATCAAATGAGCTTAAATTTCTGGATGCACAAGTAAGTCATTGACAAATTGAGAAGGCAGAAAATGAGGCATGAGGTTCAGCAATATTAAACTATATCTCTTCTCTCGCTCTCTCAACCCACTAAGCAAATGCGTCTAAGTATATAAACTGCATTAAAAGATGTTGCGCTGAAACTCCAACACTATTGTTTATTGCTGCGTGTATCTTGTACACAAACTTTGAGAACTTTTAACACTAGGCTTATGAAATATTCATATTATTATTTTTTTTTTTGTCTTTTGCACGGCCGAAATTTTCAAGTAAACGTCGTGATGAAAATTTTGAGCCCCTACAGATTTCTTCATCTTACAAACTGTAATGTAGAAAAGATTGTCCCGCTTGTCAAATTATGGTTTATATAATATTTTATTAATAAATTTTTAATACTTTTTATATTTGTATACCCTAAACCTGAAAGGTAAGGGTATATTAACTTTGTGCAAACGTTTGTAACGTATGGAACGAAGCGAGTCCGGTATAGAAAAGAATAAGTCCGTCAGTCTGACCGTCCGTCCGTCCATGGGTCCAAGGATCTGCACAATTGAATATTTTTGAAATCCGCCAATGGACACACCTACCTTCCATACAATAAAAAATTGAAAACTGCATAAATAAGCTCATAATTAAACTACAACAATAAAATTGGGTACGTATGTATTTTATATCAAAACAAAGATATTATTGAATATGGATGTCATCCGCCCACGGCCACGCCCACTGCCCAAACAACCAAAAATTAAAAACTCAATAAATAAGCTCATGTTAAACGTACAGAGTAAAATTTAATACATTTGTATTTTATATCAAACCAAAGATGTCTTTGAAAAATTGGTGTCATCCGCTCAAGGCCACGCCCAACCCCCAAACAACTCAAAAATTAAAAACTAATTCATAAGCTTATAATTAAAGCACAGAGATAAACTTTGGCACGTATGTATTTAATATCTAAACAAAGATATTTTCGAAAAATGTATGTCATCTGCCCACGGCCACGCCCACCTCTCATACAACCCAAAAATTTAAAGCTTAATAAATAAGCTCATGTTTAAGCAACAGAGATTAAATAAGGTATGTATGTTTTAAATATCAAAACAAAGACGTCTTCGAAAAATGGATGTCATCCAACCATGGACACGCCCACTCTTCATACAACCCAAGAATTGAAAACGCAATAAATAAGATTATAATTAACGTGCAGATATAAAATTTGGTATGTATGTATTTTATACCAAATTAACGAGGAACATGACGTTGGCCGTTTTTTGAAATCGACTTTTTTTATACTTAATTTTGTATTTTTTACAGCCGGATTAGTGAGAGCGTATTTTTATTTTTCCTTGTATTTTTCACAAACTTTGAAAGCGTTTATCTCGAAACCATGTTTTTCGTACTGGTTGCGGCACTAGCGGGTTCATTTTTTGATGATTTTTTGTTTTGTATTTTTTTAAACTTGATTCGCTATCGTATGACACGCACTTTTTTTAATTTTTTTTTCGATTTTTTATGAATTTTAAAAGTCAATATTTTTTTCGAAAAAACAAACTTTCAAATTTGGAATATCACCAAAAATTGAAAAAAAAATTGAAAAAAAGCTTCTGTCACACGATAAATAATTTTGCTAAAATTTAAAAAAAAGTCATTTTTTTCCAAATCGGACAATTTTTGCGCTTCCCAGCGCTGCAACCACGAGGCCCCGTTTTTATACCCTTAACCTGAAAGGTCAGGGTATATTAACTTTGTGCAAACGTTTGTAACGCATAGAACGAAGTGAGTCCGGTATAGAAAAGTATATATATTCTTGATCAGCGTCACCTCGTGAGTCGAGCTATTCATGTCCGTTCGTCCGTCTGTCCGTCTGTGTGTTGTCCGTATACACAGGATAAGAAGAAGGAGTAGAGATAATTGGATGAAACTTGGTACACATGATCACATGCACCCAAGTATCTGCACTATTGAATATTTTTGGAATCCGCCCACGGACACGCCTACCTCCCATACAACCCAAAAAGTTTAAAACTCAATAAATAAGGTTATGTTTGTCATAGAGAAATTAAATTTGGTATGTATGTATTTTATACCAAAACTAAGGTGTGTTCAATAATTGGGAGTAGTCCGTCCATGAACTTGCCCAACTCCCATAGCGAAAGCACAATAAAGGCATTAAATGTGAGCTACAGGAATAAAACTTGGTATGTGTAAATTTTTCATCAACATTTAAATGCATATAAAATAAAGGCTTCATCCGCCCACGGACACGCCCATTTACAAAAATATTTACAAAAATTTGTTTTGTTTTTCAAAGTGGGTTTAGGGTATTTCATAGTCGGCCTAGACCGACTTTAGACTTTCTTTACTTGTTTTCTCTGCCGCCAGTTTGGAGTGAAAAATATATTTTTTTTTAATTTTTTTTCTTGTAATTTGTTCAATTCTCTACAATAATAAAAAAATTTTGGAAAAATGTTTTGTTTCAGTTTGGAACTCTATAAAACCATGTTGGAGTGAAAAATATATTTTTTTTTAATTTTTTTTCTTGTAATTTGTTCAATTCTCTACAATAATGAAAAAATTTTGGAAAAATGTTTTTTTTTTAACTGAGTTATGAATTTTTTAAAAAAAGGTCTGTTTTCTCTGCCGCGAATGTTATTTCCCTCCTTAAGATGCATTGCAAAATTAGGCGTAATCCTTCCACGAACGCGCCCACCTCCCAAACACTCCACAATAACAAAAATATTATACTTCAAGTGTGCTAAATAAATAAAACTTGAAATTTTTATACATTTTTGTAAATTTTTCATCAAAATTGAAATGCATATAAAATATGGGTTTTATCCGTTAGCGGACACACCCATTTTTAATACTGTTATTGTATTTTGAAAAAATAGGTTTAGTTTGTTTCATAGTCGAACTTGCCGACTTTAGACTTTACTTGTTTGTATTTGTTATATATTGTAACGGTCTTATTCATCAATTATATATCTTAAAAAAGCTTCAAAATGTTCAATACACTCAGAAAAAAACACCTATTTTACTGCAATGAAAAATTTCTCTATTTTCGATAACAGCAATTTTTTTTCAAATAAAATTTTCTTCAATTAGAATTAATTTTCACAATTTTTAAGAAATATTTCTTCACTTGTGGGAAAGGTAAATATTTCTGTGTCTTTAATTATGATAAGAACTTTTCACGCACAAGCAAATTTTCATTTATAGAGAACAATTTATTGAAAAAAAAAAAATATTTCTTATCTTTTGATAATAAAGTCAAAACGAGAAGATTTTCTTCAATAAAAACAAATCTTTTCTCAAAAATAAAACAGTTTTTTCTCTAAAAACAATATATTTTTATACATTTCTCTTTTTCATAGAGGCTTTTTATAATTTTTAGGGAATTTTTTGGATCACATTTAGAGAACAGCATTCTCTGGAACAACGTCTATACCATTTTTCTCTTAATATGATGCCTTGTTTATCATATTCCGAGAAATTTTTTTTCTGAGTGTAGTTTATAAGCTATTTAGCTTTTTAAAATTCTGTTATTCATGCAAATGTTTTCTCAGCTTCTTTGTTAAAATAGGAACACTTTCAATTTTAAGTGGGAAAAGTGTCAAAAATGGTTTGAAAATTTAATAAATTTAATAATTTTTTGTTTGTTTGTCACAATTTTATCAACATTTTGACAGTCCAAAAACAGTAAAAAAACACTAGAATTATGAAATATTCATATTCTTTTTTTTTTGTATATATATTTTGTATGAGAAATACATGCAATTTTTTTTTTGTATTTTATACATTGATAGTTCATTATTAGTTCATGTGACTCATGTAATTGGTTACTGGACCAACATATATTTATTTCAATTCTATTCATGGAGATTATATACAAATTAGCAATGGTTATGTACTTTTTGGTTCAGTGTAGCGCATTAATTTTAAAGAAACATGAACATAAGAAAGTCGGTCAAAGACCCTTTCTAGTTCTTAAATAGCTAATTCGTTGTTTAAGACTATCATGAAAGAACAGTCATAAATTCGAAATTTGCTTAAATTATTTATGATAATAACAATTAACATGCTCTTTCAAAACTAATTCGTCAATTTAAACAAGTTATGCTAGTTACAGCTACATTCAACTAGCCGTAATACGACAACCGCTAAGCATGCCATATCCAACGCTAAGTTGAACAGACTTGCCTGATTTTGTTTAATTGCATTTCTACACACCGCTAATTAAGCTAGAGTAATAATAATATTTCATACAACAAGAGCTATAAAAGTAAGCATGCTTTCAGGCACATAACTTGCATAATAAGACTTCTCTAGAATTAAAACTAATATTCAAAATTATATTTTAACCTGAAATTTATGTTGATTTTTAATTAAATAAGTTGTATATTTTTCCATTTTCTTTTTTAGCTTAATTTTAATTGTTAAAATAACTGCAATTAACTGACTTTAGTTTTATAGCAAACAAAAAGGTTTTCAAATGAAATGCATATTTAAACGATTAGTATAAAATTTTTTTTTTTATTATTATTATTATTATTATTATTATTATTATTATTAATAAATTAAACGCTGATGAAGAGCACAGAAGCGTACCAATTAATAAACATTAAAAAAACAACACCCATTAAATATTTCTTGCATTCTGACAGCTATAATAGTTACCACACGGCAAAAGCAAATGAAGAACAAATACAAAAAGTACAAAAAAAAAAAAAAAAAAAAACAAAACAAAAAAAAAAAAACCAAAACACATTTAGCAGCGCTGATAAAATCTTGCTAATGAAATTTTTAATATCTGCGAGTTTCTACACAGCATAAACAAGCAAGGCGCGCGCGCGGTAGACTCATGACAGCCCACAAACTTTTTCTCTTCCTCTACGTTTAACGCTCACTTAACGTGAATATCGTGAGTGCCGATCTTTATAATAATTTAGAAGAGTTAATTGTTGTGGTTGGTTATATTTTTATTGTTATTTTTTTTCTATACTTTTGTTGTTGTTAATAATCGTTATCATTGTTTCAAAGGTGTTGAGATTCTCTAAATAGTCGACAAGAATAACGACTCAGACGTCATACATGACGGTGTGATAACTCAGATTTGTCATTATGAAGCAAGCTGACAATGAATATATAAGCGGGCTGGCTAGACACAGCCGATTGTCTGCTGACTGTCTGAACTTGCTCGTACTTTTTTTTTTTATTTTTGTTTTGCATTCTAAGATGTAAACTTTTGTGTTGAAATATAAATTTTATATTTCACGTATATTTGTCAACTGCAATCATAAAGAGTGATAAGCAGCTGCATAAGAAATGTTACGATTTTTGCATGTTATTGAGGCAAGCCTTACAACAAAAACAAAATAATTAGGGAACTATCACAACAGTTGGCAAAATAACAAAGGATATGGCAAAGATTCCATCGCCAAGATCCCCAGCCGCGGCGAAAAGTTTTTTTCAATAAAAAATTTTACTGATCGGTTACCACCTCTCTGCAGACAATGGCAAACCTCAGAGAGTAAACAATGCCATGTAAAGCTTCTTGAGAACATGACCTTTAGCCGTTCGGAGTCGGCATAAAACATGTAGGTCCAGTTCTCGGTCAATTGTGTGCAAACATTTAATAACACATACAACACAATTGATCATAAGAAGCTCGGTCAAAGTCCTTTCAAGGGCTGAAATGGCCAATTTGTTTGTTTGTTTATGGCAAAGATTCTACTTGCAAATCTGAATTCACGTGTCATCCTATAAGCAAATGACCGTTAAGCAAAAGTTAAGCTTGAAATTTTCGAATCACATACAAACAATGCTTGTCATCACATACAAACTTTACTGGATCACTTTCTCGTAACTAAAGAAAAAAAAACTTACGAAAACAACTATAACTTTTAAAAATTAAAACTGGGATTCATTTCCGTTTGGACACATTTCAAATCTCCTTATATAAGAAAAATGATCCAGACCTTTTTTAGAGCCTAAACCAGAACAAGTCCAGAACTTTATGCAAACGTTTGTAACGCATAGAAATAATCGAGTCCGGTATAGAAAAGTAAATATATTCTTTATCAGCGTCACCTCGATGGGTGACCCATTAGCATTGTCTGTTCGTCTATCCGATAATAATAATTGTATGAATCTTAGTGAGTAACAGGCTTAGGAACCTATGTATATAAAACAAACAATTGGTCATTTCAACTCTGACAAGGCCTATTACCGACCAATTGATCGATTAATGGCCCAACATGTCTTCAGTGGAATAAGAAAGGATAATTTGTATGTTTTAAAGAAGCTTAACATTCTACTTTTTTACTGCCTGGGCAATTTTATGAAGAGAGGTGACGGCCGATCAAACAAATTTTCTTAAAAAAATTCGTTGGCCTTTTACAATACACGCTTAGCAATTCAAATTTCTGACGCAACATGACGGCATTACTTATGGGTGTTCAGTGACCTTTGACAAAATTAATTACAAATTTTGTTTGAAGTGAGTGTTAAATGGAAAATTAGTTACTTTTTATATTTTGGGTGTACCGGTTACAAGGTTTTAAATTTAACTACAATAATGCAATTCAAAATCTTTCAGCTGCTTAGGCCATAGTTTAAATACACGCAAAAAGCCCGAGTTTGATTAGGCCTCCAAGTTGTGACGTCATATTTAATGTTAAAAATCGACAAACGAGATTTTTAAGTACACGTCGTAATGAGAATTTTTAGCGTCAATAGATGCTTTCATCTTACATACTGTAATAGAGAGAATTATGTTCCGCTTGACAAATTATGCCTCGTATATTATCTTAATTCTAAATTTTGAATATTATTTATATTCTTATATTTGATATATATTTTATCGGCCTTATTCATAAAAATATATTAAAATAGCTTTAAAATGTTCAATAGTTAAATGATTTTTAAAATTTTGTTATTCATAAAAATGTTGTCTCAGCTTTTTTGTTAAAATAGGAACACTTTCGATTTTATGTGATAACAGTGTCAAAATTGATTTGTGAGTTACAAAACATACAAGTTAATCCAGAGGAGTTCAATTGGCACTATGTGCCAGTGTTAGTTAATCCAAAGGAGTTCAATTGGCACTATGTGCCACTGTAAATTAAATCAAAGAGTTTGATTGGCACTATGGGCCAGTGTTATTACTTTATTAAATGCTCTCTTAAGACTAACTTAAACAACCCAAAATAAACTTATAATATCTTATTATACTTTTGCTTCAGCTGCGCTACTGTTGCTGATATTGTTGTGATCTTGTTGTTGTTCCTTTAGTAGTTGTTGCTATTGTATTGGCTGCAGGCTGTTGTTGTTGTTGTTGTACTTTTAGCTGCACTATAGTGACTGCTGCTATTGCTCTAACAGTGACCGCACTGCTGTTGATATTGACTTTGTTGTTGTTGTTGTACTGGTTGAATCTGCCGTTGCAGCGCTGTCGTTATTTTGGCTTGCTGCTGTTCTATTTTGCTGGCTCAGCGTTTGGCTAATGTGGGAATGGAGTGTGCGACAAAATTGACAAATTGTCACGTACTATCTTCATATTACAACTGGAGCGGATACGTGTGTTAACTTCTCCCCCTGTTAAGAGGAGCCGTCCCCGGTTTCCTTTAAAACTCTTTCTAGGGCTATAACGTTGTTAATCTTATTGCGACGTCTTGTGATTAACAAAACAATAACAATGATTGCGACTGTTACTATCGAGGAAATGAAAATTGCAAGCCATTGCGTAGATTGTTGATGGATTAGTTCTTTCAGGCTGGCAATATGACCAATGTTTTTTATATTAACCTCATGTAAGTACGGAAGTGATAACAGCGTAACGTGGTCCGTGATATTGACAAATTTAACTGATGCGGGTTGAGGGTGTGAATGACTGATTTTCTTCCAATTCGTAAAGGTTGTTCCGTTTATGGTTATTTCGCTTTCGAAGGTAACAAGAAGGGTTCCATGCATCAAAATTGCTGGATTATTTCCTTCCTGTATCTCTGCTGTCTGATCATTCACAATTACTAGTCCATCATCGATTTCTTCGACTGGTGTAATATGGTATGCCGAAGTGGTCTTGCATGTTGCAAAATTATTGTTCAGTAATTGCTGCACGCAGGAGTTTCCTTTTAGAGGTTGACAGAATGTCATTGTGGCTGCATCTCTGCAATTTTCGAGCGGTTCATGTACTATTTTGCAGTTGGCAACGGTATTGGTTTCTAACAGCAAGATTTTATTGTTACGTACTACGGGCAATATCTTAATTCTACTACATATTTCTTCAATTTTTGGATACTTAATTACAAAATGGATACTATTACTGTCTTGAAATATTTTCTGTTTTGATATACTTAAAATATCACTTATGCTAATATTTGCAAAGTGTTCCGCGACTAACAAATTTTGAATTTCGGTACTATCTAGTATAATAGGATTAATTACATTTACTTTCCCAAGAATGACCGAATAGATGGTATCCTCAATACTCGTTATTATGGCCTTGTTTCTGGCAGTAGCTAGTTCAAATAGGTGTCCGGTGTCTATTTCTTTTTTCATTGTAACATTAAGAAGCTTGTTTACTGTCTCTGTTAATTGGTTAATTCTAATCTGCATTTCAGTGTTTATAAGTATCTGTTTTTCATTAGCCTCTATTAAAGCTTCTTCCTTAGTGGCCACCTGATTAAAGTCATCGAAATCTGGAGTGCCAGCAATGTATTTCAGTGCCGTTCCCAAAAAATTGATACTTCGCGACTGTCGATGATGAATTCTGAGCGCGCTAAGTAAGTTAAAGATCTGGTCCACATCTGCTTTAAGTAATTTCCTCATGTGCGACTGTGGAAAGTGGTCGAGTAAGTTTTCGGTATCATGGGCTATGGTTTCATAATCAGTCAGGTTTGTTCTATGCAGTAGGAACCCGTAGCTATTGTAAACAGCCACTGCTCCATCGGTTATCGGAATGTAGTGTGAATTGGTGTAATTTAAAAATTTGGCTCGTTTCGCCTGAACTATTGTTATTATTAAAATCCTGAAAATACAAGAATATTATCTTATATTACTTTTATGGACCATTTTACCCTCAATCAATAAAGTAGTTCCTAAGTCTTTTTCGACTACTTTTTCAATATAGAGTTTTGTGAATTTATTCCCTATTCTTCTATTCGTTTTAACATAAACCTTGTCACCTGGTTCGTACTGTCTAGTTTTTTTCCTAGAATTTAGTCGTTGCAACTCTACGTGTTGTGCTATAGCTATTCTTGATTCGATTTCTTTTCGCAGAGCTTCAGGCATAGAATGGATAATATCTATCGGTCGTTTTTTTGTGGTAGAATGAATTGTTCTATTGTACTTCGCCGTAGCAAGTAAAATTAAGTCAATCGTGTCATTGATACCTTGTGTTAATTTTGTACATCTGGCTATTTCTGAAAGCGTACTATGGAATCGCTCAACCTGTCCGTTTGTAGTGCTATGATGTGGAGGTGTTGTAAATATGTTTATACCAAAATGGTCCCTTACTAGCGAACTAATTGTATGTGAATTAAAAGATTTTTCATTGTCACAGACAATTGTTTTGGTGTTTTTGAAAAAATTTAAAATTTGTAGTATGGGTTCTTTAATATCTACTATTGATCTGGAATTTATTGCTGAAACTATGGCAAATTTTGAGAATTTGTCAACACAAGTTAGAAAGTGTTGATTGTCAGTAGAGTAGATGTCGATGTGCAAAATTTCACCAGGATTTTGGGGTAAGGGTGTTTTGCCAATCTCTGGGTTCGGAGGGTGGCGCTGATACTTGGCTTCTCTACAGATTCTACAATTTGAAGTTATCTCTTTCAGGCTCTTACGCATGTCAGGGAAATAATAGTCGTCTAGAACTTGTTTAAGGTTTTCTTGCACCGAACGATGGGCTCTATTGTGCTCCGTTTGCAAGATTTCCTTTTGGTCATTTTTATTAAAGATATCTGTCACCTGCTTTGCTGCATGTAGGAATTTAACAGCAGGGAACATTGAAATAATTTTATCCTGAATCTTGGCCAAGGTAGGTAGGTCACACAATACTCCGTTGACTACGTTGGGATTGACGCATAATCTGATAGTCTTCAAAAGATTATCTATACTGGAAAAAACAATACGATGTCTAACTTGGGATTTGAAAAGTATTTTTGAGGTATTTGTTTCTGTATTTCCTTCTTCCAGGATAAGCTGATTTCTGAAACAGTTTATGGGATTCTCAACCGTGGGAATTGTTTTTGTCAGTGATTCTTCACTGTGGACTGTTTTTGATGAACTACTAGAGTTTTCTAAAGCATTGATATGTTGTCTGGACAAGGCGTCGGCTACAATGTTCGCCCTGCCAGGTTTATAAAAGAATTTGGGTGCAAATTCCTCTACAAACGCTCTCCACCTTTTCAATTTTGAGTTAGGATTTTTGTCTGATATAGCGAACGTGAGGGGCTGATGGTCAGTAAAAATACTCAACTGTTTAACACCATAAAGATAATTTCTGAGCTTCTGCAAAGCCCAAACTATTGCGAGCAGTTCACGTTCATTGGTTGCGTAATTCTCTTCAGTCGAAGAGAGAGTCCTGGAAATCATAGTTATAGGCCGTCCCTCTTGAGAGAGAACTGCACCTAACGCATATGACGATGCATCGGTGGTTAGTTCGAATGGTTTTTCGTAATCAGGATAAAGTAAAAGTACGTCTTCTGACGCCAGAATTTCCTTTATCTTGCTAAAGGCTCTCTGTGCCTCTTCGTCGAACTCTATTCGAACGTTTTTTGATTGATTAGCACTAATGTTTCCATTTTCGCCCCGCAAGTATCTTGTAAGCGGTTTAGCAATCAACGCATAGTCCCTGATGAATCGTCTGTAGTAACCGGACAATCCAAGAAATGATCTTAAACCTCGGAGTGTTTTGGGAACCTCGTAATTAATGATATCTTTTACTTTGTCCGGGCAGGTTTTCAGCCCGTTCTTGGAAACAATGAAGCCAAGAAATTCCACCTCTTCTTTGAAAAATTTTGTTTTTTCCAGTGAAACCCTCATATTAGCTTCAAAAAGTTTCTTTAAGATACGCCTTATATCATTCTTATGTTGTTCATAGCTAGAGGAGAATATAATTACATCATCTATGTAAACGTGACAAGCTTTGCCTATCTCGTCCCTAAGAATGTCGTCAATTGCTCGCTGAAAAATGCTGGGCGCATTTTTCAGTCCAAATGGGAGTCTACAGAACTCGTACTTGCCGTTATTAACAGAAAAAGCTGTCTTTTCTCTGTCACACTCAGCAAGATTTATCTGGTGGAAGCCAGATTTAAGATCTAGGGTAGTAAAGTAGGAAGATTTCCCTAAATTTGAGAGGATAACCGAAGTATCCGGAATCGGGTACCTATCGCTTGTTGTTTTTTCATTGAGCTTCCTAAAGTCAATGACCAAACGCATTTTACGTTCTCCTGTTTCAGTGGTTCCTTTCTTGCCTACGACCCATATTGGATTGTTATACGGGGAGCGAGAAGGCCTAATGATACCGTCTCGTAATAGTTCGGAAATTTCTTTATTCACAAACTCGGATGCGGCTATTGGATAAGGATAGGACTTGGAGTAAACTGGTTGGTCATCGTTTGTTCGGATTGTTGCTACGATATTGGTATTATAGGGCAAGGCTTCATTTGGATCTGCAAAAACTCCTGCCTGTTCTTTAATAATGACAGAGATTTGTTTGTTGTGATTTGGGTCTGGTAAAATATTGTTCACTTCGCGGCAAAAATAGTACAAAAGCTCTTCCTGCTTATTATTATAGCAAATCATTCCTTTTTTTATATCGAGAGTCGCACCAATTTCCTTGAGGAAATCGAAACCGATAATGCCATCGAATGTTTGGAGTGACGGAAGAATAAAAAACTGAGCGTTTGTGTCGAAAATATTTATTGTGCATTTACTATGGATTTTCTCGTTTCCGTGAATTGATTTAACTAGAAATGGATTATCAATATGTTTGACACCTTTGAGGGTTTCTAAATTTGTAATATAGTTCTTTGCGGCACCTGTATCTATTAAGAATTTTAATTTCCTCCCTGCCAATGTTCTGGTGACGTAGGGCAGGAGGGATCTTGTTCTAAAAAATTAATTTCGTCCGTTGCCTCAATCTCCTCGTCCTCTGGCATATCGCCGTTTTCGTCAGCGTCTTCGTCTTCGTAATCTTCAGGGAAGTAGAGGTTTTTGGCAACATAAAACCCAGGTATGTCCTTGTCATCACGTTCGCGCTGCCTCAAATGGTTTACACGTTGAAGCTTATTGGCTGGCAATCTATCACTCTCATTAGGTCTTTTTGTTGGTCGGATAGTTTGAGGATTAGGGCTAAGGAAAGGATTTCTATTGATATTAAGGTTTGGTGCAGAGTTGCGGAAAAGTCCGTCTGGCTTATTATGCCTAAAACGGGATGACGTTGGGTCTACATCCATAGGCACTGGTCGAGGATATGCGTTCGTTACTCTTCGGTAATGGGGTGAATTATTAAAGCCATGATTATTAGGTTTTGGGAAAGTGCCAGTTTGGTTTCGATTTTGGTTTATAAATGACTGTGCAAAAAGGGATCGTGCATGGTTTGATTCAAGCTCTTGGGCAAGAGCCAGAGCTGTTGGCATGTCTGTTGGTCTGGAGGAGAAAAGAATGTCACAGAGAGGTTTGTTAAGTCCCGAGATGAACACTCGAAGGGCGTCTTGTCGGTACTTATTATTAAGGGAGTTTATCAGTTCCATATTACCGTAATTTGTCATAATGTTTTTGTTTACTATTAATGATAGTTTTCGTTCCACGTCGTCGTAGAACTGGGAGATTGTGCGTTGCCCTTGCCTTAAGGTGGACATCTCCTGCTCTACCAGGTATATGGGTCTCTTGTCGGCGTAGGTGAAGTCTAGACGAGCGATTATGGCGTGAAAATTTAAAATGGTATTAAAGGATGACAAAACCATGTTTGCCGAGCCCACCACCTTATTCCTCAGAATGGCAACTGCCTGGTAGTGCTTGGAACTACCGTCAAAGTCCTCAAAAAGTTTATACGCAGCATGGGCAGCCTGCCTCCATGATACGTAGGTGGCTCTATCGCCACTAAACTCTGGTAGTGATTTTATTAAATCGAGTGATTCCTCACATTTGATGGTCGGGTTAATCGTTACTGGTTCGTATTGAATAACGGTCGTCGGTGTCTCTAGGGTTTTTAATCTAGCGGTCAACTCGTCGACAGAACTCTGAAATTCTCGTCTTGTTTGTTCCGTTGCTGCCCTTATTGCGGCATTTACAATGGCTTGAAGAGCTTGAGGATCCATTTCGATCGTTACAATTTTTTTATTAACAATTATTTATTATCTTATTTTTCAGTTATTCTTTCTTCCTCCAACAATTAATTGACTGAGATTTAGTAAAAGTACAATGTTTTTTTTAAAAAAAAAACTTTTTAATCAATTTTAAAATTTTTCTAATAAATTCAAAACATTTGGAAGAATTAAATTATTATATTAAAATTACACTTACATATAAAATAATCTAATCATCATTTTCTTTTTTTTCCAGGTACGTATCTTTTGTTTCAATCTGTATGTTGGTAAGTTCAATTTAAGTTCCGTTTTTCTCGAACAATTTTTTCTCTTCTATGTCTTCTCTTCAATGTCTCTTCTATAAAGAATCTTTGCAGTTTTTTTTTTTCACCTTTTTTGGTTTTTTTTTTCCACAAAAAAAATTCGTTGAGTTTTTTTTTAAATTTTCCACATTTTAAAAATATTCCAATTTTTATAGTCACTTGACACAGGCTATCTGTTTTTTTACAATTTGAAAGTTTTTATATTTTTAGTAAAATTTTTTCGCTACGCGAAAATTTTTTTTAAAATTTTTTTCAAAAGCTTAAATTTTTTTTTAATTTGGCAGTTTTTTTTTTTTTACTTTTTTCCACTATGTGAAATTTATTTAAATGTTTTCAAAAGTTTTCATTTTTTTAATCTTTCACCGTTTTTTCTTACTTTTTTTCACTATGTGAAATTTATTTAAATGTTTTCAAAAGTTTTAATTTTTTCAATCTTTCACCGTTTTTCCTTACTTTTTTTTTCACTATGTGAAATTTATTTAAATGTTTTCAGAAATGTCACTATTTTTTCTTGTTGGTGAGTCCGAGCTCACGGCCACATTAATCTTAATATAAAGAATTTTTGTGGCCCCACGTTGGGCGCCAGTTAATCCAGAGGAGTTCAATTGGCACTATGTGCCAGTGTTAGTTAATCCAAAGGAGTTCAATTGGCACTATGTGCCACTGTAAATTAAATCAAAGAGTTTGATTGGCACTATGGGCCAGTGTTATTACTTTATTAAATGCTCTCTTAAGACTAACTTAAACAACCCAAAATAAACTTATAATATCTTATTATACTTTTGCTTCAGCTGCGCTACTGTTGCTGATATTGTTGTGATCTTGTTGTTGTTCCTTTAGTAGTTGTTGCTATTGTATTGGCTGCAGGCTGTTGTTGTTGTTGTTGTACTTTTAGCTGCACTATAGTGACTGCTGCTATTGCTCTAACAGTGACCGCACTGCTGTTGATATTGACTTTGTTGTTGTTGTTGTACTGGTTGAATCTGCCGTTGCAGCGCTGTCGTTATTTTGGCTTGCTGCTGTTCTATTTTGCTGGCTCAGCGTTTGGCTAATGTGGGAATGGAGTGTGCGACAAAATTGACAAATTGTCACGTACTATCTTCATATTACAACTGGAGCGGATACGTGTGTTAACTTACATTCAAAAAATTTGTGAATCTACATTTTACTAGAGATTTAAAAAAAAATTTCACTCATTATTTTTTTTTTAAATATTTTGAAAAGTTTTGCCATGTTTTCATATTTTCGATACAGTTTCAAATATTTTTGACAATATTTGTGCTCAGATGAAATGAAAATTTTAAAATTGCTCTATCAAGCGTTTTTTGAAGTTTTGAAGTTTTTTAACACTTTTTTTAACCATTTTAATATGAATGAACAACATCTAAAGAATATTGTATCCAAATTTGAACTCGATCTGAGTAAAACTAACGGAGATATGCATTTTAAAGTAGGTGTATTACGAACGTACTTCAAACTTGATACACATTTTCTACATATAAAATACCTACTCCCGACGTTAAGGTACATTTTTTTTTTTTGTCGGAATTTTTCGTGGAAAATAGCAGTTCGGACTTCTGATGGCAACCAAAAATTACATTAAAAAAAAAAATAACCAAAGAAGTTGGGGGGGCGGGTGGATCTGATGATATTTTGAATAAATTTTAATAGTTTTTGATTTCAGTTAATTTCCAACCGAGATAAAGGGAACATCGCAAATTAATATATTTTTAAGACGTTCTGAGAAAAGCTCTGTCACCAGCTAGTTTTTCAATATTTCCTATGCATAAAAAAATATATCCAGAATATTGTTAGAAGTGCACTTAATAAAGTACAAAAGGTTTTAATAAATTTGCTCAATCCATACTTTTAAAAAAATTCACTAACAAAGTGTTTTTTTTTTTTTTTGTACGCAAAACCCTTACCCCGCACTTAAGAGAGTTTTATCGTTGCTGGACGTTTATGAATAATGTTTTTGATATTTTTTTGTTTAGGCCATATATATTTAATTTTGTCATATTTTTAACTTTTCGCAGTTTTATATTTTTTTAATGTTTTAATATTTTAAAAATTTTAAATCTTACATTTTTTATTTATTGTATATTAACATTTATTATTTATGTTTTAATATAATAGCTGTTACTATATGTTTAACATTGTTTTCATGTTATTTAATGTTACAATATTTTCATATTTTTACAAAATTTTTATTTTTATTTTCGTTAATTTTATTTTTTTTATTTTGTTGATATTTCTATTTTTTTTATGTTTAAACAATAAAAATGTATTTCAAATTTTGTAAACTTAATTTTATTGATATATGTTTTTTCTTTTTTATGTTTTTAAAAATTTTTGCTATTTATTTTAAGTGTTTGATATTAATAATTTGTTTATGTTTATTTATCCTTTTTTTAATTTTTTGTTTTTTATTAAACATTTTCTGTATAAATTATTTTTATTTGTTTTATATGTTTTATTTATCTTAAATGTTTTTATTTTTATTTATTTTAATAGTTTTGGAATGTTAATTATTTTTTTATAGTTTACCAACTTGATTTTTTTGTTTTTTTTTATTAATTTTAATATTATTAATATTAATAATTTAATATTATTAATTTGTTACTAATTGTAATTAATATTACAAATAAATACAAGTTACAAAGCACTAGCAACCAAGGCCATAGGCTTATTTTTTTAATTTTATATTTTTATATTATCAGCATTTTATATTTTCTAATGAGTAAGATAGTTTTTAAATATGAATATTACTTTTTTAAGTTCATACATTTTTTTTTTAATAATTTTTTAAATGTTTATTTAATTGTTTTTTACTCATCTCGTTCAATAAGTTTTTAGAACGAAACATTTTTCCTCTGGTAACAATTCGAACGGCTATTTAAAAACAAAAAAGTAGAAATGTGTTTATTTTAAAAAAAAATTTTAAAACTAACTCACGGTTTTATTTAATTTTTTTACAGGAATTCGTAAATTTGCTTATCATATAAAATTTTATTGATCATTCAATTCAATATGTGCCAAACCGAACTCTTACAGGTTTGTCAATATTTGAACTCAAACTTACAATCACTTAAATTTGGACTTATTTTGCAATAGTTTTAGTTTAAGTCTGATAATATCAGGAATTATACGACAGTTCTTACACTCAATGCACGAAGTTGACGATAGCAGTACCATCAGGGTTGACCAAAACTATTAAGTTATATAAATCAATCAAATTATTAGAGGGGACTTAATTTTTATTTCATTTTAGAGCAACCTCAAAGAATTTCTTTGAATTTGAAAAAAAAACTTTGAATTTTTTTGATTTCATCAAAGAACCTAAAGAAGCTGTTTAAAAATTCGTTTTCTACTGAGCCACATGGATTTTATAAATATGACATAACCATAAAATTTAACAAATTTTTAGCCTCCGAAGAGGCCTCTGGCTCAATGTGCAGTCGACAATATAAGCTTTAAGTTTTATCTACACAATCTCTAAGCATTTCAAAAACTACTTAAAATCGAATGATAGAAATTATAGTTTTTTGCTTTTGAGCCCCCACACGCCATAATTTTATGTTTTTTTATGTAGAAGTAAATCTGAAAAAAAAAAATTCTTAAGCCACGCCACGCATTCTATAAAAGTCATGAACTTGCAGACAAAATTTCTGCAGCAACCCAAAACATACAAAAACACAGACAGAGAGCGAGACAAACACACATCATTAATTCATACACCGTTTTTCACATGCATTAATGTGCAGTTGCTGTGCCAAGGTTATAGAGCTTAAAACCGAATTAAAAAAAAAAAGTAAAAAATAGATAATAAAATTCGCGCAGCTTGCGTGTTAAACGCCAGGCCAGCCGCCCCACCGCGCACTAGTTCAAATGGTTTTACTTGTTTTTTGTTTTTGTTTTTTGATTTATTTTGCTAAAGCACCTCCGGTGTGTGTGGCTTGGTTGTTGCTATTTTCAGCAAACGGTATTTTCTGCATACTTGACTTTAGCCGTTGAGATTAGCGCCGCATGTTGTCGGCGGCGACGGTGGCGGTGGCGGTGGCGCTGTCGTTCAATACAGCACATACGATCGAGTTTGTTGTTGTTGTTTCTGACTTGACTGTTAATGCAGGTATGCATGCAAAGCAGCAGCAACAACATAGATTGCGCGCCTGCGCAGACAAGCGATCAATTGCACGTAGAATTAGAGGCGGCTTAAATAGACGTCAAATAGGGGCCAACATATGAATGAACATTTGGAAGAATTCCTTAGGCGTTTTTTTTTGCAACGGAAGCCAGCCAGCGGAACGGTGCAGTCAAGTCAATAGCCAGCACAACCTCAGCCACTGAAACTGTCAGTGTCAGTTGTCAGTTAGTTGGAGTTTTTGCTTCTTTATTTTATTTTTTCTTTTCTTTTGTTTTTTGTTGCTTCCGTCTTGTTTTGTCTTTGCAATGTTGCAATATTTCATTGTTTTTAGTAGCAACATTTTGCAAAATTCGTTGACAGTCAAGTGTTGTTTGACAGAACAAAGGCGAACAAGGTATTGGGTGAAATTTAATGCAAAAACAAAACGAAAATACAAGTCATGCTTAAGCTTGATTTATGAAAAAAAAGACTTGGTTTTTTAAGTGAAAATATTGAGAACTACATTCAAGTAAAAAAATACGTTATTTCAAAGGAAATTTTAAATCTATTGCAAATTTAGATCTAAGAACTACACTCAATTATAAAAGTACATTATTTTAAAAGAAATTTTAGATCTATTGCACATTGAAAGTGTCTTATACAAATACAAAAAACAATAGAATGGCAAATACTTGGCTAGTGAATTACTGGCTCTTTACGAACATAACTTAAATAATTTGAAATTTTTATTAAAATTCTTTTAATTTTAACGGCATTTCGCAACACAAATCAAGCAATTTTCAGCAAAAATAAACAACTTTGTTAATGTCTGTTAGACATATGGGCATCGCCCAAAAACGGTCCACCAAAAGTGAAGAAAAACATTAAAATAAAACACTCTAACAGCTTTTAACTTTATTTTTTTTTTTATTTTGAACTTATTTATTATTTTGAACTATAATTCAACTTATTATGATGTATTTTTATTAAATTTATAATGAACATTTTTACTGTATTTTACTACTGTTGGAAAAACTTCTCGCGTCCGTATTCGTGCTATATCTGTTTAAAAAAGGGAAGAGATAATTTTAATATTTCATTAGTCTACGAATAACAGTTATCCTTTGACCTCCATTAACATGTATATTATATATAAAAAAGTTCTCAAAATTAGCTAAATTTTGCATATTTCTATACGAGCTTAAAAAAACTTATATTTTTTGTCGCGTCCGTTCCATTGAATGATTGCTTATTACTTTGTACTAATTTGTACTAAATCTCGCCAATATTTTTATAAAATGTAGCACTCTTTCATCGCGTTAGAACACTTAAAATACATATCGGCTCATTTTGTTTCTTTCTTGTTTTTCGAGTAATTAAAACCGTGCGAATGTCGCGTCCGTGCCACTGGGAGATACCCATATGTCGGCACAACTTGAACACATCGCAGCACAAGATGTGAATTTGCGAAATTATAAAATTGAAAAATTAGTTCTTAACTAATTGAAAACTAGAAATCCAGCAGCCTTAAAAAAATCAAACCGTTAGCTTCTATTTTTAAATTTGCAATTCAGCACTTTATAGCACACATCCGCTTTGCTCAAATGAGTCTTAAATGTTTAAATCCTGAACTAGTTTTAACAATTCGGAATAGTGAAGACAATTAAATTGAAATTACTTTAATTTCATTCACAATAAAATGATTTTGACAACTTAAATTTGGTGTTGAAACGAAAATTCAGAAAAAAAAATAATTGCTTTTCATTTTAAGTTTAGCAACATCCGCAACTAAGTGCTTTCGAACGTTTAACACTCAGGGCAGATTCAAAAGAGCTTAAACAGAACGATGATCAGCTTATTTCCGGATGTGGTGTATCAGATAATTGCGCTGAAAATGGTGCTAAATATCTCACATTAAAAATCTCACATGTGGTCTCCACACACGATAGAAGTGAAACTTGAATTTTGTCGTTCTATTTGCTTATAGCACAAAAAAATTTACAAAAAAATTATTAAAATAATAATGAAGCACTTAAATGATAGCATTAATTACGAAATATGGATAGAATAAAACATACGCATTTAATAATTGAGTTTTTAATAAACTTGAAACAAAAACAAAAATAACAAAAAATAATTCTTTAAACTTGCTCTCAATTCGCATGATGCAATTAACATAAGTTTTAAATAGAATTTCTTTTTTACATTTTATAAAATTAGCAACTTATTATCATGCTCTGAAATTTTGGCTTCAAGTCAAAACATTTGGTATAAAAGAAAGTGGATCACACTTTTAATTAAATCATATTTTATTGGATCCGGACATAAAAACCTTCCAATCACGCAAAAAGTGAAATTAATTTCAGTTTCAGTTCATTGAAATGCATACCGTTATATGAAATGGTATGATTCTTAAGCGTGGTTTAATTCAGTTTTATCTACCTGTATCGCATTGTGGTTCACTTTTATTGGAAGCTGCTACTATGACATTTCATTTAAAAGTTCTTTCAACACGCTGTTGATAGGTTCAGTTGTCAGTGGCTGTCGAAGAGATCGGACATTGTTTTAAAATAAAAAAATAACAAGTGATTTGCAACAGTGAAATATATAATCATTCAATCATTCTAAGTTTAAAAACAATATTATTGGTGAGTTCATTTTGTTAAGTTCTAAGCTTATTCTTACCGTTTTCACAGAAAACTACTAAGAATTTATTATTATATGTGAACAATTTTAAAAAAAATTCCTCCAACCTGGTTGCAGTGCCATCTACTGGAGTACAATTCTGAATTAAAAACGTTCAGGGACCCATTCAAAAAAATGTCATCAAGTGAGGTCCAGTTGTTTAGGCTGTGTTCAGTGATATGATGACGTGCATAAGAATGTGATTAAAATAAGCAATAATTTTTCATAGGGGGAAGTTTGCTTGTTTGTTATTTGAAGGTTTGTTTGTTTGCTTTTAAAGTTTTTCGAAAGAATTTTTTAAACTTGCTTTTCAGTTTTTAAAACGAACTTTTAATGAATTTTATCAAGCTGATTTCTCTTTAATATACGAATATTCAATTAGGTTAAAATATAACAGCGGAATCACTTTGCTTGACTTGCATTACTTTTATTATTAGTCAAACAAGGACTGGTCATTTCAAAGATTGGTTTAGTACTAGTTGTAATCTAAACGAAATTAAAAATACCAGTTAATTAGCTAGTTCAATTTTAACCCGTGTGTTGCTGAAGCTTTCTTTTAAACCGAATAAAATTACTTGTCAGTATTTTTATATAATAATGTTGACTAAACAAGTGAACAAATATTTCTCATAAAACCTAAATTTTATTGTTCCGTTTTGAATCCGTATTGTTTTAAAATAGAAGAGTTCGTTGCGAATTCGCATTTTTTAACAAAAGAATTCGTTTTGAAACGAAAAAAGAGCCCGAAACGGATTCGCATACGAACTCTGTTACGGGTTCCAAACGCCTTCGAAAAAGCGACTAAAGCTATTTGTGTTCCTGAGAGAAAAATGGATAATTTTCGAATAAAATTAACGCAGAAGAATTTCCGTCTCGAATTCGTAGGTATATAAAATTTTCAAAATTTAGTTAGCCCCGATAACAGTGCTTGGCACACTCATACTATCACTCATACATTCTTTGATTGTCTGTAAAGCAGAGAAAAACGAAGATCAATTTTACGTATTTTCGCGCTTTATTTTAAAAAAACTACGCAAAGAGATGTTATGTCAACAAATGCTGAAAAACAACTAACTTGATTTGCTGTCAAAATAAAAACAAAGCAACAGCCGAATACACACGATCGTAAGGTACACGAAGTAGCTTATAGTGAACGTTAGTCGACGTCGCGCAAGCCGCAATTTGTTTCCAAACACGTGTGCTTGGGAATTGAAATTGTGCCCTTCTCTGGTTTACGTAGATCATTTTGTATCAGTGATGATATTTAGGTCATCTCGACCTCTATGGGGCAAAAAAAAATTTGTCATTGCCACCAACTTAAAATTAACCTTGATCGATTCTAAGACGAGTGCACAACATTTTTTTTGGCTATAACGATATCCGCCAGTGAGCTAAACTATTTTGAAAAACATCCAAAAACATGTTTTTCGTAAAAATATTAGCTGGTGCAGCAGTTACAAATAAAGAAATGGTTGGAAATAGTAGTACTGAAAAAGATCTTACTATGTGGTCTAAAAAATTTAAAATCTTTGCCACCTGACCAAAGATATTGCGAATTTTCATGAACATTTTTTTACTTTTTCTTTTAAAAGTTCTTGTTCTGGGAGCCATTTTAAAATCAACGGAAAATAAAACATGACTGGGCGAAAATTTTGGCAATAAGTTTATGAATTCATTTTCAAAAATGATTTTTTTTAACTATTGACAAAATTTCAAGTAAAGTTCTTTAATACACTAGAGTACTTTTTTCGGCGTGAAGGTACTCGGGTACTTTTGTAGAGTCAATATTACTCAAAAAAGTACTATTCCACTCAAAAAATCATCCCTGTTTTGTATCGAAAACAGTATTTTTTCAATATCGTATGATATCGTCTCAAAAATCATTTAATTATCGTCTCGATAACGAAATGATACAATCTGGTTTGCTGGGTTCATATATCATATAAATGAAGATGCTGTAAAAATTATATAAAATTGATATGATTATCATGTTATACAATATATTGCCTTGATTTTGCATTCTATAACGATGACTCACAGAAATGACATTTCTTCAGGGTCATTTTTAGTTTAGCGATTTTAGACGAATGACGTTTTGTAATTTCAAAGTAGTTATTGTTCATAACACTATATCTATATATCTCATCATTATCATCATACTGTACCATCATTATTAATAAAACTCCATGCGATACCTCAGGCGATACTTGTATTATTAATAATAATAATCTAGTATAGCCTGGGGTCGAAATTCGACCAATTTTTTACTTGCATAGTTATAAATATGTGCAAAATAAGCTAGATGGTTAAAATAAGTTCGAAGCAATAACTTTTAATTGATTGCAGATATAAAACTATTTATTTCACAGAAATTATTTCTGAATTTTTTTAATTTTTTTCAAAATAAAAAAACCAAATTAAAAAAATTTAATTTTGTAAAAAACATCATAGGATACCCTGACTTTTTGATGGCAAGGATAGTTTATTAATTTAATTTCAAGACAAAATAAATTCACCTAAAATGCGCTATAGGCTTTGAAAGAAAATCGAAAAAGCAAATTTGGATTTTTTTTTTTTTTTACAACAAAAATCATTTTTACCCCATATTTTGAGAAAAACTCAAATTTTGTGTCTTTTTTTTTAAAAGGATAAATTTAAATATAAAGAAAAAAGAAAAAGTACAATTTTTACAAATTTTTTTAAGTTAATTTAAAAACTTATACAAAAAAGAAATAGATTCAATCTATTCAAACATGGCAGAGATATTGGCGTCCCAATTCAGAGCATTAAATTTGAGACATTTATTTCTCTTTTTTGGCATTTGATTGAAATGCACGCTAAATAACTAACGACAATATTTAGAAATTTAAAAAAAAAAAAATAAATTGGTCATTTCAAATGACTTTGACCGAGCTTCTTATGATCTATTGTGTTGCGTGTGTTATTAAATGTTTGCACAAAATTGACCGAGAACTGGACCTACATGTTTTATGCCGACTGCGAACGGCTCATGTTCGCAAGAAGCTTTACATGGCATTATTTACTCTATGAGGTTTGTCATTGTCTGCAGATAGGTGGTGACCGATCAGAAAAACTTTTTTATTGAAAAACTTTTTGCCGCGACTGGGGATCGAACTCGGGCTCCAAGCATGCTAAGCCACACACTTAACCAGCATGCCACAGTCACCACATGAATTTAGAAAATTTCGAATAAAATAAAAATTCACCACAAGAATTTAGAAACTTTCAAAATAAATAAAAAAAAAAATTTAGAGAAAATTTACAAATTTTTACTTTTCAAAAAAACTCAAATTCGACCAACTTAAGATTTCTCCCCAAACAAATTAATCATATTGACCAAAGAGCGAATTTTTCTTAAAAATTTAATTTTTCTCTTAGCAGTTTGGGAGCACCTTTCACCATCAGATATATCATTTATATATACAATCGGCATATATCGCACACTAAATACAAAACAGTCACAACTCGAAATTTTTTTTATATCGAATTTTTGATATAAATCAATTCACAAAACACAAATCTCACTATATATTTCATTATTTTCTTCATTAGTTTAAATGAAAATTGCTTTTCTTCTGCAGTTTCAACCAAAGAGTTTTATTTAACGCTTCTCTTGAAAAGTTATGTTTTTTGAGTTGTGACAGTTTTATTTTTAGTGTGCGATATGTGGGTTTTAATTAATACTAAACAACGTACGACAAAGTTAAATATGCACGTATAAATATAAAAGTTTAACCACCACACGATACCCATCTAAGCTTTTCCAGCATATGGAATCCATCATACCAAACCATCGTATCATGCTAATCATACTTAAGCATCATGGCATACTATCATACTAATACTTATACCATCATAACACATCTAATACCATCATGATATACTGGTCTGATATACTATACACTGAGGGAAATATGTGTTAAAATTAAATGAAATTGTGTTCATTTTAAACGAAATTGTTTTTGAAATAGAGCTTGAAACAAATTCATTTAAATTAAACACAACTGTTCTTAAAGTTAAATTTAAAACAAGGGTTTTTGTTTTTAAATAAGAAAACAATTTTAAAACAAAAATTTTTAAATTTAAAACAAATGTTTTAAAGCATAATTTTTTCGATGGCATTTTTTAATTTTTTTCCGAGTTTTTGATGACAGATTCGTAATCAGCGACCCTTGGGACCCTCCGAATACCGAATCTCAACTCATTTCAATGGAGTTTGCATTTTAAATATTTCAATATTGAAAAACTGAATAAGTTTTTATTTTATTTTATGTTCGATATTTTTTAAACCAATGAAAATTCAAAATTCAAAAAATGTCAAAGAAAGTTTCAAAGAAATAATGAATGAAAAAAATTGAAAGGAGTGTATAGTTGAAATTTAAACACAATTGTTTTAAATTTTGTTTTGTAGAAACGCAAAGGCGTTAAATTTATATTTTAAAAATTTTTGTTTAATTTTAAAGTATGTTTTTTTTCTCAGTGTACTTATTATATCAAATATATCATATCATTCATTCATCAAATAATATCTATCACAACTCTGTAAACCAAACTTAACAAAAGATGTGAATCTTATTTGTCTTTGCATATCATCATACCAAACCCATCATACCATATATCAGAGCACACTATCATACAAAATAATCAAATTAAACTTATTACAAAGAAACAATGATATATATCATGCTAATTATATCATCCATATTACCAAATTCATTAGACCATCATAACTACCATAGCATAATTATCATTTACAATCATTTATTATACCATACATATAATACATCGTACAATATATTCATGCATATCCCTATCAGCCACACAAGCTTGCAATTAGCTTTCAACAAGCTTGAAAAGTATGCTTCACGGCGGTCACAGCCGTTCAAGCTATGTTTTTGGCGTGAGTGCCGACTCATCTCGGCATACCTGAGTTGGAATCAATATCTAACATAGAAAGGTTTTTCAATAGAAATACAATTTTCTGATCGGCCGCTACTTCTCTTAAGATAAAAAAAAATGTCTTATAAAGCTTCTTAAGAACATGAACTTTAGCCGTTCGGAGTCGGCACAAAATATGTAGGTCCAGCTCTCGGCCAAAAGGGGCGTTTGTACATTAGGTAATTACCTAATTGCCTAATGGTAAATTACCATAAGAGTAAAATAGGTCATTTTCTTAGGAATATTGATTAGTTTTCAAGATCTACAAACCACAACAGGATCAGTTAAATCGATTTTTTGCAAATATCGCGCACGAAATGTTTGAAATTTAGGCAAAAAGGGCTTTGTTAGGAATCTCTACTTTGCCCTATTTTCATTATGGCAATTCAGTGCCATGTTCGGGTCATGAAGACTAGGGTACTGTCCATCTCAATTTATTGATGAAAATCAATTTGTTTCAAAATTTAAATTCAAGTTCATTAAAATTTTTAATGAATAAATGAAATTGTCAAAAAGAAGAACAATCAGGCTTGCATGAGTGAATACGAAAGTTCAATACCCAGCAACGACATATTTTTTAAATTTAAATATTTATGTAAATATCTGAATATAAATAAGTTATACAAATCTACTCTAATGTTATTCTTGTTATTTTCAGAGTTTAGAAAAATGACAGATTACACGAATATATTTTTTTTTAAGGGCTTTTCTATCAAACCCATATTTCAGAAATTAAGTTTTGAGCACCGTATTTATGAACATTAATAATTTTTTTTTTTTAATTTTATATACAATTACAGTTTAAAGCAGCTTAAAATATAAAAACTATTATTTCACTGAAGAATTGTAAAGCACCTATTATCACCTTCTTTAAACAAATGTATTACAAAAACTTTTGAATTTGAAAGGTATGGAAAGAAAGAATTGGAAAATGAGTTGCTTTCAAAAAAGTACTAAGTTTGTTTGTTCACTTAGTTAACAGTTAAAAATTATTATTAAAATAATTGAATAACGTAAAAATGTAAATCTAGAATCTTAGTTGCAGAAAAGCATTAAAGAATAGTACTTTTCTTTACTTATGTGCAGTTAACTAACTATTTAATGCTGAGTTGGAGTTGAAGAGAATGATAACAGCACAGCTTCTTTTTAGTTTTTATTACTTCTTTGTTATAGTTCAAACATTAAATATGCTTAGCAATTAGCAGTATTTGCTGTAGAGGCTGGAACGAAGGGAGGGAAAGGGAAGAGAGAGCAATAACGAGAAGGGTTTATTGCAACGTATATAACATGTAAACTAGAGCAATTTTTATTTATATACTTGGTCAATGCAAAAACCAGGTGCTACTGCACTGCTTGACTCTTAAGCAACAGGAAGCAACAAAAAAAGAATCGAATGAAATGTTGAAAAAAAAAACAGTTTTTAATAAACCTAAACGTGCTATAAAAGTAGCGCTTTTGCCTGTGTTCCTGTGCCAGAGCTTTCTTGAACTACTTCTACATTGCAGTTGCCTTGCTTCACTTCTAAAAGAACTACGTGCTTCTATTATTTTCTTGTCAACGCATTGTTGATTAACATCGATTACATGAGCGCAAATTGCGCGCATGTGCAGCACCAAAATAACAAGCAGAGCAGCTAGCTATAAAAACGCTACTCATGCGCATTGCGCTTAATTTTGCACATGTACGTTGCAGCCTGCAAATCATGCAATTACTGTGGGAGGTTGTTGTTGAGGTATGAGTTTGTAGCATTTTCTGCAGATCTTTCAACAGACTGAGCAGAGATGTTGTTGAATGGTATGGTGAAAACAAAGAAGAAAAAAAATTCAATTCAAATTTATGACATTTTATCGATGATTTACTGATGAAGATTAAATTGACAATAAATGAATGGAGCATACTCGGGCACGATATAGCATGCGTTGCACATTGGGATAGCGTATAATAAAAATTAAACAAAATAAACAAAAATAGTGTAATTTTTTGGTATTCAAAAGCTTATTTATGACTATGTTTTTCATACAAAAATCGTTACTTTTTTATGCTTTAAATTTTTAGCTGAAAAAAATATGTTATGAATTTATTTTATTTGTTATTTTCAAAGCTTAAATTTTTTTAAATATAACAAGGAAACTTAAAATGAAATTAAATACATTTTTATATATCGTGATGTAATCACAAATCCAAGTTTGCTTGCCTTGCAAAGATGGTATCATGTTTCTTAAAACTTGTTATGGTTCTACAGGGACCTTGTTATGGTCCTACGTGACCTTTCGTAAATTTGTGCTCAAATTTGATCAACTGGAATTCAAGTATATCAATTTTTACGACTTAATCATCTCAACATTAAAACAAGGCAATGACAGTCTTCAGGGTCGTTGGGACTCTTATAACTTCTATGAACCGTTTGGATAAAAACATATCGCTTGAAGATGTCCTCATGACGCAAATTGCAGTTGGCCGAACCTATTGGCCAAAAGTTAATTTATTCATACTAAAGGGTCGAAATAGTTCACTTGACTCATCAATGACCTCAATGACTCATCTAAGGTACCTATTAAGTATCTATTAAGATAAGGTACGTGAAATTCATGAAAACATGAATTCCTGTACACGCGAACACGAACTTTTGGAACTACACGTGTATTTCATGTTTGGCATTCACGTATAGTTCAAGTTCGTGTTTTCAAAAACGAAGTTTACGGAGTTCGTACTTACGTATTCACGTGTAGTTCAAAACACCACATAGATACACCCCAATGTGCGCCGTATAAAGAAGAAAAAAAGCTTGAAAAAAGAAGATGAAATACTCGATAGAAAATGTTTGTGTGTTTTGGAGGACGCCGTGTTGTCTGCTATATACGAGAGATCTTTTAAAGAAATTTCATTGATTTTATTTTAAAGTTATTGATGTTTTTTTTTGTTTTTTTTTTTTTGTTTTTTTGTTGCTCTAACTCATGACATATTGGCGATTTGTTATGCTTATCGATGGTGAGTGTGTATGTGTGTGTGACAAGCTTTATGTGGAACAAATTAAAATTTATGTTTTCATTAATCAATTTAAAATTCAACAAGTTTTTTCAATTCTTCTTACAAGCAATCTAATAATTTAGAAACGCAGCGGGTGGTTTCTAGAACCCAAAAAATGTACATACAGGCAATTAAATAACAAAAAAAAAACAAATCAAAAAGAGAGAGAGATAAAAATTAAAAAACATCATCAACAGCTAACAGTCATTAACAGTTTTAAATCATGCGCTCAAGAAGTTTATTCCACACTGAAATAACAGCAACGCTCAAAATAAAACACTCTTTTCATATAAATCTAATAATCAATCACTCAATCAATCAATCAAATTTTCCAAAGCTTAACATTTCAATTATGTTATTCTCAATAATATTTTCAATACGATTTTTATAATAAAAAAATGTTTCTTAGTTCACTTCATGGCAGCCCAGTTATGAGAATGAGCTGCAATCATTCAATATAAATTGTTATATTGACGGTTATTTTATAGACATTAGCTACTTGATTGACTTGTAATTGTTGTTAGGTGTTGAAATATTGCTATTGTTGTGGCTGAATGAGTAGCAGCAGCAGCAACAAAGTCCAGCGAGACATGATTAATGCGTTAAATGCTTTGAGCAGCAGCAGGTTTGTGTCTTAAGTCTTTTGATTGCATTCAAGTCTTAAAAGCGCTGCGCAGTAATTGCAGCGCTTTTGGCATGCTATTATGTTATTAAATCGCTGGCTGTCAATTGAATTAACAATATTTATAATAAAATTAAAAGTGCACACATAAACATTGTTTGCAGTTTTTCGATGTGACCAAAGCATATTGTTTGTTACTTTATCATTTATTTATAGAAACACTTTTAATATCTACATTCATTTGCATCGTTAAATTTTTTGATATAAATATTAAATTGAGTTTTAAGGGCTTTTAACAATCGCAGCTGTGTCTTAAGCCTTTTATTATGTTTGCTTTGCTATAAAATTCCAACTACAAAGGACTTTTTATGAAAGACCTTCGAAAAAATGTGTTCAATGCACCGCGGCGACTGTGAGACAAATGCATAGCATAGAACACAGATAAATGGCTTAACAATCAAATCATTATATAGCTAGTTTATTGCATGCAATAAAAGATGTCATTGTGGTAAAAGATAGTCGGAAAATAAAAAACAAAAAAAACAAATCCCAACAAAGCGACTGAGTAGCTGCAATAAACGAAAATGCTAATGTTTACTTGTGCAAATATGCACAAACATAGTGCAGAAAGTTAAAAAGAATTAAAAAAAAAACAAACACACACAATCACATAAACACATAAGCACATCAATAGATTGTCTTGATAGATTTTTATGACTATAGTCATGCAAATCACTGTCAGTGGCTGCAGTGTCTGTTGTGTATTTTTTTGTGTTTTGTTTTGTTTGGCTATAAAGGGTCATATTGTCACATCTAATGCCGGCTGTCATATTGCCAGTGTGCTACAACAAAGTGCAAATGTTTGTTGCATAACGCTTAAGTAAAAAAGTAGCTGTATTAACAAATACAAAAAATGTCTATGTGTGTTGTTTCTAATGAATGCACTGTCACTGTCATTGATGCGCTGGAACATAGGTTCATGCATGACCTCTGTAGCAAGCTATAATAATCGGCATTTGGCAGTTTTACAGCCAATAGTTTATATAGTAAAGCACTGAAAATAAAAAAAAAAAATGACGAAAGTACACAGCATATTTGCAAAAAGTATTTGTTTGGTTACATGTGATCAATTTTATGGCAAGTTTAAAGGAATAAAACTTTGGCAATTTTTTTTTTATTTTTCAAGGAATGTCTTAAATATTTATACGGATAAAAACTCAAACAATTGCTTATTCTTGTAGCAGTTTTTTTTTTTAATTTTCAAGCAACTTTAGCTTAACAGGAAATGACTAAGCCAAGTTATTGCATTTCCTAGCTTAGACATTAGTTAGAATTTTTCAAGGTTCTCTATCTCTAGCCCACGTTCCATCTCATTTTTTTTTTTTAATTTAATTTCAGTTTAGCATTTACAGCATCAAAACATATAGAAAACATACATTTCGTTTTGCCTAGCTGTGCACATGACAGGATGAAATCGTTAGATTTTAACTTCCTGCATTTTTTTGACAATGACATCAAAACCATAAACATTTCACTAAAAATAAGGAAGTTGGTGGAATTTGAAAAAAAATCACATCTCTTCTATACGATTTTTTGATCATCCTTTTATTTCACCTTCGTAATAATTGCACTTCCATACCGGAAACCATTTATATCCATGATACCATTCTTATAATACGACTATCATACATTAAAATATATAATCATACCATACAGAGCCTAATGCAGTATTTTCCCTCTTATGGGACGCGTTTGATAAAAATGTTATAAAAACACTTCTGTATTGTTTCTTTATTATTTGGATCTCATGGGACTAAAGACAATTTTCAACGTATTTATTTTGATATTTTTGGCGGTTAGTATTCTGAAAACTATGAAAAAATCAGAAAAAAAAGATACCATATTTTGGAATTTTGACCTTAAGGTGTTCCAGACCTATTCTTTGGTATTTGCTATGTTAACTAATGATAAAGTTTGAAACAGTCCTAATAACTGTTTCAGAGAAATCTTGCTGAAAAAGCCAAAAAAAACAAACAAATTGGCCATTTCAGCCCTTGAAAAGACTTTGACCGAGCTTCTTATGATCAATTGTGTTGTGTGTGTTATTAAATGTTTGCACACAATTGACCGAGAACTGGACCTACATGTTTTATGCCGACTTCGAACGGCTAAAGTTCATGTTCTCAAGAAGCTTTACATGGCATTATTTACTCTCTGAGGTTTGTCATTGTCTGCAGAGAGGTGGTGACCGATGAGAAAAATTTTTTGTTGAAAAAACTTTTTGCCGCGGCTGGGGATCGAACCCGGGCTCCGAGCATGCTAAGCCACACACTTAACCTGCATGCCACGATCACCAAAAAGCCAACCAGACACAAATTTCAAGCCATAAAATAGGAGATATAAACTAAAAAATCTTACTTTGGCGGTCAAATTTTAAGTACCTAAAACTTAAAAAATAGTAGTACAGTAACTTAAAATACAGCAGTACGATGCCCCATACCTGAAAAAAGGTAAAACTTAATGTTTGATTACCAATTTTAGTACAATTTTGGTGCATGGTACATGTATTAATAGAGTTGTATAGAAAATGATTTTTTAAAAACATTCTTTTTTTTTGTGAAGAATAATATTTATTAATCAATTTTTAACATTCAAAAAATAGTCACTCATGATAAAATATTCTTTTAACCATTAAACCATTGCGTTGATTATGAGTTTTAAGTCAAATCTTAGAAATTTGAGATCAGCCAGGAAAAGCAGTATAATAAGCCTTTATTACTCAAAATGTGTATAATTCCAAATATTTTTTTAATCTAAAAAAATTTTTCTAATAATCAAATTTTTAATTTTTTGTCTATCATATTAAGTTACTTTTTGCATTTTCTAGTTTAAGATTTGTAATTAAGGAATTTGGAAACCTTTGTTATACGCATTTAAAATAAAAGTGTTTTAAGTGTCAGTGTAATATCAGTTATGATCATAATTTTATATTTTATTACAAATGATTATGCAGTAAAAAGTACTATCGCGAACAGCTTAATTAAGAATTGCTCAAAATGATGCCAATATTATGCCATTCAACTTCTTTATTTTCTTAAAATTAAATTAATAAATTATTTAATTTAAGACTGGAAACTTTATCAGGGACCGTACCGGTTATGGTTTGTAACAAAAAAGTCAAATATTAACAGTTATTTTTTAATTTTTATTTTTTCCGACAAAAATAAAAGTTATTTTGTGCCTTATATTTTTTCGGTAAAACAACAGTTACTTTTGACTTTTATTTTATCGGACAAAAATAACAGTTATTTTCTGCCTTTTATTTTTTCGGTCAAAAATATCAGGCAATTTGTGTTTTTTCAAAGGCCATTTTACTGACTAAAAAACTATCGATACCATTATTTTGGTCTTATCGGTGATCACGTTTTACATATGGTATCAATAGTTTTTTAATCGGACAAGCGGCCTTTAAAAAAACACAGATTGCCTGATATTTTTGACCGAAAAAATAAAAGTCACAAAATAACTGTTATTTTTGACCAATAAAATAAAATTCAATGGTAACCGTTATTTTTGTCTGAAAAAAATTAAATGCAAAAAATAACAGTTAATTTTTAACTTTTATAGAATCAGTCAAAAATTTAAAAGGCTCTAAATATTCGTGAAGCTGAGGCCATTTGTATCATAATGGTATATTTGAAAATTTCCTTCGACAATTTTTTCATTGTGTCTTTTTCATTCGAAAATTGTAAAATAACAGTTATTTTCGGTCCCTGGATAATATTCATAAGCAAGTTTTGTAACTTCTTACAATTGTTTTATGACCATAATTTAATTAGAAACTTTGTTGTTAGAAACTTTTTTAACCAATAAAAAATTTTATTTTGTATTTTTAGATATTATGAATTTTCTACTTTTCTCTAAAAATATTTATTTCTTTATATTATTTTTTTTTTTTAGTGGAAAATATCAACATTTGTTTTTATTGGTTTGAGTTTGAGTGATTTTTTTTCTAGTCTTTGGTACCAATACGGGAGCTTTTAAAACCCAAAAACTATCCCTTAGCGTGGGACCTGGCACCATACCATACAATGATACCATGATGCCATACCATAACATCATACTATATCTATCAAAACATTTTCATCATGATATACTGATCATACTTTATCACTCAATCAATCTCATAGAATGTTAAAGATTTTAAAGATGACATTTTGACCATAATGCTATATCTATCATATTATAACATCATACCAAAAATATTATACTTCACTTATTATTTTATAGTATCAGCTCAAAACATTATTATACAAAAGCAATGAAAACTATTTTATCATAATAATAACTTCATGTCATACCATTACACTAAACTATCATACTTTCATGCCATTCATTAGTATAATATAAATCCGTAAAATGTGAGTGCATACCGTTTGATGTTTTTCGAAAATTTAAAAATCAAGCAAATTTTTACACTGAGAAAAAAAACATACTTTAAAATCAAACAAAAAATTTTAAAATAGCAATTTAATGCTTTTACGTTTCTACAAAACAAAATTTAAAGCAAGTGTGTTTGATTTTCAACTACCTATAAACTCCTTTCTTTTTTTAATTTTCTCATCATTATTATTTTTTATTTAGGTGGCCATGACAACCCGTTGACGGGTTACGGCCGACTTCATCAGGTCTCGCCAGGCGTCTCTGCTTCGCGCGCGCCGTCTCCAATCTCTTTCACCAAGCGCGGTAAGGGCTTCCTCGGCCTGGTCAATCCATCGGAGGCATGGCCTTCCTCTTCGTCGTCGACCCTCGGCTTTCGCCTCAAACACCTTTTTCGCTGGAGCTTCTTCATCCATACGAAAGACATGACCCAGCCAACGTAGTCGCTGAATTGTTATACGCTGGACTATGTCAATGTCGCCGTAGAGCTCGTACAGTTCGTGGTTCATTCGAATGCGATAGTCGTCGCCAACTCGAACAGGACCAAAGATTTTGCGAAGAACTTTCCTCTCGAACACCCCAAGAGCAGCTGCATCTGCTTGCGATACCACCCATGCTTCAGCGCCATAGAGAAGCACAGGTATGATGAGCGTCTTGTAGAGTGTTAGTTTTGTCGATCGAGAGAGGGCTCTGGAACCTAATTGCTTACTTAGCCCGTAGTAGCACCTATTAGCAATTGTTGTTCTTCGCTTTATCTCCAGGCTGACATTGTTGTTGCTGTTTATGGCGGTGCCAAGGTAAGTAAACTCCTTGACAACTTCAAAGTTATATTTGCCTGCTGTAACATGGGAGCCTAGACGCCGCACTTCCCTATTTGCAGACAGCATATACTTTGTTTTGCCCTCGTTCACCGTCAAACCCACTTTGGCTGATTCCTTTTCGATAGCGGCGAAAGCAGCGGTTACATCTCTCTTGGTTCTGTCGATAATATCGATATCGTCAGCATACGCAAGGAGCTGGACACCTTTGTAGAAAATGGTGCCATTTCGATGTACACCTGCCTTTCGTAGGATCCCCTCCATGATGAAATTGAAGAGATCGCATGATAGCGGGTCGCCTTGTCTGAAACCTCGTTCGGTATTAAAGGTTTCGGAGAGGTCATTTCCTACCTTGACGGAGCTGCATGTATTGCTCAACGTCATCTTGCAGAGCCTAATCAACTTTGCAGGTATACCGAACTCAGACATTGTTGCGTACAGGCAATCCCGAATCGGGCTATCGAACGCAGCTTTGTAATCAACAAAGAGATGATGGGTGTCGATTTGGTTTTCGTGGGTTTTTTCCAGGATTTGGCGTAGTGTAAAAATCTGGTCTATGGTGGACTTGCCAGGACGAAAGCCACACTGATAAGGTCCAATCAGTGTTTTGGTATGCGGCTTCAATCTTTCACACAATACGCTCGAAAGAACCTTATATGCGATGGATATAAGACTTATACCTCTGTAGTTGGCGCAGATTGTCGGGTCTCCTTTCTTAAGTATAGGACAAAGCACACTGAGATTCCAATCGTCGGGCATGCTTTCCGCTAGCCATATTTTGCTGATGAGTTGATGCATGCACGTTATCAATTCACCGCCGCCGGTTTTAAACAATTCAGCAGCCAGGCCGTCAGCACCTGCGGCTTTGTTGTTTTTGAGTCGCTGGATAGCAACTTTAACCTCGTCATGGCTAGGTGGTGGAATTTCCACTCCATCATCGTCGATTGGTGGTGTCAGACTGCATTCTCCAAGGGCGGAATTGTTGGTATCGTCGCCTGCAAGCAGATTGGAAAAATGCTGTCTCCATAATCTCAATGCGCACTGCGTATCTGTTACCAGATCACCATTCTCATCTCTACAAGTGGATGCTCCGGGCTTGAAACCTTGGGTTAGACGCTTAACCTGCTGGTAGAATTTTCGAGCATCCTTCCTGCCCTGGTACACCTCAATTTTTTCTCGCTCACGCTTTTCCTGCTCTCTTTTTTTACGTCTGAAAAGGCATCTCTCCTCCTTCCTCTTATCGCGATAGTTTTCGTGCATGGCTCGCGTTGCAGCTGACTGCAGCGTCTTTTTATATGCGGCGTATTTTGCTGCTGTCGCGTCGCGACACTCCTGGTCATACCATTGGTTGCGAGGTTGCGGGCGCCGAAAACCAATGACTTCTTCAGCAGCAGTGCGCATGGAGTGGGATATATGCGCCCAAAGTCCGCCAGCGTCGTCGAGGCAAGAGTAAGGTTGGTTGAGCTTAACCGAGAGTTGAGCGGAGTAGGCCTCGGCGGTCCGTTGTGATAGAAGCTTATCGACATCAAGCTTTCGTTGCACACCTGTGCGTACATTCTTCGCATTGCACAATCGCATGCGGATCTTGGCTGCAACAAGATAATGGTCGGAGTCAATATTGACCCCCCGAAATGTGCGCACATCCAGTACACTTGAAGCGTGCCTTCCGTCGATCACAACATGATCAATTTGGTTTCGCGTTTTTTGATCCGGGGACAGCCAGGTTGCCTTTTGGATATCGAGGTGTTGGAATCTGGTGCTACTAACTATCATTTTTCGCGCCGCGGCGAAGTCGATCAGTCTTAGACCGTTATTCGAAGTGGTCTCGTGGAGACTGAACTGACCGACAGTGGAGCCAAAGATGCCTTCTTTTCCGACCTTCGCATTAAAATCGCCGAGAACTATTTTTACGTCGTGGGCCGGGCAGCGATCATACACGTCCTCTAGGCTCGCGTAGAAGGTGTCCTTGACAGCATCGTCCTTTTCCTCCGTCGGGGCATGTGCGCAAATAAGGCTGATGTGGAAGAATTTCGCCTTGATGCGGATTGTCGCCAGCCTTTCGTTCACAGGTGTGAACCGGGAAACAAGATGGCGTAGTTTCCGACTTACGACGAATCCGCATCCAAATTCGCGCTTCTCCGCATGGCAGCTGTAGTAGATATCGCAGTCTGCTCTCTTAGAGCAGCCTTGTCCTTTCCATCGCATCTCCTGGATGGCGGTGATGTCAGCCTTAATTTTTTCGAGGGCTTCCGCCAGTTGGACAGTGGCACCTTCCCTATAAAGGGTCCGGACATTCCAGGTGCATATCCGTAAATCATTATCCGTTTTTCGTTTGCGGTGGTCGTCAACGTAGTGGGGGTTCATATCCGAGGCTGATTTTGTTTTCATTGGGAAGTTATAATGTGGTTGGGACCCAAACCCTACGCACATTCCATTTTTTAAGGTCTTGAAGAGACCCCTCAAGTTTATTGTCTAGAGGAGACATCGCCGCTCAAATTGGCCGCCAAAGTTTATCGGGCGATAGTTTTTGACGTTTCCAGGAGACACCACGCGGAGGTTTTGAGTCGACTTGAAACGATTTCGACATGGATAATGCTGGCCTCGCCAAGTTGAGGCAGTCAGACACGTTGCCATGTGAAGATCGCCCCCTTTTGTCTCTCTTTGAAAAAACATTTCTTTGAAAAAACAAACAAAAATCTGAATATAATGACAATTTTTTTAAATTTTCAAATTGGTTTGACATATATAGACCAAATGATAAAATAAAACTAGTTTAATTTATATTAACTAATATTGAAACATTTAAAATGCAAGCTTCATCAAATGGAGTTAACATTTGGTTTAAATAGGGTCCCGGAGGTAGCTTTTTATGAATCTGTTGCCAAAAACTCGGAAAAGCTAAAAAAATGGCATGGAAAAAATTATGCTTTAAAACATTTGTTTTAAATTTTAAAATTTTTATTTTAAATCGTTTTTCATAACAAAAACATTGTTTTAAAAACAAAAACTATTGTTTTGAACTTAACGTTAAAAACAGTTATGTTTAATTTTAACGAATTTGTTTCAAGCTCTATTTCAAAAACAAATTCGTTAAATATGAACACAATTTCATTTAATTTTAACACATATTTCCCTCAGTGTAGGCATTTTTGTTTTGTGATTTATTGAAACTTTTTATATTTTTTTTTTTTTTATTTTGAAATTTTCCGTTTTAAAAACATTTTTTAACTTACTTCGTCGTACCTACTAGGTTCCCTTTTTTACTTTAAGGTGTTTAATGGTGCTTGGAACTAAAAATTGTTATTTGCAAAATTTGAAATCGAATATGTGACCATCGCTGATTTCTAATTCAGCTTAAAGAATATCAATACTTCATGTTTTTTTCTTTATTAAAACCTCATAACAAAAATATCAAAGTCATCATACTATAACTTCTATATCAAAGTCATCATAAATAACATCATTATATATCATACTTATCATTATATATCATACCTATCATTCGCACCCATGACATCTGTTTTCCTGTGAGTAGAGTAAATGAGGAAATTAAATTTGTTTTATCCAAAACTTTAAAAAAAAAACTCACTCACATGAGCCATTCATAGCCACTATTGTAATTTTTAACAGGAATACAATTTAGTATGTATGTATTTAATTTAAAAATATAGATGTATTCTAAAAATGGGCGATATTCGACCACAAACACGTCTATCTCCCATACAAACCACAATAGTCTAAACTCTATAAATTTATAGAGAACGTCTTAGACGTTCATATTCGAGCCACAGGAAATAACTTGGTATGTGTGTTTTGTTACATTAAAACTAACTCTGCAAACATTTGTAAGATGATTGGAAGATAAGTTGATTTGGCAACTCTCTAGCGATTCGTCTTAAAGTTTTGGAAAATGGATCGCTTTTCAATCGCCAAAACGATGAATGCGCGATTGTCATAAAATTTCAAAATCTTTCTTCGCTCATTCCGGCGGTCGTTGGAAGATGGATCGCTTTTTGATCACCCAAGCGATGAATGCGCGATGGACGAACAATTTTCAAAATCTTCTTTTAATCATTGCGACAATCGATTTAAGATGGATCGCTTTATGATCGCCCAAGCGATGAATGCGCGGTTGACGAAAAATTTTCAAAATCTTCCTTCACTCATTCCTGCGATCGTTTGAAGATGGATCGCTTGTTGATCGCCCAACTGATGAATAAGCGATTGAAGACAAATTCTCAAAATCTTCCTTCACTCATTCCGGTGATCGTTGGAACATGGATCTCTTCTTGATCGTCCAACTGATGAATAAGCGATTAAAGAAAAATTCTCAAAATCTTCCTTCACTCATACAGACTCTTCTCGGCTTCTCGATTCGGTTCGCCAAAAGAAGGCTCTTCTTTTGGCGATTTGTTGGCGAATCTTCCCGGCGAATCGCTTTTATAGCCTCAGCTGCTTATATTTGGCGATACCCGGTAGACTCTGAGAAGAGTTCGCGGGCGATTGTTTCATCTTTCAAGCGATTCACTGGAGATTCTCAGGCGATTCAAAATGTTTGCAGGGAACTGTGCTTACTTTCGTTTTTTTTTTTTCTAGATAAACACCAGAAACATAAAAATGTTCACAAAAAAAAAATTAACATCATAAAGTTCTTAAAGCTAATAAAGTAGAATTACCACAAAGTAAGAATTAAGAACTGCGACGCGCTGTTAAATAAACGGAAATGAGCAGCGTTTTGTTATATAATCTTTAAAAATTTATGAGCATTTTTAATTAGTTCTCAGGCTGTTATAATATGAAACAGTTTCACACAAGCAACAAAAGCAGTCACAAGCATTAGTGTCAGAATTGAAATAATTGCTTAGTTGATAAATCATTTTATGAAAAAGTAACCAAAAAAACTCAATTTTTACAACAACTTCTAAGGAAACTTTTTAGAATTTTGAATAAATTTAAAGGTTTTTTTAAAAAAAATTAATAAATGCTTAAAGCGATAAATTATGGCCTTAGTTTGAATTTAAATTCATTATTTTTTCAACTCTTGGTAAGGGTGGTTTTACTAAAGCATATTAAAAAGCTAATGACCTATCCAATAGCTATTTCACTTTCCACGATTCAATACAATTTTTTGACTTTAACAAAATTAAGAGCTTTATTTAAATGAATAATAAATTATATATATAATAAATAATCATAATGACTGAATTAAATAATGATAAGGAAGGAAAAAGAACGAAATAAATTTTTAATTTATTTGCTTTAAAAAAAAAAAAGACAAGCATCTAGCCCAAGCAAATAAGCAAAAAATAGACTTAACTTTAAATTAAGTGCGAAATTGAGTTTTTAAACTTAAAAATTGTATTATTCTACAAATAAAATAAAACGTAAGGATCATAAGAAGCTCCATCAAAGCTCGTTTAAAGCTCTTTCAAGGACTGGTATGACCAATTTGTTTTGTTTGTTAAAGAATGTTCATTAGAGTAATAAAAGTTCAAAAATAAAATAAAACTTTCAGTTAATAAAAAATATTGTATCTTTAGAATTTTAGTAATCGTTTTTTATCTATATCTTAAATTTTTTTTTTCCGAATCAAAAATAATTCTTTAATGTTTCTTTATTTTTTCATTACAGATTTAACTTTACATAAGTAACTGAGGTATGTAACAAAAATTAAAAATATTATAATTTTTAAGATTTTTTAGTTTTTAATGCATTTTGAAGCAAATATCGCGTGCATTTCTGGCCTTTAGCAAAACAATTTTTTTTTCAACACAAATAAATTTAAGTTAAACGCCAATAAACATGAGTTCATGCGACAAAACTTGCTAGTCGCCAAAGTGGTACTCTTCAAAGTAAGCAATAATGTTGTTGTCTGCGCTGATAACTATTTGCGCTAATTACTGAACAAACTGATCATTTTAGCGTAGATGATAGAACCACAGGCCAGGTTTAACCGCAAGAATACCGTACCGCAAAGCCCAACCCAAAGATCAATATAAACATTGAGCTACTTTAATTAAGCTGTCACATTTGCAGAAGTTTAACTGGCTCTGCTTGACTTAATATATCGTGAAGATACATAAGAAACAACAACAACAACAACAACTACAGCTACTAATTATAGAGTACAGTTAGCAATATGTTGCCACACATGACTGAAGCAGCAGCAGCGGTATTAAAAATATGGCAACCATAACATGCAGCCGACAGACCATTCATTGATTGGCAATGAGTGGACAAACATAAAATTTAACATAGTTTTGCTTGTTGCTATAAATTTTTGAGCAATTTTATTTTGACTAACAACAAACAATTATAGGTAATAAATAAAAATAAAATAAATAAAAAATAAACAATTGCAGTGAAACGCATGCAACGCAAGGCTGCACAAGCTGCATTTTATGGTTACTACAAACGCCTCTTGTTGTTGTTGTTGTTGTTACCTTAATAATGAAGCATGTTATGCTTATCAGAACTAAATTGCAAGCGCATCAAAATATGAAACAACAACAACAACAAGATTAGCTGCTGCTGTTGTTGATGCACGTAACGCATATCAAATTTCTAACAAGAATAAAACTTGATCTTCCTGCACACAGTAAAGAAGTAAAAACATAACATTAAGCAGCAATACACTAGACAACAAAAAATATGTATTTCACATAAAATGTTTGTTGTTGCATACGAACAGCAAGTGTTGCTATGCTGTGGCGGCGGTGGTGGCGGCGTGCACTTGCTTGTGCGCTCTGTACCGCCGAAGCACGTAATTAAGTCATAAAATAGGGTTAAATTAGTATAATTGAAGAAGCTGGCTCGTACTGTTGGCTGCTATTGAGCTTGTACTTGATATTAGAAGATGAAATACGCTAGCATTGCACGCATGCGCAGAGCGTAAATTTAGAGTCAAGACACACACCGAAACACACTCTCTAGCCAAGTTGTGGTCAGCTTTTCGGTATAGCTGGGCAAATAACTGCAGAGTGCGCACCAAAATGATGATGATAGTAAATTTTACAAAAATTTTATTTAGTTCTTTTATTATTGTTGTTTTTTTTTTTTTGTAGTTGCCAGTTTTGTATAACATGGGCTGGGCTGGGCATGAATGCATTGTTAGAGTTGGTGTTGCTTGAAAGAGGGTAAAATTTAAAGCAACAGTCATGTTCATATCTGCTGTTTGTATGCGGCAAAAGCATCTATTTGCTTCACTGACTTTATGCCTTGGCTCTTCCTAGTTTGTTTTTTTTTTTTTCAAATTTTTTTCTAGACTTTTTTTTTCTTTATGATGTTCCCATCACCTGCGGCCTGTTGCCTTCTATTATTTAACTAAAACTAAACAAATAAACGTTGCGTCGCTCAAACCTCGAAGAACTTATCAGAAAAGGTGCAACAAATAGAGCCACTTAAAAAAAAAAAACGACAAAAAAAAACAAAACAAAATATAAAAGAAGAGAATTAACTGAAAACAATAATAATAAGCAACACGTTGCCGTTGTGGTGCCGGTGCTGGTACCGATGATGGTTACTTCCGCGAAACCAAATCAAGTATTTAAATGTTTGTTGCCGAACTTATGCCTAGCAGCTGCAGCAAATTGTTGCCACACACATTATAGTGAAAATAGCTGCAACAGCTTATGATTTTGTTAAACAATTTTTTGAGATAATTGCGATAAGTTTAAGCAAGGAAGAAAACCTTCTAGCTCTCGTTGAAGGTTGTCGAAATAAAAAATTTTAAAATTTGACTTTGGTACGCTTTCTACGTAGAGCGGAAGTGACTTCACTAGATAAATAACTGTCTAATAAGCTGTTGCTCTCAACAATATTTGTATCTCGCTCAGTTTTTAAGCTCTCTTAGAAAATCAATACCTAGTGGCTCAATTGGCTGCATTGAATATATTGGCTTGCTTGGTTATAAAGGGGCTTGAAGGGTTTAGCTGGCTTATTTTTTTGATATATGCACATATATTTCAATAAAAATTTGACTAAATTTGCTAAAACGATTTTACTAGATAGAGAATTAATGTTTACCCAAAAATAAGATCTCACTCTTTGAGCTCTATTAGAGAGTGCGTACCTAGTGACTCACTTGGCTCCATTTTATGTTTTTGGCTCGATTCTCTATAAATGGCTCGATTGGCTCAATTGCCTTTTTTTCTAATAAACACTTTTATTCATACAAAAATCACCAAATTTGCTGAAGTGACTTCACTTGCTGTTTTAACTTCACTTGCAGAATTAATGTTTACCCAAAAATAAGATCTCAGTCTTTTAGCTCTTTTAGAGAGTGCGTACCTAGTGACTCAATTGGCTCCATTTTATGTTTTTGGCTCGATTCTCTATTAATTGCCTTTTTTTTCTAATAAACACATATTTTTTTCAAACAAATTTCAAAACATTTGCTCAAGTGACTTGACTTGATGCATCTTATTTAAGTGTATCTTACAAGTCTTAAAAACTGTTACGTCTTAACAATATTTGTTCCACGCAGTATTTGAGCTCTCCTGAAAGAGTAAGAAAGTGCATATCTAACTTTTGGCTAAATTGGCTTCATTCAAAGCCATATAATTTCTATTAATCAGCTCGATTGGCCTTAAATAAGCTAAATTTTTGTATTTATTTTTTAAAAAGCATATTTTTTTTCCAAAAAACTTTGGTTGAATTGTCAAAAGCATTATACCACAAAAACAAACCATTCGCTGACAACGACAATTTTAAACATTCAATACGGTTATTCAAGATTTCATCACGAATGAAACTGTTACAGTTCAAATGTAACTTTTTATAAACAAATTGAATATTTTTCAATTCAATTAAAATAAGCATTAAAATTTTTGTGCATCAAAATTATCTTTAAGTCAAAACACTTGTTCAATAGTTGACTTATAAGTTTAAAAAGTTGAATCAAATAAGCAAACAGTTGATTCCAATGCATGCAAACTCGTGAATTTTCAGGTAAAATCTTAAACATTGACTGTAAATGTATTCGCTGCAAATTGTTGCTTCTTCGATATTTTTTTCTTGTCATCAAAATTTTTTGTTTTTGTTTTAAAATTAATGCTATTTTTAACCTTTTGTTTCTAAAATACAAGAAATAAGAACAATGAAAATCATTTACTTGCTATTTTTATGCAAAGTACAAAAAAAAAAGAAATTGGCCAATTCAGCCCTTGAAAGGACTTTGACCGATCTTCTTATGACCAATTTTGTTGTATGTGTTATTAAATATTTGCACACAATTGATCGAGAACTGTACCTACATATTTTATGCCGTCTCCGAACGGCTAAAGTGCATGTTCTCAAGAAGCTTTACATGGCATTATTTACTCTGTGAGGTTTACCATTGCCTGCAGAGAGGTGGTGACCGATCAGAAAAATTTTTTTTTTGAAAAAACTTTTCGCCTCGACTGGGAATCGAACTCGGGCTCCGAGCATGCTAAGCCACACACTTAACCTGCATGCCACGGTCACCACAATGTCACCACCACGGTTCTATGCAAAGTGCAAATGTATGAAAAAGGTTTTGTTTTCAAACCCAAGGAACTTTGCTAATGTCATAAATTTGTCACAATTACACGTAATAATTTAAAAATACCTTATCGTGAATACCTCTATTAGCTCAGAAAATAGCCAATTTAAGAGCATTGTTAACTATGTAAAGCAAAAAAAAAATTAATTTTAACTTCAAATTAAATTAAACGTAATTTCCTTAAAAATAAATTCAATTCAAAGAAGTAGTGCTTAAATAGTTGGCTCTCTTAATTGACTCGATTCGTTCAATTTATCTATACATTTTACCAACACGGTTATAAAACTAACAACATATCGATCATTGCTGTCTATAACAACTTTGAACAAATTGATTTTTAACCGACTTCAAAAAGGAGGAGGTTCTCAAGTTGGTTGGTTTCTCTGTTTTTTTTTTTTTTTTTTTTTTTTTTTTTGTGAATGTATGTACATCGATTACTCCTAAAGTACTTGCCCGATTGCCGTAATTTTTTGTCAACATATAGAGATTATCAACGCGGAGGTGCCCGTTTATGAAAGGGGGCGGTATTCGGAAAAGGGGCGTGTCTATATAAGAAAAACACTGTATCTCAGTAAATATTGACACTACGGTAATAAAATTCACGATAAAATTACAAGGGCAAGCACAAGTATTAAAAATGACGATCACTTAAGTGGGCGTAATTCTAAAAAAGGGTGTGGCAATATTGTAAAAACTCTGTATCTCGACGAAAATTGACACTAGAGTACTGAAATTAAGTACAGAGGTAGGTACAATTATTGGAAATTATTATAACAAAAGTGGGCGTAATTCGACAAAGGGGTGTGGCAATATAAGAGAATTACTGTGTCTCGAATAATATTGATACTAGGGTACAGAAATTTATTACAACGGTAGGAAAAATTACTACAAATTTTTGTTAAAAAAAAAAATGGGCGTTATTCGAGAAGGGGAGTGGCAATATTAAAAAAACACTGTATCTCAATTACTATTGACACTACGATAATAAAATTTAGTGCAAAGGTAGGTACAAATATAACAAATAACTGCCAGTAATGTGGGCGGTATTCGATAAAGGGGCGTGTCACTATAAGAAAAACACTGTATCTCAGTAAATATTGACACTAGAGTACTAGAGTCAATAAAATTCACAGCAATAATGCAAGGGTAGGTGCAATTATAAAAAATAACGTTCAGTTATGAGGGCGTTAGTCGTAAAAGAGGTGTGGCAATATTAGAAAAACTCTGTATCTCGAATAATATTGACACTAGAGTACTAAAGTTAACTACAGGGGTAGGCACAGTTATAAAACAATTAATTTCAATACAGTGGACCTTGTTTGATAAAGGGGTGTGGCAATACATAAAATACACTGTATCGCGAATAATATTGACACTAGAGTACTAAAGTTTACTACAAAGGTAGGCATAATTATAAAAAATTAATTTCAATAAAGTGGGCGTTGTTTGATAAAGGGGTGTGGCAATATTTAAAACACACTGTATCTCGAATAATATTGACACTATAGTACTGATATTTAGTATAGAGGTAGGCACACTTATAACAAGTTTTTGTGAATAAAGTGGGCGTCATTCGACAAAGGGGTGTGGCAATATTAGAAAACACTAAATCGAATACTGACACTACTAACTGAAAAAGTACAGACGCAGGCACAATTATTACAAATTACTACCGAAGAATTGGGCGTTATTCGACTAAGGGGTGTGGCAGTGTGTAAAAAACTGTATCATATTGACTTAAGGGTGGTAAAATTCATTGTTAGAATGGGTAGAACTATTGAAAACACTATGACAAAGAGTGTGATATTCTCGACAAAGAGGCGTGTCAATATTATAAACACACTATATTTCAGTCAATATTGACAATGGGGTAGTGATAAAAATACAAGAGTAGGTACTGATAAACACACTGACAAAGACCAGAATAAGAAACGACAGAAAAGCATTTTTCCATATTATGAGCATAAATAATTGGTGTTTAATTAATTTATACACTTTTTTAATATATATCATTTTCTCTAAAAAGAAAGAAATAAAAACTTTTTAACAAAAAAAAAAACCTACTTCAAAATCACTAGAAAGTAAAAAATAATTTTAAATTACTTTTACTATTTACTTCTTGGTCAAATTTGTATTTTTATAATATATATATTTATTTTTTTATGATAATAAGAGCTTCGAAGTCGGCGCTAATATAATCAGATTTTTTATGCAGCTGCAACACACATATAGCATTTTAATTAAGATTTAAGAAAAATAAAGATTACAAATTAATACAGCGTCACCCAAGCAGGATATTTACAAATAAAAAAGTCTTAAATAGAGTAGGGATGGCGAAAAAATCATGATTTTACGTCAATGATTAGCGCTGACTAGAAGCTTTTATTATCATAAAAAAATAAATATATTTATTATAAAAATACAAATTTGACCAAGAAATAAATAGTAAAAGTAATTTAAAATTATTTTTTACTTTCTAGTGATTTTGAAGTAGGTTTTTTTTTTTGTTAAAAAGTTTTTTTACAGAAGACTACTTTATACAGTTCATATTTCGCATAATAAAATAAATAAATTGTGCTATCAAAAATTTTCAAAGGTAAGGAGTAAATATTTTTGACATGTGAAAGGTAAATTCATAAGCCCGTAGATAGATTTCGAAGAAAATTGTACTGACAGGTTATTTAAGCTTCCTGGATGGACATAGGCTGTGTTAAATAGCAATAGCAATAGCTAATAGCAATCAATTATATTATTACATAAAGTAGTAAAAGACTGATATAAGTAAGGTAAACTCAAACGACAATGAACAGATTTCGATGAAAATAGCAACTTTAACCTTTCGGGATGAGCATAGGCTATGTTAAATAGTGTTATCATCCATACAACTACATAAAGTATTGAGAGATTTTTAACATGTGTCGGGTAACATCATAAGCCACTAGATAGATTTCGATGAAAATTTCAGTAACAGGATATTTAAGCTTCCTGAATGGACATAGACTATGTTAAATAGCAATATCATTCATATTATTACATAAAGCAGGAAAGCACTGATATGAGGAAGGTAAACTCGAACGACTTTGAACAGATATCAATGAAAATATCACTAACAGCAACTTGAACCTTTCTGAAGGGCATAGGCTATGTTAAATTGTGTTATCATCCATACTACGACATAAAGTATTAAAATATTTTTAGCATGTGGAGGGTAAAACTCATAAGCCACTAGATAGTTTTCGATAAAAATTTCACTAACAGGAACTTTAAGCTACCTGGATGAACATAGAACATGTTAAATAACGATATCATTTATATTAACACATAAAGGAGTGACAGACATTTAGCATGTGTAGGGTAAACTCAACAGCCCCAGAATATATTTTAATAAAAATTTCACTAACAGAAATTATTAAGAGATATTTGACATGTGTCGGGTAAAATCATAAGCCACTAGATAGATTTCGATGAAAATTTCACTAACAGGAAATTTAAGCTTCCTGAATGGACATAGACTATGTTAAACAGCAATATCATTCATTTTATTACATAAAGGAGGAAAAACACTTATATGTGGAGGGTAAACTCGAACGACTTTGAACATATATCAATGACAATATCACTAACAGCAATATAAACCTTTCTGAAGGGCATAGGCTATGTTAAATTGTGTTATCATCCATACTACGACACAAAGTATTAAAATATTTTTAGCATGTGGAGGGTAAACTCATAAGCCACTAGATAGTTTTCGATAAAAATTTCACTAACAGGAACTTTAAGCTACCTGGATGAACATAGAACATGTTAAATAACGATATCATTTATATTATAACACAAGGGAGTAAAAGACTTTTGGCATGTGTAGGGTAAACTCAACAGCCCCAGAATATATTTTAATAAAAATTTCACTAACAGAAATTATAAGCTTCCTCAATGAACATAGGCTATGTTAAATCGTGTTATAATTTATACTGAAAGCCAATTTGACTGTATTATTTTTATTTAGTCTGACTACAAATAGTCCTGTTTATTAGGTTCTTATTGCAATCATTTTTCAATTCAAATGTCATTAGTTCCCGTTTAGAACGTATTTCAATGACTTCAAACAAATCACGAGGGCAATCATGTAATATGGTTGACTAAGATTTAAAAAATAATGCATTTAATGGGCCCTTAATCAGAGCTTGTGCTTTAAAGCTTTAAGATATAGTGTTCTCTATCCACACAATGGCTGAAAATCAAAGCTTTAAAGTATAGGATCAAAGACTTTAGGCAAAAACTTGCTTCAATTTTGAAAGATTGTCCTTTCATGTAGTTATATTAATAGCAGTAGTGCCCAGCTAGTGGCTCATTTCACTAAATTGGTTAAATTTTTACACTCATGCTAAAAACAAGTTTATGAATTAACGAAAACAGCACAACTCGTCAAGCTTGGACTTATTATTAAGTTTAGCTCTAAGCTGAGCTAGATTTTATATTAACAAGCTTAATATAACTAACAAATTATTATTGTTATTATTTTTTTATATGAACTTTTACTTTAATAAAACATAATATAAATTAACTTTTTGGTGTTTTTTTTATTATTAAAAATCAGTGCCTTTCTGCTCTCTATTTTTATGCATTTTTTTACTACTTCGACTTCATTAACTCTCAGAAAGCATAAATAACAATCAGCACACAAAGCCAAGCCCACCGTCAATTGATTTTTAATCATCATATATAAAACTTCGTTAAGCTATAAAGCAAAAGCCAACAAAAAAAAGAAAAAAAAATATGGAAAAAAATTCGCAATAAAAGTAGCTATAATTTTCAAAGGCACATATTTTGCACTTGCTGCATAAAAAAATAAAAATAAACAAGTAAAAAAATTAAGGCAAAAATATAAAAATAATTCAGACACACACACTGCACATGCGCTGCAGTTGAGTGAACAATGTTGGCGCATGTGCAGCGTGCGCGGAATTGTAACGCAGCCTTCACAAGCCTTACTAATGTAAGCAAATTTCAAACCCTTTAAGAAATCCTGAATTGGCGCATTGAAATTTAATCGCATCTATCAAGTTCAACTGATAGATTAAGTGATAAGCAGCAACTCATCGTTGATGTTGTCACGTCATGTTCTGTTGTGCTATACCTGTTGCTGTTTTTTTTTGCTCTCTCTCTGAAAGGTCAGCAGCTATAAATGCTAACAAGCTTCAGAAGAAGCCTTTCTTGAGTTATTTTTTTTTTTTTTAAATAAATTTTTATTAGCACTACAGCTGCACGAAAGATACTTAAAATTATAATAAAAAGTGCATAAAACGATGCTGAGGAAAATTTATAGAGTTGATTTCCGTTCGCCAAGGATTATGAATAAGCATGTTAATTGATGGCATGACAGAAGACTTCTTGTGCTGTTGAGTGTGTGGCGCAAGAACTGAGCCTGTTATTATTTATATATCCGGTATTTCTAAAAGCAAAACATAAAAAGTGGATGGATGCATTTTATGGCAAGCTACTTTTTAGCATTTTACTGCAACAAACTTTTTACTTTTTTTTTTTAATTTTTTTTTGTTTTGTTTTGTAATTGGTTTTGTAAGTTCTTTTGTAGTGAGAGCTTAAAGTGCATTTGGAAATACTAACTAACTGTTGAAAATAGATTAACGACGACAAGCGTAAATTAAAAATTATTTTAAACTTGTTAAAACCGTTGCTTGGCTGTTTCAGCAGAAGTCACAGAGTATTACTTTAGTTGGTGTTGATTGATTTATTGTTTAGCAGCAGAAATATGTTTATGACAGTTGGTCTTGTGTGCAAGAAATATTTTTTTGCATTTTCAAGATGAGTTATTTGTTATTTTATGAGGAAAAATATGTTAACTAAATAAAAAAAAAAATCTCCGCATTATTAGCGTTTAATTGCAGAGAAAATAATTAAAAAAATAATTATTTGGAAGTTCGACTTGAGAAAATTTTTGAAACTAAGCGTTCAAGCAGTTTTTAGATATTTTCTTCAATATATTTGCTTTCATATTAGAAACGCCTTTGAAACATATAAATTACGTGTTTAAAAGCCCGTCTTATGACGGCTTGGAACCAATGCAGTCACTGATAACTAGCAAGTAAATTTTCTGTGCATACTTTCAGGCTGCACATTTGTTTTTCGAAAAGTTGGAAGAGCACAATAATAGCCTAAATACAGTTTGAGAGCTATAAGGTATGTAGCATGACTTAAAAAAGAACATCTAGTTTGAGTGCATACTTTCAGGCTGAACAGTTTGAGCGATATAAGGTGCGTAGCGTGACGTTTGCGTTTTATGCATTAAGATAAACTGTAATTAATCAAAAAGTATTTCCCTCACATCAGCATTCAGCACATCCTAGAGCAAAAGACATAAGTAACAAACTTTTAACTAAATTATAAATATGAAGACTTATTATTGAGCTTACTAGTCTAGTTATTATAATTTTTTTATTATAATAACAAGTTTTAATGAAGACAACAACTTTAACAGCAACAACCACTAAGCTCAATAATAAGTCTTAATAATAAAAACTTAGCATAGTCACTTATAATTAAAATCAATTCTAAATTATAAATATTTAAACATAATATTCATCTTTACTTATATACCTTTAATTCATAATATTAAATGCATTTACAATGTAATTTCTAGGATGACAAATAAACTTAGCTGACTACATTTCATTGACCAAGATCTGCCCTTCTCACAGAAATCTAATTAATCACTGAAGCAAAATATGTGGTCACAATTGTATTTCAATTTTTGACTGGTAACTCACGTTACATTTGAAATCTCATTAGTATTTGCTTAGTAAGAACTTGAAAGGAGTCTGTTTTATTTAAAGTAATACGTACTAATAATTACAACATTTCTTTTTTTATTATTAAAATAGCTCTTCTATTTTAATATCTTTGTAAAAATTATTGAGTGGAATTTAGAGCACACTTTTCACTATTTTTCACTATTTTGTGAACTTTTTTAACATATTTTTTTCTCATTTAAATTTCATTATAACAACGCATAATTTTTTGGGCTGCAACATTTTCACATGATAATCTTTTTACAGTAAGCTACTGACTATTTTTAGCTGAGCCTTCATTACTAATTCTCTACTTAAATTAATTGAGTAAATAACATTTTCAACATCTTAGTGCAATATGCACTTAGAAGTGATTAACATCAGAGTTAAGGTGGAAAAAAAAAATTCTGTATTTGCTTGAACAATGTTTGCTTGTTCCAGTTTGCAGCAGGCCATTGGCATGTGTGATTGCACTACACGGTTAATGGCATAAAAACAGACTTTTTAAGAAGAACAAGCATTTGTAGATTAGAAAATTAATTACCAAACTATTTTCAACACATCTTGCACAAACGGTTGTAAAGTTGTAGATAGGCTTAAAGTACATTTGTGTGATGACCAAAACAAAAGTTCTCAAGTATGAACGCGCATACTTATTAGACACTTTTATGTGTGATCTTGTTAGTAATAGACTTTCATTCTCATCATTATCAACACAATTAACAAGTTCAACACTGAAAGTGCAGAAAATTTACAGAAGACTACTTTAAACAGTTCATATATCGCACAATAAAAGAAATAAATTGTGCTATAAAAGGTAAGGAGTAAGTATTTTTGACATGTGAAGGGTAAATTCATTAGCCACTAGATAGATTTCAATGAAAATTTCACCAACATAAACTTTAAGCTTCCTGGATGGACATAGAATATGTTAAATCGCAACATCATTTATATTATTTAATAGAGGAGTAAAAGACTTTTGACATGTTTAGGGTAAATTCATAAGTCACTTGATAGATTTCGATGAAAATTTCAATAACAGTAACTTTAACCTTTCAGGATAGGCATAGACTATGTTAAATTGTGTTATCATCCATACTACTACATAAAATATTAAGAGATTTTTAACATGTGGAGGGTAAATTCATAAGCCACTAGATGGAATCGATGAAAATTTTACTAACAGGAACTTTAAGTTTCATGGATGGACATAGACTATGTTAAATACCAATATCATTCGTTTTATTACATAATAGAGTAAAAGACTGATATGAGGAAGGTAAACTCGAACGACTTTGAACAGATATCAATGAAAATATCACTAACAGCAATATAAACCTTTCTGAAGGGCATAGACTATGTTAAATTGTGTTATTATCTATACTACGACATAAAGTATTGAAATATTTTCAGCATGTGGAGGGTAAACTCATAAGCCACTAGATAGTTTTCGATAAAAATTTCACTAACAGGATCTTTAAGCTACCTGGATGAACATAGAACATGTTAAATAACGATATCATTTATATTAACACATAAAGGAGTGACAGACATTTGACATGTGTCGGGTAAACTCATAAGCCACTAGATAGTTTTAGATAAAAATGTCACTAACAGCAACTTTAAGCTACCTGGATGAACATAGAACATGTTTAATAACGACATCATTTATATTAACACATACAGGAGTAAAAAGACTTTTGGCATGTGTCGGGTAAACTCAACAGCCCCTGAATAGATTTTAATGAAAATTTCACTAAGAGAAATTATAAGCTTCTTAAATGAACATAGGCTATGTTTAATCGCGTTATAATTTATACTGGAAGGCAATCTGAGTGTATTATTTTTATTTAGTCCGACTACGATAAGTCCTGTTTATTAAGTTCTTATCGAAATTATTTTCCAATCCAAATGTCTTTAGTTCCCGTCAGGAACACATTTCAATGAATTCGAACAAATCACGATAGTTTTATATTAACTTATTATTCAACTAATTATTTTTTATATAAACTTTACTTTGATAAAACATAAGATAAAACAATTTTATGGTGTTTAGTTCATGTATTTTGTACACACACTTTATGAACTTTAAACACTAGGCTTGTGAAATATTCATTTTATCGTGTTTTTTCTTTTGTGAATTTTGTACATAATATCATTAATAGTTCATTTGACTTATGCAATTAGTTACTGCACCAAAATTCATGAATACGATTCATAGAGATCATGCAAAATTCATATTTATTGAGAACGTTTTTGGTTCAGCGCAGCTTTCATTTGTATTCAAAATTTGGGAATAATTTTTGAAATTTTTAAAAAATATTTATTAAGGCTACACAAAGAGTATTTACTAAGACTTCACAGAGAGAAAAAATCTAGTTAATTTAACCAAACTTTAACCAAATCTCAAGTAAACATTTTTCAACACGAGCCGTCAGGTTAAGGTAACCGCATGATTTTCTCATAATGAAACTTTTAAGAAAAATTTATTAGTCTTCAAAACCAGTCCAGTCCAGTCCATTACAAGAATCGAACCTAGACTTCTGTAGCTATTGCATGAGAGTTCATCGATTAACCAACAATAAAATGATTAAAGGTGAGCTAAATATAGACAAAAATTATGCGTTTTTTTTACACATTATGCTGGGTCGATTTGTATGTAGGCAAAAAATCTGATGTTGCCTGGCCGATTTTCGGTTCGGGCATGAAAAGTTATTAAGCCGTGATGGTCACAGTTATATACGCACCAACGATAACAAAATACTTTGAATTGAGTGAAATTTTTTCTTCACGAATTTGTTACGGTACATTTTTGTATGACAACGTATACATGTTAGACCGTTTTTTTGGTTGAATCGGGTGTTAGGATTTCATATCTGGCGTTAGTTTTGCCCTAGCTGTGCACGTTTTCAAAAAAAAAATTCCTATAGAAAAAATTCACAAAATTGAGGCTTTGATAAGGTAAAGTGTACTCCCAGTCCCCTTTTTTTTATTTTGTTAAATAATTGTAATTTGTTAAATTTAATTTCAGGTCCCAACCAAAAATCGCCCAGGCAGCATCGGTTTAAAAACCGGCCCAGTCTATTACACATGCCATATCAGTGAGAATAAAGTATGATAAAATGTGAAAAAATTATGTAGTAATGCACAAATATGATAAATTTAGAATTTCTTAATATTTTATATTTTAAAAAATATTTTTTCTGGTGGCACAAAAAATTTTCTTAAATTCACTTAAACTTTTGTTCATTAAGAAACTGCAAAAATAAAACAAAAACGGTCACCTTATTTTCAATAATGTTGAAATTTCAGATTGCAACAGCAGTCATTTTTTGTATTTTTTTTTTTAATCACATAAATCGCATCTGACAATTGCAATTTGCAAAAGGCTAACTCGTCAAGAGCAGTCAGAGCCTAGTTCGCTTTATTACCTCCCCCTCTGCTCATAATGATGATGAAAAAAAATTTTCTTTCATTCCATGTCAAGTTTAATCAAAATGATGTTGCGAATTATGTTGCAGGTCATTTTTTTTTTTGTCGCTGGCACAAAATGAGCGACAAGTGGCACCAATTCTATCGGCCACAACAGTCTGATGGTCATAGCTGTTAAAATCAAAAGCACGCATTTAACGGTATTTTGTTGATTGAGGGACAGACAGACAGACAGCTCACTCGCGAGCCACTCTACAACATTTGAAGCCTGATGTTCCACTAAACAGAAAAATCTTAGTTAGATTTCTGAATGACTGCCTTCATTTCGTCATTTAATGTCTTTTGGCATGCGATCTACCAATTATAAGAACCAAATAGTAAGTACCGCAGACAAAACGTTTTAGCAGTGGTTGTTGTTGTTGTTGTTTTTGTTTCAACCCAAGTCATTTAAAGGAAAATGACCCTCATGTTAAAGTGGCAACATTTGCCATGAAGCGGCAGTTAGCAGCTAGCAGCAACTGAGCAATATCTGATGTTTCTTAAAGCCACAACAACAACATCAACAGCAACAACACAACAGCTTGCTAAAAATCAGCTAAATTGCAGCGCTGACATCTTAATCGCAAATTTTTGTACTTTGTACTATTTTGCTTGCTTATTTGAGCTGTTTTGCTAGGATTTTTTACTATTATTTTTATTTTTCAGTAAAGTTAGAGAAAAGCTATAAAAAAACTTATGCCAGTTAGTTAAAATTAATAGCAATTCATTGTTATTAGTTGTTGTTGTTATTGTTGTGTTGTTGCTGTTCAACATCTTTCACGTGCATGTGATCCATATTCTTTGGCTCTGTTTTATAGCTACATAGAAATCAGAGCACTTTGTCTTCGCTAGCTTGCCATCTACTACTGCTTCCTCTTTTCCTAACTTGCCAGCAATTTTAACCCATTAGTTAAACGAATTGAAAGTAGTTTAGTTACCTTTGGTTAAATAATTGCAGTTAATAGCTTAGAATAACCACGACGACAGTGAAAACCTTTTTATTATTATTAGTGTTCTAAATAAAACAGCAACAAAAGATGAGATATGTTTTTTAACTAAATACTTAATTGTTTTGCAGCAACATGCTTTTTAGTTGTTCTAATTTAGTGGTTTAATTTTATTAGTTTAGTTAATGTCAGTTTTTGAATGCTCTTAAGCATGGAGTAAATGTGACCTTAATGTGGCTAAGATGCATTTATTATTGAGTTCATAAAATCAATTATTAGCAAAACTTTTTACTAAATAATATAACAAACCATGCAAACTTGATGGACATTTAAAAAATCAGGTTAGTAGACCGGTAAAATTATCATAAGTTTACAAGTTGGACAATATTATTTGCATTTCAAACTACTTAAATTGAAGAGGCAACACCAATTCAAGTTTTAAAAAGTTTGGTTGGAAAGTATATTCGAAATCATGAAAGTTTTATTAAAGTTTAATAATTGAGTTTTGGTATCAGCGGAACAATTTAAAAAAACGGTCTTACTGAAACAAGTTTTGTTTGCGATTATAACAGTTCATTAACAATATAATCAAAATTAGAATTTTATCATCAGGGAAGAAATTAAAAAAACAGCCTCTTTTAAATTCTGGAACACTTATTGCAGATATACTTAAGACCCAAAATATTTTTGATATTCCAATACACAGAATAGTCGTTTTCTGTAACTAGAATCTATTGTAATCTATGTGAGTTGAATCCAGCAGAAAACAATAAATGTATTTTGTTTCATTTTGAAATAAACGTAAAATTGTAAATAATTGAAAGCGAGCAGGAGACTACACTACCAAGACAGCATATTTCAGTCATTTTCATAGCTTTTTTTGAATTCAGTTGCAGCTTATTAGCACTGATATTTTTATATACTGCATTGCATATACGACGACATGCTTAAATATTGGCATAAATAATTATAACATGCATGCATACTAGCTAGTGAACGTTTTTTGTTGAACTATTTTTAAATAAACACGCAGTGGTTTTTCTTTATTTTTTTTTATTTTTTGCAGAAATGAACAAACGTTTTCATTGTGAAACTGTTAAGGAATTCAGTGTAATAATTTCTTAGAAGTAGTTCTGAAGACATGCAAAAGAACAAAAAGTTTGAAAAAAAAAAAAACAACATTATAAAAAACAAGTTGCTGTAAACTATTTATCAACAAACAGGCAAGTCCGGCAGGTTGACTGCAGCTAATAGAAGTTAAGAACATTGGCAGCAGCAGCAGCAGCAGCAGCAGCAATTGTTGCAAATGCAAATATTTGCATGTCTTGGCTGTTGCGTAGCAGTTTGTTGCTGGCATGATGATCGATACAATGCCAAGCTCAGCGCCAACTAGCCAACGCAGAATAAGTGCAAAAACAAGCACAAGTAAAAGAAACAGCTTAACAACTAAAGCAAAACAAATAGCTGTAGAGTAAGAGCACAAAAAATCGAGTAGTAGTTGTTAACAACACTAGCAGCAGCAGCATCAATGCCGTTACACTGTTAGTCAGGGCAATATTCAATACAGTTGCTGTAACTAGCTGCTGCTGCTGCACCAAACACAGAAGTATTTGTTATTTGCACATCCTGTAAAGGCGTCTAGAAGATATGCGCAAATTTGTGTACGATTACGTTCGTCGCGAACTTATTTGCTGTCTGAGTAATTAATTGGAAGTCTCAATACTGCATTTTTTTTTTGTGCTACAGTTGTGGCTGCTACTTAACAGACTGGTTTATTTTAATTTTTTCATAATGAACTGTATATATAGAGAATTTGTTAAGGAGACAAAATATATAATATATAATTAAATAAATATGGGATTTTTAAGTAATAACAAAAAAAAATCGCGTTTGAATAATTCTAATTTAAGTTTGAGCGAGAATTGGCTGTAAAAACAAAAGACTTAAGCAACGAACTTGCCTAGAAATTTAAATATAAGAACATTCTATAAAAAATAACTGAAATTATGAAATTATTTTATATACTGTGTTACACGGTATAAGAGATGGACAATCCTTGTCATCCCATCAACTATTGTCTAAATTTTATAATACAAAGTTAGTTAAAAACAAGAAAAGAAAGTCTTAAGTCGGTCCAGGCCGAGTATGAAATACCCTTAACCTACTTTTTTAAAAAAACATATGATTGAAAATGGCCGTCTCCGTGAGCGGTTAAAGCCTATATTTTATATGCATTTAAATGTTAATAAAAACATTACACATACCAAGTTTTATTCCTGTAGCTCACAGTTAATGCTTTTCTTGTGCTTTTGCTATGGGAGGTGGGCGTGTTCATGAACGGATTCCTCCCAATTTTTGAACAAACCTTAGTTTTGGTATAAAATACATACTTACATACCAAATTTAATTTCTCTATGACAAATATAACCTTATTTATTTAGTTTTAAACTTTTAGTTTTAAAACCATCTTTGTCTTGTCATAAAAAACATACATGCCAAATTTTAGCTCTGTAGGTTAAACAGAGGCTTATTTATTGTGTTTTCAATTTTTGGGTTGTATGGGAGGCAGGCTTGTCCGTGAGCGGATGACGTCCATTTTTCGAAGACATAGTTGTGTTGGTATTAAACACATATATATCAAATTTTATTGTTGTAGGCTAATTATAAGTTTATTTATGCAGTTTTCAATTTTGGCGTTGTATGGGAGGTAGGCGTGTCCGTAGGCGGATGATGTCTATTTTTCAAAACCATCTTTGTTTTGTTATAAAAAACATACGTGCCAAATTTAAGCTCTGTAGGTTAAACAGAGGCTTATTTATGACGTTTTCAATTTTTGGGTTGTATGGGAGGTGGGCGTATCCGTGAGCGGATGACGTCCATTTTTCGAAGACACTTTTTTGTTGATACTAAACACATACACACCAAATTTTATTGTTGCAGGTTAATTATAAGCAGGGACCGTACCGGTTATGGTTTTTATCGAAAAAGTCACATATTAACTGTTATTTTTTAACTTTTATTTTTTTCGACAAAAATAAAAGTTATTTTGTGCCTTATATTTTTTCGGGCAAACATAACAGTTACTTTTGACTTTTATTTTATTGGTCAGAAATAACAGTTATTTTCTGCCTTTTATTTTTTCGGTCAATAATATCAGGCAATTTGTGTTTTTTCAAAGGCTGTTTTACGGACTAAAAAACTATTGATACCATTATTTTCGTCTCATCGGTGCGCACAATTTACATATGGTATCAAAAGTTTTTTAATTGGTCAAGCGGCCTTTAAAAAATATACAAAGTGCCTGATATTTTTGACCGAAAAAATAAAAGTCACAAAATAACTGTTATTTTTGACCGATAAAATAAAAGTCAAAAGTAACCGTAATTTTTTTCCGAAAAAAATAAAAGGCGAAAAATAACAGTTAATTTTTAACTTTTATAGTATCAGTCGAAAATTTAAAAGGCACTTAATATTCGTGAAGCTGAGGCCATTTATATCATAATGGTACATTTGAAAAAGTCCTGCGACATTTTTTTCATTGTGTCTTTTTCATTTAGAAATTGCAAAATAACAGTTATTTTCGGTCCCTGATTATAAGTTTATTTATGCAGTTTTCAATTTTTGCGTTGTATGAAAGGTAGGCGTGTCCGTGGGCGGATTCAAAAAATATTCAATAGTGCAGATCCTTGGGTTCATGTGACCATGTGTACAAAGCTTCATCCAATTATCTGAACTCCTTCTTCTTATCCTGTGTATACGGACAACACACAGACGGACGGACGGACGGACGGACGGACGGACATGAATAGCTCGACTCACGTGGTGACGCTGATCAAGAATATATATACTTTTCTATACCGGACTCGCTTCGTTCTATGCGTTACAAACGTTTACACAAACTTAATATACCCTGACCTTTCAGGTTTAGGGTATAAAAATTGTGTCAATAATAAAATTACAAAATTTATATTCTTTTCAAATTATTACTATTACATAATTCCGTACAATTTAAGTGCGGAATGCTTGATTTTTTTTTTTAAATTTCATAGCATATTTTTAGGCATTTTTTGTTTTGTAATTTAGGGCCGTTTTGTTCACAGAGGCGTAAATTTATCTCCGAGATAATTCTATGTTTTCATTTGTTCATAGTGAGTTAAGGCTTTTATCTCCTGAGCGGGAGGAGATAAAAATGGCGGCGAGATAGTTTAACCCCTGAAATATGAAACTCGCTCTTGTCACTCTCATTTTATATATTTTTTTTTTTCATTAAGAAAATAAGTTTGAGAGTGTTCTTCATTCTGATTGGTCGACATTAACCCTCCATCATTAACCTTAGGGTGGAATCCACCCAGTCACACTTTCTATGTAAGATTTCTAATGTAATACTTGTGTGACGAACTAACAGTCAAAATCTAACCTCTATTCAATATTTTCAATTCAATTATTATTAGTTTCTAGTAGTCTTCGAGATATAAGCGGGACAGCGCGATTAAAATAAGAAGTGTTTGGGGGCTTTACACTCAGGTTAGTTATAAGTAGTGTCCGACCGAAACCAAAATTTTGGCCGAAACCGAAACCGAAACCGAATTTCGGCCATTTTTGTAATATTCGGCCGAAACCGAAACCGAAACCGAAACTGAAAGTCTGCATACAAATTTGTTTTTAAAAACATTTTATTTTTTTTTTAAATTTAATTAAAAGCTTTCAAAAACAAAACAATTCAAACAGATAATAATAACGTATACATACGATAAATATTCTTTGAATATTAAAGTTCAACTTTAAAATAATAAATAAAGAGATAATTTTTAACACCACTTTAAGGAACTTTTTAGTGTTTAGAGTTATTCGGTTTCGGTTTCGGCCATATTGATGCCGATTAGCCGAAACTGACTAAAAGGGCCGAAACTGGCCGAAACCGAAACCGAAACCGAATATTCGGTCGGACACTAGTTATAAGATACATGTTTTTTTGGTGCATTACACCCAGTAGCAAAACTCAGACAACGTCCTCTAACAGATTGATAAAGGACACATATATCTAATTTGCACTAACAACAGTATGTCCTTCAACAAATGGCCTTTGCAAATATGGAAAACTACAGACGATAGTTCTTCTAGTATCGTAATATTACTACGAAAATGATATGAATTTAACTGATTTTTTTGAGGTGAAAATTTGTTCTTAAGAGAAAAAAGTCTTTATATAATTTTTTGTCTGTACAATTTCAGCTTTATAATCACATCTATATAATTAATAGGCTAAGGTTTTTTTTGTGACTTCAACTCCTCCCAGACCAATGAACCGATTCTATCGATTTAGATGTCATTAAATCAGGTTTAGGCTGTATATGTGCAAACCACTTTTAAAAATTGTGATTTCACTTCAGGGGGTTCCCAACCTTTTAAAACAGAAATAAAATTTTTGTACAAAAATTCGTTATTTTATCGATTTGAAATTTAGTTTGAGAAGAGCTTGTGAATTGATCGAATTTGAATTTTTTTCAAAACTCAAAATTTTTAACCAAAATTATCTTTTATGCATTCCTCAAATGTCAATTGTCCGAAAAATGCAGTTCCAAAATCAAAAAATTCCACTTTCCGAGCAAACAAGTCAGTCAAATTTTAACAGTTTTCAAATTTTTTTTGTTTTTCTAAATTTTTGTTTAATTTTCTTTAAAATGTGTTGGCAATTACGGTAATTATCTTGCCAAATGTATTTTTAATGAATTTTCTTAATATTTTCTTTAGTTGTTTAACGTGCATTTTTATCAAACGCCAAGACAGAGAAAAAAACTCTCTGAAATTTAAAGTTCTGTATTTGGAAGCGAATATCTCTGTCACTTTTTTAAAAATTTCATTTATTTCTTTTTTGTATTTAATTGCAATTAATTGACTTTAAAATAATAACAAAGTTTTTACCGTTACTTTATTATTTATATTTTAATCATTGCCTTTAAAAAGAGTCCAATAAAATGAATGTTTCCTCAAAAAATGTATTAAAAATTGTTTTTGTTGTAAAAATTAAAAAAATTTCAAATTTGCATTTTTGATTTTCTTTCATTATATATAGTTTATTTAAGACGAATTTGTTTTTGTTTGACAGAAAAATTAATAAATACTATGTGTCATCGAAAAAACAAGGCTACCCCCTATGGTTTTTTGCTCGAAATTTTTTTTTTTTAAATTTTGTTCTTATAATTTTTAAATCTTCAACAAGCTTCAAAAACAATATATTTGAAAAAAATTTCATTATAGCTACAACCAATTAAAAGTTAAAGCCACGAATCTGTTTTAATCATCATGCTTATCTATCTATATAATTAATAGGCTAAGGTTTTTTTTGTGACTTCAACTCCTCAAAGACCAATGAACCGATTCTATCGATTTAGATGTCATTAAATCAGGTTTAGGCTGTATATGTGCAAACCACTTTTAAAAATTGTGATTTCACTTCAGGGGGTTCCCAACCTTTTAAAACAGAAATAAAATTTTTGTACAAAAATTCGTTATTTTATCGATTTGAAATTTAGTTTGAGAAGAGCTTGTGAATTGATCGAATTTGAATTTTTTTCAAAACTCAAAATATTTAACCAAAATTATCTTTTATGCATTCCTCAAATGTCAATTGTCCGAAAAATGCAGTTCCAAAATCAAAAAATTCCACTTTCCGAGCAAACAAGTCAGTCAAATTTTAACAGTTTTCAAATTTTTTTTGTTTTTCTAAATTTTTGTTTAATTTTCTTTAAAATGTGTTGGCAATTACGGTAATTATCTTGCCAAATGTATTTTTAATGAATTTTCTTAATATTTTCTTTAGTTGTTTAACGTGCATTTTTATCAAACGCCAAGACAGAGAAAAAAACTCTCTGAAATTTAAAGTTTTGTATTTGGAAGCGAATATCTCTGTCACTTTTTTAAAAATTTCATTTATTTCTTTTTTGTATTTAATTTCAATTAATTGACTTTAAAATAATAACAAAGTTTTTACCGTTACTTTATTATTTATATTTTAATCATTGCCTTTAAAAAGAGTCCAATAAAATGAATGTTTCCTCAAAAAATGTATTAAAAATTGTTTTTGTTGTAAAAATAAAAAAATTTCAAATTTGCATTTTTGATTTTCTTTCATTATATATAGTTTATTTAAGACGAATTTGTTTTTGTTTGACAGAAAAATTAATAAATACTATGTGTCATCGAAAAAACAAGGCTACCCCCTATGGTTTTTTGCTCGAAATTTTTTTTTTTTAAATTTTGTTCTTATAATTTTTAAATCTTCAACAAGCTTCAAAAACAATATATTTGAAAAAAATTTCATTATAGCTACAACCAATTAAAAGTTAAAGCCACGAATCTGTTTTAATCATCATGCTTATCTATCTATCTATGTATATAATTAATAGGCTAAGGTTTTTTTTGTGACTTCAACTCCTCCCAGACCAATGAACCGATTCTATCGATTTAGATGTCATTAAATCAGGTTTAGGCTGTATATGTGCAAACCACTTTTAAAAATTGTGATTTCACTTCAGGGGGTTACCAACCTTTTAAAACAGAAATAAAATTTTTGTACAATAATTCGTTATTTTATCGATTTGAAATTTAGTTTGAGAAGAGCTTGTGAATTGATCGAATTTGAATTTTTTTCAAAACTAAAAATTTTTAACCAAAATTATCTTTTATGCATTCCTCAAATGTCAATTGTCCGAAAAATGCAGTTCCAAAATCAAAAAATTCCACTTTCCGAGCAAACAAGTCAGTCAAATTTTAACAGTTTTAAAAAAATAATTTTTTTTTGTGTTTTTTGGTGTTTTTTCATCTAAATGTGTCATAAATCGATGTTGTAGGTGTTCTGTAAGTACCTTTTATTAATTTCTGAAATATATCTTAGTATTATTTTTTAAATCTATTTTTTAATGCGTTTTTTTTTAACATTAGTTATTTTTTATAGCTGGAAGAGTTAAGCTGCGATGTTATCGAATAGTAATAATGTTTTTCTCAGTTGTTATATTAGTGTAAGTCCGTCTTCGTATTTTGACAGTTACATTAAAAAATTTTGTGTCAGATCAAACGTTTCAAGTCAAACCATTCAGATAATGATCTTTTATATCATTATTGAGACTCAATATATCGTTATTCATTATAACGTATTGAATAGAATATCATATATTAAACGTCTATAATGTTTCTAACAATTAATTTTTATTGAATTGCTCGAATTCGGGCAACAGGTTTACTAGTACTTCATATTTCACTAGCTCTTAAACTGTACAAATGACACGCTTTTTTCAAAACCTATTGTATTTTCGTATTTTTTATGCATTAAAATATGAACTAATTTTCAATTTTTTTGTCTTACATAGAAAAAGCCATTCTTTTCATAGCAAAACAATTTATTGAATACTACCACATTTTATGTTTACCAAACACTACCACATTTAGAAATTATGTCCTTATTACTGTGGATTTCTTTTGTGGGTGAAAGACACCCAGAGTTAGTTGTGACGCAACTCAGCCATAGGTTAGTGATCCAGGATAAAAACTAAAATTGAATATTCTCTAAGCAACAAAATAAATAAAACAAATTAATGTAAATTCCGAAATTTTGTTAAAATTTATTTTGTTAAATTTTATCGCAACTGCGCTGCGGAAGTACTGAATTTTATTTTTCAAAATCAACCAATCAAAATTGAAAAAAAAAAATGTATGCGAAAAAATAATTTTTTTTTTTTTTTTTTTTTTTTTTTTTTTTTTTTTAATATATTTATTTGTACATTTATAATATAATTCATTTAGTTAGTTTGGCCTCAGCGCCTTAGAGGCATTTTAGAGGCAAGTGGCAATTTAAATAATTCATTTAATACAAATAAATAAGTGATACTAATATAAAGCTAATAATAAATAATATAAAGTTATATAATTAATAAATATTGCAATTTGTTTCATACAAAATACATACATTATCATACTACAAATGTTTCAACTTTGTTGCATAAATATTCCTTGCAGTAAAATTTAAATCTTGAGATTGTGTTAAGTTCTTTCAAATGGGCTGGTAATTCGTTGTATTTAACTCCGCCAATATAGTCTACGCGTTGTTTAGTTTTTTCCAATCTACATCTTGGAACCCTAAGATCCAATTGGTTTCTTGTGTTGAAATTTGTTTGATTTTGCGAAAAAGAAATAGTACGGTGACCAATATTGTGAATACACTTATAAACAAACATAAGCACTTGATATTCGTGGATTCCATAGATAGGTAATATATTTTTAGCTACACTCGTATACAACAAATGTGTCGGAAAAGATATCGGTAAGTCATGCACAATTTTCAAGGCTTTATTCTGGAAGCTTTGTAGTGATTTCAATGAATTGTTATTCCTTTTGTAGGCATATGCAATGGCCATGTAATTAATATGCGACTGAACCAATGCTTGAAAGATCATATTTTTAGCTTTTACGTCCAGTTTCCCCTTTAGTTTATATAGAATACCAACAGCTGGAGATATTTTTTTCTTTAACTCAACAATATGAAAATCCCATGATAAGTTACTCTGCAAAATAACTCCCAAATATTTAACTGAGTGAGTCTCCACTATTAACTTTCCATTCATATAAACGCTAAAATCATGGTTGAGGCTAGCTGAATGCGGTCGAAATCGAACCATTTTGGTCTTATCGGGGTTAAGTAATAAGCCATTTAGTCTAGCAAACTCAAACAAAAGTGAAACATCCCTTTCGATGTGAGCCTTCAACACTAATTCATACTTATACGGGTAGAAAAGGCAAATATCATCCGCAAACATATACAGCTGACCTGTCAAGCCCAAATTCGCTAAGTCATTCAAGTAAATTGAAAATAAAAGAGGACCAAGCCCACTTCCCTGTGGAACACCATACTTCACAGAGCCGGTACAGCTTCTCGCATTATTAATCTGAACAAACTGTTTCCGGTTTGTAAAATAGCTCCTAAATAGCAATAATTCGGACCCTTGCACTCCATAAAACGACAATTTTCGCAACAAAATTTCATGATCGACTAGATCAAATGCTTTCGTGAAGTCGAAAAATAAGCCTGCCACCCCACTAAATCCTTCATCAAGGCCTTTGCATATAAATCGCACAACATTTAGCACTGCGTCCTCAGTACCACAGCCCTTTCTAAATCCAAATTGGAAATCATATAGAAGATTGTTCCTTTCAAGGTAAAACAACAGTTTATCAAATATTATCTTCTCAAAAATTTTATCAATCGTAGATAGTATTGAAATTGGTCTAAATTTATCCACAGTCGAAACGTTGCCCTGCTTTGGTATCGGTACTACCTTGTGAATCTTAAGAGCATCAGGATACACTGACGAATTTACAATTTTATTAAAAATTTTCATCAGACTAGGTGCAATCTCATTTACACATTCTCTGACAAACTTAGGAGAAATGTTGTCACTTCCAGAACTCTTATCAGTTTTTAAATTAAAAATTACATCTTTAATTGTCTGTAATTCAATATTATCAATCTTAAATTGATGCCTTGACTGAGAAAGTGTGCGAAAAAAGTTAAATGTGTCACCCAATTGAACACCCATTTGACGTTTTAAATCCTTTATCGAGGAAATAAAGTAATTATTAAATGTGTCTGCCTTTGTCTGATCAGATTTAATTAGTTCGCCCTGAGAATCTCTAAGTGTGACTATATCAGTCTTTATTTTCCCTAGTGTCTTATTAATAAAATTCCAAGTTTTTTTTGAATCATGTCCTACTTTCCGCAATCTATCTTCATAATAGCTAGACCTACAAAATTTGACAGCAACTCTAATAACTCTACTAATTCTTTTCAGACTTTCGTCAATATTTTGCTTGTTCCTAGATCTACGTCTTTTCCTTAGCATTCTATCTTTCAGTAAAATTAGCCTCTGAAGGTTTTTGCCAATCCATGGCTGCATTTCAAAACGAATTTCTTTCCTGTCCTTAATTACAACTGTAGACTGGTTAGCAGCATTCTCTATGCAAGCTATTACTTCGTTAGTCAAACCAGCAGCAGTAAGCGAAATACAATGAACCGGCAGCATTTCACTCAAAATGTGCCTAGCTTTCAAGTAGTCACAATGAACTCTCTCCGTATCCAAATATTTTCGAACAAAAGCTGATGTCCCAACCTTACAACAGAGCATATTATGGTCTGATAGCGCGCATTCAATCGAATCAATAAAAAGCCGTCCTGAAACATTACTAAAGATATGATCAATGCATGAACTACTAGCTGGTCTTGTGATTAGGTTGTGAGCGCTTTCACAATCGTAATTTTGAAACATTAAACAAAAATCAACGCAACGCAAACTTTGAAACAAATCAATATTCGCGTCCCCAACTATAATTAACGGACATTGAGCATAATTGTTTAAGATCATATCAAACATATTAATAAAATCACTTACATTACACTTTTGAGACCTATAAAAAGAAATTAACTTCATTGGCTTATTATCAACTTTAAAGTTGCACAAATTGACGTTTATAATCTCTAAAAAATTTTCACTTTTGCAAATTTCAACAGTATATCTTATTTCTCGATTAATATACAACGAAGTACCACCATAGCCATCAGCCCTACAACAATGAACATTTTCAAAACCTGGTATTGTATATAATTGTGTTAATTCATTTTGAAACCAAGTTTCTTGGACTGCAATTATATCAGGCAATTTAGGAAAATTAGCCACTAAAGTTTTAAACTTGTTGAACTTTTCAATTGATGAAACACTTCTTATATTGATGCTCAGAATATTCAAATATTTACATTGTAGATCATTTATATATTTTTCAAAATTAGAAAACTTTTTGAAATATTGATTTTTAATCATTAATAATATTAAGAAATTCACGAGTTTTAATTTACTTAAGAAATGAAAATAAAAAATAAAAATGTAAATTTATGTAAGTAAACTTAGTTTGGAGACACATATTCAGCACCATCTTCATCTTCGCTTTGAACATTTTCATCTCTGCCGCGTATAAAAGACCTTCTCTCCCAATGTTTATGTGTCGTTGCATACGACAAAATCTGGTCCACATCATTTGCACATCTTATGATTTGTTGTCTGGAAATCGCACTTTTCTTACAAAAAATTTTCCCATCTCTAGCATACACAAAATTATATCCTATTGTTTTCAATGATTTAGCATGAGTCAACAAATTCAATGTCTCTTTACTCAGAAAATCATTTACGTAAACTTTTTTCGTTTCCTCCTTTTCCTGTAGTTTTGGCTTAATAGCCATCAACTTTTCTTTGTTATTTTTCGACGTAAATTTCACCACAAGTGTTTTGATATCTGAGGAGCTGTTTTTGTTTCCAAGAAAGAACGCATCATCGACATCGGTCATCTCCAACTTCACGCCAACATCTTCAGAGAGCTTCATTAATGCATCTATTGGTTTAACATCTTTGTTAACTTTTAGACCACTGATAATACAATCATTTTTTACGCGCTGGTCGTTCAGCATTTTAACAGACGTTTTAAGGGTTTGAACTTCTGATTTTAATTTTTTATTTTCTCTTTGAATTTCATTTATCTTTTCTTTATTTTCTGCAACATCTTTAAAAATAATATCAAACTTTTCTGACATAAACTGGATTGACTCAGTCAGCTGGTCTAGTTTCTCAAGCTTCTCTAATTTTTTTAGTTCTGTTTTTATTGTGTTCAATTCTTTCTTAATCTCTCCATTCCCGTCTTCATCATCACACTGCTGACAGCTGAACAACTCATCATCATTGACCAGCAATCTGTCAAACTCTCTTTTACTCAAACCAGAGCAATGTGAGTGATAACTTTTGGCGCACTTGTCACATTTAATGTAATCTTCGGTTTCTTCTTTGATCTCATTCTTACATTTATTACAAGGTATTTTCTTTTTATTAGCTACACTTCGACGTCTTACTGATTTCGGCATATTTTTCAGTTTACTTTGATAAACAATTCTTTGTTCTGTATGTCTAAATACTTTTTGCCACTTTTTACGCGGGTTTATATTGAAAATTTGCTATTTATTTGTGAGAATTCGAGCACCGATTAAAATAACTACTTGTTGCGAACAGGGTTGCCACTCATTCCATTTGTCAGCCAGAATTTCACTTCACAAATCTTTCCTTAAGAAAATAATTTATTTTTTTCATTACTTTGTTTGTATTTTCTCTACCAAGCTCTAGCTTGATGTAGATCGTCGGTGCCACACCGTACCTTTGCGCTCATTTGTTCTAAATATTTCGCATTTAAATATATAGTTCAAAAACAGGATTAAATGCTTCGGCTGTTATACCGTGCGACGTAAAACGGGTTTTGTAATAACATAATAAGGTGCTTTTTGAAGTTCTTTGCCGAAAACATTAAAACAGTACGAAAAAAGCAAGAAACTAAAAAATGTTCTCCCCAAAGTTATGCTCTCAGCATAAATCAGGAATTAGATGTGAACAAAATCATAATTTATTAAAATTAATCTTTAAGTTTACAGTTCATATAAGTATTTTTGACAAGTTTTGTTCTGCATTTCCTTTAAATATGTCATTATTTTGAAGATAGTATTTTTTTTTTTTTTTGTGGAGATAAAATGTAGACCTTCATTAAAATAAAATTATAACTTTCATTTAAGAAGTTAAAAAATTCATAACATTTATTTTTAATCAAAGGAAGCTCGTTTGCAACATTTCTAATGAAATATTATGAAAATATGTATGCAAAGTTTTAAAAAATAAAAAAAAAAAAATAAAAAACAATTTATATAATATCATGTTTATTAAATGATAATTACACATTCATTATAAAAAAAGCAAAATTCTTAACATAATATCTTAATATATAAAAGACAAGCGTCCGGCTCCGTGCTCTATATCGCTCAAACTTTTATAGTTGTTATTGCTATGTCTAGGCTGAACATGTTAGCCTGGGCCAGAACCTGTTTCGCTATTACTGTGCTTTTTATATGAAAAAATTGTTAGCCTAAAAGTATGCACACATGATTTTTTGATATACATATATCAGTAAGGACACATTGACGACGACTGGAACAAAATAACATTTGAGGTGCATGTAAAATGTCATATCGTCTGCTACTTAATTATTTTGAATACGACCCGTCGTATGACTAGTCATTTATAAAGCGTCAACGAATAACAAGTTATTTTGAAGATTTTTTTTATGTACCTTCTAAAAGTAAATAAAAAGAATTTTTAATATTTTTTTTATATATGTTTTTTTTGAAGAAAAAAGCATTAGACTCTGAGAAACATTTTTGTGCAACACTGCGAGTCATTTGAGGTTGTCAAAAAACCAATTTTTCAACCCGAAAAAAAATTCAATTGCATTAGCAACAGATACTTTTATGTCACTGATATTGCTTTCACACAAAACTGCAGGAAAAATATTTCCAAAACTTTGTTATGGCAATAAAATTACTTTATATGGCCTTATCTTATTTTCATTTCAATTTCCGTCGACGACGTATCCAAAAGATGGCTATAAAAAATTCCTCCAACTAAAAGCTTCACTTGATGTGAATGCTTTTTACATATGTGGCCATAAATAACATCATCATTATCATCATCACCATCATTATCATCAGCATCTATTCTTCTTTAGTCAAGCTAAGCCGGAAAAGAATTTGCAATAATTTGCACGCCAATGCCAAATTAGGCAAATTCTTTTAAGTTTTTTCAAACCATACAAAACAAGGCGAAACAAAAGGAAAACAAATAAAATTAAATAAAATCAAATTAGATAGAAATAAACCATACAAAAAAAAAAAAAAAAAAAACAAATAGAAAAATAGAAAAGAAGGAAATTCTGCCAAAGCATTACGAAGACATTGGCTGTTTTATTATATAACTACTTGAGCTAATACAAACCCATACGCACACACACATATAATGATACTAATATTGTTTCTCTGGGCTATTGTTGTTATCGTCGTCATTGTCGTTGGCGTTGTTGTATGTGTTCTTGGTTGAAGTTAACAGCATAAGCATGTCTCACAGTTGTAGGTAACAACTACACCAACAATGCTAAACAAGCAACGGCGACCAAAACTTTTTGCCAACCTTTTGTTATTGTTGTTGTTGTTGCAGTTCAATGATCGATGTATCGATTATCGGATCCAAGTGAAACTCATGCTTAAGAATGAGGTATGCAAGAGGTAAAAAAAAAAATTGATTTATTGAAAGCGCTGCTTAAGATGATGCATACAGGATGAAGATGACGACAATGACGATGTTAACGACAACTATGACTATGACTATGACGATGACGATGACGATGACTGTGTTGTAGGAAACAAAGATTTGACTGAAAAGAGTAAAAGTGTCATATGTCAGCGGTGACGACAACAACTGTGCAGGGTCTGTTGTGGGTCGAACGGGCGGGTGTCTTACAATTGGCATAAAGAGCTCGATTCAACATAGCTTCTAGACAATAAAGTAAATGCAAGGTTGTGGGGGGGGGGCAAGACAAAAAACGTGTGAATTCTTTGTTTTTGATGAGTGTTGTTATGTTTGAGAAGGCGATGGATGCAACTTTTGTTTAAAACAAAATAATAAATCATTGGCGTTGTAGCGTTAAAAGCGACAGCAACCTGAATAGCAACAAAAGTTTCTACTGTGTTACTGTGATATAGAATTTCTTGCAATTTCTGTAGACTTCAAGAAATATGAGCAAATGTTTTTTAATTAATGTGTTAAAACTAATAATAAAATAATAATAATAAAAACCAAATACATTTCAAAGATTATTTTTGAGTATGATTAAAAGTAGAGCTTCCAGTTTCACGTGAGCACTTTACACGTACACGTAGCACGAAAGTGATTGAAAGAGAGTAAGAGAGAGGGAGAGATACTGAAAGAGCTATATAGTTTAATTGTATCACCAAATTTTGATGCAATTTTAAACATTTCTTCACAAGCTTAACATTTTAAAAGACTTTTTTGCATGCTTTGGGAGCTTTGCTTTAATTTGATTTAATTGGAATCAATGCATGTAGATGATAATATTTATATGCGTTAATTTACTCAGAGATTATATAATGTCATGTAAAGCTTCTCGGGAGCATGCATTTCAGAACATTGGGAGTCGGCCTAAGAGATGTTCATGATCAATTTTGTACAAGCAGTTAACATGACCGCTCAACATGATCGATCGTTAGAAGCTCTATCACAGGTCTTTTTTTTATATAAAACTGAAAGTTATGCATGACTTTTTTGAGGCTGTTCATTTAATTTAATTTAAAAGAAATAAACGTTATTATTTTAATAATTTATAGTTTTAAAATGCCGTTTGAAGTTTTAAAATGTTGTTTAATTTTTGTCAAGTTTCTTTGAAATTTTTTTAAATTAAGCGTTTTTAAATGATGCTCATTTCATGTGTGAACATTGATAGTAGAGATTTAATCGTTATCTATTTGTTCAATATTTGTTCAAATCATGTCTCACTTAATATTGGACTTACGGCTTAATAATTTGTCGACTTTGGCTATAAGAATCATATCCGACATGTGAGCAATGCTTCTATGCAGTTCAGAAGCATATCTAGCCAATCTTTGAGCATTTTCTTTTTACGTAGCTTTGATTTTCAACACTGCAAGTACTGAATAATTTTAGGGTCGGGTTAATTCCAAGATGAGTCAAATGTGTGGTTATTTAATATTCCGTTTAATTCCTTATTAGCATGTTTCTTCAAACAACCTACCTTCTTCAAACACCACCCTAAGAAGGTTCCACTAAGAAATACAAAACTTTAAGAAAAATATCGAAACATAGTTTTTAATTCCCCGGAATGTCATCTATAAGCATAGCTTGTATGACCAGCTTCGGTTATTTTTCTACCCCCAATATTTTTTCTTAACATTCTTAGCCTCTATCTGTTACCCTTGCTGATGTCCTCCATACAAAACGCAAATTATTTTAAAAATCACTGTAACTAAGACGGAGAGGTTCTTTAATGGGTTAAATGTATAACCAACTCGAATTGATATAATGTCCTTAACATTTTTTTCTTCACTCTCCTAAAGGTTTAAAAACTAATCTGCTACCCCTCTGGAGGTCTTCTTATTAAAAATACAATAAACTAAGAAAAACGTCGAAACATTGTTCATACCTTGCCGTTGTGCCCTCAAAAGGGTACAATTTTTAATCAGATTCTGTTTTTTTTTGCAACCCCTACATTTCTTCCGAACATTCTTAGCCTCTACAGTTATCCTCGCTGATGTCCTGCGTATATAATGCAAGATGTTTTATTAAATCGCAGTAACTGTGTCGGGGTGATTCTTTATAGATGAAATGCATAGCCAACTCGTATTTATTTTATTTCTTTAACATTTTCCCTTATCTTTCTTAGCGATATATAACCCTATCCGCAACTTTTCTAGAGGTCTCTTTACGAAAAATGCAAGATATACAAAAAAAGTTAAGAAAAATAGTTCATAGCTCTCCCGATTCCTCTGGAAGGGTAAAAAGCGTGATCAGCTCAAGCTATTTTTTTTACTCTAAAAATTGCTAACACTCGTTGTCTCTATTTGTAATCTTTGCTGAGCATACTCCATCCCCCCTCTCCCCCCACTTAAATGATTTTCTTTTAAAAATCGCTGCAACTGTGTCGGGGTGACTCTTTGATGGATGTATAGCCACCTCACATTAATTTTAATTCCCCAACATCTTACTCTAACTTAACTTACCTCTCCACGCCACCCTTCTGGAGGTCCACTATAAAAAGTACAAAAATTAAGAAAAATGCCGAAAAATAGTTCATAACTGTCGCGGGGTTTCTTCTAGAGGGGTAAAATGTATAACCAGCTCCTGCTTTTTTTTCACCCCAAAACATGATTTCTAAAATACGAGTTAGCCTCTGTTTCATAACTTTGTTGAGTCCAAAAAATTGTTTGAACATTTTCCCTGAACTTTTCTTCCTCCTTTCTGCCATTCTTTTGGAGTTTTCTCTTAGGAAAATATGAAAACCACGACGCGGTAACAAAAGTTAAAAAAAAAATGTGAATTTTGTATAAAGTTTTTCTAAAAGAAAACGTATACCTTAGAATCAATTTCATAATTTGTGTTCATAAAGTAGATATGTCCATTGCTCGTATCCATGAATGTCCGGGTTTTATCTAATCGGGTACTCATCGGTTTATTTAGTCCGAATATAGTTGCTTGTTTTTTAACACTTTATTGAACTTATACTTAGTACTGACTACGGTACTATTTCAAGTGACTTACAAAGCACTTGTTGAGTACGTTTCGTGTACATTAAAATTAAGCATCATGCCAGTTACGATACTATTTTTGGAAAATATGTGAATTTTATCTCAGGTCTTTTCGAGAATTTATGAAAAATTAAGTTGAGTTTGATACTCGGAACATTTAATACTGAGTACTTTGGTACGGACACAAATTGTTTCTCGGAATATTGACTGACTATGTATGAAAAAAATGTTGAGGGTGAAAATATGTAGGACGTTTACAAAAAATTATGAAAAATATAGCAAATATGAGTAACAAAAGCCCCTATAACATTTTATGGGATCAGGGATCATGGGATTGAAGTTTTCATTTTTGACAGCCCTACTCCCCACATATATTAAAAGTCTTTTTTCATAGCAACATAAACTATGAGCGATCAAATATTCCGTTCGTCTGTCTGTCTAGTTATTTGTGTGATTTTATCGTGTAGGAGATCTTTCATCTATTACCTCATTCACCAAGATTGGCGCCAATTTGTAGATGAAGCTTTTATTGGCAGGCGATAGAAAAAATAATAAAATCATAGGACGCTTAATTTTGAGACACTCATGCGGAAGACGTTATAGAAGCAACAAAAGAAAACAGATAAAATTTAACTGTTAACCAACTAGAAAGGAAGGTATACACAAGCCGACAGACAGACAGACAGACAGACAGATATACGAAGGCGGTGTGAAGCAATTTAATATCACTTTTCAATAATGGAAAGTTAAAGGTGAAGTGTAAACAACATAACGATCAAACGAAGACAACGACGACGACGACGACAATAACGACAGCAACAGCGACGATAAGCAAAAGGTGCAAGATGAAAACAAGATTCTTCCGGATTGAAGAATGAAATTATAACTGTGCATTGCGGTTGATATGGCTAGAGAATAATTTTAAGAGCAACCAAGAGGGCAAAAAGCAACATAATACGACACTTATTCACTCAAAAACTGTTAAAGTTTTATTGTTAAGAAATCAAAGAGGAATTCAAAAACAACATAAATAAGAACAAAGAATTATAAGTGTTGACTGACTTCACTTTTGTAGAAAACATTTTATTTACACACAAAAAAAGTGAAAGAAGTAAAGTTTACATACATAAAAAAAAATATATATTTATTATACAAGATAAATAAAAATAAGCATTAAGTAAAAGTGAGTATCAAAGACCAATTCACTCTAAGAATTTTTATAAAACTAGCCATCAAATAGCATCAATAACATATGATAGAAGTGGCGGAGTACAGCACAACTATATAGCAGTAAAGCTTCTGCTGCTGATGATTATAATGATGATGATGATGATAATGATGATGATAGTTTTAAAGAAAATTAAGTTTGCTGCAGCTACGAATAAAACAAACCAAAACAAAAAAAAAAGCAGTTCAATAAAAACTGTGCAGGTCACGAGATAGGTGAAGAAATTATAATAAGAAGTAGCTAAAGATGAAGAAGCAGCGATGAGGAGTAGAAAAAAAGAATTATGCTATAGAGGCCAATGCAGCAGAAGCTGCGCCTGACAGTTCACAACAATCGATTGCGAAGGAGAAAGTTAACCAGGAAAGTTAGTTTTTGGCTGTGGCAAATATAATTTGTTGCCAACGGTTGGTATTAGCTATAAAAAGAAATTCGAAGAAGCAAGCCGAACAGCTATGGGCTGATGCTTCAATATTGGGAATGAAAAAAAAAAATATGAACAGAAATCAAGTGTGGGAAGAAAACACCTTCCATAAATGAGACTGACCTTTCGCCACATGGTCAGCTTGGAGAAAAAAATTAAAATTTAAAAATAAGCATTACTTTTTTGGTCAAAAAAATAAAACAAATGTTGAACTTGCCGGTTTTATTAAGAAACAGTACACAAAATTTTCTCACGAAAAAATTTGAGCAAAGTTTTTTCAAATGGATTTTAATTAAATTGCAGCTTATCTCAATTTTAATGAAGAAGAAGAAATAAGTTAATTAAAAGCAACCAGTTGTCTGAGGCTATATGTACCTAAATATCAGACTTTACTCATGAAGATTTTTTCTGAACTCTTTTGGAATGCTGATAAACATTCAAGCTGAAACTGCATCCAATTTGCAGCACCTGCATTTAAATTCAAAGAACTGCTTAAATCACGCAGCAGTAAAGAATCAGGAAACACGAGCTACTCATTCTTTTTTTTTAACAAAAACTTGTTTGTATACTTTTCGTTACATGCTTGGAGTATCGTTTACTTTAATTACTCAAAAGTTGTCTTCGTTAAAATTAATTAATTCAAAAAAATTAGGTCAATATGTTTGCGAACAAAATAACAAGAATTAGATTGAAGCAATTTATTGAGACTATCTAGAGTGGCAGTTTGTGTGAATTTCCTCAGCGGTGGCTACTAAAGCAGCAGATAGTATTAAAATCAGTTTTTTTTCAGAAGTAATTTGAGTATGAAATCGAGTTTAAGCTTGAGTTGAGGTTAGAGTTGGAGTTGGAGTTGGAGTTTGAGTTTGAGTTTGGGTTTGAGTTTGAGTTTGAGTTTGAGTTTGAGTTTGAGTTTGAGTTTGAGTTTGAGTTTGAGTTTGAGTTTGAGTTTGAGTTTGAGTTTGAGTTTGAGTTTGAGTTTGAGTTTGAGTTTGAGTTTGAGTTTGAGTTTGAGTTTGAGTTTCAGTTTGAGTTTGAGTTTGACTTTGAGTTTGAGTTTGAGTTTGAGTTTGAGTTTGAGTTTGAGTTTGAGTTTGAGTTTGAATTTGAGTTTGAGTTTGAGTTTGAGTTTGAGTTTGAGTTTGAGTTTGAGTTTGAGTTTGAGTTTGAGTTTGAGTTTGAGTTTGAGTTTGAGTTTGTGTTTGAGTTTGAGTTTGAGTTTGAGTTTGAGTTTGAGTTTGAGTTTGAGTTTGAGTTTGAGTTTGAGTTTGAGTTTGAGTTTGAGTTTGAGTTTGAGTTTGAGTTTCAGTTTGAGTTTGAGTTTGAGTTTGAGTTTGAGTTTGAGTTTGAGTTTGAGTTTGAGTTTGAGTTTCAGTTTGAGTTTGAGTTTGAGTTTGAGTTTGAGTTTGAGCTTCAGCTTCAGTTTTAGTTTGAATTGAAACAGGAATTTGAGTTTGGTTAAACTTTGAGTTTTAGTTGAAGTAAGTGTTTAATTTTGGGTTTTAATTTGGTTTAAGTTTGAGTTTAAGCTTGAGTTTGAGTTTAAGTTTGAGTTTATTTGTTAATTTTTATATTTTAAAAAATATTGAGATTGAGTTACAGGTGGAGTTTGAGGTTACGTTTATTTTAAAATTTTGGATTGATTTTTAGTTTAAGTTGAAGCTTGAGTTTAAGTCTTAGTTTGAGTTTGAGTTTGAGTTTAAGTTTGAGTTTGACTTTGAGTGTGAGTTTAAATTTGAATTTCCATTTCAATTTCAATTTCAATTTCAATTTCAATTTCAATTTCAATTTCCATTTCAATTTCAATTTCAATTTCAATTTCAATTTCAATTTCAATTTCAATTTCAATTTCAATTTCAATTTCAATTTCAATTTCAATTTCAATTTCAATTTCAATTTCAATTTCAATTTCAATTTCAATTTCAATTTCAATTTCAATTTCAATTTCAATTTCAATTTCAATTTCAATTTCAATTTCAATTTCAATTTCAATTTCAATTTCAATTTCAATTTCAATTTCAATTTCAATTTCAATTTCAATTTCAATTTCAATTTCAATTTCAATTTCAATTTCAATTTCAATTTCAATTTCAATTTCAATTTCAATTTCAATTTCAATTTCAATTTCAATTTCAATTTCAATTTCAATTTCAATTTCAATTTCAATTTCAATTTCAATTTCAATTTCGATTTCAATTTAAGTTTGAGTTTGAATTTGAATTTGAATTTGAATTTGAATTTGAATTTGAATTTGAATTTGAGTTTGAATTTGAATTTGAATTTGAATTTGAATTTGAATTTGAATTTGAATTTGAATTTGAATTTGAATTTGAATTTGAATTTGAGTTTGAATTTGAATTTGAATTTGAATTTGAATTTGAATTTGAGTTTGAGTTGAAGTTTGAGTTTAAGTTTGGTTTAAGTTTGGTTTAAGTTTGAGTTTTAGTAGAAATTAGGAGTTGATTTTGAGTTCGAGGTTGGTTTAGTTTGAGTTTAAGCTTGCGCTTGAATTTAAGTTTGAGTTTTTTTTTTAATTTTAAAAAATATTGGCTTTGAGTTGAGTTGATTTTTAGTTAAAGTTTGAAGTTTTAATTTGAGTTTGAGTAATAGTTGGAGTTGCAGATTGAGTATAATTTTTTTTTTGATTTGAGGTTAATTTTTAATTTTTGTTTGAGTTAAGTTTGAATTTGGCATTGAGTAAGAGTTGGGGATGGGTTGGAGTGAAGTTGGAGCAAGAGTTTGTTTTGAAATTGAAATTCAATTTTAGTTAATTTTAGATTGAGATAAACTTTAATTTGAATTTAATTTTAAATGAGGTTGGAGTTGGAGTTTGATTCAGATTTGGGGTTGAGTAGGAGTTGAAGTTAAAATTAGAATTAAAATTGATTTTTCAGTATGAGTTAAGAAAGTGAGAGGAATTTATTTCGAGATTGAGTTTAAGTTACTTTGAGTTTGATTTCGAGTAAGAATTGAAGTTCGAGTTTGTTTTAAAATTTAAAATTGATTTTTGGTCTGAGTTAAGTAGTAAACCAGTAAGTGGTTAAGTAAGAGGAACTGATTTTGAGATTGAGTTTAAGTTTAGTTTAAGTTTGATTTGAGTTGGGTTTGGTTTCAAGTTTACTTAGAGTTTAAATTTGAGTTAGTCTTTGAGTTTAAAACAAAAGTTTAATTTTATGTTAATTGTAAAAAGAACATATTTATATTTTTTAAAATAAGAAAAATTTTACTAAATTAATAAAAAGGAAATGAAACGAATGGTTAAAAAACTGACTTAAGTTTTGAAGAAATATTGTTCTGTGTTCGTCTTCATGATGAATAATGAAAGTTCTTCATTGAAAGCAAAAACCAAACGAAGCTAGAAAATATCACATTTCGATATTATGCTTAACGTAAACATAGTTCAGGCATGCATAAAATAACAATAAAAAATAACGAAGTTCTACTTAAGATCAAAAAATTGATTGAATGTTGAATTGAATACAAAGACACACACACATACAAAGCAGATAATGAAGAACGATAGATACACGATATGAAAATATGTGAATTTTTTCTTGCAAACGATGATATAAAACTGAAAATTTTAACAACAATAGAAAATAAGAGAAAAGAAAAATCAAGATAAATATAAGAAAATGCATACTTTAGACAAAAAAAAAATGTAGAAAAACTAAAAGATATAACAACCAATTCAAACCTTGTGCTTTACAACAGATAGACTCGAATAGAGATATCTTTGTATGTGTGTTACAGCCACAATTTATGAGTGCTGAAAAGGTATGTGTGTGCATGTTTGCAAGAAAAAAAATAATTGAAAAAAATTATAGTAACAAAAATCAACAAGAAATAAAACAAAAGTGACTCTAAAATTTTGAAATCAAGAAATTCTACAAATATAATTTCTTGTTGAGAAATAATTTTTTTTATATCAAGTCTTGTGTGAAAACTTTAGTTTCAAAAAATAAAAAAAAATTTATACAAAGCTGAGCATAATTAACTGACCTGAACAGTGTTTCTAATTTCATGTTTGAAAAAATGCGATTCTCTGCTTTATAAATCGCAAGTAAGTTCAGCATTTAATTTCGTGTATTGACTCAAAGGTCACTTCAAATATTCATT